>CM038673.1:60380355-61599129 GCA_021605145.1 Aegilops bicornis | reverse complement strand
GGGGGCCACATGGGCTGTAGGGGTGCGCCTTGGCCCCTATATGGAGCCCAGGGCACCAACCCAAGAGGCCACATGCGACAAGGAAGAACTTGGGAGAGGGAGGGAGTCCTAAAGGGGAAGGCACCTCCGAGAGGGCTGCCTTGGAGAGGATGGACTCCTCCCCCTCTTAACCTTCCCCCTTCCTTGGAGGGAAGGGCAAGGCCTGCACCCTCCCCGCTCTTGCCCCACCTATATAAAGGGAGGGGAGGGAGGGGCATGCCACACCTCAAGCCCTTGGCGCCTCCCCTCTGCTACACCTCCTCCTCCCGTGGTTGCTTAGCCCGAAGCCCTGTGGAGTTCTGCTGCATCCACCACCACGCCCGTCGTGCTGCTTTGGATCATCATCAACCTCTCCTTCCCCTTGCTGGATCAGAAGGAGAAGGCGTCATCCGCTCCCATCTCACGTGTGTTTGAGCAGCGGAGATTGTGCTGCCGTTAGGCACTAGGTCATCGGTGATCTGAATCACGGTGAAATGCGACTCCATCATCCCCACCGTTCCATTGAGCGGCTTCGCCTTGCCCCGATCCTACAAAGTGAAAGTAATGTATCAATGCAATCACTCTCCCATGACTCGTTAGCTTAGATGAACTCATAGATGGATCTTGGTATGACAACCCGTAGGAAATTTTTTAATTTTTACTGCAACGCGTTCCCTAACAGGGCCCACCTATCAGCGGCTGACCCAGAAGGTAGGGAAACCTCCTCTCCATCATCTCCCATTCCAAAACCACCGTCTCGCCTTTCTCCACTCTTCTCCATTGCAAAACCACCCTCTCCTCTCCATCATCTCCATTCCAAAACCACCATCACAAACCTACCTTCTCCTCTTCTCCTGACCTTATGCAAGATATTGTCAACGTCTCCTCCCCATCTTCCAAGGAGAACTGCTTGCGGACCACTCGGAAGGACATCTATGGAGAGGATGCAGATGGCGAATCCCAGGCAGATCTGCCGGCGTGACCCAGAGCAAAGAGATTAGTCGAGTTGGAAGGAGATCCTTACTTGGTTTGACAATGACGGTGGGAGATTTCGAGGTGTGGCCCGAGGAGCCATGTGGCAATGTATGCAGCGAAAGAAGCGAAGCAAGGCGGCGATGAGGGCGGCGATGTACTCCTCGGCGGCAGTCACGCCGCTTGCCGATCCTTCAAGAGTTCATCCAGTATCTCCTCTGGGCGATGGAAGCGGAACAAATTATGAGGCGAAAGTCGAGCGAGTGGTGGGCGTCTGGTCGAGAAGGTCGAGCACCCAGGATAACAAATCGATCGGTCCAGTATGGTGTGCCGTTGTGAGGTGCGACGAGCCGGCCAGAGCCACATGAGTATTCGTTCTACCACCACAAGAGGAGGCGGATGTGCACGGCGTTGCTTCCCTGCCGTTACTCCATGTGGTTCCCTTGGCCTTCGCTTACTGCGTTTCAGCAGCGTCGGTGAAAGGGTTTAAGGTAAGCGCCGCACTAACCTAATCTTCCACTGCTCATGCTTACAATCAGTGTGAAGCAGCTAATAAAAATCATGCCTACAATCAGTCTCCGAGTACTACACCAATCACCCTAAAATAAGCTCACGGACCTTTTGGGTCGAAAGTTGGTGACGTCTTGTGTACAAATAAAGAAAAATAGATTAGGTGCTTCTTTTCGAGAAAAAGAAGTACTCCTAGAAAACTGCCAATATAAGCTACTAAGTATCTTTTTGAAGTCCGAAGCTACTAGTATTTGGTTAGAGGATTTGCCGTAGAAAAGATCAAATCCATAGTGAAAGCGCTACACATGCCCTTTGGTGGTGTGGTGGATGTAATGCTTACACATGCCACTGGTGGTGGTGGATACTGCCAATGCTTGAGCAGGCCGAACAGGGTTGGTTAGTCGGTAATTTTTGCCATTTTGACACCTCGCTTTTCTTGCATATATTCCGGTTTGTGCCTTTTTTCCATCCAGTACATTTGTGCTTGAGTTCCGCAAAATCGACCTTGAAGATAACTTCCCTGTTTTGCCTGTTGAGATAAATGAAAAAGCGTGATTATATTATAGTGGCACTAGTTGATGAAACATACAGATAAATAAATAGAAAGAAAATATTGTGATAGTATCATAGTATGCCATGCTGCGAGGGGAGATGGGCCTGGGGACGCCTCATGCTTGATGCGCCTCATACTTGGAAATCGAGTAATCGACCCAAGTCTCCACGATACACCTTACGCACGTTGATGAACAATCGGTGTACTGGCGGTAGTACAAGTAGGGGCCCTTGAGACATTCCAATCTCTATTTTGCAATGCGAGATCAACTAAAATTAAGCACCCCAGGTTTGCAAAAAATGCTTAAACATTAACAATGGGACTAGTTGATGAAACATATACTAACAAAGAGAAGCACTTTCTTTATCTGCATTGGAAATGAAATGATAGAGAGGACACTTCGGTCCTATTTTAGCCCGTATTATTACTTCATTATTTTGACCCGATGGCACTAAAGGAATTGACGGTGTGGCAAGCGAGGTGTACCATACATACGTCGCAGGGACGGCAGGCAGGGGTGCTTAGGCCCGGGATGCTTTGAAGTTGGCTCTATCTTTTCCCCACAAGAAATTTCTGTGGCAAGCATTTGGGTTGTAACTTAAACTTGAGTCCAAGCTGGTATTGCGTCCCCCCTGCCTTCTAGCTTATGTGGCGAACTTGTCTCCTGCTAGTACTCAGCCCGATCTAGTAGTAGTTACATAACTGACCCGTTACATTGAGATGTTGTCGGGATAATGGTTCTCTATGGTAGGGTTTCTTTAATGAAATTTGAGGAAACCCCTCTTTCGAAATATAAAAACAAGCGTAGCACTAAGCGGTTGCCAAAACATTACCCTCCAAATTAATAGTGCCCACTAGATTAATTTTGCAAAATAATAACTTATTCTTTGCTTTTATCATGGCGGTGCCAAAATAGTAGCACAAGAGCTTGAGACTCAACATGCAGGATCTTTGTGCAAGCGGTCAGAGACCAAAAATCACGCACATACCTGCGTGATGGGTTATACCATATACTGCGATCCAACGCATACACCGTAGAAGGGATGACACCGGTCCACCAACATGGATGATTCAATTCATGGGACCTTTTGGTGCAGTTCACCTAAAATGTGTAACGTGTCCCATGAGCTATGCAGCTTCTTCTTTCATTTTTTTTAAGAAAAAAGGGCTTCTTGCCAGTTCCATTTCCATCGGGAAAGAAGCAGAAACCCACAGAGGCTTCATCTTCATTGGTTGCAATAAAATTAAAAGCAACATCCAAGGTTGGGTACAATGGCGAGCTCCACCGGAATATTCAACTATAATTTGGATATCATTTTAGCGATTTCAACTAAAGATCAAAGCGTGAGATATATGCCGTCTACTGTTTGCACTAAAAAAGAGTAGAAAGGAGGGTGACAAACAGAGTGATGAAACATACACATCAAAATGAAAAGAAGCATGTTCCATATGCTCCGAATGGCAGTCCTACAAGGACATATAGCAATTTCATAAAGCAGCTAACATTGCTAGATATTAGTGTGGGCATTAGGATTAACTATGACTAACCCGTTAAATACGACATTTAACTTTAATTGTGCCATTGCTTCATTTTACCAAAGCGAACATTACATTATGACAGGCTGCTTTCCTGAGGTCGGTATTTGGGCTTGCAGGGAGGTAAGCGGACCCGGGAGTTGACAGATTTGCATTTTCTAACAAAAAGAAGCAACTTATCTTAATATGGGGAAATTTAGCGAGGACATGAAAAAAGTGCCATTGATTCATATTCTTGGAGGCATTACATTAGAAAACAACATTGGTTTAGTAATGTGATCGCTTACTTGTAACAGTGGGCTACATTTTACCGATTGGCATGACATATTTAAGAGTGGCTCGAGGAAACAAAGCGTCGAGAACATGATATCTTTCCTTTTTATGGCAACCAATAGATCGGGTTTATATTGAGTTTGTCTTCGCGTTTCCCTTTATTTCCCTATTAGAACCCAAAGATACCCGAGTTGGGTAGCAGGTCCTACGCTACCTTTCACCCCATTATTTCCTCTTTTGACCAAGTCCTTGATTCAGATGTAACGATCTTCCCCACCCACCCCTTTTCTTCTTCCTTGTTTTGAACCAAGTAGTGTACTAGGTAAGTGCATGAACTACTTTTACCTCCTTAAAATCAAAATTTGGGTGAAACTTTCGAACGACGATGTCGATCCTATTATCTCTGAGGGGCACAGGAAATAGTAAAAAGATACAAATGCTGGCAGTGACAGCTTGAGGGCTCGGGAATATGAAACAAGAACCCGGTTTTGAAGGAAGTTATATCAGCGGAGGTCACGGGATGTCGATAGGAGTAGCGCGGCGGGAGAGCCCGGGTGATCTGCCCACACTATGGCGGCCCGAGGAAAGAAGGGGTTGGAAGGCCCCTCCTAAGCCCGGCGGTGCACAGGAGAAGAACAACAAAACACGTTGATTGCGGGAGCGTGCCCAGTAGTGGGTAAAGCCGTCGCCAAGAACTTGGCTGACCGCGCATGAATGTTGCACCTTCTCCCACCTTCCCGGCCAGAAGAGGATGCATGGCTGGATACAGTGACCCCGTGGCAACGAGCAGAAGAGAAGTGTGGCCACCGCTATGTCGATGTTTAGATGCGGAGAAAGGCGAGGCGGTGTGAAGGAGAGCAGCACTAGCAAGCAAGCGCGAGGAGAGCTCCTGCCTATATAGTGGAGTACTAATGGTACTTTCTTTTTTGTCTACGGGAAGCGAGGCTTGACCTGCGAAATCCAATGGCCCGTAGATAGGAAGTCTTCATACTGCGTGCCCGAGGCGCGGTTGTCGTCATTTTGATCCCTGAAGCACCGGTTATAACATATAACACGAAAAATGCCACATGACAAAAGAAACCCATAACCTCACTGCCCAAAGGAGACAACATGTGTGTGCAAATGCAATACTTGTTGACCCGCGTTCCATTAGGATATATCGGCAGAAAATGCGAACCGACCGAGCACGTCACAGAGGTGCCGCGCAGCGAATACTGACAGGCGTGCTTTGTATACTCTGTACATGTGTACCGCCCGTTTTCTTGAGGCTTTGCTCATGGCGCGAACGTCCATGGATACAATATTAGTATCTTGTACTATTTAAAAAGAAATCGGTGAAGGGCTTTTCCAGCTTGTGATGGCGGTAAGCTAGAACGATTCTGCCTAGTCGGTTTAATGGCGAGCGAGAAGATGAGGGAGTAGGCTCGCTGCAAGCGTAAAGGTATGTAATTGATTTGATGTGATTCTTTGCCTAGGCGCAGGTTGGGGGCCCAGTGATTTGACTTGCCATTTTATCATTTTAACTACTGATGCTTTCGACGGCCAAGACCGTGACTCTCACGATTCTGACCACCTCCCATGGTATCTGGTGCCTCTCCCAATGCTCCACAATGTAAAGGCTGGCTCTTGCATGAGAGCCCCTTTGCTCCACTTTTCCTTGCCTCTTTCCTCCACATATGCAAAAAATGCCATGTAATGAACACTTATAGCCCGCACTATTGTACTTGCTGCGTGCAGTTAAGTGCTGAAAGCCTGCACATAGGCATAAAGTACTGGTGTGGCAACTTAATTACTCCTCCTTCTATGTGTGCAGAGTCATCTTACGAAAACCAAATAATCCCAAGAAACACTTAGGCGGCAGTGCATACATCGTTTCTTATTTGCTTGACCCATATCAACCAATAAAGAGATGTGGAGTGTTACTGCATGCTTTTAATAGAGCTTGAGACTACCATTTCATTGGCAAATGCAATAAATACTATGAAGAAAGAGATGAGATGAGTAAGTAAAAACATACTCTTATAGCCAACCTTATAGATAACCTTGTTGTATAAGTGATACGTCTCCAACATATCTATAATTTATGAAGTATTCAATGCTATTATATTATATATTTTGGATCTTTATGGGCTTTATTATGGCACACTTTTATATTATTTTTTACAAGGACTAACCCACCTATTAACCGGAGGCCCAGCCCAAATTTCCGTTTTTTCTTGCCTATTTCAGTGTTTGAAGAAAAGGAATATAAATCGGAGTCCAAGCAGAATGAAACCTTGAGGAGAGTTATTTTTGGAGCAGGCAATCCAGGAGAGGTGGAGTGAGCGTCGAGAGCTTGAGGAAGCCACGAGGGAGGGGGCGCGCCCTACCCCCTTAGGCAAGCGCCCGCACCCTCGTGGGCCCCTTGTGGCTCCCTGACCCGAGCTTCTTTCGCCTATATGTCCATATACCCTAAAAACATCTGAGAACAGAATAGATCCGGGACTTCCGCCGCCCATAGCCTCTGTAGCCACTAAAACCAACCTGGGACCCTGTTCCGGCGTACCACTGCCCCTCTTGGAGAGGGATCCCTCACCCAGTGGCCATCTTCATCAGTCCCAAGCGCTCTCCATGACCGGGAGGAGTAGTTCACCCCTCGGGGCTGAGGGTATGTAACAGGAGCTATGTGTTTGATCTCTCTCTCTCTCTCTCTCTCTCGTGTTCTTGAGGTGGTACGATCTTGATGTATCCTGAGCTTTGCTCTTATGGTTGGATCTTATGATGTTTCTCCCCCTCTATCTCTTGTAATGGATTGAGTTTTCCCTTTGAAGTTATCTTATCGGATTGATTCTTGAAGGATTTGAGAACACTTGATGTATGTCTTGCATGTGCTTGCTCTGTGTGGTGACAATGGGATATCCGTGATCTACTTGATGTATGTCTTGGTGATCGACTCTCGGGTTCGCGATGACCTCGTGAACTTATGCATAGGGGTTGGCACACGTTTTAAGTCTTGACTCATCGGTAAAAACTTTGGGGCACTCTTTGGAAGTTCTTTGTGTTGGTTTGAATAGATGAATCGAGATTGTGTGATGCATATACGTATTATAATCATACCCACGGATACTTGAAGGTGACATTGGAGTATCTAGGTGACATTAGGGTTTTGGTTGATATGTGTCTTAAGGTGTTTATTCTAGTAGAACTCTTGAATAGATCAATCCAAAATAATAACTTTGAGGTGGTTTCGTTACCCTATAATAATCTCTTCGTTTGTTCTCCGCTATTGGTGACTTTGGGTGACTCTTTGTTGCATGTTGCGGGATAGTTATATGATCCAATTATGTTATTATTGTTGAGAGAGCTTGCACTAGTGAAAATATGAACCCTAGGCCTTGTTTCCTAGCATTGCAATGCCGTTTAAGCTCACTTTATAAACTTTAACTACCTTGCTGTTTTTATATTTTCAGATTACAAAACCTATATCTACCATCCATATTGCACTTGTATCACCATCTCTTGTGAAACTAAGTGCACCTATACAATTTACCGTTGCATTGGGTGTGTTGGGGACACAAAGAGACTCTTTGTTATTTGGTTTGCAGGGTTTCTTGAAGACCATCTTCATCCTATGCCTCCACAGTTGATAAACCTTAGGTCATCCACTTGAGGGAATTTTACTGCTTTGTCCTACAATCCTCTACACTTGGAGGCCCAACAAACGTCTACAAGAAGAAAGAAAGGTTGCGTAGTAGACATCAAGCTCTTTTCAGGCGACACGTTGCGGGGAGGTGAGTGCTTGAAGGTATATCTTTTAGATCTTACTGTCGAATCTTTTGTTTCTTGTTTTATCACTAGTTTAGTTTATAAAGAAAACTACAAAAATGGAATTAAGATTGCCTCATATGCTTCATCTTTTAATGTCTTCCATGAAAATAAGATTGAAATAATTATGCTCCAAGTGCTAGAAGAAGAATGCATTAAAATGTTTGGCACTAAATCTTTGTATGATGAGCATGATTGCAATACGCGTCGTTGGTATGAATTCCTTGAATATCCATGATACTAATGATATGCAAAGCCACAAGCTTGGGAAGCAATGTTTTGATGAAGATGCTATTTTTTGTCCCCCAACTTTTGATGAAGCAGAATTTATTATGATGATAGTGTGCCTCCTATTTATGATGATTGTATTGATGAAAGTGGATTTGGAGAGGTCATGACTTTATTTAGTGATGAATCCGATGTATTTCGGAAGAGGTTCTAATTGATTATGAGAATAAAGCTGCTATCTATGATGATTATTGTGATGACATGTGTATTCTATAAAGAATAATTATAACCATGAAACTTATCATCATGATTTTAGTTTTCGAATTGGATTATGCTTCACATGATAGTTATTTTGTTGAGTTTGCTCCACTACTATTCATGAAGAAATTTGCTTATAATGAGTAATAAAAATTCTATGCTTGTAGATCATGAAAAGAATGCTTTATGTGATGGCTATATTGTTTAATTCATTCATGATTCTACTGAAAGATTATTATATGAGAGAGGGATCATATGCTTCTACATATTGCAATAATATCAAGTTTCACTTTCTATGCTTAAAGTTTTAAAAGAGATTATGCTGGTTTTGCCTTCCTATGCTAGTTGATTATTGTTCCCATAAGTTGTTTGCTCACAAAATCCTTATGCATAGGAAGTGGGTTAAACTTAAATTTGCTAGTCATATTCTTCATGATGCTCTCTTGTATGTTTCAATTCTTATCTTTTATGTGAGCATCATTGAAATCATCATGCCTAGCTTCGGTGCGTTCAACGTTAGCGCTTGTTGGGAGAGCAACCCAATTTTATTATTGTTTCTTACTTTTGGTTCTGTTTAGCAATAAATATTTGATATAGCCTCTGGTTAGATGTGGTTTTATGTTTTAATGAGTAGTGTTTGTGCCAAGTAAAACCTATAGGATCTTCTTGGGTGATAGTTATTTGATCTTGCTGGAAAAATCAGAAACTTTCTGCTCATGAAAACAATTGTTAAAAGTCACCAGAATGTGATAAAATACTGATTCCAATTTCAGTAGATCAATAAACAAATTATCTAGGTCGTCCTATTTTGGTAGAATTTTTGAGTTTACTGAGAAAGTTTTGCGTTTGATACAGATTACTACTGAGACTGTTCTATTTTGTGGAGATTCTGTTTTTCTTGTGTTGTTTGCTTATTTTGATGAATCTATGGCTAGTATCGGAGGTTATGAACCATAGATAAGTTTGAATACAGTAGGTTTAACACCAATATAAATAAAGAATGAGTTTATTACAGTACCTTAAAGTGGTGGTTTGTTTTATTTAAGCTAGCAGACTTACGAGGTTTTTACATTAAGTTTTGTGTTGTGAAGTTTTCAAGTTTTGAGTAAAGATTCGATGGACTATGGAATAAGGAGTGACAAGAGCCTAAGCTTGGGGATGCCCAAAGGCACCCAAGGTAATATTCAAGGACAACCAGAGCCTAAGCAGGGGATGCCCGGATGGCATCCCCTCTTTTATCTTCGTTCATCTATAACTTT
The DNA here is from genome assembly GCA_021605145.1 of Aegilops bicornis. Lineage (NCBI taxonomy): Eukaryota > Viridiplantae > Streptophyta > Magnoliopsida > Poales > Poaceae > Aegilops > Aegilops bicornis. The sequence goes on along the minus strand of CM038673.1, from coordinate 61,589,718 downwards.
ACTTGGAGCTATATTTTATTCACCACATGATATGTGTTTTGCTTAGAGTGTCATTTTATTTTGTTAGCATTTGCTTTCTGTTTTGCATCTCTATTTTCAATAAAAATGTCAAGGATAGCCTTTACCATGCTTATTTTGCAAGTATACATGTTCTTTGTTTCAAAATAGGAAGTTTATCGCTGTTGCAAAAATTCCTAGAAAAACCAGAATATGATAAAATGTTGAAACTTTGTGCATAATAAGCTCTAATAAATTTTCTACAGTGTGGTAGAATTTCATAATGTTTGGAGTTAGGGAATTATGATGAATCTTGCATTCTTTACACACTGTACTGTTTTGGAAGATTGCTGTTATGTTTGCATTGTTTGCATATGTTTGCTTGTTTAATGATTCTGTTTGAGGATAGGAGTATTAAATATGCAGAGGCATTTAGTATGCAATGTTGAATAATAATTTTAGTGATTTGTTACAGTAGAAAATGATAAGGTTTTGCATTGGTTTATACTAACTTATCTCACGAGTTCTTGTTGAGTTTGGTGTGGATGAAGCTTTCGAGATTTAGGAAACCGTGACATGAGAGGAATTAAGGAGACACAAAAGCTCAAGCTTGGGGATTCCCAAGGCATCCCAAGATAATATTTCAAGAAGTCTCAAGTGTCTAAGCTTGGGGATGCCCCGGTTGGCATCCCACCTTTCTTCTTCAACAATTATTGATTAGTATTGGTTGAGCCTAAGTTTTTGCTTCTTCACATGATGAGTGCTATCCTTGAAATGTCGTTTTATTTTGTTTTGCTTGATGTATGAATAAAATACCAAGATCTGAAATTCTTAAATGAGAGAGAGTCTTCACATAGCTAAACAATTATTTAACTACTCATTAATCTTCACTTATATCTTTTTGGAGTAGTTTGTCATTTACTCGTGTGCTTCACTTATATCCTATGAGTAAATGGTTGAATGAATTAATTTAATAAATCTGAAATTATATATGTTTCATATACTTACCCCATTGGGAATAATGACTTTACATATAAAAGTAGAGAGGTGGTAAATTTATTGAAGGTTAGCAAACATTGTATTGGTCACTTGAACAATTCATGAAAGAATATTTGAAGGAAGAGAGAGATTTCCGCATTATAAATATACTATCTTGGACATCTTTTGTAATTGTGATCACTCACTAAAATATGACATGCTAAGAGGTTGATCTTTGGACAAGGAAGACAACGTAATGGGTTATTTTTTCTTATATCCGAAATAATGTATATTGTCATGGATGCGCCCAACACGTTGAGCTTGCCTTTCCCCTCATGCTAGACAAATTCTTTGCACCAAGTAGAGATACTACTTGTGCTTCCAAACATCCTTTAAGCCAGTATTGCCATGAGGAGTCCACCATACCTACCTATGGATTGAGTAAGATCCTTCAAGTAAGTTGTCACGGTGCATGCAATAAAATTTCTCTCTAAATATGTATGATCTTTTAGTGTGGAGAAAATAAAGCTTTACGATATTGTAATATGGAAGCAATAAAAAGTGACGGACTGCATAATAAAGGTCCCTATCACAAGTGGCAATATAAAGTGGCGTTCCCTCGCATTAAGATTTTGTGCATCCAACTATAAAAGCGCATGGCAACCTCTGCTTCCCCTCTGCGAAGGGCCTATCTTTTATTCTTGTGTTTTACCTTATGCAAGAGTCATGGTGATCTTCACCTTTCCTTTTTACATTTTATCCTTTGGCAAGCACATTGTGTTGGAAAGATTACGATATATATATACCCAATTGGATGTAAGGCATCATGAGCTATTATTGTTGACATTACCCTTGAGGTAAAAAGGTTGGGAGGTGAATCTATAAGCCCCTATCTTTCTACGTGTCTAATTAAAACTTTGAACCCATAAATATCGGCGTGAGTGTTAGCAATTATGAAAGACTAAATGATAGTTGAGTATGTGGGTTTGCTAAATCAAAGCTCTGACGTAGACTCTTCTGAAAATAAGATGAATTGTAATTGTTTGATGACTAATAACACGGTTTTGTTAGTTTTCAAGAGAAGTGTATGATCTATACTTTAACATGTGAATAGCTTGTTAGTTGATCATGAGAAGCTTTATGAGATGAGCTACTGTTATGATATATAATGATGCTAGAAAAGGTGATTGAAATTACCTTTGATCAAACTTGTGCACCTGCTAGCATTAGCACTTGAAATTATTTCTTTTATCATTTACCTACTAGGGGCGAGCAGGAATTAAGCTTGGGGATCAACGTCGTCTCCAGCGTATCTATAATTTATGAAGTATTCATGCTATTATGTTATCTGTTTTGGATGTTTATGGGCTTTATGCACTTTTATATTATTTTTGGGACTAACCTATTAGCAGGAGGTCCGGCTCAAATTCTGTTTTCTTGCCTATTTAGGTGTTTGAAGAAAAGGAATATCAAGCGGAGTCAAGCGGAATGAAACCTTCCGGGAGAGTTATTTTTGGAGCAGAAGCAATCAAGGAGACTTGGAGTAGGCGTCGGGAAGCTTGAGGAAGCCACGAGGCGAGGCGCGCCCTACCCCACAGGCGCGCCCCACCCTCGTGGGCCTCGTAGCTCCCATGACCGACTTCTTTCGCCTATATATGTCCATACACCCTAAAACATCCGAGAGCGAGAATAGAGTCAGGAGTTCGCCGCCCACAAAGCCTCTGTAGCCACAAAAAGCAATCGGGACCACTGTTCGGCACCCTGCCGGAGGGACCCCTCACCGATGGCCATCTTCATCATCAGCGCTCTCCATGGCGAGGAGGAGTAGTTCACCATCGGGGCTGAGGGTATGTACCGAGTAGCTATGTGTTTGATCTCTCTCTCGTGTTCTTGAGGTGAATGCGATCTTGATGTATCGCGAGCTTTGCTATTATAATTGGATCTTATGATGTTTCTCCCCCTCTATCTCTTGTAATGGATTGAGTTTTCCCTTTGAAGTTATCTTATCGGATTGAGTCTTTAAGGATTTGAGAACACTTGATGTATGTTTTGCATGTGCTTATCTGTGGTGACAATGGGATATCCGTGATCTACTTGATGTATGTCTTGGTGATCAACTCTCGGGTTCCGTGACCTCATGAACTTATGCATAGGGGTTGGCTACGTTTTTCGTCTTGACTCTCCGGTAGAAACTTTGGGGCACTCTTTGAAGTTCTTTGTGTTGGTTTGAATAGATGAATCTGAGATTGTGTGATGCATATCGTATAATCATACCCACGGATACTTGAGGTGACATTGGAGTATCTAGGTGACATTAGGGTTTTGGTTGATATGTGTCTTAAGGTGTTATTCTAGTACAAACTCTTGAATAGATCGATCAGAAAGAATAACTTTGAGGTGGTTTCGTACCCTACAATAATCTCTTCGTTTGTTCTCCGCTATTAGTGACTTTGGAGTGACTCTTTGTTGCATGTTGAGGGATAGTTATATGATCCAATTATGTTATTATTGTTGAGAGATCTTGCACCAGTGAAAGTATGAACCCTAGGCCTTGTTTCCTAGCATTGCAATATCGTTTATGCTCTATCGCTTGCTACCTTGCTTTTTTTATATTTTTAGATTACAAAAACCTATATCTACCATCCATATTGCACTTGTATCACCATCATTACGAACTAGTGCACCTACAAAATTTACCATTGTATTGGGTGTGTTGGGGACACAAGAGACTCTTTGTTATTTGGTTGCAAGGTTGCTTGAGAGAGGCGAGTCTTCATCCTCGCCTCCCACGGATTGATAAACCTTAGGTCATGCACTTGAGGAAATTTGCTCTTGTCCTACAAACCTATGCACTTGGAGGCCCAACAACGTCTACAAGAAGAAGGTTGCTTGATGAACATCAATAAGTGATGACTATGTATGACATGTCAACATCGAGATAGCCTAATGCACCATATTAAATCTCTAAAGTAGCGACCCACATGGCGAAGGCATTTAATCGTGGTAAGCGCGACCATGATCTGACTGCTGGCAGCCCTTTGATCTGAATCGAGCAGTCGCATGCTATGTTGCTGCAAATTTGCGAATAACCCTCTAGGGACAGGATATTCATCCATAGGTCTAGAATCACGCCATGCAAGCTGATTCGATCTCAGATCCAAGGGCTTTCGAAAGCCCGTATCATGGGAGAATGGAAAGCTTCGAATCACCTATAGTTTTCCCGACGCTTGACATGTCACCGATAGCCATTTAATTGGGCATCGAGTAGACATGACATGTAATTGGGCCCCCATAGTACTGTGCATGAATCCATTTATCACTACAAAAAGACACATCCGTGACATTTTTGGGCGAATGAAATTTTTACGTCATACTTATGACACTTCTATGGCGATAATTGTGACAAAACCGGTATCATTATAGATGTGGTGGGTGTCGGTGTCAAAACCGGCGGATCTCGGGTAGGGGTCCCAGGCTGTGCGTCTAGGCGGATGGTAACGGAGACAAGGGACACGATGTTTTTACCCGGAGTTGGGCCCTCTCGATGGAGGTAAACCCTACTCTGCTTGATTAATATTGATGATATGGGTAGTACAGAGTAGATCTACCACCCGAGATCGGAGAGGCTAAACCCTAGAAGCTAGCCTATGGTATTTGACATTGTTCTTCCTACGGACTAAAACCCTCTGGTTTATATAGGCACCTAATAGGGTTAGGGTTATCTGAGTTGGTTACAATGGTAGGAGATCTACATATCCGTGTCGCCAAGCTTGCCTTCCACGCCAAGGAAAGTCGATCCGGACATGGGAAGAAGTCTTCAATCTTGTATCTTCATAGTCCGAGTGCGGCCAAAGGTCATAGTCCAGGCTGTCAGGATACCCCTAATCGGTACTCCCTCAGTAGCCCCGAACAGGCTTCAATGACAATGAGTCCGTAGCGTGGGTGTCTTGACATTGCAAAGGCGGGTTCTTCTCCAAATCCTGCGTCCCTGTTTGAATAGTGTCCGGCTTCTTGTAAACATCGCGCTCCTTGGCTTCCACGCCCAATAATGGCCATCTTCCATGTGTTGAATGAATGCGAAAAGCTAGGGTATTTTTACATTTATCTCCCTAGCTGCACAAATGAGCTGCCTATATAAGAGCGAGGATCTAGATCCACATCACACCACCTTCCCTTCACGAGCTTTCATCGGGCGCATCGTGAAACCCATTCCATCATGGGCGGTCGGCCTTGGCTCCTCCTCTGCGCCCTCCTAGTCCTCGGCCCGAGATTGGGAGAGATGCTCCGTCCCACTTGCAATGAGTTAGTGGCAACTCAAACCAAGGGTTTCTTCCCCAGCCTTCATGGTTCAGTTCGAGCCGGACTGCGCCACCTAGAAGGAGGCGGAAAACAAGCGGAGGCGTCCCAGTCCCTCTGAGGAGGCGGGTATGCCTTGTCCCCTATTTGATAAGAGGGCTCGGATTTCCAATTCATCCGTTTCTCAGGGGCTCACAGGTTCTATAGCCCTCCAGTTGCACAACCTTACGCTTTGCCTCCATTACGCATATTGCGGGCTTCGTGGCCCTTTGTGAGCTGTTTTTGGGCATCGAGGCTCATTTCCACTTGTGGAAGAGGCTGTTACGCCTCGTACCCGTTCTCGGGAGAATTCGATATATCAAGTGGGCGGAGCGAACTATGGCGCATCGCCGGGACGGATATCTATCCGGAACCCGAAGAAAGGTGTCCGGCGGCCTTGAATGGTTTTATATAGAAGGCGTCCCTTTGGGACCACTGTTCGAATCGGCCTCCGGGAGTTGATAATGCTCCTTTGAAGAAAGCGCCTAAGCTGGCCTCCTCGGAGCCCCGGAGGAGGAGAATAGCGGGGCGTCCTTTACGATGGGCGAATAAGGTTGTTGGCTCCTCCGGATTGACCATGATCGGAGTCATGGCCATATGCATCGGTAGAAGTGCGGTAGCTTCAATATATAGGCCACCCATGTGGGATTTCAATGGGGAAGATGGCGCCACCCAACTGCGGCCGTAAGGGGCGGGATCGGTCATTGATACGATTGAGGCCTTGTCCACATTATACAAGGAGAAGAGGGCGATTTCCTCCGCGTCAATCCATAGGCGGATTTTCTATGTCACGATCCTCCAAAAGCTGGGTAGCGGACACTTCTTTATGCCCATCCGTTCCATATTCCCATAGTTAAGTACCTTATCTTGTGATTTTGGCCTTGAGAATTGCGCCCGGGCCGTAAAGGATATAAACAGCCCACCTCCACAACCTGAGGATCTGGAACGGTCCCTCGATCCGGCCTCCCAAGAGGATCCGGACATATCTGTGGAGCTGATTGATGGGGTATTTTACCAACTGAGCATCGATAATGCCTTGGTTGCCATTACGACCGATTACCCGAATATTTCCGACCTCCACAGTAATTGAGGCCGAAATCCCAATACCTTAGAAATGATCCCTCCGTGCTTATCTTTGACCACCGTATATCAATGGCGTTAGCGGGGAGCCCTTGGAGGCGGAAGGCCAAGCTTCGGTGGCTAGCCAACAAGGGCAGCATGGCCCAATGAGCTAAAGAAGTGCGGCCAGATGAGCAGCCCGGCCTTAGCGGTATGGCGTGTCGGCTTATTCCCAAAGTTTTATTCCGAAGGCATGCTAACGCTCGCGCTCTTTTCAGGAAAAAGCTCGCGGACTATATCCGGAGAGGTTGCCAATCGAGCCTCCGCCGGCCGGGCTTGAGCCAGTCGAGCGGCCGAACACAAAGCGTCGTCGAGGCAGCTCCTCCGGCGGAGGATGCCCGGCGGGCTATCTGCCCACCAATTACGAGGTGGAAAGTGCCATGAATCACGAGCTTCGCGGATTGTTCTTCGTGGCGCATGTTTCTCCCAAGAGGCATTGGATGCCTTCAATTAGAGGCAGCGCACCTCCGAGCTGCTCAAAATGGTCTAGCGAGCCACGGAGGCGGTATGTGAAAGACATAAGGGTGAGAAAATTTGATGGTTATATATACGGTAGCCCCGAGACTTAAAATAGTTAGAATAACTGATTTAAGGATCATTTATTGTCTGAGATCTTACAAAAAGAATACCCGAATTGTCCCGGGAGCTTGAAGAGTGCAAAGCCCAACTTGAGGCCGCTGAAAGCCCGCGTGAGGAAGCCAAGGAGACCCCTCTGGTAACATACGCTTTTAAAAGATAAGTATGTTATGAAGTGCGGCGTGTGTATAGATCGACAATGACATTGCGAGATGCTTTTGAGGGTAGATCCGGACAAACAACAGCTCTTCTTGCGGTTAAAAGGCAGCGAGCGATGCTACGAGGGTGAGGCGGAGAAAAATAATCTCAAGATGCCAACACCCAGCTGGGTGAGAGCTAAAGGATGTTCGTGCCCACCTGTATGACTCCGTTAAGGAGAATCGGCGGCTTCGGCGGCATTTTTAGTAAGTGCTTAAGCGAACTTTGAAAAAAGAGTTGACGAGGAAGTCGACTAACGAGTTATATACGTAGGTATGCTCCACAGGCCGTCCTGCGGAGAAATGCCGGTTCTCTGGGTGACCTTCTTCGAGCTCTTACAACTACGAGCAGCGTTAAATGTGATGAAAGTCGTCGCCCGGACCTTGTGGCCATCTGTCTCCTGCCGAAGGCCTTGGGGAGCTTGCAAGAGAGCTCGAGGGGCGGCGGCGCTTCTGATATGGAAGATATCGGCTGCCCGTCAAAGGCGCCGGGGAGGCACAGGCCACGGTGAAGGCAGCGGTACCACGAAGCTGACCCAAACCACATGGCGAGGTCGGATCTGTGGGGCGAGATGGGAAGGAGATCCTGTGAGCTTAGTATGCGGCCGGTGGAATTGGCGCAAAGTATTCCCAGCAGGACTATAAACTAGACAGCCTGTTAGATGGTATTGAAGAGGAATACAACCAGTCAAATTGACATGTAAAATGCCTTCTAGCGGATTGTAGATCGTTTGTCTTAAGCGGACCTTTTAAGCTTCAACCTCGGTACCCGATAGTCGGAGTGTGTCCGAATACCCTCGCGGTTATATAAAAACCGGGGCATGTATGGAGACCAGGCGTAGGGTTCATTAGTGCTTTATCGGACAAGTGACCAACTAGTTATGTTATATTACATGGTTAGTAAGAAACATATTCCAGGGAGAATAGTTCGTTAGGGGTTCCTTTCCACAGGTGGCATGCCCTAAAGTGCATGTCCGGACTGCAAAAGAGAAAACATCTGAGGCGAGATAAATAAATAGGTAAGAAATCTTCTTTTAGTTCACCGACCGAATATTCTCTTAAGAACGCTAGCTTCGACTTCACCCGATCTGAGGTACACATCCGGTGACCAGCGGTAACAATCGAGAGGTGCTCCTTTACCACCTATCCGAACAATCGGGAGCGTAGGGTAAGCACAGAGCCGAGCAACCCAGCTTGGCCAAAACTTAAGTCATATCGATGCATATAATGGCGAATAAAAGGTACATGCGGAAGTGTGACACATGTATTGGGCATGAAGCCCTTATAATTAAGCTTACATTAAAGAAGCCCCGAGTACAATGGTAGCGGATATACGTCAAGGGTGTGCGAACAATGTGCTAACGAGCCTGCCAAGGCTTGAATAAAAAAAGGAGGGAGAAGGAGAAAAATAGAAGACAACTAAAATGTAAAATATGGACAGAGGAAGGAGACGAACTCAGAATCCGACGCTAGGCGTAGAATCTTCGGAGACGTGCTGCGTTCCATGGGTTCGGCTCGAGTCGGTTATCTGATGCATCTCGCGAGGCAGTGCGCTCACTTGATCGGGACTTGATGCGATGATAAAGGACCTTCCCATTTGGGCTTTAGTTTGTCCTTTTCTTGTCCGGCAGCGTAGAACTAACTTCGCCAACATTGTAAGTTTTGGCCGTACTTCTACCTTTGATATCTTGAGCCTGCTTTGTTGATAGAATGCGAGCGGGCTTTGCTACATCATGCTCCTCCTCCAAAGGCGTCCAAACTGTCACGCGATCGAGCTCGGCTTCTCTTTCTTCATACATGCGCCTTGGTGAGTCATGAATTATGTCATGAGGCAGAACTGCCTCTGCGCCGTATAGCATAAAGAATGGCGTGAATCCGGTGCGTGCGATTGAGTGGTCCGCAGCCCCAGTCTGGTCGAGCTCCTCTACCCGGTGCGTGTTAGATTCCTTGAGGACCGCACTAATCTGGGTTTGATGCCGCTCATAATTAGACCATTTGCTCGCTCAACTTGACCCGTTAGTTTGAGGGTGATAGGCTGAGGCGTAGTCGAGCTTAATGCCCATGTTTTTGCACGAGTTTGACCTCCTCGGCCGTAAAGTTAGTGCCGTTATCGGTGATGATCTTTGTGGGGACACCGTAGCGATTGTCGACCCCTGATATGAAGTCTATCACCGGTCCGGATTCGGCCGTCTTGACAGAGCTTGGCCTCTATCCATTTGGTGAATTTATCCACCATAACGGTAGGTATTTTTGCTTGTGGGTTCCCCCTTTAAGGGGTCCGACCATGTCAAGCCCCAGACCGCAAAGGGCGGTGATGGGTATAGTTTTGAGGTGGTGGGTGGCATGTTGCTCTGATTAGCAAGAGCGGCATCCGGCGCATCGTTGGACTAAGTCTGAAGCATCTGCCGGGCCGTCGGCCAATAAAATCTGTCTGGAAGCCCTTGCCTACAAGGGCCGGGCTCTGACGTGGTGCCCCGAGTCGGCATGTATTTCAGCGGAAGATTCCCCCTTCTTCTTGAGATACACCTTTGAAGGACTCCGGTTGTGCTTTTCTTATAAAGCTCTCCCTCATGGACTTTGTAGGCTTTAGATCGCGCACTATGCGGTGTGCCTCGTTTTGGTCCTCGGGGAGTTCTGCACTGGTTAGGTAGGCTAGGAATGGATTACATCCATGGGGCAATGACTGCCATTATTCGTGGGCTGAGGGTGTTATTTCGGTGGTAGAACCACCAAGCTGTGTCGAGAATGTTCGGTTATTGGGGCGGTCTTGGTTGGGTCCGGATTGTTATTTCCGGACTCTCCCTCCCATATCTGGATGGCTTGAACAGCCTCTCTAGGAAGATGTTGGGGGGGACAGACATCGCGCTTTGCGCCCGATGCGTGCCAACTACGTCTATTTGCTGGTTGTTGTCCGGGCTATATGGTGAAATTCGAGCCCCTCAAACCGAGCTGACATTTTTAGGACTACATTGCGATAGGCTGCCATTTTCGGATCCTTGGCATCAAAGTTTCCATTTATTTGTGATATCGCGAGGTTGAATCACGCGCACCTCTAGGCGTTGAATGCCCATGGAGGCGCCATCCGAAGACCATGTAGAAGGGCCTCGTATTGGCTGCGTTGTTGGAGTCCGTATACATTATACGAATGCGTATTGAACTGTATCTCCGGTTGGGGCGTCGAGCAGCCTTGACCCCAGGCGACCAACATTTTGGAGCCGTCGAAGTGCATTATCCGGTTGGAATATCGCCATACTCTTTAGGGAGTTCGGCCTCGGTCCATTCGGCGAAAGTCGGCCAAAACTGCGACTTAATAGCTCTCCGTGGCTTATAGGTTATGTCGAGCGGGAGGAGCTCAATGGCTCATTTGGCAATCCGGCCCGTCGCGTCGCGGCTGTTTATAATGTCGTTAAAGGGGTGCCGGAGGCTACTATTATTGAACACTCTTGAAAGTAGTATCGCAGCTTCGGGATGCCATAAACACCGCGTCGCTATATTTTGATAATGTGGGTACCGTGACTTGCATGGAGTTAGGACGGTGGACACGTAGTAAACTGGTTTTGAAGAGGAACTTGTGTCCGTTCGTTTCTCGTTTGACAACGAGCACCGCGCTTACAACTTGATGAGTTGCCGCGATGTATAATAGCATTGGTTAGCCCATGTTGGTAGCGGCCGGAACGGGTTTGTTGCCAATATGCCTTTTATTTCTTGAGTCCGGCCGTGGTGGCATCCGTCCACTCGAAGTGTTCGATCGCGTCGGAGGAGGCGATAAAGGGGTAATGCCTTTTCTCCCAAGCGGGAGATAAAAGCGGCTTATAGCCGCCGCATCGATCAATTTTGTATTTGTTTGAGGTCTTTTGGGATATCCAATTGTGTGAGCTCGGATCTTGGCTGGGTTTGCTTCAATTCCTCTACGGATACAATGAAGCCCAAGAGCTTTCCGGCGATGCGCCCGGCAGCATTTTTCGGGTTGAGCTTAATGTCATATGTTGGAGATTATTGAATGTGAGCCTCAAATGCGTCTACTAGAGTTTCGGCGTGCTTGCTTTTGGCGACCACATCGTCTCGTATGCCTCCTTTGTTTTACCGATTTGTTTTGCGGACATGTCAAAATCATGCGCTGATATGTTGCCCGGCATTTTTTGAGCCGAAGGGCATTGTGTTGAAGCGAGAATGGGTGCGTATGGAGTGATGAATGCCGTTGCGGCTTGGTTAGGCTCTGCCATCTTAATTTGGTGGTAGCGGAGTATCGTCGAGAAACACAATAGAATCGTGTCCTGCGGTAGCGTCAATGATTTGATCGATGCGGGGGAGGAAGGGATCCTTTGGGCAAGCCTTGTTGAGGTCCTTGAAATCGGCGCATAAGGCGCCGAGATTTGTCCTTCTTTGGTACCATCACCGAGGTTTGCTAGCCGATCCGGATGTTTTATATCTACGATGAATCCGGCCTCCAATAGTTTGGCTAGCTCCTCTCCCATGGCTGTCTCTTTGGTTTAGAAAGCAGCGAAGAGCCTGTTTGGTAAGCTTGAGTCCTTTTAGGATGTTTAGGCTATGCTCGGCCCGGTAGGCGTGGGATTCTGGCATGTCCGAAGGTGCCGAGCAAAAATGTCCCAATTTTCGGCGTAGGAATTCTCTTAGTCTTGGCGTCTACATCAGGATTTAATTGTGCCCGATGGAGGCCGTTTTGGTAGGGTCCATTGGATGGACTTGGAATTTGACTATTTAAATGCGCGGTTTGAAGGAAGTGGATTTGGATCTCTTATCGAGTATCACATCGTCCCTATTCACCGTGGGCGCCTTGGCAGTGAGTTCCTCGGCCGCTAGGGCTTCGGATAGTGCCTCAAGGGCCGGTCTTGCTGTCTTATTTTCAGCGCGAGTGCTATGTCCGGGTCACTAGCAAGAGTAATGATTCCATTGGGCCGGGCATTTTGAGCTTCATGTACCCATAATGGGGTATAGCTTGAAAAATTGTGAATGCCTCTCGCCCTAATAGGCGTGGTATCCGCTGCTGAGCAGGGCCACTTGGAATGTGACTTCCTCGGACCTGTAATTATCCGGCGTGCGAACACCACATCCGATGTGATTTTTCATATACAACGTGCTTCCCGGTGGGGATTATTCCTCTAAAGGTTGTCTTTGCTTCGCTCAATGCTGCTCCGATCTATCTCCATTTTTGGAGGGTTTCCTCGTAAATGAGGTTCAATCCGCTGCCATCGTCCATGAGTACCTTGGTAAAGGCGAAAGCAAATCCACTATCGGGCCGAGGACCAATGCGGTACGGTGCTCGGGCTGTTCGAATTTAGGTTAAATCATGGCATTAAAGGTAATAGCCGTGTCACTCCATGGGTTTATTGTTGCTACTTGGTAGACTTCGGCGAGGCTATGGAGTGTTCGTTTCCGCATATTATTTGATGCGGAAGTCTCGAAGACTGTTAATACCGTACTGGTATCCTTGGTTTGGTGCTCTAGAGCTAGAAGCTCTTCGCCACTTTTGGCCACTTGCCGTAGTATCCAACATGCTCTAAGGCTATGAGTTGGAGTGGCGCCCTACGTATTATAGATTTTACTGAGGTCCATTGAGCCATCCCTCGATGCAGTTCCATGCCCTATAGAGGGTTTTCTTTTTGGTATTTAACCCAGGTGCTGGCGATGATGCACCCTTTTATTTGAATTTGGGGTTGTATTCAAGGCGGATTGTCCCAAAATCTTGATTCGGTTTTCAAAAGCGCTTTCCATCGCCAGTACTTTCGTACTATGGTCGCCAAATCGACAAAGCGTGTAATGTCACGGCGACTTGTAGCGTTTAGGATCCGTTGTCCGTGCGATTGTTGCTGAATAATGAGATTACGTCCTCCTCGCGGCGATCCTTTATCCTGTCCATAATCGGGAGGAATCTGGCCCGATAATGGTGTCTTGTTCTGCGGGCTCTTGCGAATTTGAGATAGGTCGCTTATGTTTGGGTGGGCGGGTGGAATTAAATCCGGAACGCGCCCAATATGAAACTTAAGGGCGAGGAGCTTCGAACTTGGAAGCTTGGATTCTTGGATGTTGTCCAATGAATCTAGCCCGTTAGCTGACTTTAGGTTCAGGGCTTGGTGGCGTCCCCTCCTCGGGGAATCCGGCATCGGTATTGGGAATCCGGACGTGGCTAGTCCTTAAGATAGAAGAAGAATTCGCCCGTATTGTTCCTCCACCACAGCAACATGGTGGGTAACACAGGAGAGTTAATCTCTCTCCCAATCTGATCATAGTCTGTGGCGACTCCCGAGTGGCGATCACGATCCAAGAGCTTCGTTTAAGGAAGAGAGCTCCATCGGATCTAACTGCTCGGCGAGCTCGAGTTAACGTGAAGATTGCTTCGATGAGCCGAGAAGTCATAAATCGGTAGCGGCGGCGAACGGCGGTCATAAGAAAACCGCCCTAGCCGGAGAGTTTGGCCGACAACCAAAGCTTCTTTATAGCAGTCCGTCTTTAAAAGGCGGAGGAGGCATCCTTCTGACGGCGGCAGCGACACGGAGGAACTCTCAATGAAAGCACCAATGTCGATTGTCAAAACCGGCGGATCTCGGGTAGGGGTCCCGAGCTGTGCGTCTAGGCGGATGGTAACGGGAGACAAGGGACACGATGTTTTTACCCGAGTTCGGGCCCTCTCGATGGAGGTAAAACCCTACTCCTTCTTGATTAATATATATGATATGGGTAGTACAAGAGTAGATCTACCACGAGATCAGAGAGGCTAAACCCTAGAAGCTAGCCTATGGTATGATTGTTGTTCTTCCTACGGACTAAAACCCTCCGGTTTATATAGGCACCGAATAGGGTTAGGGTTATCTGATCGGTTACAATGGTAGGAGATCTACATATCCGTATCGCCAAGCTTGCCTTCCACGCCAAGGAAAGTCCCATCCGGACACGGGACGAAGTCTTCAATCTTGTATCTTCATAGTCCAGGTGTCTGGCCAAAGGTCATAGTCCGGCCATCCGGACACCCCCTAATCCGGGACTCCCTCAGTAGGGTCCTACTTCTATGACAAAAAATCATGACAACAAATGGGATTTTCGTCCTGGGCGGGCCTGAGACGCAACTGCATGACACTCTTTGGGACGTCCATGATGAAAAAACCGTGGTAGAAGCGAGGGCGAGGAAAATATCGGGGTGTTCCCGGTTACGGTGGGTGGTCGGGGCCGAGCGATGCATGTTTCTCTCATACGCCGCCTTGCGTGGAGTGCGTGGCGTTAGGCTCTAACTGAACCCGGCGATTACCGCTGCGAGCTACGCATTACTAAACCCGAGTGATCGATCGATGGCTGTTAACTGAACCCGATCGAGCGATTCCTTCGCTACTGCTGCTAACCAAAGCCGATTGATGCTGCCTCTGGATGAGTAGTGAGTGTTGCTGGGGGGGTTTGGATGAACAGTTCCCGGTGGGGGTGGATGAACAGGACCCCATGGTGTTGCCTCTGGATGAACAGTGAGTGTTGCTGGGGGGTTTGGATGAACAGTTCCCGGTGGGGGTGGATGAACATGAACCGTGGTGTTGCCTCTGGATGAACAGGACCCCGATCGATCGAGCCGGTTGGGGCAGGATGAACAGGACCCGTGGAGGCTGGATGAACAGGACCACCCGTGGAGGCATGATGAGCGATTGGGCGATGGAGGGCTGGATGAACAGTAGCCCATGGAGGGGTGGTTGAGCGAGGAGCCCGTGGAGAGGGCTGGTTGAGCGATCGCGAGGAGTAGCACGCGGTGGAGGCGGATGAACAAGCGCCCGTGGATGAACAGTCGCAGGTGGAGGCTGGAGGAGGTCGACGGTGGATGAATTGTAGCCCGATGACCCACAAGTATAGGGGATCTATCATAGTCCTTTCGATAAGTAAGAGTGTCAAACCCAACGAGGAAGCGGAAGGAAATGATAAGCAGTTTTCAGCAAGGTATTCTTTGCTAATCTTTGAAATAAGTGGTAACGAGATAGTTTTGTGATAAGGTAAATTGTAACGAGCAACAAGTAACAAAGATTAAATAAAGTGCAGCAAGGTGGCCCAATCCTTTTTGTAGCAAAAGACAAGCACAGGACAAATTCTTATAATAGGAAAAGCGCTCCCGAGGACACATGGGAATATCATCAAGCTAGTTTTCATCACGTTCATATGATTCGCGTTCGGTACTTTGATAATTTGATATGTGGGTGGACCGGTGCTTGGGTGCTGTTCTTACTTGAACAAGCATCCCACTTATGATTAACCTCTATTGCAAGCATCCACAACTACAAAAAAAGTATTAAGGTAAACCTAACCATAGCATGAAACATATGGATCCAAAACATCCCCTTACTAAACAGCGCATAAACTAGGGTTTAAGCTTACATCACTCTAGCAACCCATCATCTACTTATTACTTCCCAATGCCTTCCTCTAGGCCCAAATAATGGTGAAGTGTTATGTAGTCGGCGTTCACATAACACCACTAGAGGCTAGACAACATACATCTCATCAAAATATCGAGCGAATACCAAATTCACATGACTACTAATAGCAAGACTTCTCCCTTGTCCTCGGGAACAAGCGTAACTACTCACAAAGCATATTCATGTTCATAATCGGAGGGGTAATAATATGCATAAAGGATCTGAACATATGATCTTCCACCAAATAAACCAACTAGCATCAACTACAAGGGAGTAATCAACACTACTAGCACCAATCCGGACTTGGAGACAAGAATTGGATACAAAGAGATGAACTAGGGTTTGGAGATGAGATGGTGCCGGTGAAGATGTTGATGGAGATTGCCCTCTCCCGATGAGAGGAGGCGTTGGTGATGATGATGGCGATGATTTCCCCCTCCCGAAGGAAGTGTCCTGGCAGAACAGCTCCATGAGCCCTAGATTGATTCCGCCAAGGTTAGCCTCGTGGCGGCGGAGTTTCGTCCGTAAGCTTGCTTACGATTTTTCGAGGTAAAAGTGATGATATAGCGAGAAGATGGACACGGAGGCCCACCGGGGGCCCGGAGATAGGGGGCCTTTGCTTGTAGGGGGTGGCGCCCACATCTCCTGGACAGGGTGTGGGCCCCTGGCCGATTTATTTTTCGCATAATTTATTTTAAATTCCAAAAAGTTGTTTCGTGGAGTTTAAGGACTTTTGGAGATGTGCGAGAATAGGTTTCCAACGCTTGCTCTTTTCCAGCCGAATTCCGACTTAGGCATTCCCCCTCTTCATGGTAAACCTTGTAAAATAAGGAGAATAGCCATAAGTATTGAGATATAATGTGTAATAACAACCCATAATGCAATAAATATTGATATAAAAGCATGATGCAAAATGGACGTATCAACTCCCCCAAGCTTAGACCTCGCTTGTCCTCAAGCGGAAGCCGAAACCGAAAAATATGTCCACATGTTTAGAGATAGAGGTGTCGATAAAAATAAAATATGGACATGAGGGCATCATGATCATTCTAATAACATCAACATATATGGGTTTTGTCATATGATTTCCTGTGCTCAAGTAATAAGCAATTCACAATGTCAAGTATGGTTCAAATACTTCATTGTGAACTAACAAACTATAATCTCAGTCATTGAAGCAATTGCAATTTATTGTAATATCGGAAAGAGTCAATAATAGAGCTTTTTCAGCAAGCTCACATACTCAACTATCTCGTAGTCCCCTATAATTATTAACACTCACGTAATACTTGTGGTTATAGAGTTTCAGCGGACCTTTGAGAAAGATAGGGGCTTATTGTGTTGCCTCCCAACGTATTCACCTTTAGGTAATGTCAACAATAATAGCCTATGCCAACTTACATCCAATTGGATATATGTATCATGATCTTTCAAACACGAAGAGCTTGCCAAAGGATAAAAATAAAAATGAAAAGGTGAGCATCACCTTGACTCAAGCATAGAGTAAAACATAAAGTAAAAGATAGGCCCTTCGCAGAGGAGGAAGAGAGGTTGTCATGCAGCGTTTAGGGTTGATGCATAAAATCTTAGTGCAAAGAACGTCACTTTATATTGCCCCTTGTGTGTGGACCTTTATTATGCAGTCCGTCGCTTTTATTACTTCCACAACAAGTTCATACAAAGTTTATTTTCTCTGCACTAATACTTCATACATATTTAGAGAGCAATTTTTATTGCTTGCACCGATGACAACTTACTTGAAGGATCTTATTCAATCCATAGGTAGGTATGGTGGACTCTCATGGCAAAACTGGGTTTAAGGATATTTGGAAGCACAAGTAGTATCTCTACTTGGTGCAAGGAATTTAGCTAGCATGAGGGAGACAGGCAAGCTCAACATGTTTGGAAGGTCGATGACAATATACTTTAACTGAGATGTCGGAAAACATAAACCATTACGTTGTCTTCCTTGTCCAACATCAACTCTTTTAGCATGTCATACTTAATGAGTGCTTCACAATCATAAAAGATGTCCGAGATAATATATTTATGTGTGAACCCCTCTTTCCTTATCACTTCCTATTAATTGCAACGATTACCAAGGCTACGTTCATCAACTCTCAACTATTTTTATGCCTCATACTTTCTATATGTGAAGTTATCCCCTATCCATAAGATCAATATGAACTTTTTTATTCTTTCTACTTTCTCAAGATAATAGTATCATAGCAAAGCCCTTGACTCAACACTAATCTTTATTATAGATAGCACACGGACACACTTACATAAAGAGATCACAAAGCAAAGCTCAAAACTACTTGATACCAAAACTTCAATCTACTAGATCAAAATACTACTAAAAGGATTGAACTAAATAAAGCGGTAAAGATAGGAGTGTGATGGTGATACGATACCGGGGCACCTCCCCCAAGCTTGGCAGTTGCCAAGGGGAGTGCCCATACCCATGTGATTATGTCTCCTTCTTCGTTGTTGGTGTGATATTCTTGGCGATGATTCCCCTCAAGATACGGTTCTCCTCCTCGAGCTTATTGACTTGCTGCTTGAGGTCCATTATTTCCTTGTGAAGCTTTCCTGTAACGGCTAAAGCTCCTTGCACCCAAGGGTGTTGCATAGGCTCTTGGGAGAACAAGAGACACTCCTCCTCATATTTTCATAAGAAAGAAATCTAAATTGGAAGGGATAACCGAGTTTGGAATAGCTGAGCTTTGTAGTTCCCCCATCGTAAACCCAGCTCGGAGGCGAGAGGTGACTTCTTGATCCTCCATGGCATCTACCCTCATCAAGTTGGCCTCCATCTCTTCCTCCATTGCTGGCCCACGATGGTCGGCCCATTGTTTGCCCTTGGTTCGGTGCGGATTAGATGCAGCTCTCCCCAACTGACTCTTGAGAAGACATCTTGCTCTAATCTGCAGCAGCAGCGGCTCAAAACAAAAACAGAGGAGATTTGCGTGATACGGGAGTAAACCTTCGGGAGAATATATAATGAATTTTTACCGACCAAAATACGTAACATACAAGAAAACAGAGTCCGGGAGGCACACGAGGTGCCCACGAGATAGGGGGCGCGCCCTACAGGGGGGGGGGCCTTCCTCTCTCGTGGGAGCCTCATGTCCCTTTCAGACTACTTCTTTCTTCCTAAAATTCCTAAATAATCCAAAACTGATAAAAATTGCCATTAGAGTTGTTTTGGAGTCGGTTTACTTACTGCATTACCACGTGCCTATGCCTTTTGAGTCTGGAACATTACGGAAAGTGTCTCTTATGTATTCCTCAGGGGTTATGGTTTCAATAATATTAGTTTCAACATTGATAGGATTACCTGAAATATAATGTTTAATTCTTTGACCATTTACCACCCTCGGATTTGTGCCTTCGAAGTTGTTGATTTTTATAGCACCAGAACAATAGACCTCTTCGATAACGTAGGGACCTTCCCATTTTGAAAGAAGTTTTCCTGCAAAAAATCTTAAACGAGAGTTGAATAATAACACATAATCTCCTACATTAAACTCACGCTTTTGTATCTTCTTATCATGCCAGTGTTTGACTTTTTCTTTGAAAAGCTTGGCATTCTCATATGCTTGGGTTCTCCATTCATCAAGTGAGCTAATATCAAACAACCTCTTTTCACCGGCAAGTTTAAAGTCATAATTGAGCTCTTTAATAGCCCAATATGCTTTATGTTCAAGTTCAAGAGGTAAATGACATGCTTTTCCATAAACCATCTTATATGGAGACATACCCATAGGATTTTTGTATGCAGTTCTATAGGACCATAACGCATCATCAAGTTTTTGGGACCAATTCTTTCTAGATCTATTCACAGTCTTTTGCAAAATTAATTTGAGCTCTCTATTGCTCAACTCTACTTGACCACTAGACTGCGGGTGATAAGGAGATGTGATTCTATGATTGACATCATACTTAGCAAGCATCTTACGGAAAGCACCATGAATAAAGTGTGAACCACCATCTGTCATAATATATCTAGGGACTCCAAACCTCGGAAAAATAACTTCTTTAAGCATTTTAATAGAAGTGTTATGATCAGCACTACTAGTTGGAATAGCTTCTACCCACTTAGTAAAGTAATCAACAACAACTAAAATAGGTGTATAACCATTGGAGACAGGAAAAGGTCCCATATAATCAAAGCCCCAAACATCAAAGCGGTTCAATAACAAGGGAATAATTCATAGGCATTTCTTGGCGTCTACTAATGTTACCTATTCTTTGACATTCATCACAAGATAAGACAAACTTATGAGCATCTTTGAAAAGAGTAGGCCAATAAAAACCAGATTAAGTACCTTGTGTGCGGTTCTATCTCCGGTGGTGTCCTCCATAGGATTCGGTGACACTTGCGTAGGATTTGTTCTGTTCATGCTCGGGCACAACGTCTAATAATACCATCTACCCCTTCTTTATAAAGGTGTGGATCATCCCGGAAGTAATGTCTTAAATCATAAAAGAACTTTTTCTTTTGCTGGTATGTGAAACTAGGCGGTATATATTTACCAACATTTTAATTAGCATAATCAGCATACCAAGGAGTAATCTGAGAAGCATTGAAAACCGCTAATTGTTCATCGGAAAACTATCATTAATAAGCGGTGGGTCATCAAGAATATTCTCTAACCTAGACAAGTTATGCACAGCGAGTTCTCAGCTCCCTTTCTATCAATAATATGCAAGTCAAATTCTTGGAGCAATAGGACCCATCTAATGAGTCTAGGCTTAATTAGCATCTTTCTTTTCCATAAGATATTTAATAGCAGCATGATCAGTGTGAATAGTGACTTTGGAATCAACAATATAAGGTCTAAACTTATCACATGCAAACACAACTGCTAAGAATTCTTTTTCAGTAGTAGCATAATTTCTCCAGGCGGTATCAAAGAGTCTTACTAGCATCTTTGGATAACATTCAATTTCTTATCGACTCTTTGCCCTAAAACAACACCTACAACATAATCACTAGCATACATACATAATTTCAAAAGGTAAATTCAATCAATTGGCTGAACAATAGGTGCAGTGATCAATGCTTTCTTAAGTGTTTCAAATGCTTCTACATAATCATCATCGAAGACGAAAGGAATATCTTTTTGCGATAAATTAGTCAGAGGCCTAGAGATTTTAGAAAAGTCCTTAATGAACCTCCTATAAAAGCCGGCATGACCAAGAAACTTCTTATACCTTTTATGTCCTTGGGACATGACATATTTTCAATAGCATCAACTTTGGCTTTGTCAACTTCAATACCTCTCTCGGAGATCTTGTGCCCCAAGACAATGCCTTCATTAACCATAAAGTGACACTTTTCCCAATTCAGGACGAGACTAGTGTCTTCGCATCTCTGCAAAACTCGATCAAGGTTGCTCAAACAATCATCAAAAGAGGATCCATAGTCGGAGAAGTCATCCATGAATACCTCACAAATCTTTTCACAAAAATCAGAGAATATAGCCATCATGCATCTTTGAAAGGTAGCAGGTGCATTACATAAACCAAAAGGCATACGTCTATAAGCAAAAGTACCAAAAGGGCAAGTGACAGTAGTTTTAGATTGATCCTTTGCTGACACAGATATTTGAGAGAAGCCAGAATAACCATCTAGAAAGAAAAAATGTGTGTGTTTGGATAGCCTTACTAGCATTTGAACAATAGAAGGTAAAGGGTAATGATCTTTCTTAGTAGCTTTATTTAACTTACGAAAATCAATTACCATCCTATGACCTGTAATAATTCTTTGCAGGATCAATTCATCTTTATCATTAGGAACAACGGTAATATCTCCCTTTTTGGGGACACAATGGACAGGGCTTACCCATTCACTATCAGCAACGGGATAAATAATACCTACCTCAAGGAGTTTTAGAATCTCCTTTCTTACCACTTCCTTCATTTTGGGATTTAATCGTCTTTGAGGATCTCTAACTGGTTTGGCATCTTTCTCCACTGAAATTTTGTGTTGACATAATGTGGGACTGATGCCCTTTAGATCATCCAGAGTATATCCAATAGCAGCACTGGTGCTTCTTCATAGTTTTCAATAATCTTTCTTCTTCTTTCTCTGAAAGGTTAGCACTAATAATAACAGGATATATTTCTTTTTCATCAAGATAAGCATATTTAAGATTATCAGGTAAAGGTTTGAGTTCAAACACGGGATCACCCTTGGGTGGAGGGATCCCCAAGAATTTCAACGGGAAGGTTATGTTTCAGCACAGGTTCTTGTTTAAGGAACACTTCATCTATTTCTTCCCTTTCCTTCATAAACATACCGTTTTCATGATCTAACAAATAATGTTCTAACGGATCAGTTGGAGGAACATCTATGGAAGCAAGACCAATAATCTCATATTTACTAGGTGGTTTCCCTTTCACGAGGTTTTCTATTAAACTTGGCAAAATTGAACTCATGAGACATACCATCTATGCCAACAGTGACAATATTCTTTTCACAATTAATCTTAGCACTAGCAGTATGCAAGAAGGGTCTACCAAAAATAATGGGACAAAAATCATCTTGTGTGGAAGTGAGAACAAGAAAATCAGCAGGGTATTTAATCTTCCCACACAAGACTTCAACATCTCATACAATACCAATAGGTTTAATGGTGTCCCTATTAGCAAGCTTAATAGTAACATCAATGTCTTCCAATTCAACAGGTGCAATATCGTGCATAATTTCTTTATATAGATCATAAGGTATCACACTAGCACTAGCACCCATATCGCATAAGCCATGATAGCAATGATCTCCTATTTTAACAGAAATAACAGGCATGCCTACAACAGGTCTACATGTCTTAGTATCGGGTCTAGCAATATTAGCAGTTTCACCCACGAAAGAGATAACTTGTCCATCTAAGTCCTCATCCAAGAGATCTTTAATCATAGCAATACCAGGTTCAAGATTAATTTGCTCAGGAGGTGTATAGGTCCTAGTATTACTCTTACGAACAACAGTCGAAGCTTTAACATGATCTTTTATCCTAACTGGAAAAGGAGGTTTTTCCACATAAGCAGTAGGAATAATAGGATCACTATATGTAATGGTCTTTTCTTCATTTGTAATAGGTGCAACTAATTTCACTTCAACGAGGATTATATTTAAACCACTTCTCTTTAGGGAGATCAACGTGAGTAGCAAAGGATTCACAAAAAGTAGCTACTATCTCAGAGTCAAGTCCATACTTAGCGCTAAATCCACGAAAAGCATCCGTATCCATAAAAGATTTAACACAATCGAACTAAGGTGTCATACCTGACTCCTTACCATCGTCGGAACCCCAATCTTCAGAGTTGCGTTTAATTCTTTCCAATAAGTCCCATTTGAAATCAATAGTCTTGACATATAAGAACCGACATAGGAAGTATCAAGCGAGTTGCGATTGTTAAGAAAGCCGAGCATAAAAATTCTAAATAATCATTTCGAGAGAGCTCATGGTTGGGGCATGAATATAACATTGACTTAAGCCTCCCCAAGCTTGAGCGATGCTTTCTCCTTCGCGAGGCCAGAAATTATATATGTAATTATGATCACGATGAACAAGATGCATAGGATAGAACTTCTGGTGAAATTCCAACTTCAATGGCTTATAATTCCAAGATCCCTTAAAATCACATAGCCTATACCATGTCAACGCATCTCCCTTCAAAGATAAAGGGAAGACCTTCCTTTAAAAACATCATCGGGAATAGCTGCAAGCTTAAATAATCCACAGACTTCATCCACAAAGATAAGGTGTAAATCGGGATGCAATGTTCCGTCTCCTGCAAAAGGATTAGCTAGCAGTTTTTCTATCATGCAGAAGGAATCTCAAAGTGAATATTTTCATAAAGTTCAGTAGGTTGAGAAGCATCTCTTTGCTCTTCTGGTTGGGGTGAAGATACCCCAAACAAGCCCCTCAAAGGATTAAGTTCCATAGTGACCAGTGACAGAAAATTTCAGCACACTATATAAATGTTTCCTTACCAAGTTCCACTCACCAGAAGCGCTACATTCCCCGGCAACGGTGCCAGAAAAGAGTCTTGATGACCCACAAGTATAGGGGACTTATCGTAGTCCTTTCGATAAGTAAGAGTGTCGAACCCAACGAGGAGCAGAAGGAAATGATAAGCGGTTTTCAGAAAGGTATTCTCTACAAGTACTGAAATAAGTGGTAACAGATAGTTTTGTGATAAGGTAAATCGTAACGAGCAACAAGTAACAAGATTAAATAAAGTGCAGCAAGGTGGCCCAATCCTTTTTGTAGCAAAGGACAAGCCTGGGCAAATTCTTATAATAGGAAAAGCGCTCCCGAGGACACATGGGAATATCATCAAGCTAGTTTTCATCACGTTCATATGATTCGCGTTCGGTACTTTGATAATTTGATATGTGGGTGGACCGGTGCTTGGGTGATGTTCTTACTTGAACAAGAATCCCAATTATGATTAACCTCTATTGCAAGCATCATAACTACAACAAAAATATTAAGGTAAACCTAACCATAGCATGAAACACATGGATCCATATCAGCCCTTACGAAACAGCATAAACTAGGGTTTAAGCTTACATCACTCTAGCAATCCATCATCTACTTATTACTTCCCAATGCCTTCCTCTAGGCCCAAATAATGGTGAAGTGTTATGTAGTCGATGTTCACATAACACCACTAGAGGCTAGACAACATACATCTCATCAAAATATTGAACGAATACCAAATTCACATGACTACTAATAGCAAGACTTCTCCCTTGTCCTCAAGAACAAACGTAACTACTCACAAAGCATATTCATGTTTATAATCAGAGGGGGTAATAATATGCATAAAGGATCTGAACATATGATCTTCCACCAAATAAACCAACTAGCATCAACGACAAGGAGTAATCAACACTACGAGCACCAATCCCGGACTTGGAGACAAGAATTGGATACAAGAGATGAACTAGGGTTTGGAGATGAGATGGTGCTGGTGAAGATGTTGATGGAGATTGCCCTCTCCTAATGAGAGGAGGCGTTGGTGATGATGATGACGATGATTACCCCCCTCCGGAGGGGAAGGCGTCCCGGCGGAAGAGCTCACTTGAGCCCTAGATTGATTCTGCCAAGGTTCCGCCTCGTGGCGGTGGAGTTTCGTCCCGTAAGCTTGCCCATGATTTTTTCCAGGGTAAAAGTGATGATATAGCAGAAGATGGACGCCGGAGGCCCACCATGGGGCCCAGGAGATAGGGGGCACGCTCTGTAGGGGGGGGCTGTCTCCTGGACAGGGTGTGGCCCCCCTGGCCTATTTCTTTTGCTCATAATTTCTTATAAATTCCAAAAAGTTGTTTCGTGGAGTTTCAAGAATTTTGGAGATGTGCAGAATAGGTTTCCAAAGTTTGCTCCTTTTCCAGCCAGAATTCTAGCTGCCGGCATTCCCCCTCTTCATGGTAAACCTTGTAAAATAAGGGAGAATAGCCATAAGTATTGAGATATAATGTGTAATAACAACCCATAATGCAATAAATATTGATATAAAATCATGATGCAAAATGGACGTATCATAGCCCGTGGAGGCTGGAGGGGGTCGACGGTGGAGATGAATAGTATCCCGTGGAGTCCCGTTTTGCGGTACGCTACACCCCTCCCGATGAACAGGAACCCCGTTCTGACCGTAGCGCTCCAACACAAGTCCGTTTCCTCCATTTTGCGGTTTGCCACACCCCTCCCGATCAACATGACCCCGTTTCGACCGTAGGAGGTCCGTTTCCTCCGTTTTGCGGTACGCCAGATGATACGTCCATTTTGCATCATGCTTTTATATCAATAGTTATCGCATTATGGGCTGTTATTACACGTTATGTCACAATACTTATGCCTATTCTCTCTTATTTTACAAGGTTTAGATGAAGAGGGAGAATGCCGGCAGCTGGAATTCTGGGCTGGAAAAGGAGCAAATATTAGAGACCTATTCTGCACAACTTCAAAAGTCCTAAAACTCCACGGAAGTTATTTTTGGATATAATTAAAAATACTGAGCGAAGAAAATACCAGAGGGGGCCCACACCCTGGCCACGAGGGTGGGGGGCGCGCCCCGGGCGCGCCCCCCTGCCTCGTGGGCCCCCTGGTGGCCTTCCGGTGCCCATCTTCTGCTATATGAAGTCTTTCGTCCGAGAAAAAATCATAAGAAAGCTTACGGGACGAAACTCCGCCGCCACGAGGCGGAACCAATCTAGGGCTCCGGCGGAGCTGTTCTACCGGGGAAACTTCCCTCCGGGAGGGGGAAGTCATCACCAACGATCCTCTTATTAGGAGGGGGTCAATCTCCATCAACATCTTCACCAACACCATCTCCTCTCAAACCCTAGTTCATCTCTTGTATCCAATCTTTGTCCCAAAGCCTCAGTTGGTACACGTGGGTTGCTAGTAGTGTTGATTACTCCTTGTAGTTGATGCTAGTTGGTTTATTTGGTGGAAGATCATATGTTCAGATCCATTATGCATATTAATACCCTCTGATTATGAACATGAATATGATTTGTGAGTAGTTACGTTTGTTCCTGAGGACATGGGAGAAGTCTTGCTATTAGTAGTCATGTGAATTTGGTAT
The DNA here is from genome assembly GCA_021605145.1 of Aegilops bicornis. NCBI lineage: Eukaryota > Viridiplantae > Streptophyta > Magnoliopsida > Poales > Poaceae > Aegilops > Aegilops bicornis. The sequence goes on along the minus strand of CM038673.1, from coordinate 61,563,506 downwards.
TCGTTTGATATTTTGATGAGATGTATGTTGTCTCTCCTCTAGTGGTGTTATGTGAACGATGACTACATGACACTTCACCATTGTTTGGGCCTAGAGGAAGGCATTGGGAAGTAATAAGTAGATGATGGGTTGCTAGAGTGACAGAAAAGCTTAAACCCTAGTTTATGCGTTGCTTCGTAAGGGGCTGATTTGGATCCATATGTTTCATGCTATGGTTAGGTTTACCTTAATACTTCTTTTGTAGTTGTGGATGTTTGCAATAGGAGTTAATCATAAGTGGGAGGCTTGTCCAAGTAAGGACAGCACCCAAGCACCGGTCCACCCACATATCAAATTATCAAAGTACCGAACACGAATCATATGAACGTGATGAAAACTAGCTTGACGATAATTCCCATGTGTCCTCGGGAGTGCTTTTGTCTATATAAGAGTTTGTCTAGGCTTGTCCTTTGCTACAAAAAGGATTGGGCCATCTTGTTGTAGTTTATTTACACTTGTTACTTGCTACCCGTTACAAATTACCTTATCACAAAACTATCTGTTACCTACAATTTCAGTGCTTGCAGAGAATACCTTATTGAAAACCGTTTGTCATTTCCTTCTACTCCTCGTTGGGTTTGACACTCTTAATTATCAAAAGGAATATGATAGATCCCCTATACTTGTGGGTCATCAATACTCTTTTCTAGCACCGTTGCCGAGAATTGAAGCGCCTTTGGTAGGTGGAATTTGGTAAAGAAAAATTTATATAGTGTGCTGAAATTTACTGTCACTTGTTACTATGGAAAGTAATCCTTTGAGGGGTTTGTTCGGGGTATCTTCACCCTGTCCGGAACCACAATTAGCCACCCCTCAACCTACTGAACCTACTGAAAATGTTTACTTTGAAATTCCTTCGGGTATGATAGAGAAACTGCTAGCTAATCCTTTTGCAGGAGATGGAACATTGCACCCCGATTTACACCTAATCTATGTGGATGAAGTTTGTGGATTATTTAAGCTTGCAGGTATGCCCGATGATGTTATCGAGAAGAAGGTTTTCCATTTATCTTTGAAGGGAGATGCATTGACATGGTATAGGCTATCTGATAATATGGGATCATGGGACTACAAGCGATTGAAATTGGAATTTCATCAGAAGTTTTATCATATGCATCTTGTTCATCGTGATCGTAATTATATATATAATTTTTGGCATCGTGAAGGAGAAAGCATCGCTCAAGCTTGGGGGAGGCTTAATTCAATGTTATATTCATGCCCTAATCATGATATTTCAAGAGAAATGATTTTTCAAAATTTTTATGCTCGGCTTTCTGACAAAAATCGCTCCATGCTCGATACTTCTTGTACTGGTTCTTTTATGATGAAGACTATTGAATTAAAATGGGATTTATTGGAAAGGATTAAACGCAACTCTGAAGATTGGGATGTCGACGAAGGTAAGGAGTCAGGTATAACACCTACGTTTGATTGTGTTAAATCTTTTATGGATACCGATGTTTTCCATAAATTTAGCACTAAATATGGACTTGACTCTGAGATAGTAGCTTCTTTTGTGAATCCTTTGCTACTCATGTTGATCTCCCTAAGGATAAGTTGTTTAAATGTCACCCTCCCATAGAATTAAAAGTAGTTGAACCTATTAATGTTGAAGAAAAGACTATCACTTATTATGATCCTATTGTTCCTACTGCTTATGTTGAGAAACCACATTTTCCTGTTAGGATAAAGGATCATGCTAAAGCTTCAACTGTGGTTCATAAAATTAATATTAGAACTTATACACCTCCTGAGAAAGTTAAAGTTGAACCTAATATTGCTATTGTTAAAGATCTCTTGGCTGATAATATTGATGGGCATGTTATTTATTTCTATGAGGAAACTGCTAGAATTGCTAAGCCTGGTGCTAAAGATAAACATAGACCTGTTGTTGGCATGCCTGTTGTTTCTGTTAAAATAGGAGATCATTGTTATCATGGCTTGTGTGATATGGCCATATGGGTGCTAGTGCTAGTGCAATACCTATTTCTTTATATTAAGAAATTATGCATGATATTGCACCTGCTGAGATAGAAGATATTGATGTTACCATTAAGCTTGCCAATAGAGATACTATATCACCGATTGGGATTGTTAGAGATGTTGAAGTCTTTTGTGGGAAGGCTAAATATCCTGCTGATTTTCTTGTTCTTGGTTCCCCACAAGATAGCTTTTGTCCCATTATATTTGGTAGGCCCTTCTTGAACATCATAATGCTAAGATAGACTGCCAAAAGGATGTTGTTACTCTTAGTTTGGAAGATATGTCTCATGAGTTTAAATTTTCTAAATTTCGTAGACAACCTCGTGATGAGGAATTTCCTACACTACAAAAAAAATACACTTCCGTGATGATACGTGTTTGTCACAGTAGATCGCGTTTTTTGTCATGCCTGTACATCCATGACAAATTTATGACATAATCAACATAGTCATACCTGTGTTGTCGTAGAAGTGTTCCATGACATTACAAAAATTATCATCACGGAAGTGTCCACTTCCATGACGATAAATCGCGCGTCACAGAAGTGCTTTCGTCAAGGGTGACCGACACGTGGGATCCACCATAACGGAACGCCGTTAAGCTATCGGGTCGGGTTTTAGATCCGATAACCCGTTAACAGCCCCGACCAATGGGGATTTTCCACGTGTAAAATCATCATTGGCTGGAGGAAACACGTGTCGGCTCACCGCTGGGACAGATGTCATCCACTCATTGGACAGAAGGTGCCTATGATACGTCGACACGTGGTACGGCCCAACAAGTTTAATTGGGCCGGCCCAATTAAAGGCCCAAAAGTTGTGCGGACCATAATGGGCCGGCCCAGCTAAAGGCCCACAAGATTTTGCGGACCATAATGGGCCTGCCCAGCTACAGGCCCTCGAGCTTTTACGGGCCATAATGGGCCGGCCCAGGTAAAGGCCCACAAGTTTTTGCGGTCCATAATGGGCCAGCCCAGCTAAAGGCCCACAAGATTTTTGGGTTCCATAATGGGCAGCCCGGTAAAGACCCACAAGATTCTTATGCGGATCATAATGGGTGGCCCGACTAAAGTGCCACAGATTTCGCCGACATTAATGGGCGGCCCATTTGTAGGCCCACAAGATTTTGAGGACCCTAGTAGGCCGCCCATTAACCGGCTGCCATGTTTTGGGCCAAATGCCGGCCCATATCTGATTTGGTCCATTAATGGCCTGCCACGTTGCGGGCCTAAAAGTGGCCCATATGAGATCCGGCCCGTTATAAGCCTACCACGTTCTGGGCCAAATTACAGCCCAGATCAGGTCTGGCCCTTTAAGAGGCTTTGGGCTCAATTATGGCCCATATAAAATTCGGCCCGACAACTGGACACTATGCTTTTGGGCCCACTTGCTAAAGGCCCACATAGTAATTCGGCCTGATATTAGTTTTGGCCTGTTAAGGGCCCGTTTAACATTTCGGCCCTATATTAATTTTGGCTGTAAAAATCCCGTGATTTGATTCGCACAATCATGGGCCGGGGTTCATTTCGGGCTGCTGTCGGCCCGTGAGCTGTTCGCACGCGTTTGTGCCCAACCTACATCGTGATTGCATGACGGCCCGATTATGTACCGTAATTTTACGGTTTGGCGGTTTACTACGAAGATATGATATATATATATATATATATATATATATATATATATATATATATATATATATATATATACGATAAAATAACTATAGCATCGTGAATAAGAAAAAACCTAGACTATTCAATAAAGAAATTACGGCATATTACATCCACTTTGGGCATCAAAGTTCACCACTATGATAATAAAGCACAAGCGGACAGATTACATACATCGGGCATCAAAGATCGCATACGATTGCAAATAAACACGCCGACAAAAAATATACAAAACCGTGACACTTGATAGAGTTCAAGAAAGGTTAGCCTATTTGGAGCTGCACATAGCGGTGAAAGCAAGATGATGAGACTGCCCTTGTTCAACACTTATATCTTCCTCACTCTTAAAGATAAACAAGCGAGACATATGCCATGTTTTGCACGTAAAAGTATCATTCTTGACAATTCATCACATTTATTCTTGTGAATAAAGTGACCACAGTTTAAAATTGCATTAACACAATATGGTATTGTTCGAGGTCAAGACATGGCAGGAAATGACATTGTGAAGGAGTTGCCGACTTCACGACAACACTGGATTACAGATCAAGAACTCATAAGTATCAATGGTTAGTCTTGTTGTCAATTTATACCATTTCAGATTGGCAAATAAAGAGACGGTTTAAATAATAATAGAATGATATGACATTGTTCATAGTTAAGACATTGCAGAATATGACATTGTGTCTGTAGTGGGTAGGTTCACCACACCAATGGATTACGGATGAAGAATGAAGCATACATGCGATTGCAAAAGAAGATCACTTGCTCAGTATAGTTTAATTTACATGGTATGAAGAAGGAACTTGGTTGTACAACTGAAAACTTAAATTGAGAAAGGACAAGCTTTTGTTTATGAACTAAATAATAAACTTTAAATAAGCAATTTGATGCAAACCCCAAAAATAAAAAGCTGTTGCAGTCATGCGTAACCAAATATATACAACAAAGTGGGAAGGCTTGTGATGGACAAGCTTCCATGATTGGTGAAGACATGCGCTATGATGGCCTTGTCCATGCTGATGAGGGGAATTCAAGAAGTTTACCACAAAATCTTCTTCAAAATCATTGCCTTTATTCTACATTTTGCTAAGAGTAAATATAGTTGTGATAATATCTGAAAAAATTGAGAATTTTTAAGATAAGATGAAGAGTGATGCTACATAACCAAGTAGCTATAAATGTAAGTGCAGCGATACAGGCAAAAGGTACAGCCAAGAGCAATGCATAGCTAAACTTCTTCAGTACCAACCTTATGGTAAGAGTAAATATAGATCTGATGTGTAGAAAATGGAGGGCAAAGGAAAATAAGCTGCAGAGTGATGGTACATGAACAACTACCTGTCATTATAAGTGGGTACAGTCTGCTGGAGTCGGTCCTACGTTTTGTGTCACTGGTTGTACAACCAATATAAGTGGGGTGCTGTCTGATTTCTCCGGCACCACCACGTTTTTCAAGGACTTTGCTGGTGCTCCTTCAGTGTTCGGCAATCACCCTCTTCCTTTTGATATCTAATGCACAAGAACAGCATTTGAGTTGAAAAACATGGTATGATGACAGATGGAATATGTATTGATAATGGATGGGCATGGCATCTCGACATATATGATGAGTAAACTAAGCAGATGGCGGTGCAACAAAGTAGAAGAAATGCAAGACAACATATGCAAGATACCCACAATCAATAAAACATTGCCAAATTAGAATAGGCACCTTGATGGGTGAACAGGACAGGCCATCTGCCTTTGACTCCTCGAGGTTAGAATAGTCATTAGGATCATATTCGAACAAGAATCAGCAATTGGGGGCGTATGAGTTTCATTGCATCTAGAATGGCACTCAATGCCTTGGTGCCAATTTTGTAAGTCATTGCGGTGTTTAGCTTCAAGACTGGACTGCTGCTAGTGTGACACAAAGCAGCTACACAGATCATAGTGTAGATATAACGGGAAAATCTTAAGCATCAGAGTAAAATCAGCAAAGTGGAACTTGCTGGAATATATGTGCTAGTATTGCCGGTACGGCTAGAAAGGCTTCGGATACCAGCTCTCTTCAAGTGAAGGTGCGGTACTGTTAATATCAGTGTAACTCTCAAAGGCAACACAGCTCACCGCATTTCCTTGCTATTCTTATAAGATTCAAGTGGGCAGGCCACTACAAATCCTATTCCTATGTTTACAAGATCCTACAAATCAGAGAGGCTCAAAGTGTCCATCACAACCGACCGTATAGACCTCTACACTGCAAATGTCCCTGCTCATCTTCAGTACAAGGAACATATTGTACTACTAGCATACTCCGTCTGTTCCAAAATATAAGTCTTGGTAGAGATTTCCACTATGGATCACATACAGATGTATCCAGATACATTTTAGAGTGTAGATTCACTCATTTTGCTCCATATGTAGTCCACGGTGGAATCTATACAAAGACTTGTATTTAAAACGGAGAAATACATATTAAAGAAGAACGGAAGAGGAACTTGCTAAAGAAGAGCAAGCAGATTTTGGATAATAAAATGTTGGTTGCGTAGTGCCCACACATGATGGATGAAGATCATTTCAGGCGGTTGGATGAAGATCCTACGTCTCTGTAACATCCCAATTTTCCTAAATTAGGATGTTATTAGATCATTCATATGCATACCATATTTTTATTGCATTATTTGTCTCTCTGCAATATTCGAATCATTATGCAACTAAAGGCAATTTATTGGAGTGGAGATAACATGACTTCTCCACTGTTTTTAAAAATGTTCATAATGTGCAGAATATTATTTCCGATTCATCGATATGTTACGGTAATTTTTTGATCTTCAAAATATTTTATTTGATTGTTTTATTGCTGTTTGAGTGGCCTATTGCATCAAAATGAATTTCTAAAATTGCATCGGTGAGGAACTAAGCGTTCACATAGTTTATATTATCAGTATAGATTTTAGTGTGTGTATATATAATTTGTTTTAGTTTCATTATGTTGTTTTTATTTTAGTTATTTTTACTCCTGTAGTTTTTGTTTTTAAAAAAAGGAAAGAAGCAGCGCAGCATAGCGCCTTCTTGGCAGCCCGACTAGCCCAGATCAGCCGCCAAATAAGGCCAGCAAGAGCGCCCAGTCCCCAGCGCCCAACCCCAGCGAGCGGATACGCCGCAGCTCGCCCGATCTGCCTCATGAGCCCGCACCCGACCCGCCGCCTCTTCTCTCTCTCTCTGTCCAGCGGGCCCCGCACCTATCTCCTTCCTCCGTTCGGACGCATGCACGCGCCAGCGCCAAGGCAGGCCGAGCCGGATCGTCTGCGCCCCTGTCGATCCCGTGCTCCTCGGGGGGACACCGTCTGCGGGCAAGACTCCGCGAGGATGCTGCACCCTTTCTCCCGATCCTTTCCTCGCGCACACAGCTGCAGGGCAAAACGGATCTCGCCCGGAGCTCTGCCGTCCGCCGGAAGATTGTGCCGCCGTACCTCTTGCACCGTCCGAATCTCCTCTCGAAGCCTCTCTCGCCTGACACTTTCTCGTGGCCGAAAACGCAGCATCACGGGAGGGACAAGCTCGTCCGCCACCGCCGGAGCACAGCGGCTGTTCACGTCGTCACCGCCGCCCGCCGAGGACGCCCCGCCGCCGTTGAACACCACCACCGCCTCCGCCACTCACCGCCGCATCCTCCCGTCACTTCCCCATCGCCGGAGAGTCGCGGGAGGCGCCACCGCCGACGCCGACCGCCGCCGCCCGTTTTCCTCTGTACACGGTGAGCACATGCGCCCAGCCATTCACGCCTTTGCCACGTGGCACGTCGCTACAGGAGCTTCTCTGGGAGTTCGCCATACGCCTGCATTTTCTGTTGTTTTCCATTTTCTTTTTCAGATTTCAGCTAAAACTTCAACTAGCTATATCTTTTATTCTATATATCCAAATTAGGTGATTCTTTTTCCTATGCACTCACAAAAACCAGCACTTTATCAGAGCACCAAAATCTCACATGTTTGCACTTCCAAATTTGAATTCGTTTGAATTTGAAATAAACCTTCCGGAGGCCGTAACTTTCAAACCGTTTATCGGAATCGAGTGATTCTTTTTGCATTGTGACCGTAGTGCAATTTAGGTGATGTTAAGATTCTGTTGTTGAGTTTTAAAAATGGTTTTGTTGCTGTTGGTTTTGTTTTGGTTCTATTCGTGTTCCGGTGATTGATTTGTTGAATTGTGTGAAACGTGTAGATTGTCCGGAGTGCGACGCTTGACTATTGTCGAGTGTGACTTTCTGAACCAGAACCAAGGCAAGTTACATGTTGATCATCCTTTACCTATTATTTTCTATGCATGTAGTTATATCACACTATGAATATATGCATGTATAGGAGTATTATATATGTTGGCTATGCTGTTGCGCTATCTTCCCGTCTTTTGCAAATCGTGGTAGTTGTAGTTTGCTATGCTTTGTAGACGGGGTGGTTCGTGTATTCATTGAGTTTATGTGAGGATTATATATATAACTAAAATGAGTAGTAATTAAGGATTTAATTCACCTCTGGCGGAAGTGGTATTGCTTGGTGTTGAGGGAAGGCATCATGGGGTCTTGCACCTTTTCTAAGGCCATGCGCTCATGAGAGTGCACCCTAAGTGGAATGCCGCCCGAGTTCAAAAGATCAGACAGACTTAGTGACTAGTAGCTTCCATGTGCGGCCACTGGCTATATGGGCTCTGGCTTACTTGATCGGTTGTTGGAACCCTTGCCCGCAGACAGTGTTAAATGATGTAGCATATGTAGGTGGGATGTGGCCGTCAGGTGGTTAAGGGAACCTCTTCTGAAAGACTTTGTGTCAATCTTCGGATTGGGTCCAGTGGGTAAAGCGTACAAAAATCTGCAGAGTATTAAAACTAATCCTGATTAGCCGTGCCCCCGGTTATGGGTAAATTTGAGCCACTATGCCATTATAGTTGTTGGATGATCTTGACAGATGTGACACTTAATAAATTTGTTGGGCAACTTACTAAAAGGGTAGGTTGGAGTTGATTTTGCCAACTCAACCTTTCGTATTTAATTGTAGTAATAAAAGAACTAAATAAAAATTTGACTATTAGGTAGTTATTAGGACAAAATCAGCTTTCCGCAAAATAAACCCTCAAGCCTTCCTTTTGTTATACTATGCATATACATGTAGGTCTGCTTTATTATTACTCCTGTGTAACTTGCCAATACATTCAAAGTATTGACCTATATGGCTGCAACGTCTCATGTTGCAGGATATTCAGACGAAGAGTAAGGTATCGTTAGAATTCGCGAGTCTACTCTCAAAGCATCGCCCGATGGGCTATGATGGGACTCATCGTTATTTTCTGCTACTTTCATTGTTTGATTGAATAAAGCTAGCCAAGTGCTATGCAGATTGTTTTATTTTATATACGCTGGATCATACGTTGTAATAAATGATGCACTTGCTATTCTGGTATTCATCTATACTGTGTGTGCTAGCGAGTTCGATCCAGGGACTAGCACGGTAAGCATAGAGACTCAAATGCTTCAAGGTTTGGTCGTTACAGATGGCATCAGAGCAGTGTGTTGACTGTAGGACGTGACCCTAGAAAATGGATTAGAAAAGCCATAGGACTGAAAATTATTTTATAAAACTAGCTATACTTCTTCGTTTTATTAGTTAACCCCTCAAGTATCTTGAGCAGTTAAGTAGGAACTAGTGCTGAGACCACCATTCATGTTTGTTTTATATTGCAACGTTATCGTGTTAGCGTGTCGATTATGCCCACTTTAGGTGGTATGAAGATACTAGATTGTTTGCTTGATTGGTAGTTGTTTGTTAAATTTCTTAGTGTCGAAATTATTCGACTATATATATAATATTATCATATTGTTTGTTGTTTGTCGTTTGTTGTTTGTTTGTCGGTGTTATTCGTTGTTGTGTTTTGTTGGCTTGATCATATTATGCATATGGGTAGAATATATTTATATATATACATAGCGTTTGGCCTATTATATCTATAACTCATCTATGCTTGCCCACGAGATGCCGCCGAGGCGTGATAATAGGCGTAATGCTGCGGGAGGAGACAACAATGACAATGATGTACCGCCATACATGCAACGATTGCTTCGAGGACAAGCTCGGTTGATCCGATTGCTTGTCCGAGCGAACAACAACAATAACAACAACAATCCACCACCACCGCCACCGGTGGATATGCTTACCGAGTTCTTGAGGTTGAATCCTCGGAGGTTCTCCAGTTCCCTGAACCTATTGTGGCTGATGATTGGCTCCGTGCAGTCAATAGGAACACAGAGGCGGTTGGATGCACAGATGCGAGAGCGTGAGGTTTGCCTCACATTTGTTGGAGGGTCCTGCTGCAGCTTGGTGGGACAATTACTTGGTCACTTATCCCATTGCTACTATCACATGGCCTCAGTTTCAGGATGCTTTTCGTGCTGCACATGTGTCTGCTGGTGCTATGAGTCTGAAAAAGAAGGAATTTCGCAGTTTGCGCCAGGGAGGTCGCACAGTTAATGCTTATGTGGAGGAATTTAATAATCTTGCACGTTATGCTCCTAATGATGTCAACACTGATGTGGCTAGGCAGGAGAAATTCTTGGAGGGCCTAAATGATGACTTGAGCCTTCAGTTGACAGTGGCCACTTTTAGGAATTGTCGAGGACCTAATTGATAAGGCCATTGTGTTGGAGGGAAAGCAACAGGCCATAGAGAATCGCAAGAGGAAGTACAACAACAATAACATGTATAATTCAGGACCACAATGAAGCCACACACTTCATATCATGGTAATGGAGGTAATGGACATAATCATCATGGAGGTAATGATCATAATCATCATGGAGGAATGGCCACAACCATAATGGCCACCATCATCATAATGGGCACAAGAGTAACAATGGCAATGGCAAAGGTAATGGTAATGGTAATGGCAATGGAGGAACAATAACCAGTAACCACCAGGTTACACGTCGCCAAGGGATTTGAGTCAAGTGCGATTAGCTTGGTGTAAGGCTATGGGGCACTATGCCACAGATTTCCGAGGCGAAGAACTCAGGATCCAGCAAGCCAAACCCCTTCCAAAAGGGTCATGTAAATCATGTTAATGTGGAGGAGGTTTACAATGAACCTGATGCAGTGATTGGTAAGTTCTTGATTTACTCGGTACCCGCGCTTGTTCTTTTTGCTACTGGTGCATCGCATTCATTTATTTCGAGGGTATTTGTTGATAAACATGGATTGCCAACGAAAACACTTAGTATGCCTATTAGAGTGAGTTCCCCAGGAGCTGAGATGATAGCAGGTGTTGGTTGTCATCAGTTGACTTTGTCTATTGGGAAGCATGAGTTTCCTATGGATTTGATTATATTAAAGTCACAAGGTCTGGATATTATTTTGGGTATGGATTGGTTGCAGTTATATAAAGGTCGAATTGATTGTGCCAATCAATCTATTACTCTCAGTGCACCAGGAGGAAGAGAATCAAATATACGTGTAAGTATAAGCGTAATCAGGTGCGGTGAACTCTCTTAAGGGGTAGCACGGAAGAGGTGCCGATTGTGAGAGATTATCCAGATGTGTTTCGGAGGAGTTGCCAAGTATGCCACCAGATAGAGATATTGAGTTTCTTATGGATTTAATACCGAACCTTGTACCTATTGCAAAGAGACCGTATAGAATGCCTCCTCAAGAGTTGGAGGAATTGAAGAAGCGGATAAGAGAATTGCAGGCACAAGGATTTATTCGCCCAAGTTCATCACCTTGGGGAGCTCGATTTTGTTTGTGGAGAAGAAGGATGGGACCTTGAGGATTTGTGTTGATTATCGTTCTCTGAATGAGGTAACCATTAAGAATAAGTATCCTTTGCCTATGATAAATGATCTGTTTGACCAGTTGGAAGGAGCTCTTGTGTTTTCTAAGATTGATCTTCGATTACGGTTATCATGAATTAAAGATTCGTGAGCAAGATATTCCAAAGACTGCTTTTACTATGAGGTATGGGTTGTATGAATATACTGTTATGTCATTTGGATTGACTAATGCTCCTGCATACTTCATAAATATGATGAACAAGGTGTTTATGGAGTTCTTGGATAAATTTGTGGTTGTTTTCATTGATGATATATTGGTATTCTCCAAGAATAAGCAAGAGCATGAGGTGCATCTGCGTTTGGTATTGGAGAAATTGAGGGAACATCAGTTGTATGCCAAGTTCAGCAAATGCGAGTTTTGGCTGGATGAGGTTGCATTCCTTGGACATGTTGTGTCAGGTAATGGAGTTGCAGTTGATCCATCTAAGGTTGCTGCAGTTACAGAGTGGGAGACACCAACGACAGTTGGGGAGATTCGCTGCTTTTTGGGCCTTGCAGGTTATTACAGGAGGTTTATTGAGAACTTTTTCGAAATTGCAAAGCCTATGACTGAATTGTTGAAGAAGGAGAATAAGTTTGTTTGGACTGATGAATGTGAAGCCAGCTTTCGGGGAATTGAAGCGGCGTTTGGTTACTGACACCATTTTAACTCTGCGGATATACATAAGGACTTCCGGTATATTGTGATGATTCTCGTCAAGGACTTGGCGGTGTTTTGATGCGAGGAAGGTAAAGTGGTTTCATATGCTTCACGTCGACTTAAGAATCATGAGCATAATTATCCCACACATGATTTGGAGTTAGCCTCGATTGTGCATGCATTGAAAACTTGGAGGCCATATATTATTGGTAATCATTGTGATATATTCTTGATCATAAAAGCTTGAAGTATATTTTTACTCGGAAGGATTTGAATCTCGAGCGAGAGGAGATGGTTGGAGCTTATTAAGGATTATGATTTAAATGTGCGGTATCATCCTGGTAAGGCTAATGTTATTCTTGATGCATTGAGTCGTAGGAGCCATGCTAATGCAATTAATGTTGATAATATGCCACCCGAGTTATGTGAACAGTTCAGGAATCTCAGGTTGGAGATGGTTCCTAAGGGATATTTGGCAACACTTGAGGTAAAGCCTACTTTGCTTGATAGGATCAGGGAAGCTCAAAAGGGTGATAAGGAGATTGCTGAGATAAAAGAGAATATGGCTAAAGGTAAGGCAGAAGGTTTCCATGAGGATGAACATGGAGCCATATGGTTTGAGAAGCGTATTTGTGTACCTCAAGATGCAGATATCAGGAAGTTGATTCTTCAATAGGCGCATGATTCACCTTATTCTATTCACCTAGGTAATACTAAGATGTATTTGGATTCGAGGGAAAGATTTTGGTGGCCTAGCCCGAAGAGGGAAATTGCTAGATATATTGCAACATGTGATGTGTGCCAGAGAGTTAAAGCAGAACATCAGAGACCAGCAGGTTTGTTACAGCCATTGCCTATCCCTGATTGGAAGTGGGACGAGATTGGTATGGATTTCATTACAGGTCTACCCAGGACACGGTCGTGTTATGATTCTATTTGGGTAGTTGTTGATCGTTTGACTAAAGTTGCTCACTTCATCCCAGTAAAGACTATTTATACCAGTGCTCAGCTAGCAAAGATTTATATGTCTAAAATTGTTTGTCTGCATGGAGTTCCAAGGAAGGTAGTGTCTGATAGAGGTACTCAGTTCACATCTAAGTTTTGGCGCCAGTTGCATGAATCCTTGGGCACCAGGCTGGAGTTCAGTACATCTTTCCATCCACAGACAGATGGGCAGACAGAGAGGGTAAATCAGATTTTGGAGGATATGTTGAGAGCTTGTGCTTTGGACTATGGGTCCAGTTGGGATGATAATTTACCTTATGCAGAGTTTTCATATAATAACAGTTATCAGGCTAGTCTGAAGATGGCACCATTTGAGGTATTGTATGGCAGAAAGTGCAGGACACCGTTGATGTGGGATGAGGTTGGAGAGCGTCAATTCTTTGGACCAGACTTGATCAGAGATGCTGAGGAGAAGGTCAAGTTGATTCGTGATAGACTGAAGATAGCACAGTCCAGACAGAAGAGTTATGCAGATGCAAAACGTAAGGAGGTGACATATGAGGTAGGAGACCGTGCATATCTTAGAGTTTCACCACTTCGTGGAATTGAGAGGTTTGGAATTAAGGATAAGTTAGCACCACGTTTTGTGGGGCCTTAAAAGGTCTTGGAGCGTGGAGGAGAGGTAGCTTATCAACTGGAGTTGCCAGAATCCTTGTCAGGAGTTCACGATGTGTTTCATGTATCTCAGTTAAAGAAGTGCCATGCAGAGATGATGGATGTTCCATTGAGGGACACAGTGCCACTTGAGGCAATTCAGTTGGAGAGTGACTTGACATATGAGGAGAAGCCTATTAAGATTCTGGAGACAACAGAGAGAGTTACTCGCACCAAGACAATCAAGTTATGCAAGGTTCGATTGGGATCATCATACGGAGGAGGAAGCTACACAGGAGCGAGAGGAAGATCTCGAGCGGGATCACCCACACCTAATTGCTAGCCAGCCCGAATCTCGAGGGCGAGATTCATCTTAAGGGGGGTAGGTTTGTAACATCCCAATTTTCCTAAATTAGGATGTTATTAGATCATTCATATGCATACCATATTTTTATTGCATTATTTGTCTCTCTGCAATATTCGAATCATTATGCAACTAAAGGCAATTTATTGGAGTGGAGATAACATGACTTCTCCCCTGTCTTTAAAAATGTTCATAATGTGCAGAATATTATTTGTAGTTCATCTGATATGTTCTGGTAATTTTTTTGATCTTCAAAATATTTTATTTGATTGTTTTATTGCTGTTTGAGTGGCCTATTGCATCAAAATGAATTTCTAAAATTGCATTAGGTGAGGAACTAAGCGTTCACATGGTTTATATTAGCGATATAGATTTTAGTGTGTGTATATATAATTTGTTTTAGTTTTATTATGTTGTTTTTATTTTAGTTATTTTACTCCTGTAGTTTTTGTTTTTAAAAAAGGAAAGAAGCAGCGCAGCATAGCGCCTTCTAGTCAGCCATAGCCAGCGCCGCCACAGCTTGGCCCAAAGCAGCCAGTCCCCAGCGCCTCCGGCCCATAAGCCGTACGCCCGCAGCCTCGCCCGATCTGCCCCCGAGCCCGCACCCGACCGCGCCTCTTCTCTCTCTCTCTGTCCGATGGGCCCCGCACCTATCTCCTTCCTTTGGTCGGACGCATGCATAAGCGCGCCAAAGCCGAGCCGAGCCCGGATCGTCTGCGCCCTGTTCGATCCCGTGCTCCTCGGGGACACCGTGACGCGGGCAAGACTCCGCGAGGGACGCTGCACCCTTTCTCCCGATCCTTTCCTCGCGCACACAGCTGCGGGCGAAAGCGGATCTCGCCCGAGCTCCGCCGTCCGCGGAAGATTGTGCCGCCGTAGAGCTCGTCTGCCGGACCTCTTGCACCGTCCGAATCTCGTCTCGAAACCTCTCGCTGACACTTTCTCGTGGCGAAACGCAGCATCGCGGGAGGGACAAGCTTCGTCCGCCACCGTCGGAGCACAGCGGCTGTTCACGTCGTCACCGCCGCCCGCAGAGGACGCCCCACCGCCGTTGAACACCACCACCGCCTCCGCCACTCACCGCCGCATCCTCCTGTCACTTCCCCATCGCCGGAGAGTCGCGGGAGGAGCGCCACCGCCGCCGCCGACCGCCACCGCCGTTTTCCTCTGTACACAGTGAGCACACGCGCCCAGCCATTCACGTACTACCACGTGGCACGTCGCTACAGGAGCTTCTACAGGAGTTCCCTACAGCGCCCAGGCATTTTCTGTTGTTTTCCGTTTTCTTTTTCAGATTTCAGCTAAAACTTCAACTAGCTATATCTTTTATTCTATATATCCAAATTAGGTGATTCTTTTTCCTATGCACTCACAAAAACCAGCACTTTATCAGAATACCAAAATCTCACATGTTTGCACTTTTCAAATTTGAATTCGTTTGAATTTGAAATAAACCTTCCGGAGGCCGTAACTTTCAAACCGTTTATCGGAATCGAGTGATTCTTTTTGCATTTTGGCCGTAGTGCAATTTAGGTGATGTTAAGATTCTGTTGTTGAGTTTTAAAAAATGGTTTTGTTGCTGTTGGTTTTGTTTTGGTTCTATTCGTGTTCCGGTGATTGATTTGTTGAATTGTGTGAAACGTGTAGATTGTCCAGAGTGCGACGCGAGCTATTGTCAGGAGTGTGACTTTCTGAACCAGAACCAAGGCAAGTTACATGTTGATATCCTTTACCTATGATTTTCTATGCATGTAGTTATATCACACTATGAATATATGCATGTATAGGAGTATTATATATGTTGGCTATGCTGTTGAGCTATCTTCCCGTCTTTTGCAAATCGTGGTATTTGTAGTTTGCTATGCTTTGTAGACAGGGGTGGTTCGTGTATTCATTGAGTTTATGTGAGGATTATATATATAACTAAAATGAGTAGTAATTAAGGATTTAATTCACCTCTGGGCGAAAGTGGTATTGCTTGGTGTTGAGGGAAGGCATCATGGGGTCTTGCACCTTTTCTAAGGCCATGCGCTCATGAGAGTGCACCCTAAGTGGAATGCCGCCCAGGTTCAAAAAGATCAGACAGACTTAGTGACTAGTAGCTTCCATGTGTGGCCACTTGGCTATATGGGCTCGCTTAGTTGATCGGTTGTTGGAACCCTTGCCCGACGGTGTCGACAGATGTAGCATATGTAGGTGGGATGTGGCCGTCGGTGGTTAAGGAACCTCTTACGAAGATTTTGTCTCAATCTTGGATTGGGTCCGATGGGTAAAAGCGTACAAAACTCTGCAGAGTATTAAAACTAATCATGATTAGGCGTGCCCCCGGTTATGGGTAAATTTGAGTCACTATGCCATTATAGTTGTTGGATGATCTTGACAGATGTGACACTTAATAAATTTGTTGGGCAACTTAATAAAAGGGTAGGTTGGAGTTGATTTTGCCAACTCAACCTTACGTATTTAATTGTAGTAATAAAAGAACTAAATAAAAAATTTGACTATTAGGTAGTTATTAGGACAAAATCAGCTTTCCACAAAATAAACCCTCAAGCCTTCCTTTTGTTATACTATGCATATACATGTAGGTCTGCTTTATTATTACTCCTGTGTAACTTGCCAATACATTCAAAGTATTGACCTATATGGCTGCAACGTCTCATGTTGCAGGATATTCAGACGGAGAGTAAGGTACCGTTAGGGTCGCGAGTCTGCTCTCAGCATCGCCAGTGGGCTATGATGGGACTCATCGTTATTTTCTGCTACTTTCCGCTGTTTGATTGAATAAAGCTAGCCAAGTGCTATGCATATTGTTTTATTTTATATACTCTGGATCATACGTTGTAATAAATGATGCACATGCTATTCTGGTATTCGTCTATACTGTGTGTGCTAGCGAGTTCGATCAAGGGACTAGCACGGTTAGCACAGAGACTCAAATCCTTCGAGGTTTGGTCGTTATAGTCTCCTAATCCTTCTTCTTCCTCGTCTCTGATTCTGACCACCGGCCCCCATCGCCTGTGTTCCTCCGCCATCCCCACCCCCCACCCGTGCCCCAAACCCCACCCGCGTCGAGTTCTCTTTGTTCGGCGAGGCCCCACAACCACCCGAGCCCCTTCGATCGCACCGGCGAATTCCAAGAGCTCTGAAAATCGGTGACCCAATTTTGAAATTTAGTCTCTGTGATTTAACTAGTGTGGAATATAAGGGGAAAACCATAAGCATTGGGAGTATAGTGTTGAGCGTGCCATGGCGGATCTGAAGGTGCAAACCGGACAAAGGCAACTTCGCCACCAAGACAAGAAATCAGAGTAAAGCAGTGGCGATCTATTTTATTGCTGCGATAAATAAGTTGAGCAGATAGGAAAGAGTACCGCCTCTGGTGCGGCGCCGTGTACGCATCTGCTGAGACTTTGACGGTGCTGCGGTAGCGATGGCTGCCGACGGCGTGGAAGCAAATCTAGGAGGGTAGAGGGTGGTAGCGGGCGCGGTGGGCCGAGGCAGTCGTAGGGGCGCCCGGCAAGGTGGACGGCAATGAGGATGAAGCGAAAGGGCGGGATGCAAGGATCCCGGTCGAAGGCGTGGATGAGAGAGGTCGATCACTTGTAATGGGCCGGCGGCGTCGGGGTATCAGCTCCGGCATGGTGGAGGAGGACGGCGGTGGATGGGGTGGCCGGACGGCGGCCAGACGGAGGAGGGTGGGGTGGAGAGGGTGTTTTGGCGCCCGCAGATGCGAATGGGGAAAAGGGACGTAGAGAGGAAGGGGAACCATGTATTCAGGGCACGCTTGTCTCAAATGCGAGGAAATTTACAAACTTAGCCCCCGTTTCAAATTTCTACTACATCACAACAACATTAGTCGGTTGGGGATAGGACGGTAATCTCGCGTACACCGCATATTTGCCGATGAGAGTTTGTTTTTGGCGCCCACCGTGTATGAATATGAATCGGGGAGGGAGTCGATTTCGGCCGACGACACACTATGTTTTGGCGCCCACCGTGTATGAATCCGGGTGAGAGGTGGTTACGTCATGTTTGGGTGAAATTACAAACCTACCCCTGTCGAAACCTATAGAAATCCAGCAGATAGGCTTTGCGTGGCAGGGATAGGCAATAGTGATTTCCATCTCATGAATTTTGGTTTCGGTGATTCTGCGACTTTTCCCGCTTCGTTCAAATTTTGCAGAGTGCACGTTTACCGTGCCAACTCAATTCGAATCCCGTTTGTATTCTATTTTTTTTCGGGCGAGATCCATTTTAAATTGGAATTACATTCTATATACATCATTTTTTGTATATACTTTGAAAAGCACAACAAAGAATTCTGCTCCTTTATATGTATAATATGATTTACAAATACAACAATCTCGAAATCTTACGTTTGAATTCGAAAAAATTTAACCAAATTATGTTCTACTAAAATGTATGGATCAGTAATACCTACATATTAAATAACATAGATGTGCGTGAATTCATATGAGTATGCATGTTTGAAAGATTAATTTTGGTTTGAGTATGGATTACATGTATCATCATCTCGAATTCAAATATTTGAATCCCTTTTTTGTTCACTCCTTTCACGCCCATCTCTCTCGCATGCATGCTCCTTTAGGTAGCTATCACTCTCTTTTCACCAGCTCACCCATGCGCTCACTTCATGTTTCTCCTATCCTCGCAAACATGGTCTCTCGACGTCTCCCTTGAGAAGTGTCACACTCTCCCTACCATTATACATTACACGGTTTTCATTATCTCTCACGTCTCTACTGTTCTCTGGTACTCGGTACCTAAGCTTTATTTTTCACCGCCACACACACAGTCTCCACTTGTTTTTCACTTTGTCTTTCTCCCTATGGGATTCTCTCACACACCCTATATGTCTCTACATATGACTCATACCACTAAAATTACTCTCTCTCTCTCTCTCTCTCTCTCTCTCCTGTAGACACAACATTTGTTGCGGTCTCCTTTTCGTCTCCATCCCAGACTGACATTATTCATTTGTTTACCGATCAGACAACCCCGACTACCGTCTCCTCTCTCTCTCACACAGACACACACACACACACACAACTCCTGCTTCCACTCCCCTTCCCGACTACCGTCTCTCTCTCACACACACAAAACTCTCGCTTTCGCACCCCGACTCGTACTTCTCTCACAAACATTTATTGACTAGCTAGCCTCTAGATAGGTTTATACACCCACTTTTCGTGCTTCCACCATAGCATACATGTCTCTCTCCTGCTCCTTGTATCTATGTAGATTTTTCTTCCCTTCTCGAGACACGCCCTCTCGATCATGCACACGCACTTTTCTCGCCTCATTTTAAGTTGATACCTATCGCTTTTACACTCCTTGTGTCTTTGTCACACATGCACTCTGTCCTCCTCCACTCTCCCTCTCTCTCACACACACATGGGCTTTTGCAACAACTAGCAAGATGCCCATGCGTTATCTGAACATCAAGATGCATTTGTATGAGTAGTTTGTCTTGTGGGGAAAATGATGAGCGAGGGAAGGCCTTATTTGCAAATGTGGAGAGGGGTGTGGGTATCTTTTACCAAAATTGCCATAGTTTCCTTCCTATCCGTCAGGATATAGATCGGACGGCCTATATTGAGGATGGCAGGCACACGATCATCACCGACAATGCTCTTTATAAGAGTAGGAATAAAAAATAGAGTTGGTGATGATGGTGGGCCTGCCATCTACAATATAAATCGTCCGATTATATCTCGACATAAAGGAAAATATGGCAATTTACCCGCACTCTTCACCACATTTGCAGATAAGGCCTTCCCTTGTTCATCCTTTTCTCCCACAAGATCTTGATGTTCCGTGCAGCATACGAGCATCTTGCTAGTAAGAGAAGAAATTAGACATATACCACTTACGGAATCTTGAAACCAAAAACATTCCTCCCTTATCTCATCAAAAGCCAAAGGAATATATTTTGAGTGAAACATAACATATTTTTTAGTGATATCGTATTTCAAAACTAGACCTTTTTTATCAAATCGGTGAATATGTAATAATCTACTTTGATGGTGTGGGAGCAGCATTGGCACATTGCTAGTGGTATTATAATTTTTGGACACCGGACAAGCGGTGGAGTACATATACAAAGAGAAGAGGCGCCGCATACGCAGTTGGCCTCTCACCGTCTACGCACACACATGAGTGTTACGTAAATGCGGCGTTAACAAATAAACCCTAAAATCCTAGGTGCCACGATTGCTGCATTCGCGGGTACAGTGCGTGGTGGAGCACCTTTGTAGGAATAGTCAGCTCGCGTGATAGTTTGATACGTAGGAGTTGATGGTCGGGACCACAGGTGAACGACTTGGAGCACGGTGGCTCGCCAGTTGCCACAGATCGAGTAGCCACATTTAAAATATCGTTTTTCTAGCGGGGTTAAGAGTTCCGATTTTCAATGGCGCGTTATAAGTAGTAAGTAGTTTTCAGAACGATTGGTATGGAGCGAAAATGGAATTCATAGTACAACGTACCTCCTTGGCGTATGGTTGTATGGTTTTTTTTTTGCGATGGACGTTGTATGGGTTTATGTTGCGAGATGTTGAACCTGGTAGTTCTAGGGCAAATACTATGGTTTAGATTTAGATGCTGGTTTTCAGTAATGAAAATCGGAAGGGGAAACCCTTCTTTGATTAAAAAAAACTACTACCTCCATTCTAGTTTACTAGTCCCCATCGTACTTTGCGTCAATGTTTGTCCACGAATTTTACTTGTAAAATGTGAATGGAAAACGAGATTTTGTTATACCCAAATCAAAAAGGACTGGAGGGAGTGATTGGTCTGACACGGATGCGACCTCTCATAGAGTAGGCATTGAACTGGCGCGCCGACCAAAAGGGCCACACTCGCTGCAGGCCCGGCTGAGCACACCTCCTCGCCGCATGCAACCAGCTTAAGACTGCCCTGCCTACCTTCATGGAATCCGCGCGTGTGCCGACAACACGTCACGTCCTTCCGGGAGCCGGCAGGCATTTTAGAACACAAAAAATGACTAAAATATAATTAATTTACGCATGGTCTGGACTTGTTGTGCTCGCACTGGTAGCAGGAACTAGTAGATGTTTTTCTTTATTTATAACTCTCCTCACATTTTTTTTGGCTTTGAAATGAATCATGGTTGTGGACATTATGTATGAAATGTGCAGATATCTGTGAACATGAGCTTGATGTGGAAGTTGAACTTGGAATGTCGGGCTTCTTGGCGTGAACTATACCATGTCCAATGCTTAAATGCATTATTGTTTGGAAAGTAATTGCTGTTATTACATGACCCAAAAAAACATTTTGTGCCACATCGGTAGATGCACGGACATCTAGCAGGCATCTTGTTGGATAAACATTTGAACCTAGCTATTATGAAGGAAATTTTGTATTGACAACAGTTTTAGATAGCGAGAGGCGCCTAGCCTGCTTTCTGCCTCTGCTAGCTTATTTCAGCTTCTTCCATCTCTTCTTTGGCTTGGGTGAAGAGAGCATTTGATTGCTCTTTTAAACTTCTTGAGAACTCAGCTACATTCTCAAGGGCTGCTGTGCGCTTCCTTTCAGCCTTTACTAATGCCACAAGGACACGAACAGGTGGCGACTCCACACAGCTTGTGTGTAATCCATCATCATCTTGGAATTTGCACCTTGTTTCTAATCCAGCATCATTAGGATACTGGAACCTAGTGTGTAAACCAGAATCAATTTGGAAACATGATATCGAGGTTGACCATCCTTCCCTCCTCGCAGGAACTGCATCCTGACATGAAGTTACTTCTTTTTTAGATCAATACTCAGAGCAACCTAGATCCATTTAGTAGAAGCCAGATAAATAGAACTCGGAGAAGTGAATTCAAAAGGAAAAATAAAATAAAAATAGACTACAAGGTGAGAACACCCACTTCCTACATCAAGCTAAAAACGAAAGCATTAGGACGATTAAGACTCTTATTATTACACATCAAAGAACACCACGCTTAAGAGAAACAGAAACTACAACATATACACATAGAAGAACACGAGGCTACACGAAAGTAATTGAAAGGGTGTTACTTACAAAAGCTTGTTTTACAGGTTCGGTGCAGCTCCTTTTTAACTTTCCACGCTCCTTGAAGATGTCCCGAATATCCCGTGTTTGGTCTTCATTGCTCCTCTGCATATTCGCACTCATGGTTTTAAAATCTCAACATGGCAAGAAAAATATACTACAAGTAATACTCGCGCATCTTGTGGGCAACATTAAAGCATTCGTCTGCCAACATCTCCAACAGAATCGCAACTCGCGGCGCTTTAAACAAGCGTTTACAGTGCTGAGATCGAGAAGTAGATAGAGTAGAGGATAGTTCTCAGCATAGATAGATAAAAAAAGATAATTCAACTACTCCTCGTGGTCCGACTCCTTCTCGGTGATGTCCTCCTCCGACGTCTGACTTTAGGCGTGAAGATACCGATCGTCGTCAGTTCCCGAGCGGCTGCTCCTAGCCTCATGTTGAATTGAGCGTCCGCTTTTCGCCTACGCTTGTCCTCGCGATAAGCGGCTCGCTCCGCCCTCCTCTTATCCCTCTCCGCCCTCCTTTACGCGTAGAACTCACGCTCGTTGATGATGTCCTACGGGAAGTGTTGGCGCCACAGCGCCATGGCTTCCTCGTCCATCTCGGTGATGCCGAGACGGTGCTCCCGCCTCCGGTTGTCGCGACGATCTTCGTCGGTGCTAAGCCGCGGCAGAGGCGCGAGCTCCTGCGCCTGCTCCCGCGTTGGCCCGTTGGGGAAGTTCAATGTTCTATGAGGCCACCGAAGTCGCCACGCCGCCACGTCGTACGCGCGGACGGCCATGTTGGCGGTGTCGAAATTGCCGAGGCCGCGGCCCGTTGGAGAAGCCGCCGGAGGGGCGCGCGCAGACGCCACGGTATCCCCAAGTTCCACTGGCGGCAATGGCGAAGTCGAAAATAATGAGGAGAAGCGGTGGCAAGGCACTGAGCGGTGGGAGGCGTTGGATTTATATAAAAGCGCGCCCGGACGCCTTGTGGCATAAAACTAAGCACGCCTTGGCCGCTTTTTCCCTTGTAGCGATCCTTTCCCGACGTCTCTGCTATCTCTACTCTCTTCTCTACTATTATATTTATTTAATATTTAATATTTAATATTTATCTCTACTTCCTTTACTGTCTACTTTTTTCTCTATAATTTTTTTTCTTGCAATATAGGCCGTCCGATTTATATCTGACAGATAGGAAGGAAACATATAGAATTTTGCCAAAAGATACCCATACCCCTCTCCAGTTGCAAATAAGACCTTCCCTCGTTCATCCTTTTGTCCCACAAGATAAACTACTCATACAAATGCATCTTGATGCGTGCAGCATATGGGCATCTTGCTAGTTCTAAAAACCTTTCCATCATTTGCCACACTCTTGGTTGCGGATGAAAAACCTACCAAGCACAACGCGATACATGAGCGGCCTTTACAATTACAAGCTGATATTCT
This sequence comes from Aegilops bicornis, assembly GCA_021605145.1. Classification (NCBI taxonomy): domain Eukaryota; kingdom Viridiplantae; phylum Streptophyta; class Magnoliopsida; order Poales; family Poaceae; genus Aegilops; species Aegilops bicornis. Next base: position 61,539,849 of record CM038673.1, on the reverse strand, counting down.
GTTGGACAATGGGGATATAACCAATTACTTTTACGGGAACAATAGCACCAGGAAATTTGAAGGGTAGGTATGAACAAAATTGGAACTGCACATGTCTTTGCTAAGTGATTCAATACACACATTACCAATCGAGGAGGAGAGCGATGGTTGCGGCGGCCTCTGTGAGTCATGGTCGACAGCGAAGTCAGTTCATTGTCCTGACGGTGGTACTTCTGCGCTTAGCGTCGGCTTCCGGGAAGCAGATCCGAGACCGTGGAAGGCGATGCGGGGAAGAGGCTCCGTGTCTGACGGCGACGGTGGACCCGGCTCTAGTCTGGCGTCTGAGGTGGTCGATGAGGCGGATGCTTTCTGCGGTGGGCCGAGTCTTGCGCCCGATGTAAAGGGAGGAGCACGAAGGCTGCGGTGCCGTGGAGAAGTCTATTTTTGCGGTGGGGATAGAAAATGGGGAGTATTCAGGTGTACTACTCTGGGTGCGGGGTGGGGTTGGCTGGGTAGGGTGAACTGAGATTCTGAAAATAACCCCCTACCAAGCGTCATCCCTAGGCCTGTTCCAAAGGCTATGATGGTAACTTCCCACTGCTCGAATCAGGATCGCGGGAGATTTTCCCGCCGACCTCAAAATTTTGTGACACTGGACTCGCCGTGTGGCGTGTTGAGTGATTCGGCTAAGCAACTAGCGAGTAGTAGTAGTAGTAAACTCTGCATATTAGGTTTGACCAAAGTCAAACTTCCTAAAGTTTGACCAAGTTTATAGAAAAATATAAACATTTACCATAACAAATATGTATGATGTGAAAGTACATTCAATAATGAATCTAAAGGTATTTATTTGTTATTGTGTATGTTAATATTTTTTGTTATAAACTTTACGGGAGTTTACAAAAGCTGGACTTTGACCAATGCTAATCTGGCGGACTTAAATAAAAAGCGGAGGGAGTACACATTTGTTTTATTAGTTTGTAGTGAACTAATCATTTGTTGAAATTTTTAAATAAATATATTAGGCTATTGACTTCGAATGTAATGGTCTATACAATTCAATAGTTACAATCATTGTCGAATCCCAAGATGTATACAAGGTCTATAGTACTTCACAACATGCTCAAACTCACATAATCATTGTCAAATTAGAATCTAAATGCATTTCATAGTTATTTCTTTGTAGGATGCAACAAACACAACCATAACTCTACATCAGCCATTGGCCCTGTTTGGATACTCTAACACAGTTAGAGTTAGAGTTATTCTAACCCACTCTAACCCAAATAAGCACCTCTCCATCGGGATAGTTGGGTTAGATGGAACTAACCACTCTAACCCTCCACTGTGCGGATACTTTTGGGTTATTTGAGCCCCCAACTAACCCAAACTAGCTCTAACCCCATGATCCGAACAGGGCCATTATAGAAGCAACATTTTGACATATCCCAATGTGTGAATGAAACGTGCAGAGATAGCTTTTGAAGATGGATCAGATAGAGGCGGGAAAGATTATGTGGGCCGAGAGAGTAGGAAACAAACCTAACAGACGAGAGGGAGAGAGATAGAGAGAGAGAGAGAGGAAGAAGTTAGAGTGCATGAGAAAGATGGAGACATGTAATATCGTGAGATGCGTGTGCATCCAGATTACGTATCGTGGAAGGAGAAGAGACAACATGTTTGGCGAGAGAGCTGGAAAAACATGGACGACGGGGAAGGATCTCGTGGGTTGAGGATTGACAATTTTGTGTGGGGAGAGAGGGATTGGTAATTTTGTGCAAGAGAGAGAGAGGGTGGGGGAGGAGTCGATTAGCGTCGTCACATCACCACCTTCCAAATGACCCGCATTCTCTAGCCACGATGTGGTCGCCGTCTTGATCTGCTCGATGCCCTCTTTGAAGATTGAGGTGTTGTGCATGTTGGGGTGCAAAGAAGCACAAGCGAGAGTGGTCGTCGTATAACCTTGGATGGGGATGAATTGTGTGCTCGGGGGAGTGTGTGTGTGTGTGTTGTGCTGCATGTGTCTATGTGTGTGTGTGAGAGAGATATAGATATATTGAGAGAAAACAAACCTAAGGAGAGAAATGGGTATTCACAAAGAGATTATGCGGGCCTTGAGGTGGGGCGGGGGTCGGGTGAGGGTGTCAAAATGTGCACGTTGATGCATGTGTTGCATGCGACCGTGTGAGGGACGGACGAATCGAGAGAGATGGTTGTTGTGTTACGGATGCTCCTCTCTCTCTCCCTCTCTCTCTCTCTCACACACACAAGTAAACTAGAAGAACGTTCTCTCATGTATACACAATGTATTGGCATATCTGTCTATGTCTCACTCATGCATGATCATTTGCACATTCACACCTCTCTATGTTTGTATCACACGCACACCGTCTCAACATTGCCCTTCCGCCACAACGCACATATGGACACATACACATGTTCTCTCTCAGTCACACACACAAAATCAGTATTAGAAAAAACTAGGGCGCACCTAAAACGTCCAAATCCAAATAAACACGAACTTGAGCTAAATTCAAATATATGCAAATATTGCAGCGTCAAGAACTTTCCCTGGAAAAAAAGTTGAGTAATATTAGAGATTTTTTCACACACACAAAAGGTTGGGTGGATGTCCTTGGTAGCGACACGGTGGCCTTGAATTCGATCGGCTATGACAGCAGTTCACGCGCTTGCACAAGATTCCGTATCGTGGCTGTGGTACTAACTAATAAAAGCGCTGCCTAAGTCTAATGTTTACGTTTACTAGTATGGTTTTCTTTTAAGTTTGACCAACCTTATATAAAACTAAAGTAAGCTCCCACACGCACACTCATCAATATGCCGCCGCCGCCGTTGCGCATGCTGGCGCCCGCCTGCTCCGGCCAACAATTTCTCGCCCATCATCGCCGTGTCGCCGCCATCCCTGTGCCATGAAGCTGAAGGCTCGCCCGCTCACGTCGTCTGCAGTCCCTCCTCGCGATGCCGTCGTGCTGCCAAGCACGCGAGGAGCTGGTGGAGCCGCGTCTATGCACGCAGCGTACGAAGAGGAGGACGAGCGCGTGCTCCAGCACGCCGACGAGGAGGAACTAGCGTGTCATTGTCGTCTCCGCCCGCGCGGAGGAGGCGCGCATGGTGGCTGTCGCGGCGGAAGCCGGTCACGTGCGTGTCGAGCCTGCAAACCGGATGCGGACGCGGAATATACCTTCGAGACCTTGAATGCCACGTGGATCCTGCAATCTGATGGAGCAATTTGGGTCAGTCGACTCATATGAGCCGTTTGATGAAACATGGATGGCTACAAGGGCTTCTTCCACCTCTTCTGCTGTCTTCTACCTTCGCTCCGTCGAACTTCTTTCACAAATCGACTGACCCAAATTATACTACCAGTACGAACGTATTAAGTATAGTAGGAACACGAAGATCTGAGCGATGGTACCAAGCGCAAGAAGAACAGTAGTAAGACATAGTACTAGTAATACTTTATGCGTACTAAAGAGTTCAAATAACGAGAAAGAACATACTAAACATAGTTACTGCTTTGGGGCCTCAGCACAACACACCCTTGAAAATAAACTAAGCAACTAGTCCGCTTGACACTGCAGTAGAACCAGCATGAGCGACGACACTGCCACCTACTCGGAGTCCAAGTCCTCGTCCTCGTCCCTCTTCCTCTTCCTCGTCGCCGACGCTTCTTTGCTTGAACCGGACACTTTGGGCTGCCTTCTTCATCCAACCCTTGTAGATATTTAAACAAAGGTAGGCATCCATTGCTGCGTCTGAGGATGTGATCTTCATCTAATGTCTTCGACTCCCATGCATGATGAAACTTCGTGATGAGGTTTCTTGAGTTTAGCGTCTGAAGGATCAATCATGGCTGCTTTGCCGGGGTGAGCATTGAAGGTTGAGAGGAGGACACCGGGCTCACCAGGCTTGCCTTACGGAGATCGAAGGGCTGGCCTACATGAGACCTATCCGACACAGGACATCCTGTCGTTCTTAAAGCCTCTGATGTGAATTTCACTCTTTTGTCCTTGAGGAAGTTCTTAAAATCCTGGCACTCAACGTCGGCATGGAATATGTGGTAGACCAAGCAAACGTTATGTACACTAACCTGGATCACGACGGGCTTCTTCCTCTCTTCGTCCTTTAGATCCTTCTCTCGTCCCAGGACTGTGGTGTACTCAACATCTAGCCCAACGACCCACTCATCCAGATTGAAGCTGACCCAGAACATGCGTAGGAAGTGAGCAAGCCATGCTTTCACCGTCGCGGATCCACGTGTGTAGATGACAATGAACTGATCGCGGTGATGGCTCTAACACAGTACTCAGCGGCGACCATGGAGATTTGGGAGGCCATGGATTTTGGAGGAGGGTTAGGAAAAGTTGAACTGTTGTACCACTGCAAAAAGCGGGGCGAACTAATGTGAAAGGGCCGGAGACGGTGGGAAGCGAACTGTTGTAAGGTAGTAGAAGGCGGGGGCGAGTAGGGTGTGCGACCGGCGTGGGGTTGCTGGCTTGCTTGGTGGATAAGCGATGCAAGCCCCAAAGAGTTCTCGAGAACTATCACGGGACCCACTAGATGTCATGTCTACTAGACCCATATCGTAGGCTGACGGTATAGCTTACCTTGTTACGCACGCCATGTCGGTGCGTGGATGTAACTTCACTTAATTCCGTCAACCGCGCGCCTCCCACGACCTTCGCCTCCCTCGCGCGGTCGGGCCCTTTGAGACTTCGACCGGCTATAAAAGAGCAATTTTGTTTCCTACTCCGCATGCATGATACTCCCTCTGGTCCTTTTTACTCCCGTCAACCGTTTGCAAAGTGTTTGACCAAATTTATACTTTTTTTGAACACCACCTTATATTAATTAACCAGCCACACGGTACACTTATTCGATACAATATTCACCACACGAGTGATGCGTTATTTACAAGAATACCATCTAATCTATTGTCAAAGCTATACTTAGCAATTAAGTGTGCCACCTTATTGGCGAGCAGCTAATCTTTGACAATTGAAGATTGTTGATCAACTTCGAGATGCTCAACACTTTCATCTTGAGGTCACGCATAGCAGACTGTCATAGTCCCCGATGCAAGAGGCGCTTCCACAAAAGCGCAATCGGTCTCTAAAATTACAGGATTATGAAGAAATACCTATGTAGAGACCGTCAATGCAAGCCCTAAGCTCCGCTTCCTCCATGCTTTGACAGGCATCAATGAAATCCCACGACCAAATTTATACTAAAAATATCAATATCTATAATACTGATTATAATGAGTATAAGAACTACGTTTTATAGTGAGTGTAAAAATATTGATTTGACATTGTGAATGTTGATACATTTTTCTATAAGTCTGGTGAAAGTAGAGGTACATTGACTTCAGACAAAACTTAAATGCACAATGCAGACTAGTTCTTCCGTCCAGGTGCGTGCCATGTCCTATCTTGTCATCACAACAAGGTTAGCTATTAGAGTACCACTTCCTCCCTTCTAGTTTAGAGCAAGTACAATAGAGCTGAGTCAGCAGGCTATAAGAAATAAACCAGTATATTTCTTCTTAGTTGGAGGAAAGAGAAGAGGAGAGAGAAGGTAATCGGGCTCTTCGTGAAGAGCCAGCTCTATGCGTGCTCCTAGGCACTTTGTGAGAATGAAATGTGGGCCACATAATAAAAAAGTAGTACACTTTTTTCATCTACTATTGTACATATTGACTATAAGATGGGCTGTAGATGACATGCCACTGACTTATAGCTAGCAGCTGGCTATACTATTAACCATGCTCTTAAAGGGCTCGATTCAAAATTTTCACCTACTCTTAGCAAGAGAGTAGAGGCGGTGGAATAGTTTTTGAAGTCTGCAAAAGTACTCAACTAGTGTTGTCGTTCTTCACACAAAAATGTGTTTACCAATGCATGCATGAACACTAGTTACTCTAATCCCCCTCTCTTCTTTAATTCTTTGCCACATCAGCATGTATCCTACTATTCCCGTGTGCATGATACCAGCTAAGATACCACCATTATGGCCAGCCTTAATCATCGCATGCAATAATTTAGTGCACCTTGAAATATGAACATGTGTGGGCGTGTATGTTTTAATGACTTGAGACTATACCTAGCCCGACAAGATGACTTATTATGCACCGTTCCCCATACTGCAGGAAGCCCGTTAAATGCTGCAAATCTTTTCCTCTCCATGTGTGGAAACAATATGCACCTTAAACTCTCCTTCTCCCTCCGGTGATCCCCACCACTCCACCCCGTGTGAAAAAATCTGCATGCATGACTCTCCTCCCCCCATGCTCGTCCAATCCGTTGTGACCAGCAATATTTCCACCCCTTCGCTCCCCCGTAATTTACTCCAACAAATATGTCCACGTAGTTGTTACTTAAATGCAGGTGCATTGGATCACTGACATATGGGCCCAACAGGTGTTTGTCCCACATGTCAGTGACGCAACTGAACCTGCGATTAAGCTCGATGCAACTCGATCGATATCTTACGCAGGTGTGCCATTGCTCGCTATAAATACTGCGCCTCCGATGACATCGCTATTTCCTCCCCCTCATGTTCACATTCATCGCTATCTCCTCCCCCTCCCTCTCACGTTGACCACCATGGCATCGCCCCTCCCAAGCCCTTGGAGCCCTCCACACCTTCTGCGCGGGCGGTCATGCGTCGCCCGTTCCGTTCCTCGCCGCCACTAGTCGAGGAGGGCGCGTTGGTGTTCCGCTCCTCGCCGCTTCTGTGACAGCGTCGCTGTTCCGTTCCTCGCCCCCACTAGTCGAGGAGGGCCGTCGGCGTTCCGCTCCTCGCCCGCGATGCGGCCGTCGCTGTTCCGTTCCTCGCTGCCCGGTAGTCGAGGAGGGCAGCGTCGGTGTTCCGCTCCTCACGCGGCAGCGTCGAGGTGGGCCGTCAGCGTTCCCAATCTCGCCCGGCCACGCCTTGCGTCGGAGGTGCGTCGGCTCCCGCTATGAGGAGAACACCGCCCGCCATGAGCCCCCCAGCCTTGAGGAGCTTTGGAAAGAAATGGATGTCACCTTGTGGGAGGCTTTGCCTCCGGCAGAAGCGCCAAAATAGAGGTGGAGAAGAAGGCCGAGGAAGAGAAGTGCACCGCGAAACAAGCTGCCTGGGAGGCGTATGCCGCGTCCGAGAGAGTCAGGCAATTGGCTCTTTGGCAGAAGGCTCGTGCGAGGGCCGTGAGGGTGGCGGAGGACGCCCGTGCCGACGCCCTGCGTGCAGTCGGGCCCAAGCGCCTCATCTACGCTTGGCGGTAAGTGGACCGGGCGCACGCTTCCGGCGAGGCGGAGTTCCTATTGGCGCCGGATCACCACACCGGTGAGATCGCGCTCGCCCGCCGGCAAGCCGCCAACCAGCACCTCGCGAGTTGTGAGGCTGAGGAAGAGAAATTGTGTCGGCGCGCTGGGAAACGGCCGCGCACCAGGGCACTCATGGCGCGCCGCAAGTGCTCCTGCGAGCGCCGTGGCTTTTAGGAGGAGTATAATTTTTGTTTCGTAAGGAGATCTCATTAGTTTTGGGACGCAAATGATAAATCCCGAACGTTCAGGAATTTTAAGCGTCCTTAATTAAGTATGTAAAAGGGAAAGTTTGTAAACCTTGTGTATTCATACGCATTTTGCAAGTACGTGCATATAGCACAAACTTTACTATATACTATCGCACTACACGTCTCTCTCGATATATGATTCCAGACTGTGCTACTCCCTCCGTCCAGGTCAATAAGTCATCTTTGGTTGTGCACCGTGACCAAGGAGGGAAGACATGTACACCTAGACGGAGGGAGTACTACTATTACTTATGTACGTGCAAATGCACGTTTTAACATTATGATGCGGTTTTTGTAAAAGTAGAAAAACAACACTAGTCAAGCTTGTGAAAGCGATTCAATGCAAAACAAATGCAAAATGCTCGTTTGATTGTTTAATTTTAGCTTCCTTCTCTGCCGTTATTTCTCTATCGTACTTTGTACGGAGTATCTCACTGGTTGGAAAGGCATGCAAATTCCCAAACCGCTTCCTACACCCTGAATCGAATTTTTTTGCCTAACAAGTTGTGCCATGCAATTGCAATTCCAACGAGTACTACTACTAGTAGGAGTACCAGGGGCCGATTCTTTTAGGCTTCTAGATTAGTAATCCCATAACTAATATTACCTCCGTCACTGGTTTATTGGTCCCCATTGTAATCTGTGTCAAATTTTGATCATAAATTTAACTAATGAAATGTTAGTGCATGTCACATGCACTACTCCATCCGTCTAGGTGAGTAAGTCATCTTAGGCTATGCACCGTGACCAAGGAGGAGAGAAAACGAGAAACGTTAATGTTTATTTGCTAATTAATAGTATTGCATGCAATGAACTAACCACTGCATGTCGTGTTTGATATCTCAAGTCATTAAAAGCATGCACACTCTTTATCTCTTGTTGGTTGATATGGCAAGAAACAAGAAACGAGGTAGAAGTTAAGGCACCGCGCCTAAGTGTTTTGGGATTATTTGGTTTTCGTAAGATGACTTACACACCTAGACGGAGGGAGTAACATTTTATCAGTTAAATATTTGGTCAAAATTTAGCACAAATTACAATGGTGAGGAATAAACCAGGACAGAGTAGTAGTTTAGAAGCCCAAATAAATGAGTGAGGCGCCTTCTTGTTACTCTCCACAGTGACTAGTCTTGTGGGAAAAGCTGGGGAAGTCGCCAAAAGAACTGGCCCTAGGAGTAGTAGCTAGGGATCGAGTGTGCGAGATGAACCGGAGAAAGTAAATGCAGATAGATGAAATGCAAAAAAGACGGAGGGATGTGATGGTTGCTTGTCCGTTTATTTTACCAGGCCACTTATTACCGGGAGTGGTTGGGTTTTGTGATATGACGGCTTTCTTGCCAGCGCCACAATGAGGTGAGAGGTGAGACTCCCGTGCAGCGCCGCCCTCTACACTTGTACTACATCGGTCGTGGTTTATTAGTCCCCCATTGAATTTGACTGAAGATTTAACTGACAAAATGTTAGTTCATGTCAACAAAAACTATATCGTTGGATTCGTATTTGAACATAGTTTTGAATGGCATAATTTTAGGTGACATGCATCAGTATTTAGCATACCATATATAATGTTAGCTCAATTTTTGGTCGTACTAATCTATAGTAGTAAGGTGCCCGTGCGTTGCACCGAAGAGTGAAATGCATTGATCAGGGAGTGTTGATTTTGACAAAGGATGTGGGGGGTCATCTCATGTGTAACGGGTATCGATAGGTTTCTTCGGATATTATCTCATCTGTAGAGCTCACAAACATCCGGGTGAAATAGATAAAAAGTTATCTTTTGCAAACAAAAGCATTCAACTGTTCAACCTGCATCCAAAACTTGTGAAGAAATAACACTTATTGTGCTTTGCAAGAAATGATCTTTAAGAATTAGTTTTTGAGTATCGATTGTTATACATGTTGGCTACAGATGACATGGCACTTTCTTATAGTCAACAGTTGGCTATACTATTAAGTAATATTAACCATGCCCTTATACGCCTAGACGGAGGGATTAATAAGGATGACTTGCAAGGGGGCAGAGGAGATGTAAGAAATGGTTCATCGTAATTCTTTCACCAGTACTTTAGTAAAAATTCATACATGGAAGATTCTAGACTAAACCGTAAACAGATACACTTTTATTCATGTGTGATACTCCAATAGAGCAATATCCTGCATGGAAGTCTCCACATGCTTAGACAGCGGATTACATTGAGTGAAAACTAATGATCAACATTTAACTTGATAATGCGTAATTTTTTTAGAAGAACAGGGAGGCTCCTCCCCGGTTCCATTATCAAATGAAACCCAAAGTGTCTTACATCAGCTCACTGAGAGGAGCAGTTCAAAGGAAGGACTGCGGTGAAAGCCACTCAAGTTTAACGACAAGCTTACAGAATCAAAAGCGGCAAAGACACGGGCCATAAGCGCCCACACACACTACATGTTTTCTAAGTACACTTGATAATGCGTATGTCGGATGAACCTCCTTGGAGTCCCGTGCAACCGCGTCGGCGGGTAAAGGATGCCATGGGTTTTCCAAGTCCACATTGGCGGGATAGTCCCAGCTCCCGAGTCCAAGTCCGTCCGATGAGGCCGGTGTCGCCGCCCGCGATCCGGAGGGGTAATGCGATGACCATGCACCCGTACATCTGCCTCGTGTCGATGTCGGCGTCGATGGCGGCGCCCCTAACGCATGCGTTACTGAGGCGGGCGGCGGCTGCGGGCCTCGCCGGTGCCCACGATCAAGAGGAAGACGCTGCCGTCCTCCTTCGAGACTAGCAGGTGGCGGTGATCCTCCAACGACTCCGGCATGGTGAACCGGTAGCACGTGTCGTACTTGATGTTCTCCGCCAAGGGCCAGCAATGACCACTGCACGCATCCATGAGGTGATGCACCATGTCCGCCGGCGAGCCACAAAACGGCATCGGGCACTCATAGTAGTGGATGAATGGCTCCTTGGAGGCATCGACCAGGCCGTCCATGAAAGCAGGAGTGGCTGTAGGGGCGTTGCGCCCGATTGAATATATGAGCAAGTTACTACGAGATTTAATCCGAATAAGCACAAAATAAATCATGGCGGCTATAATGAGAGATGAAACTAATCATGTGGACTAGCATAGTAGTAGGATACATAGTAGAAACATGAATTCTACCACGATTTGAACAGGAAGGACAGAAACACATACGGTGCAGCAGGGAGCAGCACCGTTGGCGTTGAGTTATCGCCCATGTCGTTGAGGAAGAGGTTGCGAGGTCGGGGAAGAAGTAAATGCGTCGGTGAAGTCGTGGCTGCTAGCGATCGGAGAGTCGCTCCCAGATTTCAACAGCGCCGCCGAATGGGCCGCGAGGAGGGAGTGGCTGTAGGGGCGTTACGGCCACCCAATGGAGCCGAGGAGTGGCACCTGCAAGCGATAGATGGTGTCCTTACCGGTACTCCCTAGTCTCTATCTATCTATATCTATATATATCTACTCTTATAGAAAACCGAGTTGGTGATGATGGTATGCCTGCCATCTTGTAATATAGACCGTCCGATCTATGTCGGCGGATAGAAAGCCAACTATGACAATTTTACAAAATATACCGCACCTCTCTCCACATTTACAGATAAGGCCTTGCCTCGTTCATCCTTATCTCCCACAACCTCGTGCTCCTCCCTATGTCTCTATCTCTACTACTCTTCTTTGTTTTTTATAACAAATCAAATAGTGTTGTGCCGTCCGCTGCACACCCGGCTAACACGCCTCCTCGCCTCCATGATCACCAACTGAGTCTTTTATAGGAGTAGGAGTAGAGAAAAAACCGAGTTGGTGATGATGGTGTGCCGTGCAATGCAAAGACATCTTGCTATTTCTTTTGCATATAAGTCCAAACACCACGTAGACACGGTTTTTGAGCATGGTTCGTAGTCGTTCCATGCTCGGGCATTGAAGTTTGTAACTATTTTAGATTAGAATATACTACTACTCCTCCGGTGCTAGTTGTAGAGCAGAGTCCTACTCTACTACTCTACTCTAGCAAGCTAGGGCATAGTACTGTAGTAGGTACTGTAGGGAGTACCAGTACTGTGATCACTCAAGCAAGTTGTCTGGCATCGATATGACCCTACACTGCTGGTATGTGTCTCGTAAGTCAAGCGGCGTGCCGTAGTCATCATTACATGTCCACTTCCCGCAACACATATTCGCTTCTCCATCTTTGTCCGCACATAATCTCGTCCAAGCTTCCATCCCCGCTGGAAGCTAAGGCGCCTCCCCCCCTCGCCCGAAACTCAAGCACTAACAATGGAAGAACCGAGCAGCGTCCGCCGAAAGAGTGGCTGGAATTTGCTCCCCACAGAGGTAATCAAGCTCATTGTTTCGTGTGTGGACAATCTCAGTACCAAGCCGCTCGCCGCGTGCTCGTCGGGGCTGTACTGTTTACTCAAAGCCCTCAGGCCAGAGCTTTCTAAGCCAGCTCCTTGCTTGCTGATGCCGCCTGATCTTCAGAAACGACGTGTCACATAGCATAATGATCGTAGGGTGGCAAGCATCAACCCCCTTCACTGTGATCCGATCCCCGTCAGCTTCAGCTACATTAACGGTATGTCTTTGAGTCGGCATGAACACGTCTTGGATGGTGCTCGTCGGCGGTCGCGGTAGCTGGATGCTCGTGGAGGTCTACACCCGATGATTGATCCCCTTACTTGATTAACATTGCCTTTGCTTTGGCACCACTGCCCAGAATACTCGGAATCTTCTGATAGCCAACATGATACCAAGTTTGATTTGCTCAAGGTTGTAATCTGCCAAGTGCCCACAAGATCTGCGAATTATAAAGACTTCAGGCTAATTGCATTCTTCAACCGCGGTCTCGCCTATCTGACAGGTCACTGTGGTAAGTTGATAAATCTGCACGTCCATCGTAGGATCATACATCCTCCATGGTTCTCTGATGCCATTGAACACAAGGGCTTCATTTACGTTGTCGACTCCTTCTATGGCTGGATGTATTGCTGGCCTACTCCAGTCATCGCTACAAATGGCTGTTACAGCAGTATGTTACTTTCCTATGATATCATGATGCCTTGCTTATATTACTGTCAACATTTACTGAAAAAAATATTCATGCTCATAACATGCTGTTCTTAAGATTGACTAAATCAAGAGCCCTTTTTATTTGACTCCAACTTGATATGATGTTGTAGGCACTTTGGTGTCCCTACCCTTCCTAATCCCAGAACCTTTCAAAGAAAAGCGGCATGGCAGTTGCAGGTGGTTCTTGGCTTGATCGGGGCAATGGCGAAAGATTGATGATCGTTACGCACATACCGGACGTGTTGTTTCGCGGAATACAATCCACGATCCTTTGCAAGGTCTTTGAGCAGGATCCCAGCTTCTCCGAGCCTTCAGGAATTTTTGACTGGAGGCTGGTAAGTAGCCTTGGTGCACGCTCTCTGTTTGTCGGACTGAATTATCTGATTAACTAGGAGATAACCGACGGCAAGGATCATGATGGTACCGCGGTTTCGTTCATCAGGTGAAACTTTGTGTACACAGCGTACCATGCGTCTCTGCATGCACCATACCCTGATATGTGCCACCACGCTCTGCAGCCCAAACTAGGAGAGAGGGTCACAAGTATCAGACTTCGACCTGCTGGCTGGAGTTTCCCCCGTCAGTCACCCATCTGGTTCAAGCCGTCAGCCATTCTCCACAGCTTAATAAATAGTAACGTCTAACTGAGCCAGTTAGTTAGATGCGTACACTTGGTGTAGTAGGATCTTTATTTAGTTTGATGCATACACTTGTTCTTTCTTGGTAGCCCTTTTGTAATGATGGCTGATGTTTGGTTTGGAAGAGAGCTGCATCTTCACTCTTACGGCACCTTCTTGTTTACATTGCACCCCGACCATGGTTGCTTTGCTGCTCCTGTTTTCAATGTACAATCAGTACTATATTTTGTACATTGGTTGAATAAATGTGTTGTTAGAACGACAAACACAATATTTTGGAAGTCGTTGCCGCAGTTCGATCCTTTAGTGCCCGTGCATACATAGCTCATACTATTTTTAAATGCAGACACATTTTCCACTTGTTGATAAGATGCAGCCCATTGATGAAGGTCCAATAGAGAAGCCCATAATTAAGCTGGAAGGGACGCTCTCACATGAATCCGGCCCAGGTACATGCTCATGGTCCTCTAAAGATAAATAAGTAAATAAATAAATAAAGCTAAATGCTCATGCACCGATTCTTTGGGAAAATAGGTAGCCCAGTATTTCTTTTTGAAGAATACCCAAGCTAGGCCTATTTGTTTTCTCCGAATTCTTGGGCTGCAAATCTTTCAAGGCGAGGAGGATGCATTCCATCCTGGCCAAAGAGTATGGTCAATGTCTGCATTAAAAGTAATATCAAAAGGGGTTGAAAATTCCAAAAAATTATAGCAAATGGGATATTAGTTTTTGTTTTGTTTTTGTTCTTCAACGATATCTTATACGTATTTCATTGGATTTAACATGACATAGTACTAATTTATCTTTAAATTATGGCTATTAATTTTTGGATTAAGAATATTTCGTTCCCCAGCAAAAATTTGCGAATTTTCAAAATTTCCCACATATTTACTTAATTTTTTGACACTGGTACTGACCAGAAAATGTCTAGCAATTCTAAAAATGGAAAACGGGCTGCAATAAATTCCATATGAATTAGAAAATTAGTAAAAATTATAAAAATAATAGCAAATGGCTAACTTGTTTACGCAAGGCTTTATCAGTGAACACACGATTCTAGCAACAGTGACTGTTGGATGTCCATCCAATGGTCGACGTGCTTCTTCAATCTCTGATCTTCCTGATCCAGCCGCCTAAACTAAGCGCCCGGTGAACTGCCTACTCCCTCCTCTTGTGGCCCATTTGTGATGCCTTGAGCTTCTCCGGCCCACCCTACTCCCTCCGCTGGCCTGGCCGCACGCAATCAACTGCCTCCTTATTACGCGAAAAAATGATTCCTCCCACTGACATCTGGGGCGCACCGGTTGGGAGGCTGACCCGTGGGCCTACTATGTTGACGCGTACGCAGGGCTTGTCAACTTAGTCAACAAACGATTCTAGCAGCAGTAACCGCTCGATTTGAATCGAACGGTCATGCTGCTTCTTCAATCGCTGCTCTTCTTGCACCAGCCGCCCAAACCCAGACCTTTGGGAGACCGCCTGCTCCTGCCTCCAGTGGCCGGCTGTGCTGCCGTTGAGGCCTCATCGCCCCCTACTACTCCCACCGCTAGCCAGGCCCTGCGGCGACGGCAGCCTCACACCGTAGCCGAACCAGTGAACACTCGTACTCCTCTCTGCATGGGCATCCACTGCCGCGTCTTCCTCGGCTCCGTGTCGTCCCCTTCCTAGGCCTCGCCGTCGTCCACCACCTTGGTGCTCTCGGCGTGGCGTGGTCAATGTGGTCAACAACCGACTTCCATCGGAAGAGTACTCTACGTGGAGAGGCTGACAGCTGGGTCCATGGCCACAGCCTAGTTTTTTTGTGATTTGCCTAGTAAGTCGCTTTGTCAGGCCTGTTGGGCTGCAAATCTTTCAAGACGAGGAGAGCTTTCATTCGGCTAGCCGAGAAAATGGCCCATCAGTAATGAGAAATGGGATGTACATTTTTAAAACACATCAAACCGGCAATTAGTTTCAAATATCTTTTTTTCATTTCGAGATTTTAAATTATAATTTTTATGCGTGGAGAATTTGTTGGATTTTATATTGATATATATATTTATTTTTAAAATCAGTTTGAATGTGAGATGAAATTTCGGGATTAAAAACAGTTCGGACCGCACCAAAATATGCAAAATTTCGTATAATTTTTAAACGTGGCCAGAATATGGGCTGTAATGCTAACAAAAAGAATATGGGCTCCAAAAAAAACCTTAAGAATTAGCAAATGGGATGTAAATTATTAGAAATAATGGCAGATGGGCTGTATTCTGTTTTCCACAGATTTGAGGCTTTCCTAAAAAAAAGGTTGAGGCACAAGCAGTGACTGTTGGATGTCCATCCAACGGCCGTCGTGCTTCTTCAATTTCTGCTCTTCCTGCTCCAGCCGCTCAAACAAGCGCCGGCGGGACTGCCTGCTCCCTCCTCCCAGCGGCCGGCTGTCTTTGCCCGCCTGAGCCTCACCGCCCCGCCGTACTCCCATCGAGGGCCTATCCATCCCTCTACTCACCCACACCTGCTGTAATTCTCCGGCGACGGCAGACGAACCAGTAAACCCTCGTACAGTCGTACTCCCCTCCGTGTTGGAAACAACTTTCAAGTCTTCCCTGCCTCCGTGTCGTCCCCTTCCTAGGCCTCGCCGTCGTCCACTTTTGTGGTGCTCTCAGTGCGGCGTGGTCAACCTGGTCAACGACCGACATGCATCTGAAGTGGACTTTGCGTGGAAGCGGCCGACTGGAGTCCATGGCCGCACGCAAGAAATGCCTCCTTATTACGCGCAAAATAATGATTCCTCCACCTGACATCAGGGACCCACCGAAAGGGCCTCTGTATTTCGCAAAAAAAACGTTACCGCCGCTGACAGCTCGGACCCACCAGCTATATCTTCGCACGCAAGGAAGTGCCTCCTTATTACACAAAAAAAATGAATACTCCCCCTGTTAGCTGGGACCCAGTATAGTGGCAGGCTGACTTGTGGGCCTACTAAGTTGTGAGGCGGAGGGCTTTGTCAACTTAGTCAATATGCACGATTCTAGCTCCAGTGACCGTACGATGTCCATCCAACGGCCGTAGTGCTTCTTCAACCTCTGGTCTTCTTGCTCCAGCCGCCCAAACCAGCGCCGGTCGTGCCTCGTGCTCCTACCTCCCGTGGCCGGCTGCGATGCGGCGGAGGCCTCACCGCCCCCTACTACTCCCACCACTGGCCAGGCCATCCCTCTACTCACCCACACCCCTGTTATTCTGCAGCGACGATGACCTCACACCACAACAACCGGTGAACCCTCGTACTCCTCTGGCGTGGGCATCCCTTTGCCGCGTCTTCCCCGACTCCGTGTTGTCCCCTTCCTAGGCCTCGCCGTCGTCCACCGCCCTGGTGCTCTCGGCGCGGCGTGGTCAACGTGGTCAAGGAATGGCTTCCATCAAACATGGACTGTACGTGGAGAGGCTGACAGCTGGGTCCACGGCCGCAGCAAGGAAGTGCCTCCTTATTACGCGCAAAATAATTATTCCCTCACCTGACAGCGGGGACCCACCGGACGGGCCACCGTATTTCACGAAAAACCGTTTCCCCTGACTGCTGGGACCCACCAGATACATCTTCACACGCAAGGAAGTGCGTTCGGGCAAAAAAAAGATTCTCCCCCTGACTGCTGGGACCCACCAGCTACATCTTCGTAGGCAAGGAAGTGCCTGAAAGTCGGGACCCACCTGGTCGAAGCGTACATAGCATTGTCATTCTGGTCGGGAACGTGTACGTACATACTAGTCGTTGTAGAGGCGCGCACGTATCGTAGTAGAGGCGCGCACATAGCATGTACACGTACGTACAGCGGCGAGGGTGCAAGAAAGAAAATACGGCCACATACGTACATACGGGCAGGGTCTCGAACGCCTACTCGCGCATACGTACATGGCTGGGTCGAAACGGAGAAACAGCGTCGTCGTCGTGTTCATGGGGAGCCAACCGGCTGGGTCGGAACGGAATGCATGGTCGTGTTCATCGGGAGGGCTTGGACAGAACAGGCGATGGAAACGAGGCCTGGCGTACCGCACAACAGAGGAAACGGACCTCCTACGTTCGGAACAGGGTCCTGTTGATCGGGAGGGGTGTGGCATACCGCCAAAAGCGGAGGAAGCGGACCTCCCTACGGTTGAAACTGGGGTCCCTGTTGATCGGGGAGGGTGTGGCGTACCGCCAAAAGCGGACAAAAGCGGACTTGTGTTGGGCGCTTCACGGTCGAAACAGGGGTCCTGTTCGCCGGGAGGTGTGGCGTACCGCAAAACAGGACTCCACGAGATACTGTTCATCTGCACCGTCGACCTCCTCCAGCCTCCACGGGCTCCTGTTCATCCAGCCTCCACCGCGCGCTATTCCACCGGCTACTGTTCAACCACCCCTCCACAGGCACCCCTCCACCATCTACTGTTCATCCAGCCCTCCACACCACGGGGTCCTGTTCAACCACCCCTCCACGGCCACCCCTCCACCGTCTACTGTTCATCCAGCCCTCCACACCACGGGGTCCTGTTCATCCACAGGCAACGCCACCATAGCAGCTGTAGCGAAGGAATCGCTCGATCGGGTTCAGTTAACAGCCATCGATCAATCGCTCGGGTTCAGTAACGCGTAGCCCGTAGTGCAATCGCTCGGGTTCAGTTAGAGCCCAACGCCTCGCTCGGGTTCAGTTAGAGCCAACGCCACACGCTGCAGCGTCGTGTCTGAGAGAAACGTGCATCGCTCGGCCCCCGACCTCCCACCGTAACCAGCAACTCCCCGAAATTTTCCTCCCTCTCGCTTCTACCACGGTTTTCTCTGTCATGGACGGCCCAAAGAATGTCATGCAAGGCGTCTCGCCCGCCCAGGGCCGAAAAGCCCATTTTCTGTCATGATTTTTTATCATAGAAGTAGGAGCCCACCACATCTATGATGATACCGGGTTTGGTCACAATTATCGTCATAGAAGTGTCATATGTATGACAGAATTTTTTTTCGTTCGGCCCAAAATGTCACGGATGTGTCTTTTTTGTAGTGATTGTCAAACTTCTATGGCTAAGTGAGAGTGGTAAAGCCACATAGTCCGATTGCCCGGTTCACTGCACTGACACCTCCTTTACGGGCCAAGACGTTGGGTTAACGTGTGGTCACGTGCTATTCCGAACACCCCCGTAGTATCTACGTGGGGGCTGAAGCCGACGCCTGGCAAATTCTCAGGGATACAAATGGCCACACAGGAGGAAAAACACTTTAAGATAAACAACATAAATATATTACACAGCCTTGATTTATAGTACATTGTCTGGGTAGCCCGGATACATTTACTCGAACATAATATCTTTCGAGCATTGACCTTCTATCAAACGGGCACCCTCAAGGACATCTTTGAAATAGTGCTCCGTCTTGCGGTGGTCCTTACCTCCAGGCGGACCCACAACCGCCACGACGGCGGCCTTCATCTTCGCCCAATGCATCTTGACACAGGCAAAGGCCATCTACGCACCTTCTATGCACGCCGACCACTTCACTACCTCTACTCGGGGCAAGGCGTCGCCAAGCCGCTTGACCAGGCCGAAGTAGCTGCTTGGAATGTGTCTGGCTGGCCATAGCCGGACTATGACGTCCTTCATGGCCAAACCGGACATCCTATGCAGCTTGATACGTCTCCAGCGTATCTAGTTTTCCAAACACTTTTGCCCTTGTTTTGGACTCTAACTTGCATGATTTGAATAGAACTAACCCGGACTGATGCTGTTTTCAGCAGAACAACTATGGTGTTATTTTTGTGCAGAAATAAAAGTTCTCTGAATGACCTGAAAATCCACGGAGACACGTTTTGGAATTAATAAAAAATACTGGTGGAAGAAATCAACATCAGGGGGCCCACACCCTGTCCACGAGGGTGCAGGGCGCGCCCCTGCCTCGTTGGCCCCCTGAGACTCCACCGACCTCAACTCCAACTCCATATATTCACGTTTGGGGATAAAAAAATCAGAGAGAAGGATTCATCGCGTTTTCCGATTCGGAGCCGCCACCAAGCCCTAATCTTCCTCGGGAGGAATGATCTGGAGTCCGTTCAGGGTTCCAGAGAGGGTAATCCGTCGCCACCATCATCATCAACCATCCTCTATCACCAATTTCATAATGTTCACCACCGTGCGTGAGTAATCTCGTCGTAAGCTTGCTGGACGGTGATAGGTTTGATTAGATTTACCATGTAATCGAGTTAGTTTTGTTAGGGTTTGATCCCTAGTATCCATTATGTTCTAAGATTGATGTTGCTATGACTTTGCTATGCTTAATACTTGTCACTAGGGCCCGAGTGCCATGATTTCAGATCTGAACCTATTATGTTTTCATGATTATATGTGAGTTCTTGATCCTATCTTGCAAGTCAATAGTCACCTACTATGTCTTATGATCCGGCAACCCCGAAGTGACAATAATCGGGACCACTCCCGGTGATGACCAGAGTTTGAGGAGTTCATGTATTCACTAAGTGTTAATGCTTTGGTCCGGTACTCTATTAAAAGGAGGCCTTAATATCCCTTAGTTTCCAATAGGACCCGTTGCCACGGGAGGGTAGGACAAAAGATGTCATGCAAGTTCTTTTCCATAAGCACGTATGCCTATATTCGAATACATGCCTACATTACATTGATGAACCGGAGCTAGTTCTGTGTCACCCTATGTTATTAGTGTTTCATGAGGAATCGCATCCGACATAATTATCCATCATTGATCCATTGCCTACGAGCTTTTCACATATTGATCTTTGCTTAGTTACTTTTCCGTTGCCACTGTTACGATTTCTACAAAAAACTATTACTGCTACTTTTGCCACTATTACTGTTACTTCCATACTACTTTGCTACTAAATATTTTGCTGCAGATATTAAGTGTTTTAGGTGTGGCTGAATTGACAACTCAACTGATAGTACTTGAGAATATTCTTTGGCTCCCCTTGTGTCGAATCAATAAATTTGGGGTTGAATACTCTACCCTCGAAAATTGTTGCGATCCCCTATACTTGTGGGTTATCAAGACTATTTTCTGGCGCCGTTGTCGGGGAGCATAGCTCTATTCTTTGATTCACTTGTGATTTATATCTGTTGATCACTATGATGAACTTGAAAGACGAAAGAACCAAGATTTTTCCCTCAACTACGTGGGGAGGTAAGGAACTGCCATCTAGCTCTGCACTTGATTCACCTTCTGTTATGAGTAAATTTGCGACACCTACACCTGTTATTGATTCTGATATGTCGCATGTTATTGATGATGCCACTTCTGGTATGGATGATGCTTATGATGAAACTACTTTTATGCTTGATAATACTGTGCCATTAGGTGGATTTCTTGATGAACAACTTGCTAGGGTTAGAGAGAATGAAATTATTGAAACTGATAATATTGATGAAAGTGATGATGAAGATTCTCCTCCTAGATATGAACTGCCTGATGTGCCGGAGGGTTATGTTATGGATGAAGAAACTGGTAGAGACCTTTTTGCTTGCAAAGATAGATATGATCTTAAGAAACTGTTAGCTAAGCTGAAAGAGAAGTCTTTGAATGCTAGAATGAAATATGACCCTCCTTTTGCTACTTCACCTATCTATGATTATGATTTCTCTATCGATCCTGAGTTAATTACTTTGGTAGAATCTGATCCTTTTTATGGCTATGAATCTGAAACTGTTGTGGCACATCTTACTAAATTGAATGATAAACACCCTATTCACTAATGAGGAAAAAATCGTTACTACTACATCCTTAAGTTATTTCCGTTCTCATTAAAGGGTGATGCTAAAACATGGTTTAATTCTATTACTCCTGGTTGTGTGCGTAGTCCCCATGATATGATTATTACTTCTCTGCTAAATATTTCCCCGCTCATAAGAAACAATTTACCTTAAGGGAAATATATAATTTTGTGCAAATTGAAGAAGAGAGTGTCCCACAAGCTTGGGGGAGCCTTCTCTGATTACTTAATGCTTTGCCTGATCATCCTCTCAAGAAAAATGAAATACTTGATATCTTTTATAATGGACTAACCGATGCTTCCAGAGACTACCTGGATAGTTGTGCTGGTTGTGTTTTCAGGGAAAGAACTGTTGAGCAAGCTGAATTGCTATTGAATAATATATTGAGTAATGATAATAATTGGCACTTCCTGAACCAACTCCTAAGCCAGCTCAAAGAAAACGGCTATTCTATTTCTCAGTCTTGAAGATATGCAAGAGGCAAAGAAATCTATGAAAGAAAAAGGTATTAAAACTTAAGATGTTAAGAATTTACCACCTATTGAAGAAATACATGGTCCTGATAACCCGACACGGGTAGTAAAGGTAAATTCTCTCTATAGATTTGATGAAGGTGATATTCCTCGTAATAAGTCTGCTAGCCAATGCTTCGATGAGTTTGATAATTTTATTGTTAAACAAGAAAACTTCAACGCTTATGTTGGTAGACATTTGAAACGTAATGCTTATATGAATGAACACTTGAGTGATTATATGACTAGAGTTAAAGGTGACCTTAAACTTATGAGTAAACATGCTTCCATGGTTACAACTCAGGTAGAACAAGTGCTTAAAGCACAAGATGATTTGCTCAATGAATTAAATAATAAGAAAAATGATAATGCTATTAGAGTTGTGACTAGAGGGGGTAGAATGACTCAGGAACCTTTGTATCCTGAGGGCCACCCTAAGCGAGTTGAGCAAGATTCTCGGAGAACTAATTTTGATGCACCTAGTCCTTCTAAGAAGAAGAAAAAGAAAAATGATAGGACTTTGCATGCTTCTAGTGAACCTGTTGTTGACACACCTGAGAATCCCAATGATATTTCTATTTCTGATGCTAAAACACAATCTGGTAATGAACATGAACCTAGTGATAATGTTAATGATGATGTCCATGTTGATGCTCAACCTAGCAATAACAATGATGTAGAGATTGAACCTGTTGTTGATCTTGATAACCCACAATCAAAGAACCAACGTTATGATCAGAGAGACTTCGTTGCTAGCAAGCACGGTAAAGAAAGAGAACCATGGGTTCAGAAACCCATGCCTTTTCCTCCTAAACCATCCAAGAAAAAGGATGATGAGGATTTTGAGCGCTTTGCGGAAATGATTAGACCTATCTTTTTTGCGTGTCGTTTGGTGATATGCTTAAAATGAATCCTTATGCTAAGTATATGAAAGATATTGTTACAAATAAAAGAAAGATACCGTAAGCTGAAATTTCCACCATGCTTGCCAATTGTACTTTTAAAGGTGGAATACATAAGAAACTAGGAGATCCAGGAGTACCAACTATACCATGCTCCATTAAATGAAACTATGTTAAAACTGCCTTATGTGATCTTGGAGCCGGTGTTAGTGTTATGCCTCTCTCTTTATATCATAGACTTGATTTGAATAAGTTGACACCCTCTTGAAATATCTTTGCAAATGGCTGATAAATCAATTGCTATACACAGCCGGTATTTGTGAGGATGTGCCTTTCGTGGTTGCAGATGTTACTATTTTAACGGACTTTGTTATTCTTGATATTCCCGAGGACGATAGTATGTCGATTATACTTGGTAGCACTACAAAAAAAAGACACATCCGTGACATTTTGGGCCGAACGAAATTTTTTCTGTCATACATATGACACTTCTATGACGATAATTGTGACAAAACCCGGTATCATCATAGATGTGGTGGGCTCCTACTTCTATGAAAAAAATCATGACAGAGAATGGGCTTTTCATCCTGGGCGGGCCGAAGACGCAGCTGCATGACATTCTTTGGGCCATCCATGATGGAAAAAACCGTGGTAGAAGCGAGGGGGAGGAAAATTTTGGGGAGTTCCCGGTTACGGTGGGAGGTCGGGGGCCGAGCGATGGGCGTTTCTCGTACACGTGCGTGGCGTGTGTGTGTGCGGCGTTGGCTCGCCCGAACCCAAGCGAGGCGTTGGGCTCTAATCGAACCCGGCGATTGCCTGCAGGCTACGCGTTCGAACCCGAAGCGATCGATCGATGGCTGTTAATCGAACCTGATCGGCGATTCGCCGCTCTGCTGCTAATCAAGCCGATCGATTGGATGAACAGTGGCGCTGCCGGGGGGTTGGATGAGCGATTGGCGGTGGCGTTGCCTCTGGATGAACAGGACCCGTGGTGTGGAGGGCTGGATGAGCGATTAGATGGTGGGGTGGCCGTGGAGGGTGGATGAACGGGACCCGTGGTGTGGAGGGCTGGATGGACGGTGAAGCGGTGGGGTGGCGGTGGAGGGTGGTTGAACAGGACCCGTGGTGTGGAGGGATGGATGAGCGATGGCGGTGGAGGTGCCCGTGAAGGGGTGGTTGAGCGATGGCCGGTGGAGAAGCGCGCGGTGGAGGCTGGATGAACAGGAGCCCGTGGAGGCTGGAGGAGGTCGATGGTAGCCCGTGGAGACTGGAGGAGGTCGACGGTGGAGATGAACAACATCCCGTGGAGTCCCGTTTTGCGGTACGCCACACCCCTCCCAATGAACAGGACCCCCGTTTCGACTGTAGCGCTCCAACACTAGTCTGTTTCGTCCGTTTTGCGGTACGCCACACCCCTTCCGATCAACAGGACCCCCGTTTCGACCGTAGAAGGTCTGTTTCGTCCGTTTTGCGGTACGCCACACCCCTCCCAATCAACAGGACCCCCGGTTCGACCGTAGGAGGTCCATTTCCTCCGTTTTGCGGTACGCCACACCCCTCCCGATCAACAGGACCCCGTTCCGAACGTAGGAGGTCCGTTTCCTCCATTGTGCGGTACACCAGGCCTCATTTCCATCACCTGTTCCATCCAAGCCGGTTGGCTCCCACGCGTTCCGTTGCCTCCCGATGAACATGACGCATTCCGTTGCCTCCCGATGAACACGAGCATTCCGTTGCCTCCCGATGAACACGACGCATACTGTTGCCTCCCCATGAACACGACACACTCCGTTGCCTCCCCATGAACACAACGACGACGATGTTTCTCTGTTCCATCCCAGCCATGTACACGAGCCCTCTCCGTACGTATGCGCGAGTAGGCATTCGAGACCCCGTCCGTATGTACACATACGTGGCCGTATTTTCTTTCTTGCACCCTGGCCGCTGTACGTACGTGTACATGCTATGTGCGCGCATCTACTACGACACGTGCGCGCCTCTACAACGACCAGTATGTACGTACACGTTCGCGACCAGAATGACAACGCTACGTACGCTTCGACCAGGTGGGTCCCGACTGTCAAGCACTTCCTTGCGTGCGAAGATGTAGCTGATGGGTCCCAGCAGTCAGGGGGGCGAATCGTTTTTTTTTGCCCGGACGCACTTCCTTGCGTGCGAAGATGTAGCTGGTGGGTCCCAGCAGTCAGGGGGCGAATCGTCTTGTTTTTTTTGCCCGGACGCACTTCCTTGCGTGCGAAGGTGTAGCTGGTGGGTCCCAGTAGTCAGGGGGGAAACATTTTTTCGCGAAATACGGTGGCCCATCCGGTGGGTCCCCGCTGTCAGGTGGAGGAATAATTATTTTGCGCGTAATAAGAAGGCACTTCCTTGTTGAGGCCGTGGACCCAGCTGTCAGCGTCTCCACGCACAGTACTCTTCCGATGGAAGTCGGTCGTTGACCACATTGACCACGCCGCGCTAAGAGCACCATGGCGGTGGACGACGGTGAGGCCTAGGAAGGGGACGACACGGAGGCAGGGAAGACTCGATAGTTGTTTCCCACGCGGACGGAAGTACGATTGTACGAGGGTTTACTGGTTCGTCTGCCGTCGCCGGAGAATAACAGCATGTGTGGGTGAGTTATATTGTGGCCACGGTTAAAAAATTATACGAAATTTTGTTAGCATTACAGCCCATATTGTGGCCACGGTTAAAAAATTATATGAAATTTTGCATATTTCGGTGCGGTCCGAACTGTTTTTAATCCCAAAAGTTTGACTCACATTCAAACTAATTTTAAAAATAAATGTATATCAATATAAAATCCAACAAATTCTCCATGCATAATAATTAATGTAATTTAAAATCTTGAAATGAAAAAAGATATTTCAAACTAATTGCCGGTTTGATGTGTTTTAAAAATGTACAGCCAATTTCTCATTACTGATGGGCCATTTTCTCGGCCACCAGATGAAAGCTCTCCTCGTCTTGAAAGATTTGCAGCCCAACAGGCCCGACAAAGCGACTTACTTGGCAAATCACAAAAAACTGGGCTGTGGCCATGGACCCACTGTCAGCCTCTCCACGTACAGTACTCTTCCAATGGAAGTCGTTCCTTGACCACGTTGACCACGCCGCGCGGAGAGCACCACGGCGGTGGAAGACGGCGAGGCCTAGGAAGGGGACGACGCGGAGCCGGGGAAGACGCAGCAGTGGAAGCCCGCGGCGAGAGGAGTACGAGGGTTCACTGGTTCGGCTGCGGTGTGAGGCTGCCGTCGCTGCAAGGCCTGGCCAGCGGTGGGAATAGTAGGGGGCGGTCATAAGGAGTCACTTCCTTGCGTGCGAAGATATAGCTGGTGGGTCCGACTGTCGGCCGGGGAACATTTTTCACGAAATCTGAGAGGCCCTTCCTGTGGGTCCTAGCTGTCAGGTGGAGGAATCATTATTTTGCACCTAATAAGGAGGCATTTCCTTGCGTGCGGCCGTGGACCCAGCTGTCAGCCTCTCCACGTACAGTCCACTTCCAATGGATGTCGTTAATTGAGCACGTTGACCAGGCCATGCCGAGAGCACCAGGGCGGTGGACGACGGCGAGGCTTAGGAAGGGAACGACACGGAGCCAGGGAATACTCGGTAGTTGTTTCCCACGCGAAGGAGTACGAGGGTTTACTGGTTCATCTGCCATCGCCGGAGAATAACAGCATGTGTGGGTGAGTAGAGGGATGGCTTGGCCAGCGATGGGAGTACGGTGGGGCCGTGAGGCCTGCGCGGCAGCATAGCCGGCCGCGGGAGGAGGGAGCAGGCAGTCCCGCCGGCGCTTGTTTGAGCGGCTGTAGCATGAAGAGCAGAGATTGAAGAAGCACGACAACCGTTTGATGGACATCCAAAAGTCACCGGCTCTCGTGTGTTCACTAAGTTGACAGGGCCTTGCGTGTCGTCAACCTTTTTTTATGAAAGCATACGCGTCAACCTGTAGTAGGCGCACAAGTCAGCCTCAAATCTGTGGAAAACAACATACAACCCATCTGCCATTATTTCTAATAATGTACAGCCCATTTGCTAATTCTTAAAAAAAAGTTGGAGCCCATCTTCTTTTTGTTAGCATTACACCCCATATTGTGGCCACGGTTGAAAAGTATACGAAATTTTGCATACTTCGGTGCGGTCAACTATTTTTAATCTAGAAATATCGATTCACATTCAAACTATTTTGAAAAATATTTTATATAAACAAAAAATAAAAATAATTGTCCACGCATAAAATCAATGGAATTTAGGATCTTGTAATGAAAAAAATTGAAACTAATTCCCGGTTTGATGTGTTTAAAAAATGTACAACCCATTTCTGGGCAAACCGAATGAAACTTACCTCGTCTTGAAAGATTTGCAGCCCAGCAGGGCCGATAAAGCAAGTAGGCCTTGTTTGGGTATTTCTTTAAAAAAATAGAACTGGGCTAGCCATTTTCAGCAAGAAAAAAACACAACTGGGCTCATGATGTGGTAAACATAAACAAAACCACAGCTAGGCAGACCCACAGCCCCTTTACAGCCCGTTGTTACCCTGATCCATCGCTAAAACTAGTATCAATAACAACTGCTTGTTCCTCAAAAAAACTGCGCAACTTGCTGGGTCCCTGGTTGTCACGCCCAATATGCGATACTATCCTAAAGAGACTCGAAGGTCCCAACAAGGATAGAACCGCATATTGATACGCTTTTGCAAGGTGGATATCATTACATCAACATTACATAATAGATGGGGGTACATACAAAAGGCATACAATGCCACACGAATACATCAACATCATACAAGAGATCAACATCCGACTACGGATGAAACATAAACAGAAACTCAAACAATATCCACCACTGCTAGCCCAGCTGCCGACTGGAACCTATCCCACGATCAAGAAGAAGCAAAAGAACTCCAAAACAAGTAACATCGCTCTCGCGTCATGAACATCGCAAACCTGTACAAGAATCGGTGGTGTAGTACTCTGTGAGCCACGAGGACTCAGCAATCCCATTACCATGGGTATCAAGACTAGCAAAGCTTAATGGGTAAGGAAGGGGTAAAGTGGTGAGGTTGCAGCAGCGACTAAGCATGTATGGTGGCTAACTTACGAAACAAGAGCGAGAAAAGAAGCATTGGAACGGTCGTCAACTAGTAATGATCAAGAAGTGATCCTGAACTCCTACTTACGTCAAACAAAACCTAGAAACCGTGTTCTCCTCTCGATCAACCCCGAAAAGAGACACCCACGGTTACGCACACGGTTGGTGTATTTTAGAAGAGTTTACTTCAAGTTTACTACAACCGGATATCAACAAATTCACATCTGCCACATAACCGCGGGCACGGCTTTCGAAAGTTCAAACCCTGCAGGGGTGTCCCAACTTAGCCCATGATAAGCTCTCGCGATCAACGAAAGATATTCCTTCTCCCGGGAAGACCCGATCAGCCTCGGAATCCCGGTTTACAAGACATTTTGACAATGGTAAAACAAGACTAGCAAAGCCGCCCAAATGTGCCGACAAATCCCGATAGGAGCTGCACATATCTCGTTCTCGGGGCACACCGAATGAGCAAGACGACGGGTTGGCATAGACCCTGATTGCCCAGGGGGCGTCGGACATCGCTCGGTTTGGACCAGCACTCAGAGGTGAAATGGCCCGGGGGGCTAAAATAAAGATGACCCTCGGGCTCCGGAAACCCAAGGGAAAAAAGGGCATAGGTTAGGCAAATGGTAAAACCAATGTTGGGCCTTGCTGGAAGAGTTTTATTCAAAGCGAACTGTCAAGGGGGTCCCATAAATCACCCAACCGCGTTAGGGACGCAAAATCCGGGAACATAATACCAATATGATGCAAACTAGGGCGGCAAGAGTGGAAGAAAACACCAGGCATAAGGCCGAGCCTTCCACCCTTTACCAAGTGTATAGATGCATTAATAATATAAGAGATATTGTGATATCCCAACATAAACACAAACATAGTCCAACATGGATCAATCTTCATCTTCACCTGCAACTAGCAACACTATAAGAGGGGCTGAGCAAAAGCGGTAACATAGCCAAACAACGGTTTGCTAGGAAGGGTGACAAAGGTTAGAGGTTCATGGCAATTTGGGAGGCTTGATAAGGAAGTGGTAGGTAACGCGGCATAGCGATAGAACGAAGCAACTAGCATAGCAATGATAGTAATGAGATCCAAGGTGACGGTCATCTTTCCTGAAATCCCGCTAGGAAGAAGAACGAGTCCATGAAGAAGATGAACGGGAGTAGTCGAACGAATCCTCACAATCGCAACATTATCGGAACTAAGAAGAAACACCGGAAAGAAACAAACAACATGGTAAACACACAATCATAAACATGGCATGATGCATAATCAAGTATGATGCATGTCCGGTTTAATAAGGCATGGCATGGGAAAGTGCAACAAACAATGCTACAAGTTAAGTGGAACTCAATATGCAACGAGTTGCATATCGACGAAACACCACATGCAATTATTTAGTTTGATCTCATTATAAGCTACTCAACAATATTAAATGTTGTTAAACATGGAAAGAGGTGAGGCATAAGTAAACTAACTATTTAGGCAAATTTAAATGAGGCCGGAAATAAGAAACAACAATTCCGGAAAATCCTCATGTGCATATTTCGAATTTTCTACTGTTCTTCCCTAAACACAATTTTAATGTTGTTAAACAAAAAAATAAAGTGCACCACGTTAAACTAGGCATTTTTCCACCCCATTTACATATAAATTTTATTTAAAACCGAGCTACAGTTATTTAGTTATGAAATAAACCATTTTAACATGGCATTTGAGCAAATTTTATCAAACATCATTTTAAACATTTTAAACATGGATGAGAGTTGCAAATTATTAATCTACACAAAATTCTAAGCATTTTACATATATAAATTATTTAATTCTGATGCATGGTTTGTGAATTATTGATGCATGAACATTAAGGGGTTTTCCGAAAAACTGCAGAACACTGGATAATAGACAAATTCGCAGAACTGGGAAAAAAACAAATGCGCGCCGAATCTGGAATAGGAGCCAAACAGGGCAGGCGCTGGGGGCAGCTCACCCATGGGCTTCAGCCCGTTTGGTGGAGAGGGAGGCCGGCAGGGGGCGCGCTGTTGGGGAACGTAGCAGAAATTCAAAATTTTCCTACGTGTCACCAAGATCTATCTATGGAGAAACTAGCAATGAGGGGAAGGAGAGTGCATCTACATACCCTTGTAGATCACTAAGCGGAAGCGTTCTAGAGAACGGGGTTGAAGGAGTCGTACTCGTCGTGATCCAAATCACCGGAGATCCTAGTACCGAGCAGACGGCACCTCCGCGTTCAACACACGTACAGCCCGGTGGCGTCTCCCATGCCTTGATCCAGCAAGGAGAGAGGGAGAGGTTGGGAAGACTCCATCCAGCAGCAGCACGACGGTGTGGTGGTGACGGAGGAGCGTGGCAATCCTGCGCAGGCTTCGCCAAGCACCGGGAGAGGAGGAGGACTTGGGAGAGGGGAGGGCTGCACCAGGCAAGGGTGCAGCTCCCATGCGCCTCCCCACTATATATAGGGGTGGAGGGGGATTATTTCTTGCCCTCCAAGTCCATTGGGGCCTTGGCAAAGGTGGGAGGAAAGAAATCCCATCCTTTCCTTTCCCCACCGATTGTTATACCCCCTTTTTAGGGATCTTGATCTTATCCCTTCGGGATATGATCTTATTCCTTCTAAGGGGGATCTTGGTGCGCCTTGACCAGGGGTGTGGGGCCTTGCCCCCACTACCCACGTTCATGTGGGTCCCCCATGCAGGTGGGCCCCACTCCGAACCTTCTAGAACCTTCTCGGTACAATACCGAAAAATCCCGAACATTTTCCGGTGACCAAAATAGGACTTCCCATATATAAATCTTTACCTCCGGACCATTCCAGAACTCCTCGTGACGTCCAGGATCTCATCCGGGACTCCGAACAACATTCGGTAACCACGTATATCTATTCCCTATAACCCTAGCGTCATCGAACCTTAAGTGTGTAGACCCTACGGGTTCGGGAACCATGCGCATGACCGAGACGTTCTCCGGTCAATAACCAATAGCGGGATCTGGATACCCATGTTGGCTCCCACATGTTCCACGATGATCTCATCGGATGAACCACGATGTCAAGGACTCAATCGATCCTGTATACAATTCCCTTTGTCTAACGGTATTGTACTTGTCCGAGATTCGATCGTCGGTATACCGATACCTTGTTCAATCTCGTTACCGGCAAGTCTCTTTACTCGTTCCGTAACACATCATCCCGTGATCAACCCCTTGGTCACATTGTGCACATTATGATGATTTCCTACCGAAAGTGGGCCCAGAGATACCTCTCCATTTACACGGTGACAAATCCCAGTCTCGATTCGTGCCAACCCATGTACACTTTCGGAGATACCTGTAGTGCACCTTTATAGCCACCCAGTTATGTTGTGACGTTTGGTACACCCAAAGCATTCCTACGGTATCCGGAGTTGCACAATCTCATGGTCTAAGGAAAAGATACTTGACATTAGAAAAGCTTTAGCATACGAACTACACGATCTTTGTGCTAGGCTTAGGATTGGGTCTTGTCCATCACATCATTCTCCAAATGATGTGATCCCGTTATCAACGACATCCAATGTCCATGGTCAGGAAACCGTAACCATCTGTTGATCAACGAGCTAGTCAACTAAAGGCTTACTAGGGACATGGTGTTGTCTATGTATCCACACATGTATCTGAGTTTCCTATCAATGCAATTATAGCATGGATAATAAACGATTATCATGAACAAGGAAATATAATAATAACCAATTTATTATTGCCTCTAGGGCATATTTCCTACAGTCTCCCACTTGCACTAGAGTCAATAATCTAGTTCACATCGCTATGTGATCAACACTCATAGGTCACATCTCTATGTGACCAACATCCAAGAGTTTACTAGTGTCACTAAACTAGTTCACATCATCATGTGATTAAGACTCAATGAGTTCTGGGGTTTGATCATGTTTTGCTTGTGAGAGAGGTTTTAGTCAACGGGTCTGCAACATTCAGATCCCTATGTACTTCGCAAATCTCTATGTCATATTGTAAATGCTGCTTCCACGCTCCACTTGGAGCTATTCCAAATGGTTGCTCCACTATACGTATCCGGTTTGCTACTCAGAGTCACTCGGATAGGTGTTAAAGCTTGCATCGACGTAACCCTCTATGCCGAACTCTTTATCACCTCCATAATCAAGAAACATGTCCTTATTTACTCCAAGGACAATTTTGACCGCTGTCCAATGATCCATTCCTGGATCACTCTTGTAGCCCCTTGCCAGAATCATGGCAAGGCACACTTCCAGTGCGGTATACAACATAGCATACTACAGAGCCTATGTCTGAAGCATAGGGGACGACCTTCGTCCTTTCTCTCTCTTTTGTCGTGGTCGAGCTTTAACTCTTAACTTCATACCTTACAACTCAGGCAAGAACTCCTTCTTTGACTGATCCATCTTGAACACCTTCAAGATCATGTCAAGGTATGTGCTCATTTGAAAGTATTATTAAACATTTTGATCTATCTTATAGATCTTGATGCTTATTGTTCAAGTAGCCTAATCCAGGTTTTCCATTGAAAAACACTTTTCAAACAACCCTATATGCATTCCAGAAATTCTACATCATTTCTGATCAACAATATGTCAACAACATATACTCATCAGAAATTCTATAGTGCTCCCACTCACTTCTTTGGAAATACAAGTTTCTCATAAACTTTGTATAAACCCAAAATCTTTGATCATCTCATCAAAGTGCACATTCCAACTCCGAGATGCTTACTCCAGTCCTTAGAAGGATCGCTGGAGCCAGCATACCTTTTAGCATCCTTAGGATCGATAAAACTTTCTGATTGTATCACATACAACCTTTCCTTACGAAGACTGGTAAGGAAACTCGTTTTGACATCCATCTGCCAGATTTCATAAATGAAGCTAATGCTAACATGATTCCGATGGACTTAAGCATCGCTACGGATGAGAAAATCTCATCACAGTCAACTCCTTGAATTTGTGAAAAACTCTTCGCCACAAGTCGAGCTTCATAGACGGTGACATTACCGTCCTCGTGAGTGTTCTTCTGAAAGATCCATTCTTCTCACTGGCTTGCCGATCATCGGGCAAGTCCACCCAAGTCCATGCTTTGTTCTGATACATGGATCCTATCTCGGATTTCATGGCTTCTAACCATTTGTCGGAATATGAGCCCACCATCGCTTCCCCATAGCTCGTAGGTTCATTGTTGTCTAGCAACATGACCTTCAAGACAGGATTACTGTACCACTCTGAAGTAGTACGCATCCTTGTCCCCCTATGAGGTACAGTAGTGACTTGATCCAAAACTTCATGATCACTATCATAAGCTTCTACTTCAATTGGTATAGGCGCCACAGGAACAACTTCACGTGCCCTGCTACACACTTGTTGAAGTGACGGTTCAATAACCTCATCAAGTCTCCACCATCCTCCCACTCAATTCTTTCGAGAGAAACTTTTCCTCGAGAAAGGACCCGTTTATAGAAACAATCACTTTTTCTTCCGGATCTGAATTAGGAGGTATACCCAACCATTTTGGGTATCCTATGAAGATGCATTTATCTGTTTTGGGTTCGAGCTTATCATGATGAAACTTTTTCACATAAGCGTCGCAGCCCCAAACTTTCAAGAAACGACAGCTTAGGTTTCTCTAAACCATAGTTCTCACGGTGTCATCTCAACGGAATTACGTGGTGCCCTATTAAAGTGAGTGTGGTTGTCTCTGATGCCTAACCCATGAACGATAGTGGTAATTCGATAAGAGACATCATGGTACGCATCATATCCAATAGGGTGCAACTATGATGTTTGGACACACCATCACACTATGGTGTTGCGGTGTATTTATTGTGAAACAATTTCCACAATGTCTTAATTATGCCAAAGCTTCGTAACTCAGATACTCATCTCTATGATCATATCATAGACATTTTATCCTCTTGTCACGATGATCTTCAACTTCACCCTGAAATTACTTGAACCATTCAATAATTCAGACTTGTGTTTCATCAAGTAAATACACTCGATTCTACTCAAATCATCCATGAAGTTAGAACATAACGATATTCATCTGCATGCCTCAACACTCATTGGACTGCACACATCAAAATGTGTTACTTCCAACAAGTTGCTATCTTGTCCCATCTTCTTTGAAACCGAGGCTTTTCAGTCATTTTGCCCATGTGGTATGATTTGCATATCTCAAGTGATTCAAAATCAAGTGAGTCCAAACGATCCATCTGCATGGAGTTTCTTCATGCGTATACACCAATAGACATGGTTCGCATGTCTCAAACTTTTCAAAAAAGATGAGTCCAAAGATCCATCAACATGGAGCTTCTTAATGCGTTTAATACCAATATGACTTACATGGCGATTGCCACAAGTAACTGGTACCATCATTACTATCTTATATCTTTTGGCATGAAAATGTGTATTACTATGATCGAGATTCAATAAACCATTCCTTTAGGTGCAAGACCATTGAAGGTATTATTCAAATAAATAGAGTAACCATTATTCTCCTTAAATGAATAACCGTATTGCGATAGACATAATCCAATCATGTCTATGCTCAACGCAAACACCAAATGACAATTATTCTGGTTTAATACTAATCTTGATGGTAGAGGAAGCGTGCGATGTTTGATCACATCAAACTTGGAAACACTTCCAACACATATAGTCAGCTCACCTTTAGCTAGTCTCCGTTTATTCCGTAGCCTTTTATTTCGAGTTACTAACACTTAGCAACCGAACCGGTATCTAATACCCTGGTGCTACTAGGAGTACTAGTAAAGTACACAATAACTTAATGTATATCCAATATACTTCTATCGACCTTGCCAGCCTTCTCATCTACCAAGTATCTAGGGTAATTCTGCTCCGTTGGTTGTTCCCCTTATTACGTAAGCACTTAGTCTCGGTTTGGGTTCAACCTTGGGTTTCTTCATTAGAGCAGCAGCTGATTTGCTGTTTCATGAAGTATCCCTTCTTGCCCTTGCCCTTCTTGAAACTAGTGGTTTCACCAACCATCAACAATTGATGCTCCTTCTTGATTCCTACTTTCGCGGTGTCACACATCGCGAATATCTCAAGGATCATCATATTTATCCCTGATTTGTTATAGTTCATCACGAAGCTCTAGCAACTTGGTGGCAATGACTTTGGAGAAACATCACTATCTATGGAAGATCAACTTCCACTCGATTCAAGTGATTGTTGCACTCAGACAATCTGAGCACAAGCTCAACGATTGACCTTTCCTCCCTTAGTTTGCAGGCTAAGAAAATCGTCGGAGGTCTTATACCTCTTGACGTGGGCACGAGCCTGAAATCCCAATTTCAGCCCTCGAAACATCTCATATGTTCCGCGATGTTTCGAAAACGTCTTTGGTGCCTCAACTCTAAACCGTTTAACTGAACTATCACGTAGTTATCAAAACATGTATGTCCGATGTTCGCAACATCCTCAGACGACGTTTGGGGTTCAGCACACTGAGCGGTGCATTAAGGACATAAGCTTTTTTCTGATCGCATAATCGCTACTGTCAACTTTCAACTATATTTTCTCTAGGAACATATCTAAAATAGTGGAACTAAAGTGCGAGCTTACGACATAATTTGCAAAGATCTTTTGACTATGTTCAGGATAATTAAGTTCATCTCATGGACTCCCACTCCGATAGACATCCCTCTAGTCATCTAAGTGATTACATGATCCGAGTCAACTAGGCCGTGTCCGATCATCACGTGAGACGGACTAGTCATCATCGGTGAACATCTTCATGTTGATCGTATCTACTATACGACTCATGCTCGACCTTTCGGTCTCTTGTGTTCCGAGGCCATGTCTACATGCTAGGCTCGTCAAGTCAACCTAAGTGTTTCACGTGTGTAAATCTGGCTTACACCCGTTGTATGTGAACGTAAGAATCTATCACACCCGATCATCACGTGGTGCTTCGAAACGACGAACTTTCGCAACGGTGCACAGTTAGGGGGAACACTTTCTTGAAATTTTAATGAGGATCATCTTATTTACTACCGTCGTTCTAAGCAAATAAGATGCATAAACATGATAAACATTCACATGCAATCAAATAGTGACATGATATGGCCAATATCATTTTGCTCCTTTTGATCTCCATCTTCAGGGCTCCATGATCATCATCATCACCGGCATGACACCATGATCTCCATCATCATGATCTTCATCATCGTGTCTCCACGAAGTTGTCTCGCCAACTTATTACTTCTAGTACTATGGCTACCGGTTAGCAATAAAGTAAAGTAATTACATGGCGTTTGTTCAATGACACGCAGGTCATACAATAAATAAAGACAACTCCTATGGCTCCTGCCGATTGTCATACTCATCGACATGCAACTCGTGATTCCTCTTACAAGAACATGATCAATCTCATACATCACATATCATTCATCACATTCTTCTTGGCCATATCACATCACATAGCATACCCTGCAAAAACAAGTTAGACGTCCTCTAATTGTTGTTTGCATGTTTTCCGTGGCTGCTAGGGGTTTCTAGCAAGAACGTTTCTTACCTCATAAAACCACAACGTGATATGTCAATTGCTATTTACCCTTCATAAGGACCCTTTTCATCGAATCCGATCCGACTAAAGTGGGAGAGACTGGCACCCGCTAGCCACCTTATGCAACAAGTGCATGTTAGTCGGTGGAACCTGTCTCACGTAAGTGTACGTGTAAGGTCGGTCCGGGCCGCTTCATCCCACAATGCCGCCGAATCTAGATTGGACTAGTAACGGTAAGCATATTGAACAAAATCAACGCCCACAACTACATTGTGTTCTACTCGTGCATAAAATCTACGCATAGACCTAGCTCATTATGCCACTGTTGGGGAACGTGGCGTAAATTCAAAATTTTCCTACGTGTCACCAAGATCTATCTATGGAGAAACTAGCAACGAGGGGAATGAGAGTGCATCTACATACCCTTGTAGATCGCTAAGCGGAAGCGTTCTAGAGAACGGGGTTGAAGGAGTCGTACTCATCGTGATCCAAATCACCGGAGATCCTAGTGCGAGCAGACGGCACCTCCGCGTTCAACACACGTACAGCCGGTGGCGTCTCCCATGCCTTGATCCAGCAAGGAGAGAGGGAGAGGTTGGGAAGACTCCATCCAGCAGCAGCACGACGGTGTGGTGGTGACGGAGGAGCGTGGCAATCCTGCGAGGCTTCGCCAAGCACCTTGAGAGGAGGAGGACTTGGGAGAGGGAGGGCTGCACCAGGGCAAGGGTGCAGCTCCCATCGCCTCCCACTATATATAGGGGTGGAGGGGCATTATTTCTTGCCCTCCAAGTCCACTGGGGCGTTGGCAAAGGTGGGAGGAAAGAAATCCCATCCTTTCCTTTCCCCACCGATTGTTATCCCTCCTTTTTAGGGATCTTGATCTTATACCTTCGGGATATGATCTTATTCCTTCTAAGGGGGGATCTTGGTGCGCCTTGACAAGGGGTGTGGGGCCTTGCCCCCACTACCCACGTTCATGTGGGTCCCCCCATGCAGGTGGGCCCCACTCCGGAACCTTCTAGAACCTTCCCGGTACAATACCGAAAAATCCCGAACATTTTCCGGTGACCAAAATAGGACTTCCCATATATAAATCTTTACCTCCGGACCATTCCAGAACTCCTCGTGACGTCCAGGATCTCATCCGGACTCAACAACATTCGGTAACCACGTATATCTATTCCCTATAACCCTAAGCGTCGCCAGACCTTAAGTGTGTAGACCCTACGGGTTCGGGAACCATCTGAACATGACCGAGACGTTCTCGGTCAATAACCAATAGCGGGATCTGGATACCCATGTTGGCTCCCACATGTTCCACGATGATCTCATCGGATGAACCACGATGTCAAGGACTCAATCGATCCTCATATACAATTCCCTTTGTCTAACGGTATTGTACTTGCCCGAGATTCGATCGTCGGTATACCGATACCTTGTTCAATCTCGTTACGGCAAGTCTCTTTACTCGTTCCGTAACACATCATCCCGTGATCAACCCCTTGGTCACATTGTGCACATTATGATGATGTCCTACCGAGTGGGCCCGTAGATACCTCTCCGTTTACACAAAGTGACAAATCCGGTCTCGATTCGTGCCAACCCAACAGTCACTTTCGGAGATACCTGTAGTGCACCTTTATAGCCACCCAGTTACGTTGTGACGTTTGGTACACCCAAAGAATTCCTACGGTATCCGGGAGTTGCACAATCTCATGGTCTAAGGAAAAGATACTTGACATTAGAAAAGCTTTAGCATACGAACTACATGATCTTTGTGCTAGGCTTAGGATTGGGTCTTGTCCATCACATCATTCTCCAAATGATGTGATCCCGTTATCAACGACATCCAATGTCCATGGTCGTGAAACCATAACCATCTGTTGATCAACGAGCTAGTCAACTAGAGGCTTACTAGGGACATGGTGTTGTCTATGTATCCACACATGTATCTGAGTTTCCTATCAATGCAATTATAGCATGGATAATAAACGATTATCATGAACAAGGAAATATAATAATAACCAATTTATTATTGCCTCTAGGGCATATTTCCAACACGCGCTAGGCCTTGCGCGAGACACGGCCCAGGCGCTGGTTTGATGCGGTCAACGCGACGACGAGGGAGCTGCTGCCGTTTGTTTCTGAAGAACAGAAACAGAGCAAGGTAGGGAATCGGGCAAAGCCCCTCTGCTCGATGCAGAGTGAGCAGGGCGCTGCTCAATCCGGCGAGGACGGACGAAGGGGCGCCGGATCCGGGCGATGGCAGGAGGTGAACGGCGGCAGGAGGGACTTGGCGACGGCGACGGCTTCCTGGGACTTGGGCGGCTCGTTGAAGAGGAGCAGCAGCGGACAGACGCAGCTCCTGCAGAGGGACTTGGCGGGGGGTCTTGGGGCTCCGGCGAGCTGAGGAGGTCCAGCAAGGATGGGGATGGTCGACGACGCTAGAAGCAGAGGGACTTGGCGGGGCACCCCGGCGAGGAAGATGGCTGGTGCGGGCTCTCGGGCATGGGGAGGCGACACGGAGCCGGCCGGATCCAAAGCGGAGCGACCAGATCAGGGCAGAGGTTGGACTTGGCGGTGATGCTCCTTCCGGCGAGGTCCGGCACGAGACGGCGTGGACGGGAGACTGGTCGACCAGGCACGGCCGGGGAAGGAAGCGCGTGGCGATGGCGAGCTCGGCAGGTGCAGAAGCTTGCACCGGCGGTGATGGCAGCAGGGGTGAGCCCCGTTCGTTTCCTGGTAGAAAGAAAAACAAACGAGGAAGAGAGAGAGATTAGAGGAGGAAGGAGAAAGGCATGCAGCGAAAGGGTCTCCCGGGGACTCATCTCCGGCGAGGCGACGAGGAGGAGGCACGAGACGCCGTGGACGATGAGGTGGCGGCTCGGGGCTCCGGTGGCGCGGTGAGGAGCTCGGGCATGGGGGATCGGATGCTGGTTGGTTCGGACGCGGGTGGCCTCGGTGGATTTGGATCGAGGAAAGAGAAGGCTGCGGCTGGTTGGGTGGATCGGGCAGCCGAGATCCCGAAGAGGATTTGGTGGAGTGGCGGCGCTGCAATGGGACGGATAGGACAGCTCCCCTAGGTTTTAGGGTTGGTCTTTATATAGCAAGTGGATATTTTGGGTAGGGGTATTTAGTCCCTCCGATCAAAATCAAACAGCCGAGAATAAATAGGTTAGGGAGTCCAAATAAGAAAACAGCGATGTTTTATAAACGTTTGGGGATGATCCGGATCCATCGGTAACGACAGCCTGGGTCGGGTTCGGGGAAGTTTCGGACACGCACACGAGGGGTCTGAGAGAGGTCAACGGAGGCAAAGAGAGAAAGGGCAACTGTGAACGGCTACGAGTTTTATGAAAATATGCAAATGCAATGCGCATGATGCTATGAGATGAGATGCATGACATGAACACAATGCAAAACAACAGACAAAACCTAACCACGGAGAAAATAACATATCGCATAGCCGGAAATGGCAAGAGTTGGAGTTACAAATATGGAAGGTTACATCTGAGGTGTTACACTGGTGTCGGCCGCTCGTAGTGTAATTCTCTCATTTATTGACTATGTTGACAATGACGTGAGCCCCAGATTTCCAACCATTAGGAGGAACCATATTTTTGGGCTTGTACTATAGAGGCACTTGCTTGCGTACTGCCATGACGCTGGTGGGTCCCTTTACCGTCATCCTCTCCACGTCTGATCATTTCCTTTTTCCTCTCGGTTGTTGGCGACGTTGACAACGCAAGAGGGCGGCGCACAGCGCCGAAGCGAACCAAGGCCGCAAGGCGCGGAGGGCAACGGTGAGGCCTCGACGGAACGAACGAGAGCCGTTGAACATGCGCCGGTCCAACGCAGCGGAGGAGAATCTGAGGTTGATCGTTGGTAGCGGTTGCGTGTTGGGGCTGACGTCGCCGGAGAACAACATGACGTGTGGGGGAATAGAGGGAGGGACTGGCCAACGTTGGAGGGTACGTACGGTAGGGTGGCGGAGGCGCAGCCAGCCTTGGGAGGCGGGAGCAGGCTGAGCCGACGGGGTGGTTTGGTTTGGGCGGCTGGAGGAAGAAGAAGACAAGAGATAGAAGATACACGACAGATGTTGGATGTCAATCCAATGGCTGGTAGGCAGAATCGTTTGTTGACTGGCTAGTAAGTCGACACCACCTTGGATAGGCTATTTCCTCGCGGTTCCCAACTGTCAGAATTCAAATCTGTCACGGTCATGCAACGTTTCCTATGAAAATTTATAGCCCATTTGATGTGCTAGTTCGAAATAAGTTTGTGGGTGCTAGTGGGGGCTAATCACTTGGCTTCTGTAATGCACAGTGAGCTCAAGCAGCCGGCAAGAGTGATGTTATTTCCCTTGGTTGGGATTTGTTACGACATTTCACTATAAATTAAACGAATGGCAAGCCATTTGCCTTGTTTCAAAGAAAATATGACAGTCACAACCGAGTTGAAAAGGGCAGGAACATCTAACTCCAGCTTACAAACTGTACAAAAGCACGAGGGTTAATTGTTCATCAGGTTTACAAAAAAACCCAGATTGAAAAGGGCAACAACATCTAACTCCAGCATAGTTTTCGGCAGTCACAGTCAAATGGATCGGTCAGTGTCGGTGTACTAGAGTCGGGGTACCCTAGTATCCCAAACTTGTGCACGGGCAGTTGCAGCCCTCCGCGGCAAGGCTTACCGGGTGACCACCAAGGTCCTCCGGGGTTCCTTTGGAGCCATTCAAGAACAAGGTATTCAAGCCAAGGAGACAAGGCCCCGACAAGAGGAGCTTGCCGGGAAGGCCACCCAAGGTACCGAGGAGACAAGGCCCCGGCAAGAGGAGCTTGCCGGGAAGGCCCGGTGAGCGACAAGCTTCCGGACGCGACAAGACAACAACCGCGGCAAGGCGCTTGCATGACAAACCACCACTCTGTACTCCACGCTCCAGCACATCCACTAACGTGTCGCCTCGACCTTTCCAGCGCCGCGTGGCGAGAGGCTGTGCAGTCAGCGGTGCGAGGTGGCAAGCGGCGCCGATAAGATTGCCATCGTGGCAAGCGGTGGCGCCCCTGACGGTCCCTGTTTGCACTGTTAGGGCGACGTAGACGGGCATTTAATGCCTTTGTCCCCTGCCGTCAGGGTTAGGTATGATACACTGTACACTGTACACTGTACAAGTAGGTGTACCAACCACTACTTTTCCATTTGTACCCTTGTCTACGTTGCCACCTGTCGGAGACCCCTTCAGCATATAAAAGGAGGCCCATGCGCAACGTAGAGGGGGTCGGTTCCCCCCCACGCTCAGTCTCGTTAGCAGCTAGTGTGTACTGTAGCACTCAGCGCTCCTGAGCAAGAACGCAATACACTCAGACATGCAGCAGTAGGAGTGTTATCTCTCCGGAGAGCTCCGAAGCTGGGTAAAACCTCTCGTGTGCTTCGCCTCGATCTGCTCTTCGTGCGACCTCCGCTCCCCGCCGAACCGAAAGGGGCTCGGTCCACCGGTCCCATAGGTGTTCGTGGGCCAGATCAGCCTGCCCCGACAGTCAGGTCCATAGAATGAACATCCTGGGTCGTAAAATTTACTGGATTATGACCACAATATGTTGTAAATAGAAGCCCGACACGTTCAGAAGCTCTTTTGCCCACCTGAAACTCCTTTTTTTGCTCTTCGACATACCCATCCGTCAAAACCATGCTGCTGATAAACTTAAGCCTGATGGACAATAGTAACCTCGCATTCAGCAGGAAGAATGTGACAAATCTTGTGTTTGCACAGTTGGCTACATATCATTCTAGCGTTATTGTCTTCAATCGTATCTCATGAGAAGTGAGAAAATCCCGATGCTTACAAATCCACCGATTGGTTATAACTTTCTTACCCCGTCCTGTTGCCTAAATATACATGAAGATTCAAAGCAGTTAAGGTCTAAAAGAAGAGTGTCGAAAGAGCAACAGCTAAACGGTTAATTCTAGTACACTATATGCGGGCTTCCAATGTGCGTGAAATTATCACCTTTAT
This sequence comes from Aegilops bicornis, assembly GCA_021605145.1. Classification (NCBI taxonomy): domain Eukaryota; kingdom Viridiplantae; phylum Streptophyta; class Magnoliopsida; order Poales; family Poaceae; genus Aegilops; species Aegilops bicornis. Next base: position 61,497,745 of record CM038673.1, on the reverse strand, counting down.
ATACAACTTCTCCAGACATGGAAAGCATTGCAGCAATCCAACAATCTTGTTCTGTAGCGACCCGACCTTAGATGGTCAAGTCTCTGTGCTTCTGTGTCATCCCTGGATCGGTAATGCTGACACACACATTACTCAAAGGATTTATAACAGAGTAGCAATCACACACTTATTACATCGAATGTCTCAAAAGAGAACTTATTACAATAATTTGGCTTAAGGCCATCTAATGCGATAACAGCGGAAGGCTTGGAAGATAAAGTGAGTCCATCAACTCCAACGGCATAACTGAGCTGCACGGCAACGACCTACCAATCCTTACTCCTCGTCTGAAAAGTCTGCAACATAATATGTTGCAGCCCGAGAACGGGTCAGCACATGGAATATGCTGGCAATGTAACACAATAGAGCAATAACAGAAGAAAGCTAACACTACATGCAAGTTTGGCTGGTGGAAAGCTCTATGGTTACAGTTTTGCAAAAAAGCCAATTTTTCCCTATATCAAAGGAATAAATTTTATTTTAACTATCATGGTGGTTGAAACATCATTGATAAGGTATAACCCCAACTCAATCCCAATTAAAGTGATTAACAACCTAGCAATATTAAATTTAGAGTGATGGGATACATGTGAATACTCAAGTACTAGATACTCAGAATTGTCCATAACCGGGGACACGACTAACCATGATTAGATTGTACACTCTGCAGAGGTTTGCGCACTTTTCCCCACAAGACTCGATCGCCTCCGTTGGTTTCTCGCACTACATGGTGTTTGAGAAACGGATGACCGAGACACAGTCTTCCAGAAACATTAACTCTCTACTCCGGATAGATCATACCAAACCTATAAAACCCACTACCTGCTGATCTACCTCTTCGAGAGCTTCACGTAACTTACTCAACTATGCTAGAGCCCATAATAGCTTGTGGCTGCACACGGAAGTTTCTAGCATGAATAGTCTCAGTTCCCTTTGAGCCTGGGTGGCGGTCCATAGGAAGATCACACGGATACCCCGGGATTTCCAAAAATAAAACAGACAACACTGGGTTCCCCAGGTGCCTCAATCCACCCAGATGTGTATTTAAATTGCCACCTTAAAGTAAACCATTAATTAACAATCTCACATCTGTCGTGAATATCTCTCAAACCCAAACCACGCCTCTGAGCATAGCATAGCAATATAAGCAACACGTAGAAGTAACTCCCAAGGGTTTGATAGTAACATGGCAATAGGTTCCTACCTCATCATCTACTTCCCAACCCACAAATTAATGACATCCTAATCATGCAATGTTTGAGGATTGAGCTAATGCACAAAAACTGGGTATGAAAAGGTATGATCAAGTGTTACTTGCCTTGCTGACGATCCGTGAATCCTAGAGACTCGTAGTAACACGCTTCGCACTCCGGGAATTCTATCGCAAGCAAACAATACATACATAAGCAACAAACAACGATGCACAACAAAACTTCAACTAAAAGAGGTTGACCGGAGAGTTCAACTTAAGAACTCCGGTTTGCGAAAAGAATCAAACCAAACGAAACAACGAAACTCAAACGGCAAGAGAAACAAGATCCGTTTACTAATCTGAACTAGAGTCAAATTTTACAAAGGCAAAATCTGATTTAAGTTGGCTATCCGGAAAGAGGGTTTCGAGACGAAACTCCAGGCGCTATTGCCTGATTCCGATAAACGAGCGAAAAGTTATACTAATTTGAACATCGGTTCAGAAATCACGATCGGAAATATTCGCGGAATAAAACCGATAAAAGAAAACGACGAACGGCTAAACGAACGAACGTTCGTTAGCGGAAACTAAACGACGAACGGTCCGTAAAAGCAAAAGAACGGGTGAACGTTCTTAAAATAAATAAACCGGGAAATAAAACCGATCTAATATAAAAAACGGGCTAGGGTTTTTCGAAATAAAACCGAAGGGTTATTTAAAAAAACCGGCGACGAGGGCTACCTCCGGCGAGGTCGTCCGTGGCGGGCTGCTCGGCCCGAGGTCCGGCCGGGTGGCGAGGGCGGCTAGGGGCGGTGGCTCGGCGAGGGCGACGGGCGCTGGAGGCAGCGGCGACGGCCAAGGGCGGCGGCGGCGGCGGCTGCTCGGGCTCGGGCTCGGCTCCGGGTCCGGGCGGCGGCGGTGGTGGTGGTGGTGGCTAAGGAGGGGAGGGGGGGGCGGTATATAAAAAAAGGGGGGGAGAGGTGGCTTGGAGGAGGGGGCAAGGCAGGCGGGAGGAGTCCGGCTCGGACTCCAGGTCCCGGCGCCGGCGGCCAGCCTTGAAAGGCAGCGGCGGTGGCTGGCTGGGCGGCACCTTTCGGCCTGGGCCGTTAGCCCGGGTATGATTCCCCTTAAAAAAAACATTCCGCCGAAAATTATAAAAATCCTAGAAAAATAAATAAAATCTAAAAATGCCTAAAACAAGTTTTCTTTGCCTAAATAAAATATTTAGAACAAGATGAACTTTTCTTGGCCCCTAAAATGCAATTTTTTTAAAACATATGCAATTTTTTCTCTAGGCAAATAAAATTCCAAATAATTAAAATAAAATCCAAATAATGATTTTAACATTTTTCCTCCGGTATTTCAGTTATTTTTGGAGAAGGCATATTATCTCCTCTCGTTTATTTTTAAACATGAAATATTTTTCCGGAGAGAAAAATACTAAAACCCAAAATCCTCGTCTTCATTATTTGATAAAATTCAAATATGAAAATCGGAAAATCCCCAACTCTCTCCGAGGGTCCTTGAGTTGTTTAGCATTTCGAGGATGGCAAACGAGAATGCAATAAAATATGATATGCATGGATGACCTATGTATAACATGCCAAATTGAAAATTTGGGATGTTACAAACCTACCCCCCTTAAGATGAATCTCGCCCTCGAGATTCGGGTTGGCTAGAAAATAGGTGCGGATGGTCCTTGCGAATATCATCTTCTCGCTCCCAGGTGGCTTCCTCCTTGGTATGGTGGCTCCACTGAACTTTACAAAACTTGATAACTTTGCTGCGAGTGACTCGGCTGTCGAAATCCTAAATCCTTACTGGCTTCTCCTCATAAGTCAAATTACTATCCAACTGTATCGCCTCTAGGGGCACTGTATCCTTTAATGGTATGTCGGCCATCTCAGCGTGGCACTTCTTCGGGCCAGATACGTGAAACACATCGTGAACTCCCCGACAGTCCTTCGGTAACTCCAGCTTGTAGGCCACTTCTCCCATTCGCTCCAAAACACGATACGGTCCTACAAATCTTGGGGCCAACTTTCCTTTTACTCCAAAAGCGTTTCACTCCCCTCGTGGGTGATACTGCATGAGATAGGCTCTGTCTCCAATTTCATAGGTTACTTATGCGTTTTGAATCTGCGTAACTCTTCTGTCTAGACTGAGCAATCTTTAGTCTGTCTCTGATCAGTTTAACCTTCTCCTCTGAGTCTTTGATCAAATCTGGTCCAAACAACTGACGGTCTCCGACCTCATCCCACATCAAGGGTGTTCTACATCTGCGTCCATACAGAGCTTCGAACGGTGCCATCTTCAAACTGTCCTGGTAGTTGTTGTTATATGAGAATTCTGCCTACGGCAAATTTTCATCCCAACTAGATCCATAATCTAGCGCACAGGCTCTTAACATATCCTCCAGGATCTGGTTAACTCTCTCTGTCTGTCCATCCGTCTGTGGGTGGAACGCGGTACTGAATTCCAATCTGGTACCCAAAGTCTTGTGTAGTTTATGCCAAAACTTTGAAGTAAACTGTGTTCCTCTATCTGATACGATGCTCCTCGGAACTCCGTGCAAACATACGATCCTGGTCATATATATCTTGGCCAACTTGGCACTTGGATAAGTTGTTTTCACTGGGATGAAGTGAGCTACTTTGGTCAAACCATCCACAACTACCCATATTGAATCATATCCTGCTTTGGTTCCGGGTAATCCAGGATAAAATCCATGCCAAGTTTGTCCCACTTCCATTCGGTATTGGCATAGGCTGCAACAAATCCTTTGGCTTTTGATGCTCTGCCTTCACTCTCGACATACATCACAAACGGCTACATACTCGGCAATATCCTTCTTCATACCAGTCCACCGTAAACGTTCCTTCAGTCCAAATACACCTTGGTGTTTCCGGGTGAATCGAGTATGGTGAGTCATGGGCCTCTTGAAGTATTAACTTCCTGATCTCTGAATTGTTGGGCACATAAATCCGGTCCTCAAACCACAAGGTATTGTGCTCATCCTCGCGAAAACCTTTGGCTTTTCCTTTGCCCATCTTTTCTTTTATCTCAGCAATCTCTTTATCCTCCCTCTGAGCGTTTCGAATCTTGTCTAACAAGGTCGACTGAACCTCCATTGTTGCAAGAAAACCTCTTGGAACAATCTCCAACTGAAGTTCCATAATATCCTCTCCTAACTCCTTTGGCAGTCCTCTACTTTAAAGGATATTGGCATAACACTTCCGACTCAAAGCGTCTGCTACGACGTTGGCCTTTCCTGGATGATAGTGTAGCTTCATGTCGTAGTCCTTTATAAGTTCCAGCCATCTCCTGCAATGAGGTTTAACTCATACGTGTGAAAATGTACTTCAAACTCTTATGATCCGTGTACACATCACAACGGTTTCCCATGAGATAATGTCTCCGTGTCTTCAACGCATGTACTACAGCTGCTAACTCCAAATCATGTGTGGCATAGTTCAACTCATGATGCTTCAGTAGTCATGAGGCAAACTAAACAACATTACCGTCCTGCATAAGAACAAATCCAAGTCCCAAGAGAGAGGCATCACAATATACTAGAAACTCCTTATGTATATCTCGCAATGTCAAGATCGGGCTGTAGTCAACCGTTCTTCAACTCTTGGAAGCTTGTCTCACAATCCTCTGTCCATTTGAACTGGGTATCCTTCTTTAGCAATTCTGTCATAGGTTTAGCAATCTTGGAAAAATTCTCAATGAATCTCCGATAATATCCTGGCAGTCCAAGGAAACTGCGAATCTCACTGACTGAAGTGGGTGCCAACCATTCAATGACTGACTGAACCTTACTGGGATCTACTGCTATACCCTCTCCTGATATAACATGCCCAAGAAATCCAACTTCCTTCAACCAAAACTCGCACTTGCTGAATTTGGCGTATAATTGGTGTTCCCTGAGTTTCTCAAGAACCAAACGTAGGTGTTCTGCGTGCTCCTCTTCGTTCTTCGAGTAAACCATAATATCATCGATAAACACCACAACAAACTTATCCAAATACTCCATGAACACTTTGTTCATCATACTCATAAAATAGGCAGGGGCGTTAGTCAGTCCAAATGACATGACCGTATACTCATATAATCCATCTCGGGTGGTGACTGTTGTCTTTGGTATATCCTTCTCTCGGATCTTCAATCGATGGTATCCTGATCGTAGATCAATCTTAGAAAACACCTTAGCTCCTTGCAACTGATCAAACAGATCATTAATCATCGGTAAGGGATACTTGTTCTTTATCGTTACTTCATTCGTGAGCTCGGTAATCAACAACCATCCTCGTGGATTTATCCTTCTTCTCCACCAAAAGTACCGGGCTCCCCAAGGTGATGAACTTCTCTGAATGTAACCTTTCTCCAATAGCTCCTTGATCTGCTTCTTAATTTCCTCCAGATCATTTGCGGGCATCCGATAGGGTCTCTTTGATATTGGCCCTGTACCTGGCATTAGCTCTATCAGAAACTCGATGTCTCGATCCGGTGGCATGCCTGGTAACTCTTCCGGAAAAACATCTGGATAATCCTTCACTACAGGTACTTCCTCTTGTACAACTCCCGTGAGGGTATTCACTTGGCTCCTCCTAGGCACATGCCTAGATACATACTTAATCCTTTTTCCCTCTGGGGTGGTAATATAAATTGACTTGCTAGCACAGTCAATACTACCTCCAAACTTTGACATCCAATCCATACCTAATATCACATCCAATCCTTGCGACTCCAAGATAATTAGGTCGACGGAAAAACATGCGTGCCAATGATTAGGGGTATCTGGGTGCACCACTTGCTAGCCATGTACTCTGCTCCAAAGTAGCTCACTAAAAGAGGGGTCCTAAGGGTCTGGGTTGGTAACTTAAACTTATCCACAAATCCCCTTGATATGTATGAATGCGATGCACCAGTATCGAAAAGAACAATAGCGGTAAATGACTGAACGAAAAACTTACCTATTACCGCGTCCGACTGCTCTTCTACTTCCTCTACGTTAACGTGGTTCACTTGTCCTTTGTTGAATGGATTGGGCTTCTTCCCAGTGCTCCCATTTCCGTTTCCATTCTTTCCTTCAGGGCAGTCTTTGGCATAGTGCCCTGTCTTCCCGCACTTAAAGCAAATAACTTGGCTCAAGCCTCTCTTGGCGGGTGTAGCTGGGTTTGAGCGATTTTGATTATTGTTGGCTGCATTTCCATTCCCATTCTTCGCACCATTATGCGATCCTCCTCCAGTATGGTTATGTCCTCCATGGTTATGAACTAGTCCTCCCGAGTTTGGGGTTGCGAGGCTTCCGTGAGCTCCTGAGTTATACTTCCCTTGTCCATACTTCCTCTTACGACTCTCAATTTGCTGTTGCTTCCCTTCAATCATTAGGGCCTTATCTACCAACTCCTGGTAATTGTTGAAAGTTGCCACCATCAGGTACATACTCATCTCATCATTCAGCCCTTCCATAAACTTCTCTTGCTTCGCGGCATCTGTGGCCACATCATCAGGGGCATAGCGTGATAACTTGCTAAACTCATCCACGTACTGAGCCACAGTACGGTTCCCCTGGCGTAAGTTGCAGAACTCACGCTTCTTTAACTGCATGGCTCCAGTTGAAACATGGGCTATGCGAAAAGCTTGTTGGAACTGGTCCCAAGTGACATGGGCTATAGGAAAAGTAGCCGTGTAATTCTCCCACCATGCGGCTGCTGGTCCATCCAATTGATGTGCGGCAAAGCGCACTCTTTCAACATCGATTGCATCCTGCGGTGGTTAACTCCCTTCAATACGGCGTAACCAGTCATCTGCAACTATTGGCTCGGTGCTACTGGAAAACACCGGCGGTTGTAACCTTAGAAAACAGGCTAAATTGTCCACTGGCGGCGGGTTGTTGTTGTTGTTGGCATTGCCCTGGTTCTGAACTAGCAATTGCATCAAGGCATTCTGCTGTTGGATCAACTGAGTGAGCTCCGGTGGGAAAACAAAACCGGGGTCACGTCTCGGAGGCATCTGAAGTTTTAGATGGGAGAGATTAGAATAGAAAGAGGTCTAGTGAGAAAACACTACCCATATGCACATGAGGCAAACACACATTCATTCAATCAAGCAAGCAATGGCATACAAAACGATCTAGGACTATCGCATAAGTGCTCAACTACTACTAGTTACATGGGGAAAATACTACTATTATATGGTGGTCATCTAGAAATTTTGATCGGTGGAAGACTCCATGATGTCTGCTCCAGCTTCGTCTTCATAGTCATCATCACTTGGAGCTGAGTCGGTGTCGTCAATGATGATGTAGTTGTCTGGACAAGCGGGATCTTCTTCCTCTTCCTGCTCCTCTTCCTTGGGTGCTGGTCCTCCCATGAAGACTCCGATCTTCTTGACTAGGTCGTCGTTCTTTTCCAGTAGTATTTTGATTTCTTCCTCATATCCATCGCGTGTAGACTTGAGTTCTTCCTCCAGCTCGATGATCTTAGTTTTCGCCTTCTTCAAATCCATCATGTCTGCGCACATCTGGTTCTCTTGACGTCGAATGTGCTGGTTTAGCTCCTGGATGTAGGCTGCAATGGATCTATCCTTCTTGGTGCTGATTACTTCCCATTGCTCATCTCGGCGCCCACATATTTGGTATATGGTGTCTTTAAGCTCCTTATTGTAATGCGTCCCATGGTAATGTGAGCTGCCATACTCTTTCCCAAACTCCATGTTGGTGCATTGAAAACACATAGTATGGGCTCCGTGCTTGGTGCAAACGTCCTTCCGGGAACTAGAGCTTGAATCTTCCAGCATTCTTCTTACGGTAAGGTGGCGTTATGCGTCCGGTGAAGCTTGGTATTCCAATATTCAGGTACCTAGTGACTTCCTTCAAGTGGCATCCAAAAGGTGTGTCTTCATCCGGTTGTGCAAACTTGTACTTCATCTCCGTCATCCTAAAGAGTGGAAAATGGAGAGGGGTCAGAAATGAGTAGAGAGGAGTGACCTATGGTTTTATCTTAGTGGCCGTGTCCTACACTCAACAGTGTGCTCGATACCATCTTGTAGCAACCCGACCTCGGATGGTCAAGTCTACGTATACATGTCATCCCTGGATCGGTAATGCTTGACACACAAGACTCGAAGGATTTATAATAGAGTAGCAATCACACACTTATTACATCGAATGTCTCAAAAGAGAACTTATTACAATAATATGGCTTAAGGCCATCTAATGCGATAACAATGAAGGCTTGGAAGATAAAGTGAGTCCATCAACTCCAACGGCATAACTGAAATGCACGGCAACGACCTACCAATCCTTACCCCTCTTACGAAAAGTCTGCAACATAATATGTTGCAGCCCGAGAACGGGTCAGCACATGGAATATGCCGCAATGTAACACAATAGAGCAATAATGTAAGAAAGCTAACACTACATGCAAGTTTGGCTGGTGGAAAGCTCTATGGTTACAGTTTTGCAAAAAAGCCAATTTTTCCCTATATCAAAGGAATAAATTTTATTTTAACTATCATGGTGGTTGAAACATCATTGAGAAGGTATAACCCCAACTCAATCCCAATTAAAGTGATTAACAACCCAGCAATATTAAATTTAGAGTGATGGGATACATGTGAATACTCAAGTACTAGATACTCAGAATTGTCCATAACCGGGGACACGGCTAACCATGATTATATTGTACACTCTGCAGAGGTTTGCGCACTTTTCCCCACAAGACTCGATCGCCTCCGTTGGTTTCTCGCACTACAGGTGTTTGAGAAACGGATGACCGAGACACAGTCTTTCAGAAACATTAACTCTCTACTCCGGATAGGTCATACCAAACCTATAAAACCTACTACCTGCTGATCTACCTCTTCGAGAGCTTCACGTAACTTACTCAACTATGCTAGAGCCCATAATAGCTTGTGGCTGCACACGGAAGTTTCTAGCATGAATAGTCTCAGTTCCCTTTGAGCCTGGGTGGCGGTCCATAGGAAGATCACACGGATACCCTGGGATTTCCAAAAATAAAACAGACAACACTGGGTTCTCCAGGTGCCTCAATCCACCCAGATGTGTATTTAAATTGCCACCTTAAAGTAAACCATTAATTAACAATCTCACATCTGTCGTGAATATCTCTCAAACCCAAACCACGTATACGAGCAAAGCATAGCAATATAAGCAACACGTAGAAGTAACTCCCAAGGGTTTGATAGTAACACGGCAATAGGTTCCTACCTCATCATCTACTTCCCAACCCACAAATTAATGACATCCTAATCATGCAATGTTTGAGGATTGAGCTAATGCACAAAAACTGGGTATGAAAAGGTATGATCAAGTGTTACTTGCCTTGCTGATGATCCGTGAATCCTAGAGACTCGTAGTAACACCCTTCGCACTCCGGGAATTCTATCGCAAGCAAACAATACATACATAAGCAACAAACAACGATGAACAACAAAACTTCAACTAAAAGAGGTTGACCGGAGAGTTCAACTTAAGAACTTCGGTTTGCGAAAAGAATCAAACCAAACGAAACAACGAAACTCAAACGGCGAGAGAAACAAGATCCGTTTACTAATCTGAACTAGAGTCAAATTTTACAAAGGCAAAATCTGATTTAAGTTGGCTATCCGGAAAGAGGGTTTCGAGACGAAACTCTAGGCGCTTGAATTGCCTGATTCCGATAAACGAGCGAAAAGTTATACTAATTTGAACATCGGTTCAGAAATCGCGATCGGAAATATTCGCGGAATAAAACTGATAAAAGAAAACGACGAACAGCTAAACGAACAAACGTTCGTTAGCGGAAACTAAACGCATTTAACGGTCCAGAAAGCGAGCGAGCGGGTGAACGTTCTTAAAATAAATAACCCGGGAAATAAAACCGATCTAATATAAAAAAAAGGGCTAGGGTTTTTTCAAAAAAAACCGAAGAGTTATTTAAAAAAAACCGGCGACGAGGGCTACCTCCGGCGAGGTCGTCCGGCGGGGCGGGCGGCTTCGGCGGGGTCCGGCGAGGGGTGGCGAGGGCGGCTAGGGGCGGCGGCTCGGCGAGGGCGACGGCGCTGGAGGCGGCGGCGGCGGCGGGCGGCCCTCGGGCTCTGCCTCCCGGTCCCGGGCGGTGGCGGTGGTGGTGGTGGTGGCTAAGGTGGAGGGGGGCGGTATATAAAGAGGGGGGGAGAGGTGGCTTGGAGGAGGGGCCAGGCGGCGGGAGGAATCCGCCTGACCTGTGTACACGGCGGCGGCCAGAAGCAGCGGGCGGCGGTGGTCAATTGCTGGCTGGCCGGGCTCAAGGCCATGATTCCCTTAAAAAACATTCCATGAAAATTATAAAAATCCTAGAAAAATAAATAAAAATCTAAAAATGCCAAAACAAGTTTTCTTTGCCTAAATAAAATATTTAGAACAAGATGAACTTTTCTTGGCCCCTAAAATGCAATTTTTTAAAACATATGCAAATTTTTCTCTAGGCAAATAAAATTCCAAATAATTAAAATAAAATCCAAATAATGATTTTAACATTTTTCCTCCAGTATTTCATTTATTTTTGGAGAAGTCATATTATCTCCTCTCGTTTATTTTTAAACATGAAATATTTTTCCGGAGAGAAAAATACTAAAACCCAAAATCCTCGCCTTCATTATTTGATAAAATTCAAATATGAAAATCGGAAAATCCCCAACTCTCTCCGAGGGTCCTTGAGTTTTTTAGGATTTCGAGGATGGCAAACGAGAATGCAATAAAATATGATATGCATGGATGACCTATGTATAACATGCCAAATTGAAAATTTGGGATGTTACATGTTCAGATCAAAACTATTCATTTGGATATATAAGATCTTGACAGAATCCGGCACCATTGATAGGCCATCCATGTAGAAACTCTTCATTGAGCATAGAACATAATATTAGTACAAAATGTGTACTCCAAGATGATATATAAATTTAAAATGCAGCTTATGATTACAAGTGTAGATGATAATATAAAGTACCTGAAGAACTGTGGAGCCGAACACCATATTGAAATGAGCACAGAGATCATATATTACACCCAAGGTCTTCAGTTTAGGCGCAGAGAGGACGGTTATTTGCAACGGTGAATAACTAGAATCAAGGATCAACCTTTGAAGTGAAGGGGCATCTTGGATGATGAGCTGCCTTCCGTCAAAAGAAATTCCAATTCTTACAAGATTAGGCGACTTTATTTGGAGACAACCGATTCTAACTGTGAAAACAAGCTCCCAGCACTCCAGCGCAGGGCAACTGGAGTGTATGATGCTGTGTAATGAGGCCTCCGATATACGAACCCGCACAAGTGAAAGTTTCTTGAGAAATGGGAGTCGAGGTTTAGTACCAGATTGTCTGGTAGGTAGCACAGCGCAAAGGTGGCGGTGTGGAGAGAGGAGGAAAACCGCGAGATGGACATCGATGCTGAGGGCACAAGTTCATGGCGTTCGGTATGTGGTATGTGATTCTAGGGGAATAGTAGAACTCAAGCTGCTGTAGTTCTGTGAATTCAGGGGATTTCAGCCAGGCGTCCACCATGCAGGGCATGGTATGCTTGCTCAGGTAGCATGACGGGATGCAGAGGCTTTGAACGGAGCCCTGGTGGGAGGAGATGATGGCTCTGGGATTTCAAATTCATTGAAGAGAGATAGCTGACGGCGATGAGTCGAGATTAAAGAACGGCGCGCCATAGAGGGCGCCACCAAATTGAGAGGACTTGGGTGCGGCAGCAATCCTTGGTGGGGAGAAGCGAGATGATCTCCCCAAGGACGGCGTCCGAAAGATTGCTCATGCGGTCCACCCGAGATTCTATGGGTTCCTGGGATCCGGTGGGGGCGGGGTCGCCGCTTCTCCCCGCGCTGCCGGGTGCGGGATCTACAACAGGCGTCGCCGCTGGCGGGAGCCTCATCTTCTTGGCACTGGGGTCAGCCGACTCCATTTTCCTCGAGGACGTCACGTCGCTCACGGATTTGAGCAGAGTAACGAATGACGAGCCTAGTTGTAGTGCGAGTGAAGAAGAAGGGGAGCTGGGGGTTTTCTGTAGGAGTGAGGAAGAAGGGGAGCTGGGGTTTTCTGTAGGAGTGAGGTGAGGAATTTGGGGGTACGAGTGGAGCGAGCTGACGTGAGGTGGGTGGGAGCGAGGAGGAAGAAGAGCACCCAGGTTTTTTTGGGGGGGGGGGCGGTGTGCTGGGTGTGGGTAGCGCCTCTCATTCAGTAAATATATGGGCTTTTGAATTGATTTTACTATTTACTAGTGTGGATGGGCTGTTTTGTCTTGGGCCTAGAGAAACAATTACTACTAGTACAGTGGAGACACTCTACAGCTACCCAGAAAAACAATTACTACTAGTACAGTGGAGACACTCTACCGCTTCTGGCTCCTCCTAGGTCATTGAAACATCTACCTCTACTGAATGTCATTATACTTTTGTTCACCGACATGCGGGCCATGCAGCGCGCGGGCCCAAATGCCATCCACCAAATTAGAAGGCAGCATGCAGGCTGAGAGTCACCCCGTTCGTAGCTCGGCAGTAACGAGCCATTGTATCACAAAACCCCACCTCCCGCAGTCTAAGTTTGACGGACGAAGCAACCATCATTTCACTCTTCGCTGAATCCCCTTCTCCCTCACCATCTTCAAGAAAGGCAACACTCGCATCTGCCACTGTTCTTCTCTCCGAATGAAGGGAAGGTAAGCGGATCCGTGATGTTGGTATATTTTCGTTCAGAGAAAAAAGAACTTTTGCAAAGCAAGAATGATCCTCACTCTCTTTTTTGTTTCATTGTCATTGCGATTGTGTTTTCCTTTCGGTGATCTCCTAGTATTTGTCAGTTTCATGATGGACCAAGGAGAACCAGGCAAAGATCTGCCGGTATTGGAGCAGACGCGGGAGGCTAATCCCCACGAGACAGAGAGCTCCAAGAAGATGGAGGCAACCACCGAGCTGACCCCAGATATGCTCACAGCCACTACTGAGATGGTCAACGACCCGTTTGAGGTTACAGACCCCGTGGCACTTCAGAAGCAGTTTTCCCCTTCGAGGATGTGTGCCCCCCCCGAAAGCTGCCCAAGGTGATTTCCTTCTTTGCCGATCTCGATTGTGGTTTTTCATCTAAGTATGTGGTGATTTTCTTTAGAAAAGGAAGTATGTGGTGATAAATAATGCAAAATTTTATTAGCTTCGATGGCATGCTATACATAGTGGTTTAAATAACTTGTGTTTCTTATACTGAAAAGTAATTCAGAATTTGTTTCTGTTTCAATTAGAGCCCCGATGCAGACAAGGATTGTGTGGTTGTACATGTCACTCGCTATGAGGTAGACGACCTGAATATACGCACTAGGAAAACATAGTTCTTAGGCTGTTGGATCCTGGAAGCCATTTGCGGTTACACCAATGAAGAGTTGTATTCCAGCCTCACTGTTGTCAGGCGTGTTGTCCAGGGTGTACTGAAGCACAAGAAGTTCAAAGCTACTCCTTCGTTTGTGAGGCATATTGTTCTTGTTAAGCTTACGTAGGAGATGATGTGGCATGCCTCCACAAACAAGTTTATCAGTGGCAACGCCACAAGGTTGTCTTCATGAAAGTTCACAGGATTGAGCGGCTGCGGGACGTCCTCGATGATGTTCATGGCAAGGTCCGTCTTGTGTCCAGCCCAAATTAAATCGAGGCATGAAATAGTTGCCCCAGATAGTGTTTAATAGTAGTTTGGATTATGTCTAATTATCCGAACCTTTCATGTTATCGACCCCTCTGGGGCTAGTACTCTGTTTGAATCCATCTATGGGAACTGCTGCTACTTTTGTGTGCCCGTGAATCATGTGAGAACCATCATAATTGTTGCCGAAACAGATGTGTCCTCACTAGTTTTTTCATGAATATGGCATGGTAAGACATAAGTTGTCACAGTTTATCATACGAGTAGTGTGTGTTTTGATGAAATAGAGCACTCGTTCGAGAACCATGCGCCGACGTATACTTAAGTACTTGTAAACACTGTTGGTGTTACCCCACTTGTAAGCAGTTGTGCACAACACGGCACATTGGCTCAGCTCGCTTCAACACTAGGCTATCGACCAACTAACAATCAATAATCAGACCACAATGCCTCTTGTCCGTGCACCTATCCAAAAAACCGCCGTGCAGCCGTGCCAGCTAGTCCTCGGTCCATGGATGAACTGGTAGAAAGTGCATTCTGGACTAGGATGCAGTTGTTTTCGCCGTCCTGCTGCCGCAATCAGGAAGTAACACGTACTAATCAGTTTCTTTTAGATTGTGTTGGTCATTCTACCTTAGTTACTACTACCAATGTAGGGATACCTTGAAGATGGGAGGTTAGACGACGGCAACGAGGGATAGCCATCTCATTTTGCGCAGTTGTACTAAAACTGAGGTGTGTGCTTTTGATTGCGCGGATAGAAACGATACGGAGACAGACATCCCTGTTTGCGCAAATACGAAATATGGTTATTTAAACAGTGGCAGATATTACTACTTTCCCCTGTTTCCTCTTAGAACCAAGTCCTAGATTCATGCTACAGCTTTCCCACTTTCTTCCCTATTTGAACCAATGCTTTGAGTAGACTGTATGAACTAGCTTTACTTCTAATAATAGTAGAAGTCTAGGTGGCTTTGGAATAGCGGACGGAAGTAGAAAAGGATCCACACGAAGGGAGCTGGGGCAGTAGAGCAAGGCAGGTTTCAAGGAATATATACCGAGGGTCGTCGGCATGTGGCAAAGACGGGCGTCGGGAGGCCGCATCTTGGCCACAATACATGAGGGAGGAAGAAGGGTCGGAGGCCCTCCCAGCCGGGCGCCTTCTCGGAGAGAACGGCACGGCCGCCGATCGGGACACGCGGGCAGCCGTTGGTCTCCTCCCTCGCCACCGACGACATCGTGAACGATGCACCTACACCCCTGCCCCGGTCGAGGTTGTCCGGCCGGATTTGTGACCAGCCGTGAGATGAGAGAGAGTGTGGCCACCTATGTCTTGCTTAGATCTGGAGAGCATGAGAGAGTGAATGAGAGGAACCCTAGTAAAGCAAGTGCTAAGGCTCTTGCTTTTATATATAGTGGAGTGATTTTGTTACCAGCTTCAAAAAAAATGCGCTCCTACGTGTACCCGCGAGTGGGTGTGAGAGAACTAGTGCGTGCGTGCTCCGCTTCTCTTCGTGAGAGTACAATATACTATGCCCAAAGAACGTTCGCCACAAGAGTAATAGTATAAGTGTGTGGCGTGTGAGCTAAAATAGAATGTGCGCACCGTCTTTTGTTTTTTAGAAGTTCTGAGGGTAGGGTGTGAAGAGCACATATGTGCGTGACGTCTACCTGCACATAGACGGTGGGTGCAACGTGCAAGTCTGCGAGAGGACTCGGGAGAGTCGTGATTCGTAAGGGTGCGTGTGCGTGTGCGTGAGAGAGAGGGGGGCACGTATCAATGCAATGCATGTGTCCGTAAATCATTATCCGACAAACATTCGCCACAAGCCTTTTCCTGACAAACGCCGTAAGAACCGTTAGATCGGCATCCGACAGTGTCAGTTTTGCCATGTCATTTAACAGAACATCCACTCCTCCTGCACACAAATCTTCCACGTGAGTGTTAGCAACTGCCGTATGCTCCCTCCGTTCCGAAATGCAGTGCATATAGCTTTATTGAAAATTCGAACCTCGCAAACTTTTATCGAGTTTTCGTGTACCAAATTGCACATGTAGAATACCATGTATATATCATTTCATTCATCTTCGAGAGGTAACTATAAAGATGGGTGAGGAGTCTACAAAGAAAGACCATCGTATCACCCATAACAATTTCAAGCATCGTTTAGTGTCGAGGAATATCATAGGAACTCTATATGATATGATTTTTATAGGATTTTTTCCTTTAGAGCCAATTGGTTCATAGGAATAGATTCATATACTCCACATTTCAAAGGAAATAAACATGATATCATTTCTATAGCTTTAGAGCCACTTGGTTCATATGAATGGATTCCTATACTCCCTTAATTTTGAAGGAAAATAAATATTAGCGTATATTCAATAGAAAAGTCCCTATGATATGAACCAAATTACATCTCTTTTCTAATACCTCCTCATAGGAATTGACATACATGTCATCTCTAGATTCAATAGAAAAGTTCCTATGATGTGAACCAAATGACTTCTCTTTTCCAATCCCTACTTATAGGAATTGAGATGCTCCATGTCATCTCTTTCCCTACAACCTCCATGTATACATCTTCTATTCCTAAATAGATAGTACAACACACTAGTATTTTTTTCCACAACATGCAACTATGGCACAAGAACTATATAGTGTGCCAATAACTTTGAAAGATGGTCACTGGATGAAGCTAACCCGACAGTGCAGAGATAGGCAAATCCGAGCACTACTGGCCGTTTGATATCATCAACATTCCACCAGATCTGCCACATGTACAATTTAGAAGACTCCATGGTTGAACTTAAGCATAATGCACAAACCTCAAAACACAAGCACTTCCCCTTTGTTCTAGAATCTTACGTATCATAATTGATTATTTTTTCTAAATGAATTGCCATTATTTGTTTTTTACTTTATGATTTACAATGCACAACCCCATGAATCTTAACATTTTTATAAAACTAATTGATTTTGAATGAGATGAACTATAAGAACTAAAAGAACATCTACATCATGCATATATGACTCAAAGCTTTCCATGCTATAGTATGTATTTATTCATAATTTGGTTTCGAAATCTCATGCGTTCAATACATGTGTACCTTACTAGTTTCGAGTAGAGTAGCAAATTTCACGCGGCCCCGGTATATCAAAATGCAGGGCCCATGCATCATTGCCTTTCGGTCGAACCTACGTCCAAAATTGTTTGTACGTACTATATCTCCACTAGTCCCCGAACCCAAAATGCTGCCTCATTCCCGTAAAACCAAGCGGCCCACACATATTTAAGGCGTCGACTCGAACCCGTTTACTACGACGTGGCCCCGCACACCGTAGTACTCCTACAAACCCTACCGCCGCACTAATCATCGGTTTTCTTCAAGAGGACGAGGGAGAAGCCGATTTGTAGTGGAGGCACTTTAAAAAAATGGATCTGTAGTGGAGACCCCTACCCTAGGGTGCCCTAGGTAGCTGCCGCACGCATCATTGTTTTCTCTTTTCTTTATGCTCTTGTGCCCTAGAGTGAAATGATGGTTGCTTCATCCGTCCAGCACTCCAGCTTAATGCGGGAAAGGTGGGGCTTTGTGATTTGACCCCTCATCGCTCATTTTCTACTACCACGGCGCTACGACCGGGGTTCCTCCAATTCCAACCGCTGCTTCGAACTGTAATTTGGTACATCGCACGTGGAACAAGCCGGTGGATGAGCCACATGTCGGCCAAAGGGGTCCTATTAAGTGTGTTGCCATTTCGTTTGCGGACTAACCCTGCTTGAGTTGCTACGCCAACACGACAGGAGCAGCCTACCACTTGGTTTTGCTCCTTGGTGAATCCCGACTATATTGATCTAAAAAGATACGTGCTGAACTACCCTCTCCATCACGGTTTTTTTTATTTTTAGGCGTCTCGGTTTATAGGGCCTGCACGTAGTTCTAGGTCATCCGTTTGACTAACTAAATATGAGTTACTATGTCACAAAAAGTATATCATTGGATTCTTAAGTGGATGTAGTTGTATTTAAAAGTCGAGGGTGGGGCTTTTCCTGTGTGGTAGGCGGCGGGGAAGGTCCGCCTAGTCGGTTTGACAGACGCGAGAAGACGAGGGAGTAGGCTGCTGCAAACGTAGGGCTGTGTGATTTGACAATGAAGCCATCGCTGGACAGGTAAGGCACCGTGATTTGACTTGCCATTATCATTTTAATCATGGCCACTGACCGGCGTGAGTCTCCTGATTCTTGACCACCTCCATACAGGTGCCTCTCCCAGTGCTCCACCATGTAGTAGAGGCTGGCTCTTGCATGAGAGCCCACTTCTCCACTCTTTCCTTGCCTCTCTTTCCTCCACATATGCAAAAATGCCATGTAGTAAAGCGCACTATTGTACTTACCGATGCATGTACAAGTTCATGGAAATTTAGTGGTCATTCATGCATTCGTTCTAATTAATGCCTCGGTAAACATAACTTCTTGTCAAAAATGAGCTTTGAAATTAATTCGACCACTAATTACTTGTGCAAACTATGAAATTAATTGTGCAAACTACGAAATTAATTCGACCACTCACCGTCTACCTTGGTTGGAGAGATTTTGAAATTGAGCCATAAACTGGAAAGGAGGGAGTAGTAACTTTTGTCTTGATTACTATTTGTGGCCTTGTATAGATGCAAAATGTATTTTTTTATAGTGGCCTTGTATAAGTAAATGGAGGGAGTACTAACCAAAGTATACGTAGTAGGGACGAGGAGTAAACGGAGGGAGTACGTAGTAAAATTTTCTCCTCGTGCTGCGAGCCATCGGGCGCGTGGGCGAGGGAGCGGGCGTAAAGACGTACAGTAGTAGTAGTAGTAGTAGTAGTAGTAGTAGTAGTAGTACTACTACTACTCGTAAGCAAGCTTCACCTCATCCTGCGAGCCACCGCGCCCGTGGGCGGGGGAGACGGCATACTAAGCAAGCTTCTCCTCGTTCTGCGAGTTGACGGGACACATTAAAAGTACTCCAGTGTATAGAGCCTTGCCTCTACGATAGGCCCCACATGGTTTGCCTCTTTTTTTAATTTAACATAACGCGTCAAGTCGCAATTTGTTTGTTCACCCGTGGTAGATGATCCTCCCTCCACCAAGTGGACAACTAGTACACGTGCCAAATTACCACGTGGGCTGCCTTTTTCGTACAGAAATGAGCTCCACCGTGTACCCGCGCGGGTGTGGTTGGGAAAGAGACGGGAGTACGTGCGCCGTGCGTGCACATCTTCTCTTCGTGCACGTCCCCCACCTACGTGGGTGTGTGTGAGAGAGATACAAACCTAGACATAATGCGACGTCCATCCCCATGACTCTGCCCAGACCGACCACCACCACCACCACGCCCCACTCCTCCTCACCTTATCTCTCATCTTTGTCCCTCCATTTTTATATACAAGGGGCCATTATCAAAATTACAATTTGCAGATATACAAGGCCACTAACACTAATCGATGCAATATTAATGGTGTTTGCCTCGTGGTACTAGCAAAGGAGGACATTAATTATCCCTTGCATGCATGCGGGAGTTTGTAAAAAAATGCATCTTGATGTTCCGTGCAATGCACGGGCATCTTAGTAGTCCATGAAAACAACACATGGAAAAATTCCATGGCGAATGAGGGATTTGAATCTGTTGGGAGGGGCTGTTTGGATCTTGCCCGGGGTAGCCAAAATATTGGCGACCCTTTTGTCCACCGGTGCCTTTGCCACCGATGAACGAGGAATGGCTCGGGTGCTCATGCTGTCATGCATCCTCCGGTAGCAAGACGTTGGAGACGAGCTCGCCACGAGCTGTGTTTTTTGTCCCACGACGCTTCTCGAGCCGCCTGCAGACCGACCGGCGACCGCAAATTACGCCATCCAACCGTAGCCGCACACATTATGACAGCAACTCAACCAACTGGACGAACGCAAACACGTAGACAAACTGATATTTCACATAAACAACGACGAAAATCATATAAAATACCAGATTTTCATACAAACATGACGGGTTTCATTACATTCAAATGAACTACGTGGTGCTAGTTCTGGACAGCACAGGTATATAATACATGGCCTAAATGGTCGCCCGCCGATCGATTTGTGTTCCTCATGTCCGGCAGCATGATCACCGGACTGTCGGGAGCCCCGGAGGTATATGCTTGAGCGCAAAGGACGGCTCGCTTCCCCACTACCCAACTGATATCATTGGCTGGTGCCGTAAGATGATGGTGGCCGGCACCGGTTCGATTTCATCACCAGCCACTAATTCGCCATGGCCGACACCTTCTCGAGTTCATCCTAACATTCCCCTCTTCCGTGGAGCCCATGCTGGGTCGACAAAGGTCCTCGCACCAAAAGGATCCGGCAAGACACCTGCTGTGTATGCCGGCGTCGCCTTCGCGGTGGCCTTCATGGGACCCAAGCGGCGGCCTCCCGTGTTCTACTTCTCCTCGATGATGGCGGCGACGCGAGGCGCCACATCGACTCGTCGCTCTCCACGCACCCGGCTTCTGTCGCTGCTTGCATGGCGCGGCCGCCGGCATGGGAGTCTCGGCCATAGAAACGGGAGACGCGGTACGAGGCGGCGGTGTGGACGGCAGCAACAACGCCCGTGCGCCGCTCCTCGTCGAGCTGGCCTAGAGCAGCGAGTTGCTGAACCGCGCGCCGGCTTGGGGCGGAAACTGGCTTCGTCGGGCAAGGGGAGGGAGGTGGATCAGCGAGCTGCATAGCTCGTATCCGGCGGGCTACCCAACCGGCTTGGATGCGGAATAACTACTCTTCGTAAGCCATTGTAAGAGTGGACAAAATGGTGGAGGAGATAGGGGAGCGGCGGAGGTGTGCGATTCTTGGCTGGTGTTTGGCCTCATTTAAATAGGATATTAAATAGACAGCGGACGGGACGAGCTCGGCTGGCGTTGCGTTTAACACCGGCCCGGTCATGAACGGACGTGTGTCCAGAGTGGGTTTCTCGGCTTCCACACGGGCGGGTTTCATGGAGGCGTTTGAATGCGGCACGGAGGCGTGTTTAGCCGGGCGTGCCGCGAGTGGCGCCCTCGACTTTGACCTAGGACACCGCGCTGTTCTTCCATTGACGTGTGGGCTCTTTGGGGGCATGGCCTGCATGTCTGTGACCCAACGCAGGCAGCGCTCAACAGAGGAACCTTTGGTGGGCCAGGGCGGTCAGAAGCGGGCATTTCATAAACCGATGATTGTTCCTTGAGTGTGACGTCATCTTTTTCATGTAGATAAGCCTACTATGTTGATAGCCCATTCGATACGTTGTGATTCATAAAGACCGCTGCAAACATCAATGTTCTGCTTATCACAGATAAGATTGATTAATACCCGTAACCATCCATGTCCTTAACAAAGGGTGCATGCACGTATAGGTTGAGCGTGTGTCTTACGTCTTGTGCTGTGTGCATGCAGGCGTGCGAGTGTTGCGTGTGTGCAAGTGTATGTTTTAGTGTTGCATGCATGGGTGCGTACGTGCGTGTGTTCGTGAGTGCATGTGTACGTGTCAGTGTTGCACGCCAACATGCGTGCGTGTATGCGTTAATGCTATGCGTGTATCGCAGTGTTGCACGCCCACAAAGCGCGTGCGTGTATTGCGTATGTGCATGTGTACGCGCGGGTGAGGCTACACGTCGATCGACAGACTTTTTCATCTCTGGTCATTAGATTTTCCAGCTGTTGGATACGAAATTAAGGGCCTCCAGTTTATCATCAAACTCCACCCCCCCTGAGCCGCCAGCCACCACCCGCCGCCCGCGGCCGGCCCGCCCTCCCAGAAACCACTCCCCACCGCCGGTCCGCCGCCGCACCGTCCATCACTCTAGCCCCCCCCCCCACGCCGAGCTTTTTCTCCGGGGATCCCCACCCCACCGCCCTATGAACGCCCCCCCAACCGCCGATGACTGCCAACCAGAGGTCTCACGACTTCGAATACCCACCGACCACTAATTTATTACCATTTCTGTCCTTCATATACGCGCTGATGGGTGGGCCCTATGGTAATGTGCGCTGCTGAATGTGGACCGTTTGACTGGTCAATTGATCGTGTTATCAACAAATTACGGAGCTGTATGGTGAGCCAGTGACCGTATGATCACCCTAAAATGTACTCCTATTTTATTAACACAGTACAGACTCAAACTACCATTTCTTTCTTTCATATACAGGCTGACAGGTGGGCCCCACAGTTACGCACCCCGATGGTGCAACACTAGTTGCGCCGCGTGGAACGTTTGACTGGTCATTTGATTGTGTCATCAACATAATACAGAGTTGTACGGGTGAGCCAGTGACCATATAATCATGACTTGTATTTGTTTAACACGATACAGACGCAAGGGCTCATATATACGCGCAAGCACTCACCGCTATAAGCGCC
The DNA here is from genome assembly GCA_021605145.1 of Aegilops bicornis. Lineage (NCBI taxonomy): Eukaryota > Viridiplantae > Streptophyta > Magnoliopsida > Poales > Poaceae > Aegilops > Aegilops bicornis. Next base: position 61,475,431 of record CM038673.1, on the reverse strand, counting down.
TGCACGAACCCTACCCCTATGAGCACCTTCGAGAGAGTGGGCCAGCATATATGATCTTGAGATTTTACCAAGTCACCATAGGTGCCTCGTAGTCGAGTGGAACGTCTCCTCCCACTGAACGTACATCGCCGAAAAATACTGAAATTAACACAAGATAAATGCGAGCACCGGGACTTTAACCTTAATGGGCTCAAGAAACCACTGTCCTCTAACCATCCAACCACATGTTGGTTAGCATGACAAAATGTATGTGGTGACCGTGATGAGCTTATTCTGAAGTCCAGTGACCATATCGTGATTTCGCTTCAAATACAATGACTGTTGGGGATATAACTATTTGTGTAAGCCGCCCAGGAGGGGCCGGGTTACAAAAAGAAGACTCGCCAGATCGGAGCCTGTAATCAAACATGAAGATGGCGGTTCAATAAAGGGATTAAGGCCCACAGGCGACTTAAGGCCCGTTGTAGCAAACTGCCACAATGGCATGACTTGTATCATAAGGTAGATTTAACTAGTCACCGAGCCGGACACTATTTATAAGCCGGCCAGGACTCTGTAAGCCGCAGGGCGTCAACCCGTGTATATAAGGGGATGACCTGCTGGCGGCTTAGGGGCAGGAAACAACTCATCGAGAGCCGGGCATAGCGTATCTCGCTCCCTGGTCATCGAAACGTCAAGCAATACCAACCCAACTAGACGTAGGCTTTCCTTCACCACAAGGGGCCGAACTAGTATAAAACCTCTCGTGTCCTTTGTCCCGATTAACCCCTTTAAGCTTCCTAGTTGTGATGGCTCCACGACTAAGTCCTTGCAAGAGGACATCTGCCGTGACAATTCCACGACAGTTAGCGCCCACCGTGGGGCCAGCGCACGGTGGATTTGAGTTCTTGAAGGGCAGCTTCGAAGGGCTCAAGGGATACGCAATGGGCCGGATGACCAAGAGTCGTCGCGGCAAGATCTACATCGACAATGAAGGCTGGGGCCCCTACGCCGACTCAATTGAGTACGGGTACCGGGTCCCCTTTGGCGGAATCCATGTCTTCATTGGCCGGATTGGTGAGCCGGGCCGTGAGTATCACAACTGCACCGACCTCGTCCAGACGGCTCAGCGTGCGAGACCCGCCCGAGCTCAACCTGTCGTGAAGCGTGCCTTCGTGGGCTGCGTCCACGGAGAAGAACTTCCTGAAGGATCTAAAGACGGTGGTGAGACGGCCGTCCCCTCAGATGATGATTCGTCCGCCGGTTCAACAGATTCTTTATATCAAGTCCAAGAGGGCATGCTTGGGGGCTGTTCTGACAGCTCAAGCACTTCGGACTTCTATGAGCCGCCAAGCTGGGCAGGAGTCTTCATGGCTGGTACTGAACCTGGTCAAAACTCAATGGATGCAACAACAATAACGTCCGGGTCAGGAGCAGCCGGGGCAGGAGGCCCTGTGCGCCCGCCGAATTAGGTGTGGATGGATCTTATGGATAAGCTGACGGCCCTGTTAACCACCACGGTTATTCCTGCAAATCAAGATGAGCATAACGCGGAGGTCGCGAGGGTGCATGAGGAGATAGCCCGGGCCAAGGTAGCCTTGGCAGCTGAGGACACCAGGTTAGCTACAGAGCAGGCGGCTTTGGGCCTTGCAGGCGCGCAACTCCGGTCGAGGCTTTCCAAATTAATATGAGCCTGAACGCATCCAATGAGGTGATGAGGAGGAGACATCAGAAAACCCAGTCCCGGTTGCCTCCGGTTTATGACCCTCGGAACCTTTTCGCTACGCCCGGTGCCGGCCCTAGCAACCCGCCCGGAGCAAATCGGTTCACACCAGCCGGCGCGGGGGGGACGGCTCAGCTTCAAGAGATGGCACGTCCGCATGGGAGTATGGCCCCGCCCTGTTATGTACCAATACCACCGGGTCACTTCTCCAACCCCATGGAGAACTTGATAGCAGCATCGACGCGTTTGGCGGCCCTCCCAGTGGACGGTGATGATCCGATAGCGGTGGAGACCCGGAGGGTCAGAGATCTTATTCAGACGGCCCTGGCGCAACAAGAGACCTATTCTTACAGCCGGGACAGGATTCATTCAACTCCTCCGCCTTGGCTAGCACCGCCTCGTCAAAACCGGAGTCTGAGTTACAACAGGCAGATGGAGTCAGAAGCTTTGTCAAGCAATGCCCAGCGTCGTAACCAGCCGGGTGGCTATAACCCGGTGCAAGACCGAATACGTCAGGAGGACGAGCAGGTGGCTCAGCTAGTGGCTCAGCAGGCGGCATATCAAGATCTCCCAGAGTATCCGACGACTTCTGTTGGAGCGGGAGTGGCTACCAGAACCGGTGGTGTTCCTTGTTTGGTGCCGGCTCTGCGGGATGTACGTCTACCCAAGGACTTCAAGGGACCTCGAAAGGTGCCGAATTACACGGCCGACTTACAGCCCGGAGCATGGATCGAAAGTTACGAGATGGCCATGGAGCTACTGGAGGTTAGCGACGCAGCAATGGCTAAGTACTTCACCATGATGTTAGACGGAACATCACGATCTTGGTTAAAGGGTTTGCCACTCAATTCCATTAGCTCATGGGCAGAGCTAAAGGCCCGGTTTATCAGAACTTCAAGGACACTTGCAAGCAATCTATGTCAATTGTGGACTTGACCAATTGTAAGCAGGAGGAGGGTGAATCCACAACTCATTGGGTGCGTCGGGTCAAGGAAATAATACATTCGCCCGATAAGATGGATACCGGCTCTGCAGTCCTCATGTTGGAGAAGAATTGCTGTTTTGAGCCGCTGAGGCAGAAACTGGGGCGCCTTAAGCGTGATTGCAACGATATGGGTACGCTGATGGCGGCTTTAGTCAAGTACGCCGATTCTGATAGTACCAAGGATCCCGCGTCTGATGAGGAAAGGACAGGGAAGGGAAAGAAGAACGGCAATGGAGAGGGTCAGCAGCATAACCCGACAAATCAAGGAGGCAACAAGCGTAAGGCGGAGGGTAACCCGGAGTTTGTGGCCAATGCCAGTGCACAGGGTAACAATCAGAGAAGTAAGGGAAAACTGCCCCTCGATCTGGCGGGTCAGGTCCATCTCTTGAGCAGCTTCTCAATGAGCCTTGTCCGAGACACGGTACTCGAGAACGACCCGCCACCCACTTATGGAAAGATTGCGCGATCATGAAGGCTTTCAAGAATTCCAACAGGTTTGATGGCAATCATGGATCGGGCGGCGGTTCAGGGGCCGGCGGCTTTCATGGCCCGGGTGGTGGTTCAAGTTCCGGCTTTTAGGGAAGTCAAGGCGGCTACAATCAACAGCAGCCTGGTCAAGGGGGACAGCAGCAGCAGCGGAGTTATCAAAGCCACCCAAAGCAGCTGAATGGTGGGCAGTACCATGTGTTTACCACTAATTTGTGCAAACGTGACCAGAAGATTCATGAGAGGGCCGTGAATTCTGTTGAGCCGGCGGCTCCCCGTTATTTGAGGTGGTTTGAGCAGCCCATTATATGGAGCAGGAAGATCACCCCCTCCGGGTTGATAATCCGGGTCAGTTGGCCTTGGTGGTAGCACCTCAGGTTGGTGGATATAAATTCACTAAGGTACTCATGGATGGAGGAAGCAGCATCAATATTCTCTATTATGAGACCTTTCGCCGCATGGGGTTGACTGATAAAGACTTGAGGACGCCCAACACCATCTTTCATGGAGTGGTGCCTGGTAAGTCGGCGTACACAGTTGGCAAGATTGAGCTGGAAGTGGCCTTTGGAGATGAATATGATTCCAGAGCTGAGAAATTAACGTTTGAGGTAGTCAAAATCAGGAGCCTGTATCATGCTCTGTTTGGACGGCCGGCTTATGCCAAGTTCATGGCACGACCGTGTTATGTTTATCTGCAGCTCAAGATGTCGGGTCACAAGGGCACCATCACTATGCATGGGAGTCGAAAGGTAGCCTTGGAATGTGAGGAAGGCGATGCGGCTTATGCTGAGTCTGTTTGTGCAGCGGAGGAGCTGAAGTTTTATCAGAATAATGTTGAACCGGCAGATATGACCTCTTTAAAGAAGCCGACTATAGAGCATGAACCGACATTGAAGTTTAAATCGGCCGCTGAAACAAAGCTTGTTGACTTCACTCCAGGCGACTCTTCCAAGCAGTTCAGCATCAGTGCCAACTTGGATCCTAAATAGGAAAGCGTGCTCATCGAGTTCATCCGTGAGAACCGGGATATCTTTGCATGGAAACCTTCTGACATGCCGGGTGTTCCGAGGGAACTCGCTGAGCACACTCTTAATATTGATCCAAAGTATAAGTCGGTCAGGCAATTTCTTCGATGGTTCAATGAGGAAAGACGCAAAGCTATTGGGGAAGAGGTCGCTCGGCTCTTAGCAGCTGGGTTCATTGTGGAAGTCTTTCACCCGAAGTGGTTGGCTAACCCGGTGGCGGTACTCAAGAAGAATGGCACTTGGCGGATGAGTGTGGATTACACGGACTTAAATAAGGCTTGTACGGCTGATCCCTTTGCCCTCCCCCGTATTGATCAAAACATTGATGCTACAGTGGGTTGCGAGCGTTTGAGCTTTTTGGATGCTTACTCTGGCTATCATCAGATCAAAATGGCAGTTAAGGACCAGGAGAAGACGGTTTTCATCACTCCGCTTGGAGCCTTCTGCTATGTATCTATGCCATTTGGGCTCAAGAGTGCCCAGGCGACTTAAGGCCCGTTGTAGCAAACCGCCACATTGGCATGACTTGTATCATAAGGTAGATTTAACTAGTCACCGAGCCGGACACTATTTATAAGCCGGCCGGGACTCTGTAAGCCGCAGGGCGTCAACCCGTGTATATAAGGGGACGACCTGCTGGCGGCTTAGGGGCAGGAAACAACTCATCGAGAGCCGTGCATAGCGTATCTCGCTCCCTGGTCATCGAAATGTCAAGCAATACCAACCCAACTAGACGTAGGCTTTCCTTCACCACAAGGGGCCGAACTAGTATAAAACCTCTCGTGTCCTTTGTCCCGATTAACCCCTTTAAGCTTCCTAGTTGCGATGGCTCCACGACTAAGTCCTTGCAAGAGGACATCTGCCGTGACAATTCCACGACAACAGGCGACTTATCAGAGATGTGTACAAAATTGTCTCCACAGTTAAATTGGGCGCAATGTTCATGCTTATGTGGATGACATCGTGGTGAAGTCCAGGGAGAAGGAAACCTTGATATCGAATTTAAAGGAGACCTTTGATAATCTCCGGTTTTATAAGATGATGCTTAACCCGGACAAGTGTGTGTTTGGTGTACCTGCAGGCAAGCTTCTGGGTTTCCTGGTTTCAAACAGAGGCGTTGAGGCTAACCCGGAGAAGATCAAGGCAATCACCTCCTTGGCCAAACCGGCGTGCATCAACGATGTTCAACGACTGGCGGGTCGTGTTGCCGCTCTAAGCCGGTTAGGCGAGAAGGCCCTGCCGCTATATCAGATGATGAAGAAAACATATGCTTTCGTCTGGAGTGACGCTGCTGACGCTGGCTTTGAGGATTTAAAGAGACAGTTGTTTGAGCCGCCGGTCCTTGCGGCTCCTATTGATAGAGAGCCATTGCTGTTATATGTGGCCGCTAACGCCCGAGCCGTTAGTGTGGCCATCATGGTGGAGTGCAGGGAGGCTGGCAAGAAACATCCGGTTCAACTGCCCGGTTACTACATCAGTGAGGTGCTCATTGAGTCCAAGCAAAGATATCCACATTGGCAGAAACTTGTTTATGGAGTGTATATGGAAAGCCGGAAGCTGAAGCAGTTCTTCCAAGGTCATCCTATAATTGTGGTAAGTTCTGCCACCTTGGGAGACATCATCTAGAACAGGGAAGCCACAGGGCGAGTCGCCAAGAGGGCCATTGAGCTTGGGCCTCATGGTTTGAAGTACATGCCACGTACAACTATTAAGTCTCAAGCCTTGGTGGACTTTATCAATGATTGGACAGAGTTACAGGCTCCTGAGGAGAAGCCAGATAACACATATTGGACTATTCACTTTGATGGGTCCATGCATTTGGAAGGCTCGGGGGCTTTAGTCGTTTTAACTTCCCCCCCGAGGTGACAAATTTTGTTATGTGCTCCGGCTTATGTTTCCCTGTACTAACAATGCAGCTGAGTACGAGGCTTTACTCCATGGTCTCCGGATGGCCAAACAGATGAATTTGAGCCGGGTAAGGTGCTTGGGTGACTCAGACCTCGTCGCTCAACAGATGTCAGGCACGTGGGACTCCAAGGATCCCCTGATGGCGGCTTATCGTCGTGAAGGTGATGCGGTAGCTGGACACTTCAAAGGTTATCAAGTGGAGCACATTGATCGGAGGAAGAATGAGGCGGCTGATGCTTTAAGCCGGCTGGGGTCTCAGCGTAAGCCGGTGCCGCCTAACACCTTTCTTGATGGGTTGCATAACCCTTCTGTCAAAGTGCCTACAGAGGAAGAGCTAGCAGTGCCAGACCCGGAGGCACAGCTGGTGGAAGCTCTCCACGCTATCCCAGATTGGACAGTCCCATATTTGGCCTATATCACCCGGGGAGAGTTGCCTGAGGATGAGATCTTGGCAAGACAAATCATCAGGCGGTCCAAATCTATGACAATTGTTCATGGCGAATTGCATCACCGCAGCGTTACTGGGGCGTTTCAACGTTGTGTGTCGCCTGCGGAAGGTCAGGAGATACTTCGTGAGATTCATGAAGGAGATTGTGGTCATCATGCCGGCTCAAAATCTCTGGTGGCCAAGGCTTTCCGTCATGGTTTCTATTGGCTAACGGCTCATGCTGATGCGGAGGATCTGGTCAGCAGATGTGACGGATATCAAAAATTATCACGACGAGCTCATGTGTCGGCTCAAGAATTGAGGATGATTCCAATTACTTGGCCGTTTGCAGTCTGGGGGCTTGACATGGTTGGACCTTTCAAAAGGTCTAAGGATAAGAAATACATCTTTTCGTGGCAGTGGATAAATTCACCAAGTGGGTTGAGGCAGAGCCGGTCAGTAAGTGTGATGCAGCCACGGCGGTTCAGTTCATGAAAAAGGTGATCTTTTGTTTTGGCTTTCCACACAGCATCTTAACTGATAAGGGTACTAATCTCTCCAAGGGTGCCATGGAAGAGTTCTGTCAACGAGAACATATCCGGCTTGATGTTTCGGTTGTTGCTCATCGTCAATCTAATGGTCAAGCAGAGAGAGCTAATCAAGAGATCTTGAAGGGTATCAAACCCCGACTCTTGGTCCCCTTACAGCGAACTCCGGGTTGTTCGGTGGAGGAGCTACCCTCTGTGCTATGGAGTATCAACACAATGCCTAACAGATCTATAGGTTATACACCTTTCTTCATGGTGTACGGAGCAGAGGCAGTTCTGCCAAGTGACATCCGGCACGACTCACCCCGAGTGGCGGCTTATGTTGAGGCTGATAATGAAAAGGCTCGTCAGGATGCACTTGATTTGTTGGATGAGGAGCGAGACTTGGCAATAGCCCGCTCGGCGATTTATCAAAGAAGACTCGCTACCGCTATCACAGCCGCCAGGTTAGAAGCAGAGTCTTTCAGGAAGGCGACTTAGTACTCCGGCTCATCCAGGATCAGTCTGCTATGCACAAGCTATCCCCTCCTTGGGAAGGACCCTTTGTGGTCAGAAAAAATCTGAACAACGGGTCATACTATCTTATCGATGTTCGGGAGCACAAAGACTCACGTAAATCGGAGGAAGAGACCCGCCGGCTGTGGAACATAGCTCATCTTTGGCCTTACTATACTTGAGCCACCGGCTCTCAAGATATATATTTTTTTTCTTTTTTAGCAATGTATATATTATATAAAGCAATAAAGCAAGACCTCTTTTTCCACCTTCAAAGGTTTATATGTCTTTTTTACCAGGTGGTGGAAACAACCAACAGGGAGCGGATCATATCTGAATCCAGCTTTCCCTTTGGTCCGGCTTATGATCATATCTGAATCTAGCCATGGTCACTTGGGGGCTTCCTGTTCAAACATAGGTCGTATTCAAACCAAAATGTAACATAGTCACGATACCCAATTGATCAAAGATATCGCCAAACCCACTTGGGGGCTTCTTGATCATATTTGAATCATAGCTTAACCATTTGGGTCTGACGTGGATCGTATTCGAATCATCGTCATTAAACAACTCTCATGGTCACTTGGGGGCTTCCTATTCAAACATAGGTCGTATTCGAACCAAAGAGAACATAGCTGTCGATACCCACTTGATCAGCATCGCCAAAGCCACTGGGGGCTATATGATCGTATTCGAATCATAGGTTAACCCCTTTGGAACGGTTCACTGATCGTATTCGAATCAGAGGCCCTTGAAATTAGTTTACTATTCATTATACTCTGTAAGTATAAATGTTATTAAGGGCCAGGTAAACATTATATGTGCCAACTGCCAGGAGTTAAGTTAACTCTCTGATTTGGGTCACATAAGCCGTCGAGTATATACCAAATAAGATTGCAGGTATGCTATTATGATCATAATCATAAACCGGCCATTATATGATGTTTTGGTTCATACTCCGGGTTATCAATACTTTATGTGACCCCGGATGCGATAAGTCGCCAAGGGAGTTCTATTTTCTTTTATACACAGGATAAAGCAAGAAGAATTTTGACATCAAGGAAAGATCAACATAAGCTGGAAGTATATAACGATGGCGGCTTATGAAAGTATTAAGCGCCACAAACATGCGCGAAGGCATGACAAAGTTAAGAGGTTTTTTCAACCCTATTACAAGACTCCCCGAGTCTGAATAATGAAGTATTATTTTTTGTAAAGTCATAATGCCTGGCGGTTCACTCCTTTGGTGGGCTTGATGGTTCCGGGTTATCCTTCTCCGCTTCTCCGTTGGTTGCTTTGTCCTGGAAGGTTGACGAGGCCCAGTCAATGCCACTCAAGGCTTCAAACTCAGCTTCATCATCTATTAAACCGGTGGGTCCACTTGAGGGCAAAAGTATGCTTACGCCGTGGAGGGATCAGCTGACTTGATCATATGGAGTGTTTGGAATTCTCCGGTTCTCACTGTCATAGCCCGGAGAGTACTTGGAGAGGTCAGTATCGTTCCCAATAAGGGTAGCCACGGGACGTATGACTTTGACGCAGGCGGTGAAATCATGATCATCAAATACGGTACCATCCTCCTTCAGACTCGGGTATCCAAGAGCAAGGTCGGCCGGGTCTAGTTCTGGAATCCATGCTTTTGCCCGGCTCAATGCGGCTACGGCCCCGGCTCTTGAAGATGCCCGCCTTAAATCCTGGATCCGCTGAGGTAGCACAACGAGACACTTCAGCACGTCTTGCAGAAGGTGGGGAGTGGTATTTGATAAGGCTACAACAGCCAAAGCACATTGTGACCCGGTGTACAGCTGCTCCACTCGAGTGTAAACCGCCTTAAGTTTGACGAGCATGTTCTGCTTGAGGTTGGTGCTCCTGGGGCCTGTGTGTTCACAAACATAAAGGTAAGCGATAACGGTAACAACAGTAATCAAACGAAGGATTGCAATATTTGGGGTTATGAACAATAACTTACCGAAGATGGCTGAGACCATTTGAGATATGTGACGCTTTAATTCGGATAACTCGGTTGTTGCTTTTGCGAGTGAAGCCTCTGCCGTCTCAGCCCGGGTCACCAGTGAAGCCTTCTCATCAGCCCAGATTTTCTTCTCTGACTCAAAATTCTTCTTCAACTTCTCTTGTTCAGAGACGCTGAATTCAAATTTGGAGTTGGCTTTTTGAGTTTCAAGCTCTTGAGTTGTCAGACGGCTCTTCAGGTCAACAATCTCCGACTCAAATTGACTTATGGTGACCTACATTGGTACCGAGTTACGGTAAGAATCATGGTAAGATATATTAAGTCCCAAGCACTTTACAGGTAAAGATACTTGACACTTGGGGGCTAATGTATGCTGAAGAATATTTAATCTACCATGCCGGGTTATGCATATTAAGTCTCAAGCACTTTACAAGTAAAGATACTTGACACTTGGGGGCTAATGTGTATCGCAAGTTCAAAACTATCACGCTATAACCGGGTTAAATATATTCTCTTTAAACTGGAGATATCAACAGTAAGCAGATTTCTAAGTCTACAACATATTTATTCATAAGCAGTAGACTTGGGGGCTGGTACAATAAGATTCAGGAAAACAGTATAAGTTATACCTCCGATTTGTGCTGTATTTGTTTCACCATGTCAATTTCCAGGTCACGGCTATTATGCACTTGATTCAGATAGCCCGAGACTATATCACCAATGCTTAGGTGAGTATAATCAGTAATGTCCTGCTTGGCCTTTCAGCATTCGACAAGTTCTTCCTTCTCAGTACATTTGGCAAGGATAGTAGGCCGCCCCGGTTCAATAAACTGACTTTTCAAAATTTCAACTTCCGGGTCAGTTGTTTTGACCGGTCTAGGAGCTTCTTGGTTATCGGAGCTATTGAGAATATCTTGGCAAAGGGTCGAGGTTGGCACCGAATGTCGGGAAGCTTGGTTCAAAGCGGTCGATGGGAGGAGATGGCTGGAGCAGACATATCAGGTGCCGGTTCAGCTACAATCGGGTCTTGGGACGACTTATTCTTCTTTGCCCTCTTGCTGGGTTTCACTTGCATGATGTCAACAAAGGTAGAAGGATGAATACTAAAGCATGAGTAAGGTAAAAGCCTAAAGTAACTAAAGTTACAGTACCCGGGAGTAGTTTTGAAAGCCGACATGTTTGATTGCATAGACTCGCCGGAGGAAGGAGAGGTATCCTGATAATTGGAGTCAGATGAATTGAGAGGTAGGCGAATTAAACCCGCCAAAGGTATAATAGAACGTAAATCGGAGATAACCTCAGTCCGACGCTTCCTAGTTACGTCAGGTAAGCCGGAGGAGAGTTCTGCATCCTTGCTGGTCCGGGTCTGCCTCCGGCTTTCAAACTGTTGTTGCTTCAAAAGAAATTGAGGATCTTGATAAGCTAGAGGATGTGAAAATCTTACTTTCCGGGTCACCTTTCAGATTTTTTGCTTGGGCAAAGGCTCTGAGTCGGAGGAAATTATAGTTACCTCTTCGCCAACCGCTTGGCTGTGCCCCGTATCCTCCTGAAAGGATGAAATGTCAATAAAATAATGACAAAGGAGTTAAGAGAATCAGGGATTACCTCCTCATCATCTGAAGAAGTGTCATCCAATTTGAGTAAATCGGAAGCGCTGGGTTTCTTCTTCTTTGAAGTTCCCGTTTTGGCAGCTTTCCTTTCGGTCTTCTTGGCTGTCCTGGCGTGTTTAGCCGCCTCATGGTCATACTGGACCTTCCAAAAATTGTCATCGGCCTGTGAAAAAAAGATAAGAAATTATGAGTACAAGTAAGGTGTGACAAGGCTAGGAGTATTTATTAAGGTTGATGACTCACTGCAGGGGTCGGGTTCTTCTTGCAGAAGGAATGTAAGCCGAAGGCGTTACTAGTTACTGTGCATTCCTTCAGCAGCGACTGGGTCGTAGCTTCGACCACATCATCTGGTAAGTCGTCAGAGCTATGACACAGTGGATCATCCTTTTCGCCTGAATAAGTACACATTAAGCCGGGGCGGCGGCTTAACGGAAGTACTCGCCAAGCGACCCAAACTTGGACCAGATCAATGCCCTTTAGGCCATTTCCCAAAAGAGCTTTGATCTTTTCGATGGTGGAATTGAGAGGCAGACGCTCAATAGCAGTTATCTTGTCCGCTAGTGGATGGTTGGATTCAAGGCGCAGAGCACGGAAGCCGGGCAGAGGGCTCTCGTTAGCCGGGGAAGTGTCCTGGCAATAGAACCACGTCTGATTCCAATCTTTCGGATGACTCGACAGTTCAGCATAAGGGAAAAGGCAGTCTCTCCGCCGCTGAATTGAGATACTGCCAAGTTCAAGACTAGGACCGTTGGCACGTTCATTCTGCCGGTTCAAGTAGAAAAGCTCTCTGAACAAAGGAAGATTTGGCTCCTCTCCCAGGTACACCTCGCAGAAGACTTGGAAATTGCAGATATTTGACACGGAATTGGGTCCAATATCTTGAGGCCTAAGGTCAAAGAAATTAGAAACATCCCTGAAGAATTTTGAGCCGGGAGGGGCAAATCCCCGGCTCATGTGATCTGTAAAAACTACCACCTCCCCTTCTTTGGGTTGAGGCCTTTCTTTAGACGAGTCAGGGGCACGATAAGACATGACCTCCTTCTTAGGCAGATGGCCAGACTTCACAAATTCAGACAGTTTACTCCTCGTGACTGTGGATGGGACCCAATTACAGGTCACAGGAGCCTTGGCTGCTTTAGGTTCCATGACAAAAATTGAGGCCTATGACAAAAATAAGAGGATCCGGCTAAAATTTAACCCGGAGGAAAATATTTAAAACTAGTCATGATGGCAGCTTAAGAAGGGACCTAATGATGTATGGATGACTATGCGATAAATATTAAGCCGCTACAGGTGTCAATGAGCAGTTAAACATATTCGACAGAGGCAGTTTTTCACTTCCGGGTGGAACAAACAAGTTTCACAAGTTGCTGTTATTATTTTGGATCAAAGAGTTGTTCTAAAAAGAAATTTTCTAGACCTAAAAACTGGCGCAGATGAAGCTCAAGGGCTTGAATGGGGCCTCTGTGTGCCATAAAGGGATCTATTTGCATTAAAAATAGGTGCGGAATATCTACCGCATCAGTTTTCACCATCTTCAAGATCAAGAAGAGCGGAGGCGGTGAAATCTATGGGAGGATCCTGATGAACAGCGAAGAACGCGAAGAACTCGAAGGTTCTAGTGTGGATCTACGAAGCAGGGAAGAGGAGACTTACAGATGCAGGATTGCAGCAGGGGGTTGTTGCGTTCTTTCTGGTCAAACCAAGTTGATGCAGCGGCCGGAGTTGGTGAAGACGACGGAATCTACGACGGCGTCGGCGGCGGAGCTTGAGCGACAGAGAAGCAGTGAGAGGAAGAGGATGACTGGAAGGAGGAGAATGGGAAGACCTAGGTCGCGCCTATTTATAAGGAAAGGATAGCTGAGACGGCGCGAGAAATGAGGAGATAAAAGTTATTATCCAGCGGCCCCGACGCCTCGGTTTTCGGACAGTCAGTAAAGGCAAAGATCCATTGGAGGATACGATGAAATAAAGAATGAATTTAAGTAAGGATGACGTCACGGCGGGTTAACACGAATCCAAAAGATGACGTCATGGCGGGTTAAAGAAAACCTTTGCACAGCTGGAGGACTGAAGATTTACTTCTTAAGGTATTTTAAGATTGACATGAACAGGTTCAAATCAATCTGGGGCCTAATGTTGGGGATATAACTATTTGTGTACGCCGCCCAGGAGGGGCCGGGTTACACAAAGAAGACTCGCCAGATCGGAGCATGTAATCAAACATGAAGATGGCGGTTCAATAAAGGGATTAAGGACCACAGGCGACTTAAGGCCCGTTGTAGCAAACCGCCAAAATGGCATGACTTGTATCATAAGGTAGATTTAACTAGTCACCAAGCCGGACACTGTTTATAAGCTGGCTGGGACTCTGTAAGCTGCAGGGCCTCAACCCGTGTATATAAGGGGACGACATGCTGGCGGCTTAGGGGCAGGAAACAACTCATCGAGAGCCGGGCATAGCGTATCTCGCTCCCTGGTCATCGAAACGTCTAGCAATACCAACCCAACTAGACGTAGGCTTTCCTTCACCGCAAGGGGCCGAACTAGTATAAAACCTCTCATGTCCTTTGTCCCGATTAACCCCTTTAAGCTTCGTAGTTGCGATGGCTCCACGACTAAGTCCTTGCAAGAGGACATCTGCCGTGACAATTCCACGACAATGACCGTAAGTGTCGTCAACAAAATACGGAGCACGCATCAAATGCAAAGTCCGTCAGTGTCATCAACAAAATATGGACATGTATCATGAGCTATATACTGTTGTACTATTGTATATGCTTATTTTCTTAGTGGCCCATTGCATGTGTGGTGTGGTGGGCACATCAAATCTAGTTGTGGTGGGTCAACATCAAGACTCATGGGTCGGTTCCATCCTGCGCCACATATAGGTTGGACCGAGACGTGTTATACGAAGACCCATGTGGAGGACTCGCCCTACAACACAAAGCTACCAGAGTCGCGGAGGACTCTATCCCCACTGGTGATAAGCCGACTATATATGATTTGTAACCCTAGGCCCTTAGTATGTTATACAAGCTTGGGAGCTAGTTCGTCGATAGTATACACACACGCACAATGCCTGGTATTCACGTGTACTTTGTACACACCCCTATCACTAATATACAGCACTGTGAGTAGGCTCTTTCTTCAACTACAAGGGTCCGATCCGAACTAGGGTAAAACTTTGCCTCGTATTACCATCCAGCCTAACAACCGTGGATATCCTATCGAATGACGATATGATGAAATCATATCTGCCAACTACTAAGAGAGAGGTGTGTCGGGGGCAATGTGTAGAGAGGCCTAAAGATAATGTGCGTATGGAGACACGTGAGGCACATGTATGTGCGTATAGAGGGTTAGTAGAGACCGTGCATGTGTATATATGCACGTGAGAGAAATAGTGTTTTCCAACCTGAGATTAGTGAAAAGAGTGGTACATAGTAGTCGAAAGAGAGAGAGAGAGAGAGAGAGAGAAATGAGAGAGCATGTGCGTGAGACACCCCGACACCCGAGAGAGATTGTGAGCATGTGTGAAAGAGAAATGCCGATGCATATAAAGTGTGTGCACTTATGCGTTAGATAGAGAGATATATAACGCGTCTGTGAGAACGGGGCGAGGCATAGTGCATCTACGTGTAAAAGGCGGTCCTACGCATTAAATTAAAATATAAATGGTATTATTATTTTTGGATGAGATCATGAATTTTGCAAATTGCGTATGGACGAAAATCAGTCTATCAGACACCCATACTCTATTGAATTATAGCATGTGCATGTGTTTATTCCATATTATCGATCCATAGAGTGTGAGGGGTTTGAAATACAGGCAATGGATGCTTTTGCAATTCATATATAAACATTAATTGGTGCACTCCATGTTGTTAGTGTGAAGCACTTTATACATTTGTCACTTGCATGGATACATTCCAAATTGCTAGCTACGAAATAGAATACATGTCGAATTCAACATAAAGGGGGTTTCAAAGATTCAAATTCATAGGAAGTGCATTCATCTATTTGAACCCGAGATAATGGCATTTGTAAATCAGATATAAAAGGGGGCATCAATCTTTGTTGTGAGTTTGAACATGCTATATATATTCATACGCACATCTAACTTTTTTTTGCAACCAAGGAGATTATATCTGGAACCATGCATGAACTCAGGTAAGTTGCATATTCTTAATATATACTCGTGTACAATGTATATTCAAATGTACCCCCTCCATTCCAAAATAATCGTAGCTTTAGGATTTTCAAGAGTAAAGATTTGTGAAGTTTGACAAATCCTGAAAGTTCAATTCAAGAGAACCGAAAAAGTTAATGCTTTTGCTCCCAAATATTGAACGAAGCGCCAAATAGGCCCCTGGTCACCCGAAACCGCGCGAGACTAATGTTTTGGTGGTAGGAAATTACTTTCCTGACTCTGGCCCGTGTAGCCTATCAGCCCGATGTCCAAAGGTCTAAACCGGTGTAGGTTTGTAACTTCACCAAGACGCCAGTCTCAACTACCTCCGAGAAGCATTCATATGCCATGGGCACCTAAACACCCATGCACTCGGCCGAAATCTATCCCGCCCACATTTGGGACACCTGACATGACTGTCCTACCCCCAACCCGCAATATGTCCGAAATTTTAGATGGGGGAAAAGTTTGTAACTTTCCCCAAATTTCAAACAAGCGCGTCTCAAACAAAACATTGTTCCCCCTTAGTTCCCCGCCTCCCTCCGTTTCCCCATTCATACTGCATGGGCGCGAAAACACCCTCTCCACCAGCCGCGGAACCCCAGCCTCCTCCATCGGTCCGTCCCCCACCCCATAGCAGCCAATCCACCGCTGCCCTCCTCCATCACGCCGGAGCCGGTACCCCGACGTCGTCGTCCAACGCAACCGCAACCGCAACGCCCTCAAGGACTTAGCAGCTGATGCCGAGGCAGAGCTGCCTCCAGGACGCCGACATACGCCATACCAGAACCACTCCGACCACGCCGTCCTGCGCCTCACTGTTGCGCTCCACTATCGCAACCGTCCACCGCACCGGAGCTGTTCCCGCTACGCCGTCGTTTGCCGCCTCGGATCTACTTCCCCGTCGCTGACAGACGGCCACCGCACCACACTCAACAACTTGGCCATGGGTTCGTCCAACGCTGCACCATCCTCCACAACTTCTGGTTTCCGGCGAACAACAAGAAGATCGTCGGAAAAACAGAAGGAGGACACAAAGATCGCTAGCGTAAAGAGGTACTCCTCTTCCCTTATTCGTGCAAATCTTACATCTCCGCCACACCGTATTCATCCCACGAAAAGAAACTAGTTGAGCGCTTTCATCGCATCTTCTTCGTGATACTAAATGCACAAGGTTTCCTCCTTTTTACTATTTCACCTTTGCTAGAGGTCAAGAGCCCTCCCGGATTTCAATTCGTGGTCAACAAACTGCAATTAAAAGAAGCAGCACCTGCTTAGGCGCGCGGAGCACCTAGTCCGCCTGTTCCTCGGGGAAGCGGAGCATCGGTGTCTATCATAGGGGTGTGGGGCGCAGGAGCTGCTTGCACCCGATCTGGAGGTCGGCAGGGCTTGAATGGATGGCCGGGAGGGGGGCGGTGCCAAGCACGGCAGTGCAGTGAGGTCGAGGGGAGGGCGCAGGCAGGGGAGGAATACTGGGCCGGTGGTCACTGTCGTTTCAAGGAAGACCGTCAACATTGACTGGCTGGAGGTATATGAAGGCGATCTGCCCGTTCTTTATACATCAGACGGTGCAGAAAATATGGACTGACCTATTTGCTTTCAGTCGACTGTTATTTTCATAGAATCCTGTAGTAATTTAGTGTGCCATGCATGTTGTACAGCTATCATATGTCTCCCGTCATTTATTTCTCACCGGCCTGCTATCTGCTACTTTACACTGTACTAATTGTGCACACACTTCACCCATACTCACACTATTGTTTTTTTATGCATGGGTATTTCAGACTCTGACGCAGTGTTGATGAATGCGTAAAAGAAAAGACAAGTCGCCCGGTGTAATTCAAGACAAGCACTAAGCGTTTCAACACTCTAGTGGGTGCAAGGTCGTGATTGGAGACAAGAACGTAGCTCTGCAGTTGATGATCTCAATTGCCACACACAACCATCCTGTGTGCTTGCTTTAACTTCAATGTCAAATGTGGTTGCATGTTGCATATGGTGTCTAGCTTGTATTGCTTCCAATTTGGTTAAATTGCATCTGCTTACTTTACACATTATACCTTTGATAATGACATGCCTTCCTGTTTTTGATACATACTACATATGTCTATTAACCATGTTCGTACATCAAACTAATGCTCTTTTGTATCCGTCGTCAATCACTTATGATGAGACAGTCGCCCGGGTGGGTTCTTGTGAGACGCCCTACTCGTTTAAAGAGTGCGGTCATCCTCCCCACATGATTCTCAAGAAACAACAGCAAGGCTAAATGAAGATAGTCAACGTAGCTCTCTAGTTGATCACCGCAATTCCCCACACAACAATCGCAGTGCTTGCCCTTACTTGGCAAAGGTGTGATATGTGGTTGCATGTTGCATATGGTGTCTACCTTGTAATGCTTCTAATTAGGGTAAATTGCATCTGCTTAGTTAACACATTATACCTGTGAATATGACATGCCTTCCTGTTTTTGGTACATACTACGTCTTTCTATTAACCATGTTCTTACATCAAATTACTTTTCTTGTGTATCCCTAATAAACGCTCCTAATTTGTTAAATTGCATCTCCTTAGCTTACACATTATACATGTGAATATGACACGCCTTCCTGTTTTTGGTACATACTACATCTGCATATCACACCATGTTCTTACATCAAACTACTGTTCTTGTGTATCCTGCGTCTATCGCTTATGATGAGACAAATCCGCAGCGTGGGTTAATATGAGATGCAATACTCTTTAAAGAATCCAATTTCATCCTCTCCACATGATTCTCAAGAAACAGCAAGCCTAAATGAAGACATTGAACATAGCTCTGTACCTGAAGACCGCACTTCCCCTACACCACCATCACAGGTGCTTGCTCTAACTTCGCAGTGTGATATGTGGTTGCATGTTGCATACAATGTCTAGCTTGTAATGCTTCTAATTAGGGTAAATTGCATCTGCTTAGTTTACACACTATACATGTGAATATGACATGCCTTCCTATTTTTGGTACACACTACATCTATGTGTTAACCTTGTTCTTACATGAAACTACCTCTCTTCAGATCCTACATCAATCACTTACGATGAGTCACCTTTAGTCGCTGCATATTGCATATTATTTCTAGCCTCTTGCCATGTATTGCTTCTAATTTGGTCAAATACATTTGTTAGGGCACCCTTTTAATTTGGCGAGTGATATTGGTTTCATCTTTCATATGGTTTCTAGCTTGCATCGATTCTAACAAGTTCAAGCACCTTGTGCTTAGTTTACATTTTATACATCATACATGTCAATATGTCACGTCGTCCTGTTTTTCATACATATTCCATCCTCCTATCATGCGGCTGCCTTACATGAAAGTAGTGTTCACAAGATCATGCATCAATGAGTTCTCAAGAGCAAATTTATTCCTTTTTCTTGTGGGTTTGACTTGACAAGGCAAAATCAAGAAAGAGGAAGGAAAAGAGTAAGGAAGGCGATGATGGTGGTCCTGCAGCAAGAACATAAACGGAGCATCTCAGACCGATTCTCCTTGTACTGATAGTGCATTACAAGGTCCAAGTCCCCGCTCCACTACTCCACCATCCAAGGTGCTTGCTCTAACTTGGCAGTGTGATATCTGGTTGCATGTTGCATATAGTGTCCAGCTCGTATTGCACCTAATTAGTGTAAATCAGATTCTGCTTAGCTTACACATGATATCTGTGAATATGACACACTTTCCTAGTTTTGGTACATACTATATCTGTCTATCACACCATGTTCTTACATGAAACTACTCTTCTTGTGTATCCTTCATCAGTCAATTATGATGGGACACCTTTAAGTTGGCAGTGTGATATTGGTTTTGCGTCTTGAATATGATTTCTAGCATGTATTGCTTCTAGTTTGATGAACGCCACCTATGACGAGACAGTTTTAACTTGGCGAGTGATATTGATTGCACCTTCCATATGGTGTCTTGCAGTGTTTCTAATTTGTTGAAGTGCCTTCGCTTAGTTACCACATCATAGGTGTGAATATGTCAAGTCATTCCATTTTTCGTACATATTCCATCCTCGTATCATGACTTTGCCTTTCATCGTAGTAGTGTTCATCAGTATCATGCATGAATGAGTTCTGAAGAGCGAATGATGTTCCTTTTTCTTGTCGGTATGACCTCACAATGCAAAATCAATAAAGCTGAAGGAAATTGGCAGGGCATTGGATGATGGTGGTCCTTCCGAGCAACTGAAACGGAGGTTCTCTACAGATTCTACTCCGCCATCCTCCCAACAAGATTCGCAAGACAACGCAAGGCTAGACAGCCAACGTAGCTGTGTAGATGATGAGCACATCTCCCCTACTCCACCATCACAGGTGCTTGCTCTAACTTGGCACTATTATATGTGGTTGCATGTTGCGTATGATGTCTAGCTTGTATTGATTCTAACTTTGTTGAATTGCAGCTGCTTACTTTACACATAATGCCTGTGAATATGACATGTGTTCCTGTTTCTACATCAGACTACTATTCTTGCATATCCCGCATCAGTCACTTATGATAAGGCAACTTTAAGTCGCCACTGTGATATTCGTTGTGTCTTGCATATGATTTCTAGCATGTACTGCTTCTAATTTGTTGAAACACCATATAGTTTGAACTTGGCAGAGTGATATTGGTTGCATCTTTAATACGGTGTCTAGCTTGCAGTGCTTCTAATTTGTTGAAATGCCTTCTGCTTAGTTGCCACATCATAGGTGTGAATATGTCACACCATCCTGTTTTTCATACATATTCCATCCTCGCATCATGTGTTTGCCTTTCATCCGAGTAGTGTTCGTCAATATCATGCATGAATGAGTTCTGAAGAGCGAATTTTATTCCTTTTTCTTATCGGTTTGACTTCACAATGCAAAATCATTACAGTTGAAGGAAATTTGTCCGGCAGTGGATGATGGTGGTCCTTCGGAGAAACTCAAACAGGGGGTCTCTACAGATTCTACTCCGCCATCCTCCCAACAAGATTCGCAAGACAACACCAGGCTAGACAGCCAACGTAGTTGTGTAGATGATGAGCACATCTCCCCTACTCCACCATCACAGGTGCTTGCTCTAACTTGACACTATTATATGTGGTTGCATGTTGCGTATGATGTCTAGCTTGTATTTCTTCTAACTTGAATTGCATCTGCTTACTTTACACATAATGCCTGTGAATATGACACGTGTTCCTGTTTCTAGAACATACATGTACATGATGAGCACATCTCCCTACTCCACCATCACAGGTGCTTGCTCTTACTTGGAACTGTTATACGTGGTTGCATTTTCGTATGATGTCTAGTTTGTATTGCTTCGATTATGTTGAATTGCATCTGCGTAGCGTACAACTTATACCTGCAACGATCACTTACCCATAAGACACATTTAACTTGGGACTGTGATGTAGGTTGCATCTTGCATTGTCTTCTAGCTTGTACTGCTTCTAATTTCTTAAAATGGCACTTACGATGAGACACTTTTTACCTGATAGAGTGATATTGGTTGCATGTTCATATGGTGCCTAGCTTTCATTTCTTCTAATTTTGTTGAAATGCCTTCCGCTTACTATTTTTTCATACATATTCCATCCTCCTATAAATGCGTGTGAATATGAAACGCTGTCTTTTTTCGTATATATTCCATCCTGCTATCCTGCGCTTGCCTTACATCAAAGTAGTGTTCGTCTATATCATGCATCAACCAGTTATGCAGAGCTAACTTTATTCATCTTCTTGTGGTTTTCACTTCATAAGGCAATATCAATATAGGAAGGAAAAGAGTAAGTTAGGGGATGTTGGTGGTCCTCCGCACCGACGCAAACAGAGACTCTCTAGATTTGCCACTGCTACTACTAATGAAGTTGAAGTCCCAAGTCTACATGATGAGTTCATCTCCCATACTCCACCATCGCAGGTGCTTGCTCTAAGTTGACAGTGTGATAATTGGTTTCATGTTGCATATGTTGTCTAGCCTGTATTTCTTCTATTTTGATTAAATTGCACCTGCTGAGTTTATACGTTATACATGTGCATATGACATGGCTTTCTGTGTCTAGAATACACTGCATCTATCTATCATACCATGTTCTTACATCAAATTACTGTTGTTGTGTATCCCGCATCAGTCACTCACGATTGGATGCTTTTAACATGGCAGTTTGATAGTGGTTGCATCTTGCATTGATTTCTACGTTGTACTGCTTCTAATTTTTCGAATTGCCACTTATGACAAGACACTTTTAACTTGGCAGAGTAATATTGGTTGCATCTTTCATATGGTGTCTAGCTTGCATTACTTCTATTTTCTTGAAAATCCTTCGCTTAGTTTGCACATCATAGCTGTGAATATGTCATGTCATTCTGTTTTTCTTACATATTCCATCCTCATACGGTTGTCTTACATCAAAGTATAGCTTATGTCTCAGATTCATGCATCAATGAGTTACAAGAGTGATTTTATTCTTTTGTGTTGTGGGTACAGCTTGACATGGCAAAGTAAAAAAAGAGCAAGGAAAATAATATAGTAGGGAGGTCAGTTACTCGTCGGGTGAAACGGAAAAGGTTGTGCCGTCGAGATTCTGCTGGTACTTATAGTGTAGTAGAAGGTCCAAGTCCACCGGCTAAATCTACAAACACAGTATCACCTGCTCCACCAGCTACAGCATCCACTTCAACTGTACTAGCATCTCAACCAGTTACTCGTTCGTTTGCTCCAGAACTGGCCAGTTCCCAAGCTGCCTTCACACCTAACACTACTTCTGAAGCACTGCTGACACAACAGGACTTGGCAAGATCAGATGAACCTCATGAACATCAACACCAAGACGGTACCTGACCGAGTCAAGTTGCATTTGCATGCTCCTTTATATGTACTGCTACCTCTTGAGCACTGCGTTGGATTTCCCCGAAGAGGAGAGGATGATGTAGCAAAGTAGCATAAGTATTTCCCTCGGTTTTTGAGAACCAAGGTATCAATCCAGTAGGAGGCTACGCGCAAGTCCCTCGTACCTGCACAAAACGATAGCTACTCGCAACCAACGCGATTAGGGGTTGTCAATCCCTTCACGGTCACTTACGAGAGTGAGATCTGATAGAGATAATATTTTTGGTATTTTTGGTATAAAGATGCAAAGTAAAAGTAAAAGCAAAGCAAGTAAATAAAGTGATGGATATTGATATGATGAGAATAGACCCGGGGGCCATAGGTTTCACTAGTGGCTTCCGTCAAGAGCATAAGTATTCTACGGTGGGTGAACAAATTACTGTTGAGCAATTGACAAAATTGAGCATAGTTATGAGGTTATCCAGGCAATGATCATGTATATAGGCATCACGTCCATGACAAGTAGACCGAAACGATTCTGCATCTACTACTATTACTCCACTCATCGACCGCTATCCAGCATGCATCTAGAGTATTAAGTTAAAAAAGAGTAACGCCTAAGCAAGATGACATGATGTAGAGGAATAAATTCATGCAATATGATAAATACCCCATCTTGTTATCCTCGATGGCAACAATACAATACGTGCCTTGCAACCCCTTACATCACTAGGTAAGGACACCGCAAGATTGAACCCAAAGCTAAGCACTTCTCCCATTGCAAGAACTACCTATCTAGTTGGCCAAACCAAACGGATAATTCGAAGAGACTTGCAAAGATAACTTAATCATACATAAAAGAATTCAGAGAAGAATCAAATATTTTCCATACATAAGCTGGATCATAAACCCACAATTCATCGGTCTCAACAAACACACCGCAAAAAGAAGATTACATCGAATAGATCTCCACGAGAGAGGGGGAGAACATTGTATTGAGATCCAAAAAGAGATAAGAAGCCATCTAGCTACTAACTATGGACCCTAAGGTCTGAAGTAAACTACTCACACTTCATCGGAGGGGCTATGGTGTTGATGTAGAAGCCCTCCGTGGTAGATGCCCCCTTCGGCGGAGCTCCGGAATAGGCCCCAAGATGGGATCTCGTGGATACAGGAAGGTGCAGCGGTGGAATTAGGTTTTTGGCTCCGTCCCCGATCTGTTGAAGTGCGTGAGGTATATATAGGAGGAAGGAATGCGTCGGTGGAGGCGTCGGGGCCCACGAGGCAGGCGCGCCCAGGGGGGCGCCCCCCACCCTCGTGACCGCCTCTTTTGGTCCTTGGAGTAGGGTCCAAGTCTCCTGGATCACGTTCGGTGAGAAAATCACGTTCCCGAAGGTTTCATTCCGTTTGGACTCCGTTTGATATTCCGTTTCTTCGAAACACTGAAATAGGCAAAAAAAACAGCAATACTGGGCTGGGCCTCCGGTTAATAGGTTAGTCCCAAAAATAATATAAAAGTGGAAAATAAAGCCCATTATAGTCCAAAACAATAGATAAAGTAGCGTGGAGCAAATAAAAATTATAGATACGTCGGAGACGTATCAGGCATCCCCAAGCTTAATTCCTGCTCGTCCTCGAGTAGGTAAATGATAAAAAGAGAATTTTTGATGCGTAGTGATACTTTGGCATAATTTCAATGTAAATCTTCTTAATTGTGATATGAATATTCAGATCCGAAAGATTCAAGACAAAAGTTCATATTGACATAAAAATAATAATACTTCAAGCATACTAATCAAAATAATTATGTCATCTCAAAATAGCATGGCCAAAGAAAGTTCATCCCTACAAAATCATATAGTTAGGCTATGCTTCATTTTCGTCACACAAAGATGTTCCCAACTTCTATACCCCCGATGACAAGCCAAGCAATTGTTTCATACTTAAATAATCTCAAACTTTTTCAACCTTCACGCAATTCATGAGCGTGAGCCATGGATATAACACTATGGGTGGAGTAGAATATGATGATGGGGATTGTGTGGAGAAGACAAAAAGGAGAAAGTCTCACATTAACGAGGATAATCAACGGGCTATGGAGATGCCCATCAATTGATGTCAACATGAGGAGTAGGGATTGCCATGCAACGGATGCACTAGAGCTATGAATGCTCAACAAAAGAAAACTAGTGGGTGTGCATCCAACTTGCTTGCTCATGAAGACCTAGGGCATTTGAGGAAGCCCATCGTAGGAATATACAAGACAAGTTCTATAATGAAAAATTCCCACTAGTATATGAAAGTGATAACATATGAGACTCACTATATGAAGAACGAGGTGCTACTTTGAAGCACAAAATATGAGACTCATTACATGAAGAACATGGTGCTACTTTGAAGCACAAGTGTGGAAAAAGAGATAGTAGCATTGCCCTTTTTTTGGGCCTTTCCTTTTTTTAGCCTTTCTCTCTTTTTTTATTTTTATTTTTATTTGGGCAATGCTCTAATAATGATGATCATCACACTTCTATTGATTACAACATGAGGATTACAACTCGAAACTAGAACAAGGTATGACTCTATATGAATGCCTCCGGCCGTGTACCGGGATGGTGAAATGAATCAAGAGTGACATGTATTAAAATAATGCATGGTGGCTTTGCCACAAATACGATGTCAACTACATGATCATGCAATGGCAATATGACAAAAGTAAAGTATGTCATGATGATGATGAACGGAACGGTGGAAAGTTGCATGGCAATATATCTCGGAATGGCTATGGAAATGCCATAATAGGTAGGTATGGTGGCTGTTTTGAGGAAGATATAAGGAGGTTTATGTGTGATAGAGCGTATCGTATCACGGGTTTGGATGCACCGCGAAGTTTATGCCAACTCTCAATGTGAGAAAGGGCAATGCAAGGTACCGAAGAGGCTAGCAATGGCGGAAAGGTAAGAGTGCGTATAATCCATGGACTCAACATTAGTCAAAAGAACTCATATACTTATTGCAAAAATTTAGAAGTCATCAAAAATAGTGTACTACGCACATGCTCCTAGGGGGATAGATTGGTAGGAAAAGACCATCGCTCGTCCCCGACCGCCACTCATAAGGATGCACAAGCCAGGTACACTTCATGCTTCAAATTTGTTACATAACTTTAACCATACGTGCATGCTATGGGATTTACTAACTTCAACACAAGCATTTCTCAAATTCACAACTACTCAACTAGCATGACTTTGATATTATTACCTCCATATCTCAAAACAATTATCAAGCATCAAACTTATCTTAGTATTCAACGCACTCAAAAGAAAGTTTCACATATCTTGAACACCAAGTATATTAACATTAAGCAAATTACCATGCTATTAACGACTCTCAAAGTAATCTAAGTGAAGCATGAGAGATCAAGTTTCTTTAAAACAAATCCACCACCGTGCTCTAAAGGATCTAAGTAAAGCACTAGAGCAAAAATTATCACGCTCAAAAAGATATAAGTGAAGCACTATGAGCAAATTATCAAGCTCAAAATATATAAGTGAAGCACATAGAGTATTCTATCAAATTGTAATTCATATATGGCTCTGTCAAAAGGTGTGTACAGAAAGGATGATTGTGGTAACTAACAAGCAAAGACTCAAATAATACAAGACGCTCCAAGCAAAACACATATCATGTTGGTGAATAAAAATATAGCTCCAAGTAAATTACCGATGGAAGTAGATTTAAAGAGGGATGCCTTCCGGGCATCCCCAAGCTTTGAATTTTGGTGTCCTTGGATTATCTTGGGGGTGCCATGGGCATCCCCAAGCTTAGGTTCTTGCCACTCCTTGTTCCATAATCCATCAAAAGAATTCACCCAAAACTTGAAAACTTCACAACACAAAACTCAATAGAAATCTCGTGAGCTCCGTTAGAGAAAGAAAACAAAATACTACTTTAAGGTACTGTAATGAACTCATTCTTTTTTTATATTGGAGTTAAACCTACTGTATTCCAACTTCTCTATGGACCATAAACTATTTTACTAGCCATAGATTCATCAAAATAAGCAAACAACACACGCAAAACAGAATCTGTCAAAAACAGAACAGAATGTAGTAATCTGCAACTAACGCAAACTTATGGAACCCAAAAAATTGTACCAAAATTAGAAGACCTGGAAATTTTGTTTATTGATCAGCAGAAATTGGAATCAGTATTTTATCACGTTCTGGTGATTTGTAACAATTCGGGCACTGAGCACAAAGATTCTGGAAATTACAGCAAGATCAAATAACTATCATCCAAGAAAATCCAATAGGTTCAACTTGGCACAAACACTAATTAAAAGATAAAACCACATCTAAACAGAGTCTAGATGGATTATTTATTACTAAGCAGCAAGGAAAAATATTGGGTTGTCTCCCAACAAGCGCTTTTCTTTAAAGCCTTTTTAGGTAGGCATTGAGATTTCAATGATGCTCACATGAAAGACAAGAATTGAAGCACAAATAGACCATCATATAGCATGTGACAAACACATCTAAGTCTAACATACTTCCTATGCATAGGCATCTTATAGGCAAACAAATTTGCAAGGCAAGCAAAAACTAGCATATGCGAGTAAGAAGAAAGTGACGATAGCAATCTCAACATAACGAGAGGTAATTTAGTAACATGAAAATTTATATAACCATATTTTCCTCTCTCATAATAATTACATGTAGGATCATAAGAAAATTCAACAATATAGCTATCATATAACATATTCTCAACACGATCCACGTGCGTGCGAAGTTGACACTCTTCCAAAATAGTGGGATTATCATTAACTAAAGTCATGATTTCTCCAAGCCCACTTTTATAAAAAATTTCATAAGATTGAATGTTATCCAAATATGTGGGATCTAAAGTTGACACTCTTCCAAACCCACTTCCAATATTATTGCGAACACTATTATCAATCTTATATTCATCATGGGGCTTAAATAAATTTTCAAGATCATAAGAAGAATCACCCCAATCATGATCATTGCAACAAGTAGTAGACATAGCAAAACTAGCATCCCCAAGCTTAGGGTTTTGCATCTTATTAGCACAATCAAAATAATTTATGATAAAATCATTGCAATCATGCTTTTTATTCAAAGATCTATCGTGAGTCAATTTACGGATTTCAGGCAAAACCTTATAAAGATAATCTAGTGCATCCAAATCACTAGGAATTGGTTCATCATAATTGGATCTCTTAAAAAGATTTGCAAGCGGATCAGGATTCATCGATATTGGCTTCTTTGTTTAGGAATAAATAAGCATCTAATCCTACCAAACAAGCAAACAAAAGGCAACGGAAAGAGAGGAGGAGACTGGGAAAGAGAGGGCGGACAAAACGGCAAGGGTGAAGTGGGGGAGTGGAAAACGAGAGGCAAATGGCAAATAATGTAATGCGAGAGATAAGGATTGTGACGGGTACTTGGTATGTTGACTTTTGCCTAAGCCTCCCCGCCAACGGCGCCAGAAATTCTTCTTGCTACCTCTTGAGCACTGCGTTGGATTTCCCCGAAGAGGAGAGGATGATGAAGCAAAGTAGCGTAAGTATTTCCCTCAGTTTTTGAGAACCAAGGTATCAATCCGAGGAGGCTACGCCAAGTCCCGCGTACCTGCACAAAACGATAGCTACTCGCAACCAACGCGATTAGGGGTTGTCAATCCCTTCACGGTCACTTACGAGAGTGAGATCTGACAGAGATAATATTTTTGGTATTTTTGGTATAAAGATGCAAAGTAAAAGTAAAAGCAAAGCAAGTAAATAAAGTGATGGAGATTGATATGATGAGAATAGACCCGGGGGCCATAGGTTTCACTAGTGGCTTCTCTCAAGAGCATAAGTATTCTACGGTGGGTGAACAAATTACTGTTGAGCAATTGATAGAATTGAGCATAGTTATGAGGTTATCCAGGCAATGATCATGTATATAGGCATCACGTCCGTGACAAGTAGACCGAAACGATTCTGCATCTACTACTATTACTCCACTAATCGACCGCTATCCAGCATGCATCTAGAGTATTAATTTAAAAGCAGAGTAACGCCTTAAGCAAGATGACATGATGTAGAGGAATAAATTCATGCAATATGATAAAATACCCCATCTTGTTATCCTCGATGGCAACAATACAATACGTGCCTTGCAAACCCTTCTGTCACTATGTAAGGACACCGCAAGATTGAACCCAAAGCTAAGCACTTCTCCCATTGCAAGAACTACCAACCTAGTTGGCCAAACCAAATGGATAATTCGAAGAGACTTGCAAAGATAACTTAATCATACATAAAAGAATTCAGAGAAGAATCAAATATTTTCCATAGATAAGCTGGATCATAAACCCACAATTCATCGGTCTCAACAAACACACCGCAAAAAGAAGATTACATCGAATAGATCTCCACGAGAGAGGGGAGAACATTGTATTGAGATCCAAAAAGAGAGAAGAAGCCATCTAGCTACTAAGTATGGACCCGAAGGTCTGAAGTAAACTACTCACACTTCATCGGAGGGGCTATGGTGTTGATGTAGAAACCCTCCATGGTAGATGCCCCCTCCGGCGGAGCTCCGGAACAGGCCCCAAGATGGGATCTCATGGATACAGGAAGGTACGGCGGTGGAATTAGGTTTTTGGCTCCGTCCCCGATCTGTTGGGGGTACGTAGGTATATATAGGAGGAAGGAGTACGTCGGTGGAGCGTCAGGGGGCCCACGAGGCAGGGGCGCGCCCAACGGGGAGGGCGTGCCCCCCACCCTCGTGACCGCCTCTGGCACTCCTTGGAGTAGGGTCCAAGTCTCCTGGATCACGTTCGGTGAGAAAATCATGTTCCCGAAGGTTTCATTCCGTTTGGACTGCGTTTGATATTCCGTTTCTTTGAAACACTGAAATAGGCAAAAAACAGCAATTCTGGGCTGGGCCTCCGGTTAATAAGTTAGTCCCAAAAATAATATAAAAGTGGAAAATAAAGCCCATTATAGTCCAAAACAATAGATAAAGTAGCATGGAGCAATCAAAAATTATAGATACGTTGGAGACGTATCATGTACTCTCACAGTTTGATGTACACTAACACTTTCCATATTTGTTGTTGAACTAGCACCACGGCGCAAGCGGAAACATACATCAGGGATAATGCTTGACAGATTAACAAAATCTAAAGGAGGAAGAATGGAGATCCATTTTGAGGCAGGTTTAAAAGCCACGTGATGCTACAGAGTCAGCCAAGTTAGTATCAGAGGCAGCCGTTGCCGTTAGGTGTCATGCACGTATCCTCCCAACGTGGATCCAAAGACAGAATGAGAAAGACAATACCCAGTTTAACACCTTCCTTGACCATTTATCCGTAAGTAATTTTATTCATCGCAATTAGTAATATTGTCTTGCTCTGTCCCATACTTTCTAGCTTCCTCCTAATAAGACTCACATTCTTTTTTCAACAGATGAGGTTCAAGTTGGATCTGAACGATGATGCAACTAAACAAGCATGCACTCATGTTTTTCAGTCTACTCTGCGATAGTATCGGTACCACCTTAGAAAATCTCACTTTGAAGGCAAGGCTAACAATGAAATCGCCCAAACATCTCCAGTGGAATATATTACAGATGAAGACTAGACATCCCTTGTTAAACACAGTGTCCGATCCAAAGTATCAGGTAGGCTATATGTATTTGATCAGACCACATATTGAACTTGTATTTATGTATGTGCCTTACAAGTGTATCTTCTTCTAGGCTAACTATTTGAAGAACAAAACCAACCGTTCTAAAGTGAAATTCCAACGGACAATAGGATCTCGTAGCTATATTGCACACTGCGAGGCTTCTGTAAATAGCTGCTACTTTCTTCTTTTTTTGTGCCATATTATCGTATCTATATTGACTTGTTCCAACTACAGAGGAAAGCCCGTGCGGACCAAAAAGAACCTGAACCGAATATAGTGCAAATCTTCAAGGATTTCCACACCAACAAGATGAAGGGCATGAGCACACCAGTTCAAGCCGCTGTTGTAATTCCTTACTCCTCCTGCCTTGAACTGATTGGTACTGTGATGTGTTCATTTAACTACTTGGTTTGCAGCCAATGTCAGTTACTCTGTTCACTTTTATACACAGTTGTCTTAACGTATCATTTCACCTTACATGGTTTAAAAGAGATGAAGGATATTCTTTTGGTCTTGATCTGTAATCTAGTTGTTATGTTCACGTGCGCACACAATGATAAAATAGGTTGTTTGTTTTATATCTGTTTGCCCATGATATGAATGATGTCATACTATGTTCATCCTACTTTAAACCACGTCTCTTTATCCTTAGATGTCAACGAATGTGAGGAAATAGACAATACAAGATGGGCATGCTACATGGACATATCTTCCGAAAGTGATTTTATTATGTAGTTGGCACTACAGTACATGCTAATGTATTACAGTAGTTCACCAAAATAAGTTACGTATAAACATTTAACCTACTTTGTTTGTTTTTGTCTCATTAGTAACTTATCTGGTACACTAATCTACAAGTTCAAACTTTCAGGAAGTTATGGAACAAATGATTGAACAGCCACAACCACCTGAAGGTGACGAGGCTACTACAGGCACAATGTCACTTCTTTCTGCAGTGCGCCAGTATCTCTCCACTAATAGTGCAAAAAGCACCTTCCTGCGTAATTCTTGGTTGGTTGTCAAGGTAACCTCGTCCAAATCGCGTACTGAACAAAATCTTCCTGCTAGACAGAGTGATATATCTGTGCTCCAGACACAAGTCCAATCCCTAATGGACGTTGTTTCAGAAACAAGAATAGTGGTTGAGAAATGTCGTCAAGATATGAATGGTTTTGAAACCAGACCATCAGACATTCGCTTCATTGTTCAAGAGCAATGGCGGAAAAAAGGTGGAGATCGTGCTGCTCCATCATATTCTACAGCCTGAAACATTAGCACTCAGGTCAAATGATCTGTGCTTCTATACATCTGATGGTGCTTTTATCTGGAAGGACTGTAAACTTTATGCCAACAGGACTTTTGTTGTATGGTTGGAATTTATTTTGCTGTGATACAAGATTTATGATGCTGCCCCAGGCTCCAGTAATTACGATGCTATTTTTGTATAGTGTAGGTGAAGGAAATATGCCCTAGAGGCAATAATAAAGTTATTATTTATTTCCTCATATCATGATAAGTGTTTATTATTCATGCTAGAATTGTATTAACCGGAAACATGATACATGTGTGAATACATAGACAAACTTAAAGTCACTAGTATGCCTCTAATTGACTAGCTCATTGATCAAAGATGGTTATGTTTCCTAACCATAGACATGTGTTGTCATTTGATTAATGGGATCACATCATTAGGAGAATGATGTGATTGACTTGACCCATTCCGTTAGCTTAGCACTTGATTATTTAGTATATTGCTATTGCTTTCTTCATGACTTATACAACTTCCTATAACTATGAGATTATGCAACTCCCGTTTACCGGAGGAACACTTTGTGTGCTACCAAACGTCACAACGAATCGGGTGATTATAAAGAAGCTCTACAAAGTGTCTCCAAAGGTACATGTTAAGTTGGCATATTTCGAGATTAGGATTTGTCACTCCGATTGTCGGAGAGGTATCTCTGGGCCCTCTCGGTAATGCACATCACTATAAGCCTTGCGAGCAATGTAACTAATGAGTTAGTTATGGAATGATGCATTACGTAACGAGTAAAGAGACTTGTCGGTAACGAAATTGAACTAGGTATTGAGATACCGACGATCGAATCTCGGGCAAGTAACATACCGATGACAAAGGGAACAACGTATGTTGTTATGCGGTTTGACCGATAAAGATTTCGTAGAATATGTAGGAGCCAATATGAGCATCCAGGTTCCGCTATTGTTTATTGACCGGAAACATTTCTAGGTCATGTCTACATAGTTCTCGAACCCGTAGGGTCCGCACGCTTAATGTTATGATGACAGTTATATTATGAGTTCATGAGTTTTGATGTACCGAAGTTTGTTCGGAGTCCCGGATGTGATCACGAACATGACGAGGAGTCTTGAAATGGTCGAGACATGAAGATTGATATATTGGAAGCCTATGTTTGGACATCGGAAGTGTTCCGGGTGAAATCGGCATTTTACCGGAGTACCGGGAGGTTACCGGAACCCCCCGGTAACTTAATGGGCCTTAATGGGCCTAGTGGAGGAAGAGGAGAGGAGGCCAAGGGGCAGCCGCGCGCCCCTCCCCCCCAAGTCCGAATTGGACAAGGAGGGGGGCGGCGCCCCCCTTTCCTTTCCCCTCTCTCTCCTCTTTCCCCCCAAGTCCTAGTCCAACATGGAAAAGGGGGGAGTCGGTGTCAAAACCGCGGATCTCGGTAGGGGTCCCGAATCATGCGTCTAGGCGGATGGTTTCAGGATTCAAGTTACACGATGTTTTTACCCAGGTTCGGGCCTCTCGATGGTGGTAAAACCCTACTCCTGCTTGATTAATATTGATGATATGGGTAGTACAAGAGTAGATCTACCACGAGATCGTAGAGGCTAAACCCTAGAAGCTAGCCTATGGTATGATTGTTTTTCGTCCTATGGACTAAAACCCTCCGGTTTATATAGACACCGAGAGGGCTAGGGTTACATGTAATCGGGTACAATGGTAGGAGATCTACATATCCGTATCGCCAAGCTTGCCCTCCACGCCAAGGAAAGTCCCATCCGGACACGGGACGAAGTCTTAAATCTTGTATCTTCATAGTCCAGGAGTCCGGCCAAAGGTTATAGTCCGGCTATCCGGACACCCCCTAATCCAGGACTCCTCAAGAGCCCTCGAACCAGGCTTCAATGACGACGAGTCCGGCACGCAGATTGTCTTCGGCATTGCAAGGCGGGTTCCTCCTCCGAATACTTCATAGAAGATTTTGAACACAAGGATAGTGTCCGGCTCTGCAAAATAAGTTCCACATACCATCGTAGATATAATAATATTTACACAAATCCAACCTGCTGACGTATTCCACGGCGTGACATCACACTACGGCCAAGCCTTTATTCGAATCGTTTTACTGTCCCACCTCAGAGCGTTTAGCGAGGCGGTTTCCTTGGCACGTCTTGTCGAAGCATAGATCGTATCCCCTTATTCCGGGATTATTATCAATACGGGCGTGGGTAACCCAACCGTGCCATTAATTACGGTGCTTGGGAGATAGGCAAGTTTTACCAGGCTGGTGGGGGCACATAGTTTTGTCCGCCCATATAAGGGGATAAGGATCCACCTTTTTCATCTATGCCTTCTTCCTCCTTTGCTTATCCATTTTCGCGCACTTGAGCTCCAGCGCCGAAGTCCGCACACCCCACCTCAACCTTCTCCAGCCATGTCCGGAGCGAGAGGCAAGTGGATGGTCTCCTCCGTCACAGAAGGACACATCAAGAAGCTGAGGAAAGCCGGATACTTGTCCAATGACATCGCGCACCGGCTCCCAGACGAGGGGCAACTTATCCCCACCCCCAGGCCCCATGAGAGGGTGGTGTTCCTCACCCATTTCCTCCGTGGACTAGGCTTCCCACTCCATCCATTTCTCCGGGGGCTCATGTTCTACTACGGCCTGGATTTCCACGATCTGGCCCTGAACTTCATCCTCAACATCTCGGCGTTTATCGTCGTGTGCGAGGCTTTCCTCCGCATCAAGCCCCACTTCGGCTTATGGCTGAAGACCTTTAACGTCAAACCGAAGGTGGTGCGCAGCTAGCAAGCAGAGTGCGGAGGCGCCATAGTGGGCAAGATGCCCAACGTTATATGGCTCGAGGGCTCCTTCGTGGAAACCATCAAGGGGTGGCAATCGGGGTGGTTCTACATCACCGAGCCGCGTGACCCTGAATGGGCAAAGGGCCCCCAATTCGATCTGGCATCCCCACACGGCTCACCTCCGGCAAGAGAAGGTCCTGTCGTGGGGTAATTCGGGAGAGCTGACGGACTCCAAACCTCAAGGCCCAAAACCTGGTGGACAAGAAGGTTAAACTTGTCAACGTAGTCCAGGTCATGCTCATCTGCCGGATCCTCCCGTGCCAACGACGGTCTTTTAACTTGTGGGAGTTTGACCCGGCCCAGCACCAAACTCTGACCAGGCTCTTTGACACAACACACGAGGATGCCAGGAAGGTACTATTCAAGGGCGCCGAGGTTCCCCCTCCCATTACCGAGGATCGAGTATTCTGCGCGAAGCGCCAAGCCAGCGTAGTAAGCTTTTTTTACCCTTTACGGGATACTTGTTTTTCATAGTTTGACTCTATGCGGGATCTAAGCTCCCGTTCCTTTGACAGATCGGCAGAAGAAGACCGGACAGATCGACTGTCCGGCTCCTTTGCCCGAAGGCCCAGCAGATGCCCGCTTGGCGAAGCTGCTAGTCCCGGCACCTTACGTGGTGCCGGAGAAGAAAGCCAAGAAGAAGGCCACGGGAACCGGAAGAGCTTCCGGAGTCCGGTGGAGCCGGACTCGTCGTCTGATGACTCCGAGGCGCACTCCTCCCACGAAAACAAGGAGGAGGAAAGAGAGGTTTCTTCTCCAGCAGGGGAAGAAAAGAAAAGGAAAGCCGCCTAACCAGGGAGGCCGGAGGGTCCAAGAAGGGAAGAACCCTTCCCCCGGATTACTCCACCAACGTCGCCTACAGCGAGGAGGAGTTGCCGCCCAGGGCCAAGCCCCTAGCGAAGTCGTAAGTGTTTGGGCACCAGAGTGATTCATAATGTTCTTTTATTGCACAACTTTCCCTCACGCCCGATATAATCATGCAGTCCGCCCAAGGCCTGGCTCGACGCTTGCGGCTCCCTGGATTCATCGGATGTGAATTTGCTTCCGACCGCTACCTCCCCTCGCCCTACGGACGATGCCGAGGTGGAGTCCCAAAAGGGTCCAAGCCAGGAGGAGGTGGTCCTGGAGGCGCCGCAAGGCGACCTCCCGGACTCTAGGCGCAAAGGGGACAAAACAACCAAGGGCTCCAAGTCCGGCTCCGGGCCGAACACCGCACCGGAACCTTCAACGGTTCCGGAGTCCGGCAGGCGGCCCCCTAGTAAGAAGGGCAAGCCCATGACGCCGGTGACCTCCGTCCAACCGGAGGCACCGGCTAATTTGCTGGAGGTGCTTAACGGCGCCTCCATCGACGAGGAGCACCGCACTATTATGAGTGCGGTGATCCAGAAGGTTCAATCCGCCAAGAGCGGGCTGACTGAAGCCTGTGCCAGCCTTCTAACAGGCTTTGAGGTATGTATTTAAGATATGTAAAAATATTACCGCATAGATAGTAGCCCCTGATGCTCAGTTTGGTGCTCGGAAAGAAAAGCCGAACTGAGGGTCTAAAAGATATACGCAGGAGTCTAATATAAGTATGTCAATATGGGAATGCAGGCTGCGCTGCTGACCTCTGCCGCACTGACTCTAGAGGTCGATGCATTGAAGCAGAGCCTTGAGCGGTCCGAGAACGACCTCGGTCTTGCCAAGAAGCAGATCGAGGACAAGGAAGGTAAGTAATACCTTATGTAAGTATATAAAAAAGATGTGGTTGCAAAAAATGACAGGACTAACGTGAGTATTACAGGGCCACAACCCAGGTGGCAACCACAAGAAAGCGCTGTCCAAGGCCGAAGACAATGCGGCCGTGGAGCGATCGAGCGAGAAAAGCAGGAGGCGCGAGTGACGGAGGTGCAGCAAGAGCTCCGTGCTCTCGGGAAAAACACGAGTTTGGAGCTTGACTCAAAGACTCGAGTCTGAGCTCGCCTCGGCCCTTGAGAACGCCAAATCTACCAAGGCCGAAGCCCAAAAAGCCCTCCAGGAAATTGAGGCGATGAAGAAGATAGCGGCGGGTAAGGCATTTTTTATGCAAAGCAAGCACGTGAAAGTGAATTACTTGTTACTTACCCGAGTCCGGAGCTCTCCAGGAGCATTCGCAGATCTGCCCCGCAGTGTGTCCGACGTTGCCGCATACTACCAGGCCGAGGAGGGGAGCTCGACGTAGAAGGTGTTCGTCTCAAGATGTCGAGGCGGACACCCGGTGCCCTTGAGCGACCAGCTGAAGTAGCCGGTCGAGCTCCATAAGGTGGCCGAACATGCCATCAAGGGCCTTATAGTACAGCTATGGCCTGGGGAGGTCATGCCTAGGAGCTACTTTGGGTTGGTGAGGCGGCTGGCGGATGCCTATCCATGGCTTGAAGTCATCAAGCGCTCCGTATGCATTGAAGGCGCCCGTAGGGCCCTTGCCCATGTTAAAGTACACTTGGGCAAGATGTATGCTGAGAAGCTGGTGACTGATGGGCTACCGGAGGGCAAGGAGCATCACAAGCCCGAGATGTATTATGAGGGCGTCCTGAAGGGTGCCCGCCTTATGGTGGATGAATGTTCCAAGGATGTAATTTTTGAGTAAACTCGCTCATGTTATCCTGTGCGCTGAAAACTTGTTCATATGCGCTAAGCAACGCTTTTTGAATTTAAAATATTACCTTCATGCGGCCGCTTATTAAATCTCGAGAGATGGCGAAGTCGTCGGCTTCGCCCCCATGCCACGAGTCTTTGGGGTCTTCGGGATAAACCTGAGCGCTCTTGTTCCCATTCTTGGGTCCTTTGAAGGAGGCGCTCAGCACAACGAACAAGGCAATCAGACTATAATGCTTTATCACTCTCACTTAGCCATAGAATTCTATAATTTTAAATTTCGGCGAAGCCCCTGGTATTCGAAAGACCGAGTTCGGGGTGCTATCCACGCCTAGGTCGGACAAAGCCGACTCCTTGCTCTAAGCGGCATAAGTCTTTAGGGACTCGAAACCTCTCGAACAGTGACCAACTCTCGCCCTATCATGACGGTCAGTTTTAGCTTTCTCTACTGAGGTGCTGAACCCAGCTCAACCAGGGCACAATCGCAGTAGTTCTCCTAGCGCTACCTTAGCCGATATAACGGAACGTAAGGTACCAAAACATAGGAGCCGGGCAAACCCAACTATTGACCCAAGACATGATTCGGAGCTGATGCATATAATGCTATAAGTTCGGGGTGCCGCACTTGTTAAAGTGTTCGGACTTCTCACGCCTTATTATGGGGTACTTGAGCCCCTGGCGTATTTGGCCTTACCAAAGTGTACGGGTGCTAAATGTCATAACTGAACATATGTATTGAAAAAAAATAGAAAATGCAATAATAAGCTGAAGCTGAGCATTGTTTATTAAAAGGCTGATGTGAAAGCAGAACGATACAAATAGTGCGATAAGCAAGAGATGGGACTATTTGACATGTCCTGCTCCAGGGGCAAGCTGCGAGACGGTATGTAAGACAAGTATTTAGCTCGTTATAGAGACCACCTGGACATTCGACGTACCTTTCTGCCTCCCTGGCTGTTGCATCGTGTGTTCGGCGATTGTCTTGCGGACAGGCCTTCCAAGAGTGGAGTCCTGAAAGTAAGAAAAAAGAATGACAAAATCAGGAGCCCCTAGTGCGGTTGAGCCGCATTTTGGGCATGTCGTGGTCGTGCCCCTCCCCCTATGCCCATGGTATTTCCAGAGCGTAATTATGTACGCGTAGTACTGGTTTCGCAATTTCGCGAGGGCTTGGGGTTGGGGCCGCATTGCTACGCTTGCTCGGAACGTGCCAGGCGGTCTTGTTGTAGGTTACTCCGGGCGCGCTTGACGGTGTCCGGACGTTTAATAACCGGACAGGAGAATTGCCTTGAGAGGCTACTTTGTACTTCCGCCGCGAGGGCCGCCGTATGCTCCTCCGTTCGGAGAGAGCGTTCGGTGTTTCCATTGACCGTAATGACTCCTCGAGGGCCTGGCATCTTGAGCTTGAGGTATGCGTAGTGCGGCACCGCATTGAACTTTGCAAATGCAGTTCATCCGAGCAGTGCGTGATAGCCACTGCGGAACGGGACTATGTCGAAGATTAACTCCTCGCTTCGGAAATTATCCGGGGATCCAAAGACCACCTCAAGTGTAACTGAGCATGTACAGTTGGCCTCTACACCTGGTATGACGCCTTTAAAGGTCGTCTTTGTGGGTTTAATCCTTGAGGGATCTATGCCCATTTTTCGCACTGTATCCTGATAAAGCAGGTTCAGGCTGCTGCCGCCGTCCATGAGGACTCTTGTAAGGTGAAATCCGTCAATGATTGGGTCTAGAACCAATGCGGCGAATTCGCCATAGCGGATGCTAGTGTGGTGGTCCCTTCGATCAAAAGTGATCAGGCAGGAGGACCACGGGTTGAACTTTGGGGCGACTGGCTCCAACGTATATACGTCCCTGAGTGCACGCTTCCGCTCCCTTTTGGATATGTGGGTTGCGTATATCATGTTCACCGTCCGCACTTGTGGGGGGAAGCCCTTCTGTCCCCTATTGTTCAGCGGCCGGGGCTCCACCTCGTCATCGCTATGCAGCCCCTTGTCTCTGTTTTCGGCATTTAACTTGTCTGCATGCTCGAACACCCAACAATCCCTATTGGTGTGATTGGCTGGTTTTTCGGGGGTGCCGTTTATCTGGCACGAGCGTTCGAGTATTCGGTCCAAACTGGACGGGCCCGGAGTATTTCTTTTAAATGGCTTTTTTCGCTGACCGGGTTTAGAGCCTCTGAATCCGGCATTAACTGTCAGATTCCTCAGCATTGTCGCCGTTAATGCGGCGCTTGTGCTTGTTGCGACGCGACCTGCCATTGTTGTCCTTGGTATTCGAATTACCAGGGCTCTTGCTCATGTTATT
The DNA here is from genome assembly GCA_021605145.1 of Aegilops bicornis. Lineage (NCBI taxonomy): Eukaryota > Viridiplantae > Streptophyta > Magnoliopsida > Poales > Poaceae > Aegilops > Aegilops bicornis. The sequence continues at coordinate 61,436,491 of CM038673.1, read as the reverse complement.
ACTACGAGCTAGCCAGTTGTCTTCTCCCGCACAAAAGCGGGTCATGAGTGTTGTGAGGGCTGCCCGATTTCGGCTTTTCCTGTCCTAGGTGCGGGCAAGCCACTCGTCACGGATGTTATGTTTGAAGGCTGCGAGGGCCTCTGCGTCCGGACAATCGACTATTTGATTTTTCTTGGTTAGGAACCGTGTCCGGGTGTCTAGCCGATTCCTCTGGCTGCTGAATTATGTGGCTTAGGTCATCGGCGTCTAGTGGTCGCACATAGGTGCCCTGGAAATTGTCGAGGAATGCGGCTTCCAGGTCCTCCCGACAACCAATTGACTCTGCTGGCAACCTGTTAAGCCAATGCCGAGCTGGCCCTTTAAGCTTGAGTGGGAGGTATTTGATGGCGTGTAGATCATCACCGCGGTCCATGTGGATATGAAGGAGATAATCCTTGATCCATACCGCGGGATCTGTTGTGCCATCGTATGATTTGATGTTTACGGGTTTGAAACCCTCGGGGATTTGATGATCCATTACTTCATCTGTGAAGCATAATGGATGTGCGGCGCCTCTGTACTGGGCTATATCACGACGTAGCTCAAATGAGATTTGTCTACTGTGTTCGGCCTGGCCGGATTTGCCATATCCGGCATGACGGTTATCTTCACATGTCGTGGGGCACCCACGCGATCCGTAGATCAATCTTGTTTGCCTTGCCTTGTCCTCCAATATATCTCGCAGGTCTGGCGGATTTCCTCGTGCCTTGGTATTTTTTGAGCGACGCCGGGGTGCGGCTTGAGTGGATGGCCGAGAGGCCTCTCTGTCGCGACCACGAGGTGGCCGGTCGGCCACGTCGTGCACTGGTGATGTAGGTTTAGGTGCTTCCTCCTCTCATCGGGGTAGCAGCCTGCGCTTTGGGTAGCTGTTGGAGGGGCGTTCGAGTTCGTACTCTTCGGCCGCAAGGACTTCAGTCCATCTGTCGGCTAGCGAGTCTTGGTCAGCTCTAAGATGTTGCTGTTTTTTCTTGAGGTTGCTCACCGTGGCCATAAGCATGCGTTTGAAACGCTCTTGTTCGACGGGATCCTCAGGAACGACAAATTCGTCGTCGTCGAGGCTTGCCTCATCTTCGGAGGGAGGCATGTAATTATCGTCCTCTACCTCTCTGTCTTCCGCTCTCTCATGAGGGCTGGCTTCTCCATCCTCCTGTGCTGAATCCTGCTGGAAGGGGTTGTCTTCGGCACTATCCGGGGTGTTATTATCTCCCGTGCCGGAATCACCGTTTTTGCTTTGGCGGGATTTAGACCGGCGCCACTGACACCGGCGCTTAGGCTGCTTCTTGGAGGGGTCATCCTCCGTTGTTCCATCGCCCTTCCCTTCTTTTGGGGTGTCCACCATGTATATGTCATACGACGAGGTGGCCTTCCAGTGCCCTATAGGCGCTGGTTCTTGGTCGTCTCCTGCATCGGGCGTCCATACCGTCGATGTCTTGAGTCGAAGTCGAGCATGTCGGTTAAATCATCGACAGTGGCTACGAAGTGGGTGGTGGGTGGGCTTTGAATTTCTTCGTCGTCCGCATCCCAACCTTGCTGACCATAGTCCGGCCAGGGCTCTCCTGATATAGAGAGAGGCTTTAGTGAATTCAGAATGTCGCCGAAGGGCGAGTGCTGAAAGATGTCCGCGGCGGCGAACTCCATGATCGGCGCCCAATCGAATTCGACTCGGCAGGGGCGCGGAAGGTTCGGAGTCCGGAGAGGAGTCTGGCACCTTGGAGTCACAAGCTTCGCAGAGGACAATGCTGGTGTTCGGCTCAATCGCCATAGAGATTGCAGCCCCAGTGATGTCCGACCACCCGTCCTCGATTAGGCGTAGTCGGCTCCGAGCTAAGGGTCGGGCCGGACACGGGTGCGACCTCGTGGCACTATTCGGCGGCAGAGCTAGATCATGCCCATCGTGACAGTGCGGCGCGCTCGGCTGTGGCTCGAACCCGTCGAAGATCAAGTCTCCGCGGACATCAGCCGTGTAGTTCAAACTTCCAAATCTGACATGATGGCCAGGGGCGTAGCTTTCGATATGCTCTAGATGCCAATCGAATTGGCCCGCAGTGCAAAGCCGCCGAATACGAAGATCTGTCCGGGGAGAAAAGTCTCACCCTGGACCGCATCATTGTTGATGATCGGAGGAGCCATCGGGACTAAAGATGACGACACAGAGCAATGAAAGCACCAATGTCGGTGTCAAAACCGGCGGATCTCGGGTAGGGGGTCCCGAACTGTGCGTCTAGGAGGATGGTAACAGGAGACAAGGGACACGATGTTTTTACCCAGGTTCGGGCCCTCTCGATGGAGGTAAAACCCTACTCCTGCTTGATTAATATTGATGATATGGGTAGTACAAGAGTAGATCTACCACGAGATCAGAGAGGCTAAACCCTAGAAGCCAGCCGATGGTATGACTGTTGTTCGTCCTACGGACTAAAACCCTCCGGTTTATATAGACACCGGAGAGGGCTAGGGTTACACAGAGTCGGTTACAATGGGAGGAGACCTACATATCCGTATCGCCAAGCTTGCCTTCCAAGCCAAGGAAAGTCCCATCCGGACACGGGACGAAGTCTTCAATCTTGTATCTTCATAGTCCAGGAGTCCGGCCAAAGGTTATAGTCCGGCTATCCGGACACCTCATAATCCAGGACTCCCTCAGGGGGAGTCGTACTCCCGGTAGGAGTAGGACTCCTCCTGGCGCGCCCCAAGCCTGGCGGCACCTCCTCCCCCTTACTCCTTTATATACGGGGGCAGGGGGGCACCTCTAGACACAACAATTAATCCTTGAGATCTCTTAGCCGTGTACGGTGCCCCCCTCCACCATAGTTCTCCTCGATAATATTGTAGCGGTGCTTAGGCGAAGCCATGCGACGGTAGAACATCAAGATTGTCACCACGCCGTCGTGCTGATGGAACTCATCCCCGACACTTTGCTGGATCGGAGTCCGGGGATCGTCATCGAGCTGAACGTGTGCTAAAACTCGGAGGTGTCGTAGTTTCGGTGCTTGATCGGTCGGGCCGTGAAGACGTACGACTACACCAACCGCGTTGTTATAACGCTTCCCTTTCGATCTACGAGGGTACGTGGACAACACTCTCCCCTCTCGTTGCTATGCATCACCATGATCTTGCGTGTGCGTAGGAATTTTTTTGAAATTACTGTGTTTCCCAACAGTGGCATCCGAGCCTGGTTTTATGCGTAGATGTTATATGCACGAGTAAAACACAAGTGAGTTGTGGGCGATACAAGTCATACTGCTTACCAGCATGTCATACTTTGGTGCGGCGGTATTGTTGGATGAAGCGGCCCGGACCAACATTACGCGTACGCTTACGCGAGACTGGTTCTCCCGACGTGCTTTGCACAGAGGTGGCTAGCGGGTGTCAGTTTCTCCAACTTTAGTTGAACCGAGTGTGGCTACGCCCGGTCCTTGCGAAGGTTAAAACAACACTAACTTGACGAACTATCGTTGTGGTTTTGATGCGTAGGTAAGAACGGTTCTTGCTAAGCCCGCAGCAGCCACGTAAAACTTGCAACAACAAAGTAGAGGACGTGTAACTTGTTTTTGCAGGGCATGTTGTGATGTGATATGGTCAAGACGTGATGCTATATTTTATTGTATGAGATGATCATGTTTTGTAACCGAGTTATCGGCAACAGGCAGGAGCCATATGGTTGTCGCTTTATTGTATGCAATGCAATCACCCTGTAATGCTTTACTTTATCACTAAGCGGTAGCGATAGTCATAGAAGCATAAGATTGGCGAGACAACAACGATGCTACGATGGAGATCAAGGTGCCGCGCCGGTGACGATGGTGATCACGACGGTGCTTCGGAGATGGAGATCACAAGCACAAGATGATGATGGCCATATCATATCACTTATATTGATTGCATGTGATGTTTATCCTTTATGCATCTTATCTTGCTTTGATTGACGGTAGCATTTTAAGATGATCTCTCACTAATTATCAAGAAGTGTTCTCCCTGAGTATGCACCGTTGCGAAAGTTCTTCGTGCTGAGACACCACGTGATGATCAGGTGTGATAGGCTATACGTTCAAATACAACGGGTGCAAAACAATTGCACAAGCGGAATACTCAGGTTAAACTTGACGAGCCTAGCATATACAGATATGGCCTTGGAACACGGAGACCGAAAGGTCGAACATGAACCATATAGTAGATATGATCAACATAGTGATGTTCACCATTGAAACTACTCCATCTCACGTGATGATCGGACATGGTTTAGTTGATTTGGATCACGTGATCACTTAGATGACTAGAGAGATGTCTGTCTAAGCGGGAGTTCTTAAGTAGTATGATTAATTGAACTTAAATTTATCATGAACTTAGTACCTGATAGTAGTTTGCTTGTCTATGTTTATTGTAGATAGATGGCTCATGTTGTTGTTCCGTTGAATTTTAATGCGTTCCTTGAGAAAGCTAAGTTGAAAGATGATGGTAGCAACTACACGGACTGGGTCCGTAACTTGAGGATTATCCTCATTGCCGCACAGAAGAATTACTTCCTCGAAGCACCGCTGGTGCGATCCTGCTGCAGATGCAACAGCGGCGTTAAGAACGTCTGGCAGAGCAAAGCTGATGACTACTCAATTGTTCAGTGTTCCATGCTTTACGGTTTAGAACCGGGTCTTCAACGACGTTTTGAACGTCATGGAGCATATGAGATGTTCCAGGAGTTGAAGTTAATATTTCAAGCAAATGCCCGGATTGAGAGATATGAAGTCTCCAATAAGTTCTATAGCTGTAAGATGGAGGAGAATAGTTCTGTTAGTGAACATATACTCAAAATGTGTAGGTATAACAATCACTTGATTCAACTGGGAGTTAATCTTCCTGATGATAGTGTCATTGACAGAATTCTTCAATCACTGCCACCAAGCTACAAGAGCTTCATGATGAACTATAATATGCAAGGGATGGACAAGACTATTCCCGAGCTCTTCGCAATGCTAAAGGCTGCGGAGGTAGAAATCAAGAAGGAGCGTCAAGTGTTGATGGTCAATAAGACCACCGATTTCAAGAAGAAGGGCAAAGGGAAGAAGAAGGAACTTCAAGAATAACAGCAAGCAAGTTGCTGCTCAGAGAAGAAACCCAAGTCTGGACCTAAGCCTGAAACTGAGTGCTTCTACCGCAAGCGCACCGACACCTTTGAAGCGGAACTGCCCCAAGTATTTGGCGGATAATAAGGATGGCAAAGTGAACAAATGTATATGTGATATACATGTTATTGATGTGTACCTTACTAATGCTCGCAGTAGCACCTGAGTATTTGATACTGGTTCTGTTGCTAATATTTGCAACTCGAAACAGGGACTACGGATTAAGCGAAGATTGGCTAAGGACGAGGTGACGATGCGCGTGGGAAATGGTTCCAAAGTCGATGTGATCGCGGTCGGCATGCTACCTCTACATCTACCATCGGGATTAGTTTTAGACCTAAATAATTGTTATTTGGTGCCAGCGTTAAGCATGAACATTATATCTGGATCTTGTTTGATGCGAGACGGTTATTCATTTAAATCAGAGAATAATGGTTGTTCTATTTATATGAGTAATATCTTTTATGGTCATGCACCCTTGAAGAGTGGTCTATTTTTATTGAATCTCGATAGTAGTAATACACATATTCAAAATGTTGAAGCAAAAAGATGCAGAGTTGATAATGATAGTGCAACTTATTTGTGGCACTGCCATTTGGGTCATATTGGTGCAAATCGCATGAAGAAACTCCATACTGATGGACTTCTAGAATCACTTGATTATGAATCACTTGGTACTTGCGAACTGTGCCTCGTGGGCAAGATGACTAAGATACCGTTCTCCGGAAGTATGGAGCGAGCAACTGATTTGTTGGAAATCATACATACTGATGTATGTGGTCCAATGAATATTGAGGTTCGCGGCGGGTATCGTTATTTTCTCACCTTCACAGATGATTTGAGGAGATATGGGTATATCTATTTGGTGAAACACAAGTCTGAAACATTTGAAAAGTTCAAAGAATTTCAGAGTGAAGTGGAAAATCATCGTAACAGGAAAATATTTTTTTTTGATCTGATCGTGGAGGAGAATATTTGAGTTACGTGTTTGGTTTACATTTGAAGCAATGCGGAATAGTTTCGCAACTCATGCCACCCGGAACACCACAACGAAATGGTGTGTCTGAACGTCGTAATTGTACTTTACTAGATATGGTGTGATCTATGATGTCTCTTCTTGATTTATCGCTATCGCTTTTGGGGTTATGCTTTAGAGACGACCGCATTCACGTTAAATAGGGCACCATCAAAATCCGTTGAGACGACGCCTTATGAACTGTGGTTTGGTAAGAAACCAAAGTTGTCGTTTCTTAAAGTTTGGGGCTGCGATGCTTACGTGAAGAAACTTCAACCAGATAAGCTCGAACCCAAATCAGAGAAATGTGTCTTCATAGGATACCTAAAAGAGACTATTGGGTACACCTTCTATCACAGATCTGAGGGCAAGATTTTTGTTGCTAAGTTCGGATCCTTTCTAGAGAAGGAGTTTCTCTCGAAAGAAGTGAGTGGGAGGAAAGTAGAACTTGATGAGGTAACTGTACCTGCTCCCTTATTGGAAAGTAGTTCATCACAAGAACCGGTTCCTGTGACAACTACACTAATCAGTGAGGAAGCTAATGATACTGATCATGAAGCTTCAGATCAAGTTACTACCGAACCTCGTAGGTCTACCAGAGTAAGATCCGCACCAAAGTGGTACGGTAATCCTATTATGCAGTCATGTTACTTGACCATGGCGAACCTACGAACTATGAGGAAGCGATGATGAGCCCACATTCCGCAAAATGGCTTGAGGCCATGAAATCTGAGATGGGATCCATGTATGAGAACGAAGTATGGACTTTGGTTGACTTGCCCGATGATCGGCAAGCCATCGAGAATAAATGGATTTTCTAGAAGAAGACTGACGCTGATGGTAATGTAACTGTCTACAAAGCTCGACTTGTTGCGAAAGGTTTTCGACAAGTTCAAGGGGTTGACTACGATGAGACTTTCTCACCCGTAGCGATGCTTAAGTCTGTCCGAATCATGTTAGCAATTGCCGCATTTTATGATTATGAAATTTGGCAAATGGATGTCAAAACTGCATTCCTAAATGGATTTCTGGAAGAAGAGTTGTATATGATGCAACCGGAAGGTTTTGTCGATCCTAAAGATGCTGACAAAGTGTGCAAGCTCGAGCGGTCCATTTATGGACTGGTGCAAGCATCTCGGAGTTGGAATAAACACTTTGATAGTGTGATCAAAGCATATGGTTTTATACAGACTTTTGGAGAAGCCTGTATTTACAAGAAAGTGAGTAGGAGCTCTGTAGCATTTCTGATATTATATGTAGATGACATATTGTTAATTGGAAATGATATAGAATTTCTGGATGGCATAAAGGGATACTTGAATAAAAGTTTTTCAATGAAAGACCTCGGTGAAGCTGCTTACATATTGGGCATCAAGATCTATAGAGATAGATCAAGACGCTTAATTGGACTTTCACAAAGCACATACCTTGATAAAGTTTTGAAGAAGTTCAAAATGGACCAGGCAAAGAAAGGGTTCTTGCCTGTATTACATGCCCGACCACAACAGAAGATAGAGAGAAAATGAAAGATGTTCCCTATGCTTCAGCCATAGGCTCTATCATGTATGCAATGATGTGTACCACACCTGACGTGTGCTTAGAAATAAGCTTGGCAGGTAGGTACCAAAGTAATCCAGGAGTGGATCACTGGACAGCAGTCAAGAATATCCTGAAATACCTGAAAAGGACTAAGGATATGTTTCTCGTTTATGGAGGTCACAAAGAGCTATTCGTAAATGGTTACGTCGATGCAAGCTTTGACACTGATCCGGACGATTCTAAACCGCAAACCGGATACGTGTTTATATTGAACGGTGGAGCTGTCAGTTGGTGCAGTTCTAAACAGAGCGTCGTGGCGCGATCTACATGCGAAGTGGAGTACATAGCTGCTTCGGAAGCAGCAAATGAAGGAGTCTGGATGAAATAGTTCATTTCCGATCTAGGTGTCATACCTAGTGCATCGGGACCAATGAAGATCTTCTGTGACAATACTGGTGCAATTACCTTGGCAAAAGGAATCCAGATTTCACAAGAGGACCAAGCACATCAAGAGACGCTTCAATTCCATCCGGGACCAAGTCCAGGTGGGAGACATAGAGATTTGCAAGATACATACGGATCTGAATGTTGCAGAACCGTTGACTAAGCCTCTTCCACGAGCAAAACATGATCAGCACCAAGACTCCATGGGTGTTCGAATCATTACTGTGTAATCTAGATTATTGACTCTAGTGCAAGTGGGAGACTGAAGGAAATATGCCCTAGAGGCAATAATAAAGTTATTATTTATTTCCTCATATCATGATGAATGTTTATTATTCATGCTAGAATTGTATTAACCGAAAACATGATACATGTGTGAATACATAGACAAACTTAAAGTCACTAGTATGCCTCTACTTGACTAGCTCATTGATCAAAGATAGTTATGTTTCCTAACAATAGACATGTGTTGTCATTTGATTAATGGGATCACATCATTAGGAGAATGATGTGATTGACTTGACCCATTCCGTTAGCTTAGCACTTGATCGTTTAGTATATTGCTATTGCTTTCTTCATGACTTATACAAGTTCCAATAACTATGAGATTATGGACCTCCCGTTTACCGGAGGAACACTTTTTGTGCTACCAAACGTCACAACGTAACTGGGTGATTATAAAGGAGCTCTACAGGTGTCTCCAAAGGTACATGTTGAGTCGGCATATTTCGAGATTAGGTTTTGTCACTCCGATTGTCGGAGAGGTATCTCTGGGCCCTCTCGGTAATGCACATCACTATAAGACTTGCAAGCAATGTAACTAATGAGTTAGTTACGCAATGATGCATTACGTAACGAGTAAAGAGACTTGTAGGTAACGAGATTGAACAAGGTATTGAGATACCGACGATCGAATCTCGGGCAAGTAACATACCGATGACAAAGGGAACAACGTATGTTGTTATGCGGTTTGACCGATAAAGATATTCGTAGAATATGTAGGAGCCATTATGAGCATCCAGGTTCTGCTATTGGTTATTGACCGGAAACAGTTCTAGGTCATGTCTACATAGTTCAAAAACTCGTAGGTTCCGCACGCTTAACGTTACGATGACAGTTATATTACGAGTTTATGAGTTTTGATGTACCGAAGTTTGTTCGGAGTCCCGGATGTGATCACGGACATGACGAGGAGTCTTCAAATGGTCGAGACATGAAGATTGATATATTGGAAGCCTATGTTTGGATATCGGAAGTGTTCCGGGTGAAATCGGCATTTTACCGATGCAAGGGAGGTTACCGAACCCCCACCCCGGTAACTTAATGGGCCTTAATGGGCCTAGTGGAGGAAGAGGAGAGGAGGCCAAGGGGCAGCAGCCCCTCCCCAAGTCCTAATTGGACAATGAGGCGCCCCCCCCTTTCCTTTCCCTCTCTCCTCTTTCCCCAAGTCCTAGTCCAACATGGAAAGGGGAGTCCTACTCCCGGTAGGAGTAGGACTCCTCTGGCGTCCCAAGCCTGGCCGCACCTCCTCCCCCTTGCTCCTTTATATACGGGGGCAGGGGGGCACCTCTAGACACAACAATTGATCCTTGAGATCTCTTAGCCGTGTGCGGTACCCCCCTCCACCATAGTTCTCTTCGATAATATTGTATAGTGCTTAGGCGAAGCCCTGCGACGGTAGAACATCAAGATCGTTACCACGCCATCGTGCTGACGGAACTCATCCCCGACACTTTGCTGGATCGGAGTCCGGGGATCGTCATCGAGCTGAACATGTCCTAAAACTCAGAGGTGCCGTAGTTTTAGTGCTTGATCAGTCGGGCCGTGAAGACGTACGACTACATCAACCGCGTTGTTATAACGCTTCCGCTTTCGGTCTACGAGGGTACGTGGACAACACTCTCCCCTCTCGTTGCTATGCATCACCATGATCTTGCATGTGCGTAGGAAATTTTTTGAAATTACTGTGTTCCCCAACAGTAGGTTCATCTTAGTAATGTATTTGGCCGAAATCTTCGTAGGAGCCCAACATTCCATTCATCAGGCCCATTCCAATTGGGCTAAAAACGATTACGGGCCGAAATTGACATGTAGCCCACTAAAAATATCTGGGCCTAAATCAGCATAAGCTTTCATATTTTCTGGTAGGGCTGTGCCCATAGTGGGCCTTTAACAGGCCTAAACATAATTTGGGCCATTAGTAAAAATAGGCCGTTTACAGGTGTAAATATCTCGAGCCCATGAAATACATGGGTCTTTAATAGACTAAAAGTGAGATTGGGCCCTGATTGTGCCAAATAACCCACTGGACTTAGCAGGCCGAAACGGTGGCCTATTTACGACGCAGATCTTTGACAGGCCGAAATTCGGACGGGCCGTAAATGCGTCGACCTAATACATGGGCCTTTAACAGGCCGGAACTTCGGTCAGGCTAGATTATCGTCATTTTTATATGGACCGTTAATGGGCCCGATATGACGTTGGGCCACATATGGCCCATGGTTTACGTACGGCGTTAACAGGCCGAAAATGACAACAGGAAGAAACTGGCCCAAATCTATACTGGGCCTCTAACAGGCCAAAAGTTTTGATGGCCTTTAAATGGGCCCAAATGAAGCCGGACCTTTAACAGGCTGGAAATACACCGAGCCGTGATTCGGCCCAATTACTTAGCGGACTGTTAACGGGCCAGAAGTGACCATGGGCCACGTTGATGGCAAGTATAGGACAGGCCGTTGACGGGCTGATTTGACAGAGAATGTTGGGCCTTTAGCTGGGCCGGCCCATTATGGTCTGCAGAATCTTGTGGGCCTTTCGCTGGGCCGACCCATTATGGTCCGCAAAATCTTGTGGGCCTTTAGCTGGGCCGGCCCATTATGGTCTACAAAATCTTGTGGGCCTTTAGCTGGGCCGGCCCATTGTGTTCTGCTAAATTTTGTGGGCCTTTAGCTGGGCCGGCCCATTATGGTCCGCTAAATCTTATGGGCCTTCGGTTGGGCCGGCCCATTTAAACTTTGTGGGCCACTGTTGGGCCGGTCCACATGTCAACATATCATAGGCCCATCTCGACCGTTGGATGAGTGACACCTGTGCCAACGCGGAGCTAACGCGTGGATCCGTCAGCCAATGAGAATTTTACACGTGGAAACTCGGCATTGATCGTGGTACATTAGCAGGTTATCGGATCCAAAATCCGACCCGATAGCTTAACGGCGTTCCGTTACGATGGATGCCACGTGTCGGTCACCCTTGACGAAAGCACTTCGTGATGCGGATTTATCGTCATGGAAGTGGACACTTCCATGATGATAATTTTGGTAATGTCATGGAACACTTCTCGACAACACGTGTATGACTATCTTGATTCTGTCATAAATTTGTCATGGATGTACATGCATGACAAAAACGCGACCTACTGTGACAAACACGTATCATCACAGAAGTGTATTTTTTTGTAGTGTAGACCCTTTTTGAATACTGCAGGGGCTGTTATTGATTGCAACAAAGGCAATGTTACTTTTCATGTTAATGGTAATGAGCATACGGTACACTTTTCGAGGAAACAACCTCAAGTCCACAGTATCAATTCTATTGGAAAAATTTCAATGATTACTATTTGAGGTTTGGAATTCCCTCTTCCTACTGTCAAGAAGAAATATGATATTCTTATTGTTGGGGACGTGCATATCCCCGTTGAGGTAAGCTAGTGTTATTTGAAAATTCTCCGGTTTCATGCGATTCGGAAAGAGTTTGTTAACAAGACTTGATCAACCTTGTTAGTGGATTCCTTTTGACGAGCATGAGATGGATGAAGTTAGAAAGCTCAACTCTCTGTACCCTCCTCTTACTTTCTGTTATTTAGATAAATAAAGCAAAACTAGTATTTTTCTGTCTGTTTTCTGAATTATCCTTGAATAAAAATACCTCGAAAATAAAAGTTCTCCAAATGTCCTGAAAATGAAATATGACTTTTTTTAGAATATTTAAGAATATTTGGCACTGAGAAAACACTAGGGGGCCCCACTATCTGGCCACGAGGGTGCAGGGCGCGCCCCCTGCATCGTGGGCTCCACGTGGACCCCCTCCACTTATTCCAGCACCCTCTCACTTCGTCTTCCTCCAGAAAAAATCCTCCCATAGCTCAAACCATGTTCTATACTAGCTCATCTTGCTGCCATTTTCGATCTCCTTACTCAAAGCTCCATTCACAAAACTATTTGGGAGATTGTTCTTCGGTATGTGACTCCTCCAATGGTCCAATTAGTTTTTGTTCTAGTGCTCTATTTATTGCAAATTTTTGCTGCTAAGGTGACCCTACTCTTGAGCTTGCATGTCAAATTTATATGGTCAGAAGTAGTTTTAATGCATGATATAGCCTCTAGGCATTTATGGGAGTAGTTGCTATCAATCTTGTTGAGTTTGGTTCACTTTAATTTTGAGTCACTAAAATTTCAAAAAAAATCAGAGAAAGAAAAATGTTTATGAAAATGTACCAAGGTGGTTCCTCAAGGAGGCAAGGGCCAAGGCTCATGATACGTGAGCCGGATGATGAACCAACGAGGGAAGCTTAAGTGCGGCCTTGTGAATGGCCGTCAGAGGAGTTTATGGTCCAAGCAGGTATCGAGGATGAATTTGACGCATATGTGTGTAATGCTGATCACGAGGACTTCATGTCAGATAAGTGCCTTCAGTACCACTATTTAACTAATTCCTTTGTGAGGAGGTTCAAATTTACATCATCACGCAATTCTCACACTATTTTATTTGATCTTTATGATAAATCATATACCATGGACCTAGAAGATTTCAATACTACATGTAAACTTCCGCCGTGGGGCAATGTTAGTGAACCTCGCAAATCTGAATATAAAGACTTTCTTGCTAGTATCACTGTGGGGGAATCTAGAGAAATCACACAAGCTTCCATAGGGTGCATTCATTTCCCCTCCATACATTATTTTGCTCTCTTTATAGGTAGATGCATTAACGGTAAAGATGAGGCTTGTCACATGTGTGTTCCAGATCTTTGTGTCCTCAAGAGTGCGGTATTAGGTGATAAACAATATAACTTGGGGGCCATTGTTGCACGAAGGTTGCATCTTAACGGTACAAGTGGAGATTTGTTTGGTGGAATTTATGCAACTCGTGTAGCTAATTATCTTGATGTACCCATACATTAAAATGATATGAGGTTGCCTCCTACTTATCTAGATTATAATGCTATGGTTCGCCATCAGTTTCTTGAGAGGAATGAACAGTTCCTTCAGTACCGACTAATCCCTGACAGACGACGCACTATCCATGTTGCCCTCCCTGCTCCTACTTTCTTTAACTTTCAGGCAAAAAGGAGATATGTTATAATCAGGGAGGAGGCGAACGAGTACGAGAGGAGGATGGAGGCAGCTCGCCTCCAAGCTGCAGCTCGTCAGGCAGTAGCTGCTGCATCTCAGTACGACCCCAACTACGACTTTGGGTATCCGCCAGGCCAGCCGTGGGCATAGACCAACTTAGGCCAAAAGCCTAAGCTTGGGGGAGTACGTATTTCTCACCGACATTACATTCATGTTCACACACTCATTCTAGTTGTCGGTGCTCATACTTTTTCACTGTACTATCCATGCTAGTTTATTTTATTTTCTAAGCCTTCTTCTTGTGTGTTTGAATAACCTTATGAAAAACCAAAAAAAATAGTTGTAGCTTTTATTTAGTTTACTTTCCATGCCTGTAGTAGTAGTAATTAAGGGAAAATCCAAAAAGATTTCTCGTTCTTCTTTTGCTTGTTGGGAGCTTTCCCGTGTAAATAGTTTTATTTCTTTTCTTTTTTTTTGGGTCGAGAGGACAAGACCATGATGAAAATGTTGAGGGGCTCTCATATGCATTATTGTTGATTTAACAAAGAGCCCATATTACTTTGTCTTCTCCCCTGTATTGAATGCTTGCAGATTCCATCTTAGTCCAACGCACATGCACTATTATTATTATCCACACCGTTCTTTCGTGCGAGTGAAAGGCAATAATGACGATATATGATGGACTGATTGAGATGAGAGAAGCTGGTATGAACTCGACCTATCTTGTTTTTGTAAATATGATTAGTTCATCGTTCCTGATTCAGCCTATTATGAATGAAACATGTTTGCAATGACAATAAGAGATTATAGTTTCTCATGCCATGCTTAATTTTCTAGGATTTTATAAGGGTTTACCTTGCGTTCCAACATGCTATTAAAATGGTTGTGATGTGGTATGATAGGGTGGTATCCTGCTTTGAACGATTCGAGTGGCTTGACTTGGCACATGTTCACGTATGTAGTTGAAACAAAATCAACATAGCCTCCACGATATTTATGTTCATGGTGATCTATATCCTACTCATGCTTGCACTCGTTGTTGATTAATCTTAATGCATGTTCATGACTGTTTTCGCTCTCTAGTTGGTCGCTCTCCAGTCTCTTTCTAGCCTTCACTTGTACTAAGAGGGAATACTGCTTGTGCATCCACTTCCATAAACCCAAAAAGTATTCCATATAGTCCACTATACCTTCCTATATGCGGTAATTATCTGCCGTTCTAAGTAAATTTGTATGTGCCAAACTCTAAATCTTCAAATGAAATTCTCCTTTGTATGCTCGAATAGCTCATGTATCAACTAGGGTTGTCTATATCTTCCAGGCTAGATGGGTTGTTCTCACGAGGGGTGGACTCCGCTGCTCATTCATGAGAAAATGGCCGTTAACGGGGATGCCCAGTCCCATGCTCAAATCAAAATAATTGCAAACAAAACTCCCCCAGGATTGTTGTTAGTTGGAGGCACCCGTTGTTTCGGACAGGCCATGGATTGATGTTTGTGGTGGTGGGGGAGTATAAACTTTACCATTATGTTTGGGAACTGCCTATAATGTGTGTAGCATGGAAGATATCGAGATCTCTTGGTTGTTATGTTGACAATGAAAGTATACCACTCAAAATATTATTTATCTCTATTCAAAACTCGAGCTCTGGCATACGCAAATCCACCTTCCCTCTACAAAGGGCCTATCTATTTACTTTTATGTTGAGTCATCACCGTCTTATTAAAAAGCACCAGTTTGAGAGCACCGTTGTCATTTGCATGCATTGCTATTAATTTACATTGAGTATGACTATGACTGGATCTCTTTTACCATGAATTACAATGTCTAGTCAGTCCTTGATCTTGAGGTGCTCTGCATTTATGTTTCTTGGTCTCGAGAAAAGGGCTAGCAAGATACCATCTCGTTATATCATGTTATGATTGTTTTGAGAAAGTGTTGTCATCCGAGATTTATTATTATGGCTCGCTAGTTGATTATGCCATTGATATGAGTAAATATGAGACCTGAATGTTATTTTGAAAATGGTTAGTTCATAATCTTTGCTGAAAACTTGAATGCTGGCTTTATATATTTGAAACAGCAAGATCAAACAGAGTTTGTAAAAGTTTTTCTTTATCACTTTCAGTTTGTCAACTGAATTGCTTGAGGACAAGCAAAAGTTTAAGCTTGGGGGAGTTGATACGTCTCCAACGCGTCAACTTTTCCAAACACTTCTGCCCTTGTTTTGGACTCTAACTTGCATGATTTGAATGGAACTAGCCGGATCGATCTTTGTTTTCAGCGAGCTATTTGAGGAGTCTGGATTAGGGGTATCCGGACAGCGGACTATATACATCGTCCGGACTATTGAAGCGTGAAGATACAAGACTCAAGACTTCGTCCGTGTCCGGATGGAACTCTCCTTGGCGTGGAAGGCAAGCTTGGCGTCTGGATATTGTATTTCCTTTCTTGTAACCGACTCCATGTAAACCCTAGCCCTCTCCGGTGTCTATATAAACCGGAGAGGTTGGTCCTTAGAAGACCGATCACAATTACAATCATACTATCATAGGCTAGCTTCTATGGTTTAGCCTCTACGATCTCGTGGTAGATCTATTCTTGTACTACCCATATCTTCAATATTAATCAAGCAGGAAGTAGGGTTTTACCTCCATCGAGAGGGCCCGAACCTCGGTAAACATTGTGTCCCTTGCTTCCTGTTACCATCAGCCTAAGACGCGCAGTTCGGGACCCCCTACCCGAGATCCGCCGACTTTGACACCGACATTGCTTCTTTCATTGAGAGTTCCTCTGTGTCGTCGCTACAGGGCTCGATGGCTCCTTCAACCATCATTAACAACACGGTCCCGGGTGAGACCTTTCTCCCCGGACAGATCTTCGTGTTCGGCGGCTTCGCCCTGCGGGCCAATTCTCTTGGCCATCAGGAGCAGACCGATAGCTACGCCCCTGGCCGCCAGATCAGGATCGGAAACCTGAACTACACAGCGGACATCCGCGGAGACTGGATCACCGACGGATTCGGGCCTATGCCAGGAGCACCGGACAGTCACGACGAGCACGGCTTAGACCTGCTGTCGGAAAAAGCTCGGGGTATCACCCCTGCAGTAGCCTCGGACCTAAATCCGGAGCAGGCTGGGTTGCCTAAGGACGGAGGGCTAGACCCCGCCCCGCAGGTCGCACACTCATCGGCGATGGAGCCGAACATGGGACTTACCTCTGTGGTGGCTTGTGACTCCGGACCCCCGGATTCGTATTCGGATGTTGGTTCCGGTCCGCGCATTCCCGAGCCAGTAGAGCCATCTTGGGCTCCGGTAATGGAGTTCACCGCTGTGGATATCTTCCAGCACTCGCCCTTTGGCGACAAGCTGAACTCGTTAAGAACTCTCTCTTTGACAGAAAATTCTGGGTCAAACTATGTCCGGCTCGAGTGGGAAGAAGGCGACGAAGAAATTCGTTGCCCACCCACCACCCACTTCATAGCCACGTTCGATGATTTAACGGACGTACCTGACTTCGACTCCGAAGGCATGC
This sequence comes from Aegilops bicornis, assembly GCA_021605145.1. Taxonomy (NCBI): domain Eukaryota; kingdom Viridiplantae; phylum Streptophyta; class Magnoliopsida; order Poales; family Poaceae; genus Aegilops; species Aegilops bicornis. The sequence goes on along the minus strand of CM038673.1, from coordinate 61,419,452 downwards.
CAATCAAATACCAGTTCGGAATAGACAAGAACACAACAACAGCCCACGGCATGCCATAGCATGTCCAGACACAGAAGGGCTGCTCACCCCCTGTGCTTTACCGAAAAAGTACTGGACCATGAATTTCCACAGGGCTTTAAACCTGTGAATATAGAGGCATACGACGGAACGACATACCCAGGTGTCTGGATCGAGGATTTTATCCTGCATATACATATGGCTCGTGGGGATGACCTCCATGCCATCAAATACCTTCCCCTCAAACTGAAGGGACCAGCTCGACACTGGTTGAAAAGCCTCCCCGAAAATTCAATTGGGAGTTGGGAGGAACTCAAGGACGCTTTTAGGGCCAATTTTCAAGGGACTTATGTCCGGCCTCCGGATGCGGACGACTTCAGCCACATAATCCAACAGCCCGGAGAGTCCGCCCGCAAGCTTTGGAAAAGATTCCTCACTAAGAAAAATCAAATTGTCGATTGTCCGGACGCCGAAGCCTTAACGCCATTCAAACACAGCATCCGCGACGAGTGGCTCGCCAGACACCTCGGCCAAGAAAAGCCAAGGACAATGGCAGCCCTAACAAGCCTTATGACCCGCTTTTGCACGAGTGAAGATAGCTGGCTAGCCCGTAAAGGAACCAACGACCCCAGCACATCCGAAATAAGGGATGGCAACGGGAAGCCACGGTGTAATAAAAACAAATGCCAAAACAAGGAAGAGAGCCCGGATAACACAACGGTTCATGCCGGATTCAGGGGCTCTCGACACGATCGACAAAGAAGCCATTTAAAAGGCGGTAAAGAGGGACCGCCCGGTCTGAATAGAGTCCTAGACAGACTATGCCAAATTCATGGCACCCACGACAAACCCTACGAACCACACGCATGCAGAGAGTGCTTTGGGTCTTCAAGCAGGCCGGCAAATTAAATGCTGAACACAAGGGAAGGAAACACCAAGTGAAGACGAGGATGAACCTCGCCAGCCGAACACTGGGGGATAGAAAATATTCCTGCCAGAGGTTAAAACAGTGAACATGATCCACGCGATTCACACATCCATGAGAAGGCACGAACGCGCGCAATGAGACGCGCTCGATATAGAGCCCATCGTACTCACACCTAACCACTGGATGTCTTATCCGATCACCTTCGATCACTGGGACGGCTGAACTAGTATTCGGCATGGAGGATCAAAGGCCTTGGTGCTTGACCCAATAATCAACGGATACCGTCTCACCCGTGTCCTCATGGACGGCGGCAGTAGTCTCAATTTAATATACGAAGACACTGTCCGCGGGATGGGGATAAACCCATCCAGAATTAGCCAAAGCAACACCGCCTTTGAAGGGGTGATACCAGGCGTTGAAGTCTACGGCAGGGGCTCCGTCGTACTAGAGGTAACATTTGGCTCCCCAGGCAATTCCCGAAGCGAAGAACTACTCTTCACCATCGCACCCTTCCAAAGCGGCTATCGTGCACTGCTTGGAAGAACGGCCTTCGCCCGCTTCAACGCATTACCGCACTATCGCTACCTTATACTCAAGATGCCCGGTCCACGTGGCGTCATCACTGTTAACAGAATCACAAAGCGCTCTTCACGTGCAGAGGAACACGCGACGGCCTTAGCGGCCGGACTATAAGCAGCCTCCAATATTAGAAAACATAACTAGTCATTAAGACCGCAGACACGGTTCGACGAGTCCGGTCGCCCGGATAAAATTGAATCAGGCACCGTATATGTAATCCCATAGCGGACACCGGGGGCTATAAATACTTAATACAACCCCACACTTGGCTCAACCTTCTTGGCAGGCCAACATCTTACACTTTTATTATCCATCGCATACTTACATTGTACTCTTCTACGATTTTTCTTTTTTTCACAAACAATGTTCGTGTGATACCCTTCCAGGATACGGCACAACGGAGACAAAGGCGCAGACGTGCAGCAGGGACCTGTTCAACAAGTTTCTTTTTAGATTAAGCCCCTGTGTAAACCTTTTCTATTGCCTCTTGTTGTTTAACCATCCCAAGGGTTCCATACCCACAGAGGATACTGCCGTTATTGGCATTTCGCCACGACAGATTAACACATGTACCTGGAAACACAGGGTTTATAATGAATGGGCATTCTTGAGCCCATCGTTTGTTATAAAGTACGAATACCTTCGGGAGTGTTCGGCGTTACGAGTTTGGCCTTATATGCATCAGCTCCGAATCATGTCTTTGGTCAAATGTTGGTTTGCCCGGCTCCTAGGTTTGCCGCCTTACGTTCCGTTACTATCGGCTAAGGTGGCCAAAGGAGAACTACTGCGATTGTACCCTGGTTATTCCGAACGAGCACCTTAGTAGAGAAAGCCGAAAACTGACTGTCATGATACTGCGAGAGACTGTTCAACCACTCGAAGACTTATCGGAATCTTTAGGATCCCTCCACATTAACGAAGGACCATTTCCCGGTCATGTACACACGCGCCCGTATTCGGATGCAAGCAAAGGTACCAGGGGCTACATAGTAGCCCCACCATTAGACTCCCATGGCTAAGCGAAAGCGTTCTGACTATATAGTCCGGTTGCCTAGTTCGACGTGCGATCACCTCCTCAATGGACCAAGACGTTGGATCAAGTGTGATTATGCATATTTTTTCTCGAACACCCCTGCATTATATGCGTGGGGGCTGAAGCCAACGACTGCTAACTTTCGGATTAAATTATATATATATATATATGTATATATACAAAACGGCCGCACAGGGGACACAATAATACTTTCAGTCACAATGTATAATTATAGCCTTATAACCAAAATAACATTGTTTCTACAATGATATGATTTGTCACTCGAACAAGACAATCTTCGAGCACTGCGCCTCTATTAGGCGGGAACCTTCCGTGACTTGCGCCAAGTAGTGCTCGGCCAGATATTGGCCCCCCGCCGGATCCTGGGTCGCTGGTGGCCTCCATATCCGTCCAATAGGCTTTAACGCGGGCAAGAGCCATTCGTGCACCCTCTATGCACGTCGACCTCTTCATGGCGTCGATCCGAGGCACGGCCCCAAGGAATTGCTGCACCAAGCCAAAGTAACTGTCCGGCTTAGGCCCCTTCGGCCAAAGATGGTCTATCACAGACCGCATTGCAAGCCCGGACAGCCTGTGAAGCTCCACTATAGCAGCCATCTTGTCACTTAACAGCAGCGGGCGAGTGGGAGCATTGAATTGCGACCAAAAAAGCTTCTCCACTTCCTTATCACCCTGGTCCTCGAAGAACTTGGCAGCGTCGGTACATACTCTTCGCCAATCCGCATCTGGCGTCCGCAGGACTCCAGCGTCCATCCAGGGGAGCGTACTTCGGATCGAAAAACTTCGTCCGCAGCAAGTAGGAGCCTCCAGCCGTGATTTTACCGGCCTGTTGAAGCTCCTCCCGCGCACCCCTGAGCTCGGTCCGTATTTCCTTGGAGGTATTAAGTGCCTTGTTCAGATCGGCCGAACTATCCTTATGCCCCTTTTTCAAGAAGCTCATACCGGTCAGCGGCATTTTTTAACTCCACAGCCATTTCGGCTATCTTTTCCTCGCTTCGGCGATGAGCAACCTGTTCGGCTCTCAATTCCTCGGCCGCCTTTAGGGCAGCTGCATTGCTAACCCGAGCTTGTTCCTTGGCTTGGGCAAGTTCCTCCCTCAGGGCCTCCACGGCAGCAGCACCATCTGCAGTCCAAACATATTACATTAATAGCATGCCACCTTCATATCTTCCTATATAAAGGAAGGCAGAGCACATACCTTGTGATTTGTCCAGCCGCTCGTTCACCAGCGTGATATCTTCATCAATCGATACAATCTGCCTCGTTAGTTCGGCAACTTCGACGGACTGGTCGGCGGCCGGAACCATAGATGCATGCACGTATTTACAGCACAATCTTTGATTTATGATCCCCCGTTTGCCGCCTTGGGCGGTCAACCAGAGTCTCAGGGGCTACTATCTATATGGAGCACACCTAGCGCATGCCTCATAGCCAAAAAATAATGTATTTTCCGCTACATACCTCAGAGCCTCTTAGCAGGCTTGTAAATGCTTCATTCAAACTGCTTGTAGCGGATGAAATCTTTCTGAGCACCGCGCTCGTTAATGAGCGGTGCTCCTCCGAGAGCGCAGCTCGCTCCAGTAGACCTGTCAGGACGTCCGGCCGGACATTGAACTGTGATGGACCTTTCCCATCGCCCCTCGTGGAAGCCAAACGCTCCGAGATCAGGGCGGCTGACGCATTGGCTTCCGGCTTCGGCAGATCCGGACTCCTCCGTGACGACACCTCGGTGTCGCCCGCCTCATGAGTCGGAGAGGTGGGTGGGGTCTCGCTCTCCATCATCTCCGGAGGAAGGTCCCCTGAAGACGAACTATGTTGAGAAGAGCTGCTAGCCGGACTGCACAAGACGAATCCTGGTTATTGATCTGGGAGAAACACAGTACCTTCGAATTAACGAATTGACTTATAAATCGGTGGAGGGCTGGCCCGTTGGCGGGCATGCGCGGCGAGGGTGCCCGTCGGGGCAGGGCCCCCTGGGGATACCTTTTTCCCTTGTTTGGGCATCTCGGTCTCCAAATCTTCGTAGGCAGCCCTCTTCTTCCCGCGCGGGGAGGAGGCCTTAGCCTCCCCTTCCCGACTATCCTCCTTAGATGAGGTAACAATTCGCCCGGTTCGGATGCGTAGCATGTGAAGTTTGGTTTCTTCGTTCTTCCCCTTGTCTTTCCCTGAGGGCATTCTGCTGAGTACCCGGTCAAGCATCTTGGCCATGGTGGGACCAGGCGAGCCTTCGGGAATTGGCGCCGGACACCTGATTCTCTCCGCCTTGCTAAGCCATTCCTGGCCACGGATGATTTTTAGAATAAGCAATTATGACAAATGCAAGACAAGGTGTCCGGTATCAAGGTTACTTACTTGGGTATCTAGGCGATTGCAGCTTAGGCCCGCATCCTCGATGGTGTCCGGACACTCTACTTTCGGTCCGAAGAATAATTTGCACATCCCTTCGAGCTTCAAGCTAAAGAAGTGCTTAACAGCCTGTGGACCCTCTGGATTGAACTCCCACATCCAGAGAGACCGGCGTTGGCACGGCAACATCCGTCGGATTAACATCACTTGCATTATGCTGACAAGATTAATGTCCCTCTCAAGCAGCTCTCGGATGCGACTTTGCAATACTGGTACATCGCCAGCGGGCCCCCAATTCCGTCCTATGTCGGTCCAAGACACTAGTTGCGATGGAGGGCCCGAGCGGAACTCGGGGGCAGCCACCCACTTTGTGCCTCTGGGAGTTCTGACATAAAACCACCTCCCTTGCCATACATCGGATACTTATGGGAAAGAACCCTCTGGCCATGGGGCATCGGTGTTCCTGCTTATTACGGCACATCTGCACTCCTCATGTCGCCCCTCGATCATCTTCGACTTCACATTGAAGGTCTTGAGCCATAACTGAAGTGTGGGATGACATGGAGGAAGGCCTCACACACTATAATAAACGACGAGATATGGAGGATAGCGTCCGGAGCTAGATCATAGAAATCCAACCCGTAATAGAACATGAGCCCCCTCACAAAAGGATCGAGGGTGAGGCCCAAGCCGCGGAGGAAGTGAGGGACAAATACGACGCTCTCATTGGGCTCCGGTGTGGGGATGACCTGCCCTGGAGCAGGAAGCCTGTGCTGGATGTCGGCGGTCAAATATCCAACCGCCCTAAGCTTCACAATGTCCTCCTCTTGAATCGAGGAGGCCACCCACCAGCCTTGAGGGTTGGATCCGGACATATTGAAGGATCTGGGGTGTTGGAGCTTAGGTCTCGGGTGTTGGAACTCGAGGTGCGAGAAGGCGCAAGGGAAGTGGAAAAGAGGCATAGGCCTCGGCCCCTTTTATAAAGGGGGCGAATATCAAGAGTCCTTAGGGTGACCGCTGGAGGTTTACCTGACGGCACACGAAGTCATACCAACAGTCGTCATGGGGCTACGCATGCCCGCATTAATGGAAGATCCAGCAATAAAAGGAACACGATCTCTCCCTCGATAGGACGTGCCAATAAAACCGCCTCGCGGCACGAGTTGAGGTAAGGTGAGAAGCACCGGTTCGTGTTGAACTGGGCCACGATGCGAAGGCACGACGTGCGAAGATTGCCACCAGATCAGATTTACGCTATGTTCCCTACAATGGTATGTGACGATCATCTTGCAGATACAGACACGGTTTGAGTGTTCGATAATTACTTTGGAGTACTCTGAGAAGGAACCCGCCCTGCAATGTCGAAGACAAGACTGCGCGCCGGACTCATTGTCATTGAACCCTGGTTCAGGGGCTACTGAGGGAGTCCTGGATTAGGGGGTATCCGGACAGCCGGACTATATACATCGCCCGGACTATTGAAGCGTGAAGATACAAGACTCAAGACTTCGTCCAATGTCCGGATGGAACTCTCCTTGGCGTGGAAGGCAAGCTTGGCGATCCGGATATTGTATTTCCTTCCTTATGGCGACTCCATGTAAACCCTAGCCCTCTCTGGTGTCTATATAAACCGGAGAGGTTGGTCCTTAGAAGACCGATCACAATTACAATCATACCATCATAGGCGAGCTTCTAGGGTTTAGCCTCTACGATCTTGTGGTAGATCTACACTTGTACTACCCATATCTTCAATATTAATCAAGCAGGAAGTAGGGTTTTACCTCCATCGAGAGGGCCCGAACCTGGGTAAACATTGTGTCCCTTGCTTCCTGTTACCATCAGCCTAAGACACACAGATCGGGACCCCCTACCCGAGATCCGCCGGTTTTGACACCGACAACTGCCATGGTGTTATTTTTGTGTAGAAATAAAAGTTCTCGGAATGACCTGAAAATCCACGGAGACATGTTTTGGAATTAATAAAAAATACTGGCGAAAGAATCAACATCAGGGGGCCCACACCCTGTCCACGAGGGTGCAGGGCGCGCTCCCCTGCCTCGTGGGCCCCCTGAGACTCCAGCAACCTCAACTCCAACTCCATATATTCACGTTTAGGGAGAAAAAATTAGAGAGAACGATTCATCACGTTTTATGATACGGAGCCGCTGCCAAGCCCTAATCTTCCTCGGGAGGGCTGATCTTGAGTCTGTTCGGGGTTCCGGAAAGGGGAATCCATTGCCATCGTCATCATCAACCATCCTCCATCACCAATTTCATGATGCTCACCGCTGTGCGTGAGTAATCTCATTGTAGGCTTGCTGGATGGTGATGGGTTGGATGATATTTACCATGTAATCGAGTTAGTTTTGTCTGGTTTTGATCCCTATTATCATTATGTTCTTAGATTGATGGTTCTATGACTTTGCTATGCTTAATGCTTGTCACTAGGGCCCAAGTGCCATGATTTAAGATCTGAACCTATTATGTTTTCATGAATATATGTGAGTTCTTGATCCTATCTTGCAAGTCAATAGTCACGTACTATGTGTTATGATCCGGCAACCCCGAAGTGACAATAGTCGGGACCACTCCCGTTGATGACCGTAGTTTGAGGAGTTCTTGTATTCACTAAGTGTTAATGCTTCGGTCTGGTACTCTATTAAAAGGAGGCCTTAATTTCCCTTAGTTTCCAATAGGACCCCATTCCCACGGGAGGGTAGGACAAAAGATGTCATGCAAGTTCTTTTCCATAAGCATGTATGACTATATTCGGAATACATGCCTACATTACATTGATGAACTGGAGCTAGTTCTGTGTCACCCTATGTTATAACTGTTGCATGAGGAATCGCATCCGACATAATTATCCATCATCGATCCATTGCCTACGAGCTTTTCACATATTGATCTTTGCTTAGTTACTTTTCCGTTGCCACTGTTATGATTAATACAAAAACTATTACTGTTACTTTTCCCACCGTTAGCGTTGCGTCCATACTACTTTGCTACTAAATATTTTGATGCAGATATTAAGTCTTTCAGGTGTGGTTGAATTGACAACTCAACTACTAATACTTCAGAATATTCTTTGGCTCCCCTTGTGTCAAATCAATAAATTTAGGTTTAATACTCTACCCTCAAAAATTGTTGCGATCCCCTATACTTGTGGGTAATCACAGCTCCGCCAGCTGCATCATCTGGTTGTTTAGCAGCGTTGGCCTCTCCGGCGCCAAGTACTGCGACCAGAAGAGCTTCTCCATCGCGTTCCCTTCTTGGGCCCGGAAATATTGGGCGTCGTCGGCAGCACTCCTCGGGAGATCCACAAAGGCGTCTGGAGCACTCCATATTCGATTTAGCAAATCATATCTTTGACCGCCGAATATAGTCTCTAAAAGAAAAGGCTTACCAGCCGCTATCTGTTCGGCTTGCTTGATCTTCTCGTGAGCTGCCCGAGACTCGGACCGCGCTTCCTTCGCCGCCTTTAGAGCCTTGTTGAGTTCGGCCGCTTGGGCCTTGTTACTATCCTCCAAGGACTCACACTTGTTGGAGGCATCTTGGAGCGCTTGCTCCACTTCAGTCACCCTCGCCTCATACTTGCGGCGGGCGACCTTTATGGCCTCTACATCCGCAGCCGCTTTGTCTGTGGCTGCCTTGCTCGCCCTTGCTCCCTCCTTGGCTTCGGCAAGCGCACTCCTGAGGGCCTCGACCTTGGTCGCGTTGCCTACAACCATACACATAGCAACACCTGAGCTTAAACTCCGAGTCTGCATTACAATTCAGGCTTATAAGGGGTCTTCCAAAAGCATACCTTGAGCCTCATCGAACCGCTTGCTAATACGGTCGATCTCATCATCAACAAGCTTCAGTTTCCACTGGAGTTTGGAAACTTCAGCGTCCTTCGCTGAAGCCGCTAACAGTGAAGCCTATTTATCGAAAGCAAATAAATGTGTTATCTCCGGCGGAAATTTGATCCTCTGTCCGGCTCCTTTTGTCAAAAAACAAAACAAAGTCTCAGGGGTTACTATATATATACAGGCACATTTCTTCCAATGCGAAAGGTGGCTAAACATATTATATCACATACCTCAAAGCCTGCTAACAGGCTAGTGAAAGCTTCGTTCAGTCCGCTTTTGACGGACTGAACCTTCTCAACTATCGTACCCATCAAGGTACGGTGTTGTTCCACGATGGAAGCATGTTGAGGTGCTTCCCTCATAATATCCGGCGCTTCCGGATTGATAGAGGTTTCCGGTGGAGTCGGTACTTCCCCCTCCCTTAAAGGGGGCTGCTCACTCGACTCCGGAGACATATGGGTCTCCGGAGTTGCATTCGGCTGAGGGCCGGTGTCGGTGTCAAAACCGGCGGATCTCGGGTAGGGGGTCCCGAACTGTGCATCTAGGCGGATGGTAACAGGAGACAAGGGACACGATGTTTCACCCAGGTTCGGGCCCTCTCGATGGAGGTAAAACCCTACTCCTGCTTGATTAATATTGATGATATGGGTAGTACAAGAGTGGATCTACCACGAGATCGGAGAGGCTAAACCCTAGAAGCTAGCCTATGGCATGATTGTTGTTCGTCCTCTGGGACTAAAACCCTCCGGTTTATATAGACACTTTGGATAGGGTTAGGGTTACCTGTAGTCGGTTACAATGGTAGGAGATCTACATATCCGTATCGCCAAGCTTGCCTTCCACGCCAAGGAAAGTCCCATCCGGACACGGGACGAAGTCTTCAATCTTGTATCTTCATAGTCTAGGAGTACGGCCAACGATGATAGTTCGGCTATCCGGACACCCCATAATCCAGGACTCCCTCAGTAGCCCCTGAACCAGGCTCCAATGACGACGAGTCCGGCGCGCACATTGTCTTCGGCATTGCAAGGCGGGTTCCTCCTCCGAATACTTCGTAGAAGATTTTGAACACAAGGATTGTGTCTGGCTCTGCAAAACAAGTTCCACATACCACCGTAGAGAGAATAACCTTTGCACAGATCTGCTAACGTATTCCGCGTCGTGACATCACACACCACGGCCGAGCCTTTATCACGAATCGTTTTCTTTACTGTTCCACCTCAGCGTGTTTAGCGAGGCGGTTTCCTTGGCACGTCTTATCAGAGCGGAGATCGTGCCCCCTTATTCCGGGATCCTCATCAATACGGACGTGGGTAACCCAAACGCGCCATTGATTACGGTGCTTGGGAGATAAGCGAGTTTTACCCGGTGGCGGGGACGCATAGCTTCGTCCGTCCATATAAGGGGATAAGGATCCACCTTTTCTCCTACGCCTTCTTCCTCCTTTGCTCATCCATTTCCGCGCACTTGAGCTCCAGCGCCCAAGTCCGCACGTCCCTCCTCATCCTCCTCCAGCCATGTCCAGAGCGGGAGGCAAGTGGATGGTCTCCTCCGTCACGAAGGGACAAGTCAAAAAGCTACGGAAGGCCGGATACTTGTCCAGCGACATCGCGCACCGGCTCCCCGACGAGGGGCAGCTCATTCCCACCCCAGGCCCCAAGAGAGGGTGGTGTTCCTCACCCACTTCCTCTGCGGACTAGGTTTTCCACTTCACCCATTTGTCCGGGGGCTCATGTTCTACTACGACCTGGACTTCCACGATCTGGCCCCGAATTTCATTGTCAACATCTCGGCGTTCATCGTCATGTGCAAGGCCTTCCTCTGCATCTGGCCCCACTTCGGCTTATGGCTGAAGACCTTCAATGTCAAGCCGAAGGTAGTGGGCGGCCGCCAAGCGGAGTGCGGAGGTGCCATGGTTGGCAAGATGGCCAAAGTCCTATGGATCGAGGGCTCCTTTGTGGATACCATAAAGGGGTGGCAATCGGGGTGGTTCTACATCACCGAGTCGCGCGACTCTCAATGGGCAGCGGCCCCCGAATTCCGATCTGGCTTCCCCACATGGCTCACATCATGGAAAGAGATGGGCCTGACGTGGGGTAATTCGGAAGAGCTGTCCGGACTCAAAACCTACGTCTGAAACCTGGTGGACAAGAATCGCAGGCTTGTCAATGTAGTCCAGGTTATGCTCATCCGCCGGATCCTCCCATGCCAACAACAGGCCTTCAAATTGTGGGATTTCGATCTGGCACATCACCAAACTCTGAAAAGGCTCTTTGACACTACGTACGAAGATGCACGGAAGGTCTTTGTTCAAGGCGCCGAGGCTCCCACATCCGCTACGAAGATCGCAGATTCAGCTTCATGGCCTTGAGCTACCGAGGTAAGCTATTTTACCCTTTACGGGACTCTTGTTTTCATAGTTTGACTCTCTGTGGGATCTAAAACTCCCTAACCTTTTGGACAGATCGGCTGAAGACGTCCGACAGATTAACTGTCCGCCCCCTTGCCGAAGACCCAACGGACGCCCGATTAGCCAGGGCTGCTGGCTCCGGCACCTCACGTGGTGCGGAGAAGAAAACCAAGAAGAAGGCCATGGGAACTTGAAGGAGCTCCGGCGCCCGAGTCTTTGTCGGACTCATCGTCCAAGCGACTCTGGCGGAATCCTCCCAGGAAGGACGAGGAGGAGGAAAAAGAAGCCTCTCCCCCAGCATGGGGAGAGAAGAAAAGGAAGGCCGCCCCGACTGGGGAGGCCGGAGGGTCCGAGAAAGGAAGGTCCCTTCCTCCGGACTTCTCCGCCAACGCCGATAACGACGAGCAGGAGTGGCCACCAAGGGCCAAGCCCCTGGCGAGATCGTAAGTGTCCGGACTCCGGAATAGCTCATGACTTTTTATTTGTCGCATAGTGTCTTCTAACGCCGAATATAACCATGTAGCCCGCCCAAGGACGAGCTCGCCGCTTCGTCGAGCGGCTCCCTGGATTCGTCGGATGTGAACAGCACTTCACTTCCGACCGCCTCCTCTCCTCATGACGCAGACGACACCGCGGTGGAGTCCCAAAAAGGGCCCAGCGAGGAGGAGGTGGTCCTGGAGGCGCCGCAAGGCGACCTCCCGGACTCCGGGCGCAAAGGGGGCGAGACCCCAGAGGGCTCTAAGTCCGGCCCTGTGCCGGACTCTGTACCAGAACCTTCAGTGGTTCCGAAGTCCGGCAAGCGGCCCCTTCGTAAGAAGGGCAAGACTGCGACGCCGGTGACCTCCGTCCATCCGGAGGCACCAGATAGCTTGCTGGAGGCGCTTAACGGCGCCTCCATCGACAAGGAGCACCGCCTTTGTTATGAGTGTGGTGATCTAGAAAGTTCAGTCCGCCAAGAGCGGGCTGACTGAAGCCTGTACCAGCCTTCTAACAGGCTTTGAGGTAAGTTTAGAATATGTAAAAATATTACCGCATAGATAGTAGCCCCTGATGCTTAGTTCGGTGTTCGGAAAGAAAAGCTGGACTGAGGATCTAAAAATATATACGCATGAGTCTAACATAAGTATGTCAATATGGGAATGCAGGCTGCGCTGCTGACCTCTGCCGCACTAACTGCAGAGGTCAATGCATTGAAGCAGAGCCTCGAGCGGTCCGAGAACGAGCTCGGCCTTGCCTAGAAGCAGCTCGAGGACAAGGAAGGTAAGTAATACCTTCTTAAAGTAATACCTTATAGAAAGGATTTGGTTGCAAAAATGACAGGACTAACGTGGGTATTGTAGGGACCACGAACGAGGTGGCGACCCTAAAGGAAGCGGTGTCCACGGCCGAAAATAAAGTGGCCGCGGAGCGCACCGAGCGAGAGAAGCAGGAGGCGCGGGTGGCGGAAGAGCTTCGGGCTCTCATGGAAAAACACGAGATTTTGGAGCATGACTCGAAGACTCGAGAGTCCGAGCTCGCCTCGAATCTTGAGAGTGTCAAAGCCGCTAAGGCCGAAGCCCAAAAAGCCCTCCAGGAAATTGAATCATTAAAGAAGATAGCGGCGGGTAAGGTATTCTTTATGCAAAGCAAGCATGTGAAAGTGAATTATCTATTACTTACCCAAATCCGGAGCTCTCCAGGAGCATTCGCAGATCTTCCCCGTAGTGTGTCTGATGCTGCCGCGTTCTACCGCGCCAAGGAGGGGAGCTCGACGGAAAAGGTATTCTGGTCTCAATATGCTGAGGCCGAACATCCAGTGCCCCAGAGCGACCAGCTAAAGCAGCTGGTCGAGCTCCACAAGGTCGTCGAACAAGCCATGAAGGGCCTCATAATTCGGCTGTGGCCATTGGAAGCCATTCCTGGGAGCTACTTTGGGCTAGTGCGGCGGCTGGTGGACGCATGTCCAAGGATTGAAGTCATCAAGCGCTCCGTCTGCATTAAAGGTGCCCTCGGGCCCTTGCCCGTGCTAAAGTGCTCTGGGGCAAGCTGGATGCTGAGAAGCTTGTGACGGACGGGCCACCGAAGGGCAAGGAGCATCGCAAGCCCGAAATGTACTATGAGGGTGTCCTGAAGGGTGCCCGCCTTATAGCGGGTGAATGCTCCAAAGATGTAATTTTTGAATATACTCGCATTTGTTATCCTGTACGCTGAAAACTTGTTCATATGCGCTAAGCAACACTTGTGAATTCAAAATATTACCTTCTGTGTGGCCGTTTATCAAATTTGAGAGATGGCAAGTCGTTGGCTTCAGCCCCATGCGACAGTCTTTGGGGTGTTCGGGATAAACTTGAGCGCTCTTGTTCCCATTCTTGGGTCCTTCGAGGGAGGCGCTCAGCATAGCGAACAAGGCAACCGGACTATAGTGCTTGAACACTCTCACTTAGCCATAGAATTCTATAATTTTAAATTTCAGCGAAGCCCCTAGTACTCGGAAGACCGAGTTCGGGGCGCTATCCACGCCTTGGCCGGACAATGCCGACTCCTCGCTCTAAGCGGCATAAGTCTTTAGGGACCCGAAGAAACCTCTCAAACAGCGAGCCGGCTCTCGCCCTATCATGACGGTCAGTTTTAGCTTTCTCCCTTTGAGGTGCTCAACCCAGCTCAGCAGGGGACAATCGCGATGGTTCTCCCAGCCTTACCTTAGCCGATATAACGGAACGTAAGGTACCAAAACATGGGAGCCGGCCAAACCCAACTATTGACCCAAGACATGATTCGGAGCCGATGCATATAATGCTATAAGTTCGGGGTGCCGCACTTGTGAAAGTGTTCGGGCTTATCACACCATATTTTTGGGGTACTTAAGCACCTGGTGTATTGGCCGTACCAAAGTGTACGGGTGCAACGTGTCATGAATGAACATATATATATATATGTATATAGATAAAGAAAGGAGTGCAATAATAGGCAAAAGCTAGGTATTGTTTATTCAAAAAGGTACTGCAATGAAAGCAGAACGATACAAATAGTGCGATAAGCAAGGGATGGGACTATTTGACATGTCCCCCTCCAGGGGTAAGCTGCGGGATGGTATGTAAAACAGGTATAATGCTCGTAGTAGAGACCACCTGTACACTCGACGTAGCTTTCTGCTTCCCTAGCTCTTGCATCATGTGTTCGGCAATTCTAGAGCCGGATAGGGCTTCTGGAAAACGGAGTCCTGAAAGTAAGAGAAAAGAAGAAAGAAAAAGAATGACACAATCGGGGCCCCACGATGCGGTTGAGCCGCATTCTGGCGTCAGCCGTGGTCGTGCCCCTCCCCTTATGCCCATGGTATCTCCAGAGCGTAGTTATGTACGCGTAGTACTGGCTTCGCAATTTCGTGAGGGTTGGGGTTGGGGCCGGATTGCTACGCATGCTCGGATCGTGCCAGGCGGTCTTGTTGTAGGTTACTCCAGGCGCGCTTGACGGTGTCCAGACGTTTAGTAGCCGGACTCGATAATTGCTGTGAGAGGCTGCTTTGCACCTCCGCCGCGAGGGCCGCCGTATGCTCCTCCGTTCGGAGAAGGCGTTCGGTGTTCCATTGACCGTGATTACTCCTCGAGGGCTGGCATCTTGATCTTGAGGTATGCGTGGTGCGGCACCGCATTGAACTTTGCAAATGCGGTTCGTCCAAGCAAAGGCGATAGCCGCCATGAACAGGACTATGTCGAAGATTAACTCTTCGCTTAGTAAGATATCCGGTGATCCGAAGACCACTTCGAGTGTAACTGAGCCTGTACAATTGGCCTCTACACCTGGTATGACGCCTTTAAAGGTCGTCTTTGTGGGTTTAATCCTTGAGGGGTCTATGCCCATTTTGCGCACTGTATCCTGATAGAGCAGGTTCAAGCTGCTACCGCCGTCCATCAGGACTCTAGTGAGGTGAAATCCGTCGATGATTGGGTCAAGAACCAATGTGGCGAATCCGCCGTGGCGGATGCTAGTGGGGTGGTCCCTTCGATCAAAGGTGATCGGGCAGGAGGACCATGGGTTGAACTTGAGGCGGCTCCATCGCATATACATCCCTTAGTGCATGCTTCCGCTCCATTTTGGGTATGTGGGTTGCGTATATCATGTTCACCATCCGCACTTGTGGGGGGAAGCCCTTCTGTCCTCTATTGTTTGGCGGCCGGGGCTCCTCCTCATCATCGCTATGCAGCCCCTTGTCATTGAGTTCGGCATTTAACTTGCCTGCCTGTTTGAAGACCCAACAATCCCTGTTGGTGTGGTTGGCTGGTTTTTCGGGGGTGCCATGTATTTGGCACGAGCGATCGAGTATTCGGTCCAGATTGGGCGGGCCCTGAGTATTTCTTTTGAACGGCTTTTTCCGCTGACCGGGTTTAGAGCCTCTGAATCCTGCATTGACTGCCGTATCTTCAGCATTATCGCCGTTAATGTGGCGCTTGTGCTTGTTGCGACGCGACCTGCCATTGCTGTCCTTGGTATCCGAACTACCAGGGTTTTTTGGTCAAATTGTTACTACGAGCTAGCCAGCTGTCCTCTCCCGCGCAAAAGCGGGTCATGAGCGTTATGAGGGCTGCTATGAATTTCGGCTTTTCCTGTCCTAGGTGCCGGGCAAGCCACTCGTCGCGGATGTTATGTTTGAAGGCTGCAAGGGCCTCTGCATCCGGACAGTCGACGATTTGATTTTTCTTGGTTAGGAACCGTGTCGAGTTGTCCGGCGATTCTTCTCTGCTGAATTATGTGGCTGAGGTCATCGGCGTCTGGTGGTCGCACATATGTGCCCTGGAAGTTATCAAGGAATGTGGCTTCCAGGTCCTCCCAACAACCAATTGATTCTGCTAGCAAGCTGTTAAGCCAATGCCGAGCTGGTACTTTAAGATTGAGTGTGAGGTATTTGATGTCGTGTAGATCATCACCGCGGGCCATGTGGATATGGAGGAGGTAGTCCTCGATCCAAACCGCAGGATCTGTTGTGCCATCGTATGATTCGATGTTTACGGGTTTGAAACCCTTGGGGATTTGATGATCCATCACTTCGTCTGTGAAGCATAGTGGGTGTGCGGCGCTCCTGTATTGAGCTATATCACGACGCAACTCAAATGAGCTTTGTCTACTGTGTTCGGCCTGGCCCGAATTGCTGTATCCGGCGTGACGGTTATCGTCGCGTGTCGTGGGGCGCCCACGCGATCCGTAGATCGATCTTGTTTGCGTTGCCTTGCCTTGTCCTCCAATATGTCTCGCAGTGCAGCGCGTTTCCCGTGCCTTGGTACTTTTCGAGCGGCGGCGAGTGCGGCTTGAATGGAGGGTCTAGAGGCCTCTCTGTCGCTGACCCGCAGGGTGGCGGTCGGCCGCATCATGCGCTGGTGATGTAGGTTTGGGTGTTGCTTCCTCTAATTGGGGTAGCAGCCTGCGTTTTGGGTATCTCTTGGAGGCGTTCAGGTTCGTACTCTTCGCTGCAAGGACTTCATCCATCATCGACTAGCAAGTCTTGGTCAGCTCTAAGCTGCTGCTGCTTTTTCTTGAGGCTGCTTGTCGTGGCCATAAACCTGCGTTTGAAACGTTCCTGTTCGGCGGGATCCTCAGGCACGACAAACTCGTCGTCGTCGAGGCTTGCCTCATCTTCGGAGGGAGGCATATAATTATCGTCCTCCACCTCCCTGTCGGCCGCTCTATCATGAGGGCTGGCTTCTCCCTCCTCTGTCTTTGAATCCTGCTTTGGAGGGGTTGTCTTCAACCTTGTCCAGGGGTGTTATTATCTCCCGTGCGGAATCACCATTTTCTTTGTGGCGGGATTTAGAGCGGCGCCCGACGCCGGCGCATGGGCTGTTTCTTGGAGGGGTGAACCACCGATGTTCCATCGCCGTACCCATATTTTGGGATGTCCACAAAGTATATGTCGTATGGACGAGGTGGCCTTCCGGTGCTCTGTAGGCGCTGGTTCTTGGTAAATCTCCGACATAAATCGTCTATACCGTCGATGTCTTCAGAGTCGAAGTCGAGCATGTTGGTTAAATCATCGATAGTGGCTACAAAGTGGGTGGTGGGTGGGTGTTGAATTTCTTCATCGTCTGCATCCCAACCTTCCTGACCGTAGTCCGGCCAGGGCTCTCCTGATAAAGAGAGAGAGACTTTAGTGAATTCAGGATGTCGCCAAAGGGCGAGTGCCGAAAGATGTCCACGGCAGTGAACTCCATAACCGGCGCCCAATTGGATTCGATTGGCAGGGGCGCGGAGGGTTCGGAGTCCGGGAGAATCCGCACCTTGGAGTCACGGTCTTCGCAAAGGACAGGGATGGAGTTCAGCTCAATCGTCGTAGAGATCGTAGCCCCCGAGGCGGTGTCCAACCACTCGTCCTCGATCGGCGGAGTCGGGTCCGAGCTAAGGGTCGGAGCGGACGCTGGTGCGGCCTCCAGGGCACTGTTCGGCGGCAGAGCTAGATCGTGCCCATCGAGATAGTGCGGCGCACTTCGCTATGGCTCGAATCCATCGAAGATCAAGTCTCCGCAGATGTCGGCCGTGTAGTTCAAACTCCCAAATCTGACCTGATGGCCAGGGGCGTAGCTTTCGATCTCCTCCAGATGGCCAAGTGAGTTGGCCCGCAGTGCAAAGCTGCCGAATACGAAGATCTGTCTAGGGAGAAAAGTCTCCCCCCGGACCGCGTCGTTGTTGATGATCGAAGGAGCCATCGGGCCTAAGGATGACGACACAGAGGAACTCTCAATGAAAGCACCAATGTCGGTGTCAAAACCGGCGGATCTCGGGCAGGGGGTCCCAGGCTGTGCGTCTAGGCGGATGGTAACAGGAGACAAGGGACACGATGTTTTACCCAGGTTCGGGCCCTCTCGATGGAGGTAAAACCCTCTGCTGCTTGATTAATATTGATGATATGTGTAGTACAAGAGTGGATCTACCACGAGATCGTAGAGGCTAAACCCTAGAAGCTAGCCTATGGTATGATTGTTGTTCGCCCTACGGACTAAAACCCTCCGGTTTATATAGACACCGGATAGGGTTAGGGTTACCACAGTCGGTTACAATGGTAGGAGATCTACATATCCGTGACGCCAAGCTTGCCTTCCACGCCAAGGAAAGTCACATCCGGACACGGGACGAAGTCTTCAATCTTGTATCTTCATAGTCTAGGTGTCCTGCCAACGGTGATAGTTTGGCTATCCGGACACCCCATAATCCAGGACTCCCTCAGCCGGACTGATCCAGGCCCCCGTCATCAGTTCCCATGGGGGATGTTACCTCCATGTTTTCGGCAGCCGAGGCATCTCCCTCTGGAGCCGTTTCATGACTTTCCGCACCTCTCCCACGGCACTGAGAGGTCCTTTGAGACAACACCTCGGTGTCATCCGCGGTATGTGGAGGAGAGGCTTGCGGAGGCGTTTCGCTCTCCATCATCTCCGGCGTGAACGAGTTCCCCGAAGACGACAATTGTTGGGGGAGATCAGGGGCCGGACTAAAATATATAAAATGATATGTTATCCTACAGTTTGTAAAAGGCCAGATATATGTATAGTATCTTTGAATACTTACGATTCGGCCGGGGGCTTCGGCCTGAGGCGCTACTCGGGGATGACTTTGGTGTCTGAATCCGAAACGTCTAAAAGGGAGATCTTCCCCTTCTTGGACGCCTCCGCCTCCAGGTCCGCGGACGCCGCCCTTTTCTTCTCCCCCCTTAAGGTGAGAATTGCTCTCCTCCTCTTCTTATTCATCTTCATCTCCCTCGTGGGAGGAGAGAGCTTCGGTGTCTTTGGACGCAATGTCCGAAGTACCTTTACGGCGAAGGCCACTTCTGGCCTCCTTGCCTTTCTTCTTGGCCTTCTTCTCCGGTGCAAGAACCATCATCTTCATTACCAGAGGAATAACTGGGTCTTCGGGCAGCAGAGCCGGACATTTGATCCGCTCCGCCTTCTTCGTCTAGCCCTAAAGAAGAAGGGGATGGATTAGCATACTCCTCGAATCTACAAGGGTGGAGGTTATGTTTGGAAATCTGAAAACTTATTGGAGTGGCTGGGTGAGTGCTGTCGAGGCCGAGGTCTTCGGTCGTCCCCGGACATGACTTCTGGGCCTTGAAAAGCAGCTTCCAGATTTCTTCGTGTGTCATGCCGAAGAATCGCTGTAGGGTCCGAGGGCCAGCCGGATTGAACTCCCACATATGGAGAGTCAGGCACTAGCAGGGGAGAATCCGGCGAAAAAGCATCACCTGGATCACATCAGCAAGACTGGTGTTCTTCTCTATCATACCCTTGACGCGCCTCTCCAGCGTCATCACCTTGTTGGACGACGCCCAGTACAGGCCCTTTTTAACCCATGATGTGGGCCGCATTGGAGGCCCGGATTTGAACTCGGGAGTAGTGGCCCATGTGGCGTCACGAGGTTCTATGATGTAGAACCACACCTGTTGCCATCCCTTCACGGTCTCCATGAAGGCCCCCTCGGGCCAAGTGACGTTGGGGAGCTTGCTCACCATGGCATCACCACACTCCGCATGTTGCCGTCGACCACTTTCGGCTTCACATTGAAGACCTTGAGCCATAATCCAAAGTGGGGGGAATGCAGAGAAACGCCTCACACACGACGATGAACGCCGAGATGTGGAGGAAGGAATTTGGGGCTAGATCGTGGAAGTCTACACTACAAAAAAAGACACATCCGTGACATTTTGGGTCAAACAAAAAAAATTATGTCATACTTATGACACTTCTATGACAATAATTGTGACAAAACCCGGTATCATCATAGATGCGGTGGGGTCCAACTTCTATGACAAAAAATCATGACAGAAATTGGGCTTTTCATCCTGTGCGGGCCGTAGACGCAGCTGCATGACATTCCTTGGGTCATCCATGACGGAAAAAACCGTGGTAGAAGCAAGGCCGAGGAAAATATCAGGGTGTTCCCGATTACGGTGGGTGGTCGAGGCCGAGCGATGCGCGTTTCTCTTGTACACGCATGTGCGGGGGTGTGAGGCGTTGGGCTCTAACTGAACCCGAGCGATTGCAGACCGCAGTTACGCTGCTATCGAACCCGCGTGATCGAGCGGTGGCTGTTAACTGAACCCGATCGAGCGATCCTTTGCTACTACTGCTAACTGAAGCTGATCGATGTTGCCTCTAGATGAACAGTGAGTGTTGCTGGGGGGGGTTTGGATGAACAGTTCCTAGTTGGGGTGGATGAACAGGACCCCGTGTTATTGCCTCTGGATGAATAGTGAGTGTTGCTGGGGGGTTTGGATGAATAGTTCCCGGTGGGGGTGGATGAACAGGACCCTGTGGTGTTGCCTCTGGATGAACAGGACCCCAATCGATCGAGCCAGTTGGGCCTGGATGAACAGGACCCCGTGGAGGGCTGGATGAACAGGACCACCCCGTGGAGGGCTGGATGAACAGTAGATGGTGGATGGCTGGATGAACAGTAGCCCATGGAAGGGTGGTTGAACAGGAGCCCGTGGAGAGGGCTGGTTGAACAGTAGCTGGTGGAGTAGCGCTCGGTGGAGGCTGGATGAACAGGAGCCCGTGGATGAACAGTCATAGGTGGAGGCTGGAAGAGGTCGACGGTGGATGAACAGTAGTCCGTGGAGGCTGGAGAGATTCGACGGTGGAGATGAACAGTATCCCGTGGAGTCCCGTTTTGCGGTACGCCACACCCCTCCTGATGAACAGGACCCCCGTTTCGATCGTAGCGCTCCAACACAAGTCCATTTCCTCCGTTTTGTGGTACGCCACACCCCTCCTGATCAACAGGGCCCCCGTTTCGACCGTACGAGGTCCGTTTCCTCCATCTTACGGTACGCCAGACCCCTCCCGATGAACAGGATCCCGTTTCGAACGTGGCTGGTCGAACACAAGGCTGTTTCCTCCGTTATGCAGTATGCCAGGCCTCGTTTCCATCGGCTGTTCCGTCCAAACCCTCCCGATGAACACGACGACGCATTCCATTCCGACCCAGCCGGTTGGCTCCCCATGTACACGACGACGACGTTGTTTCTCCGTTCCGACCCAGCCATGTGCACGAGCCCTAGCCATACGTATGTGCGAGTAGGCGTTTGAGACCCTGCCCGTATGTACGTGCGCGGGCAAGATATTCTTTCTTGCACACTGGCTGTTGTACGTACGTGTACATGCTACGTGCGCGCCTCTACTACGACACGTGCGCGCCTCTACATCGACCAGTATGTACGTACACGTTCATGACCAGAATGACAACACTACGTACGCTTCAACCAGGTGGGTCCCGACTGTAGGCACTTCCTTCCCGGCGAAGATGTAGCTGGTGGGTCCCAGCAATCAGGGGGCAAATCATTTTTTTTGCCTGGATGCACTTCCTTGCGTGCGAAGATGTAGCTGGTGGGTCCCAGCAGTCAGGGGGAAACGTTTTTTTCGCGAAATACGGTGGCCCGTCTGGTGGGTCCCCGCTGTCAGGTGGAGAAATAATTATTTTGTGCATAATAAGGAGGCACTTCCTTGCTACTCATTTTTTTGCCCGGATGCACTTCCTTGCGTGCGAAGATGTAGCTGGTGGGTCCCAGCACTCAGGGGGAAACGTTTTTTTTCGCGAAATATGGTGGCCCGTCCGGTGGGTCCCTGCTGTCAGGTTGACCACGCCGCGTCGAGAGAACCAGGGCGGTGGATGACGGCGAGGCCTAGTAAGGGGACGACGCGGAGCCGGGGAAGACGCGACAGTGGATGCCCATGCGTAGAGGAGTATGAGGTCTCACTGGTTCGCTGCGGTGTGAGGTTGTCGTCGCCACAGAATAACAGGAGGTGTGGGTGAGGTGAGGGATGGCCTGGCCAGCGGTGGGAGTAGTAGGGGGCGGTGAGGCCTCCGCCGCATCACAGCCGGCCACGGGAGGCAGGAGCACGAGGCATGACCGGCGCTGGTTTGGGCGGCTGGAGCAAGAAGACCAGAGGTTGAAGAAGCACTACAGCCATTGGATGGACATCGTACGGTCACTAGAGCTAGAATCGTGCATATTGACTAAGTTGACAAAGCCCTCCGTCCCCGTCAACTTAGTAGGCCGACAAGTCAGCCTGCCACTATACTGGGTCCCAGCTAGCAGGGGAGTATTCATTTTTTTTGTGCGTAATAAGGAGGCACTTGCTTGCGTGCGAAGATATAGCTAGTGGGTCCAAGCTGTTAGTGACGGTAACATTTTTTTTCACGAAATACAGAGGCCCTTTCGGCGGGTCCCAGATGTCAGGTGGAGGAATCATTATTTTGCGCGTAATAAGGAGGCATTTCCTTGTGTGCGGCCGTGAACCCAGCTGTCAGCCTCTCCAAATACAGTCCACTTCAGATGCATGTCGGTTGTTGACCACGTTGACCAAGCCACGCCGAGAGCACCAGGGCGGTTGTAGCGACCCGACCCGAATGGATCAAGTCTCGTGCTCAAAGGTCATCCTCGATCAAGAATGTCGACACCACACAAGATTGCCGAAGGATTTATAACAGAGTAGCAATCACACACTTATTACAGCGTTGTCCCAAAAGAGGACTTATTACAATAAATATGGCTTAAGTCCATCTAATAACGATAACAGCGGAAGACTTGGAAGGTAAGTGAGTCCATCAACTCCATCGGCATCACTGAGTATAGAACCACGACCTAAAACACCTTACTGTTAAATGCGAAAAGTCTGCAACATGAAAGTTGCAGCCCGAAAACGGGTCAGCACATGGAATATGCCGGGCAATGTAACACATAGAGAGCAATGAAGCAATAAGCCTATACTACATGCATATATGGCTGGTGGTAAAGCTCTCTGATTCTGATTTTGCATAAAGCTAGTTTTTCCCTACTGCAAAGGAATAAATTTGTTTAACTATCATGGTGGTTGTTAAACATTGAGAATGGTTGACAGCATCCTCAATCCCAATTAAAAGTACTCAATAAAAACCCAATAACATTAATTAGAGTAACATGTTGAGATTCACATGATATTCAAGTACTAGATACTCAAGATGTCCATAACTGGGGACACGGCTAATCATGATTAGTTTATACACTCTGCAGAGGTTTGCGCACTTTTCCCCACAAGACTCGATCGCCTCCGTTTGGTTTCTCGCACTGCATGGTGTTTGAGAGACGGATGACCGAGACACAGTCTTTCAGAAGCGCTAGCACCTTACTATGGGTGGACCGGTACACCTACATCCCCTACATCTGCTAGTCCACCACTATAAGAGTTCGCACGACTTACTCAGCTATGCCAGAGCCCATAATGGCTTGTGGCTGCACACGGAAGTTTCTAGTTTGAATAATCTTATGATCCCTTTGAGCACAGGTGGCGGTCCATAGGAAGATCACACGGGTACCCCGGGATTTCCAAAAAAACAGACAACACTGGGTTCCCCAGGTGCCTCAATCCACCCAGATGTGTATTTAAGTTGCCACCTTAAATAAACCATTAATTAACAATCTCACATCTGTCATGGATATCACTCACCCAATCCACGTCTACTAGCATAGCATGGCATAATAAGCAACGTAGAAGTAACTCCCAAGGTTTCATAAGTAAAACAGGTAATAGGTACTACCTCAATCTACTTCCCATCCCACAATTTAATTAGATCCTAATCATGCAAGTGTTTGAGGAATAGATCTAATGCATAAAACTGGGTAGTAGAAAAAGTATGATCAAGTGTTACTTGCCTTGCTGACGATCCGCGAAACCTAGAGACTCGAGGTAACAAGCGGCGCACTCCGGGTGATCTAACGCAGACAAACAACAAGCATACAATAAGTACTCATCTAATGCACAGGTAAATCTCGAATAGAAGATCTGACCAGAAAGTTCAACTTAAGAACCCTGGTTGCAAAAAGAATCGAATCAAATAAAACAACGAAAATCAAACGTCGAAAGAAAACAACTCGGTTCTAGCAATTTGAAACTAGGTCAAATTTTACAGTAGCAAAACCTTGTTTAAGTTGATTAGTCAGAACGGCGGTTTCGAAACGAAACTCCAGGCGCTTGAATCACCTGATTCCGATAAACGAGCGAGAAGATAAACTGATTCGAAGATTGGATCTGAAATCGAGATCGGAAAATAACGGATTAAATCCGATTTAAAAGAAAAACGACGAACGGTTAAACGAACGGACGTTCGTTAACAGAAATTAACCGGCGAACGCGTTCGTTAAAACGAACGGATCGGTGAACGTTCACTAATTAACTAAACCGAAAAAAATAAACCGATCTAGGTTTTTTTTTAAAACCAAACAACGAAAGAAAACCGGACGGTTTTTTTAAAACAAAACCGGACCGGGGGGGTGACTCGGTGGCTACCTCCGGCGAGGTCGCCAAGGGCTCCGGGCTCCGCGAGGTCGGGATGGGCTGCTTGGCGACAGGGGGGCGACGGCGACGGGCGACGGGGGCGACAGGCGGGCGGCGGGCGGCTCGGGCGGCGGCGACTCGGGCGGCGGCGGGCGGAGCTCGGGTGGTGGCGGGGTGGGTCGAGGGGGGGGGCGGCGGCGGCGGCTTATAAGGAGGAGGGGGTTGCCTTGGGGAGGGGCGGCGGCGAGGCGTGGCCGAGCCGGACTCGGTCGGCGACGGCGGCGGGACTCCTCCCATGGGAGCGCGAGGAGGGTGCTTTGGGCCGGCGGTTGGGTTGGGCCCTTGGCCCAAAGCGGGCGCGTGATTTTTTTTAAACTCTCATGAGAAAAAGCAATTAAAATAAATCTAAACGAACTCCAAATTTAATAAAATAAATTTTCCCCGACTCCTAAAAATGAGTCGAACAAAATGAACTTTAATACGGGGTGAAATGCAAATTTTTAAAATACGCATTTTTTTCCCTAAAGCAAATAAACTCCGAAAAACCCAAAATTTGATTTATTTATTAAATCTTCATTTTTCCTAAATTTTTGGGAAAGTCATGTTATTCCCTCTCTTATTTTTTATCGGAAAAATATTTGAAGATAAAATACAAATAAATCCGACTGATCCTATTTTCAAAATTTGAGAAAAACCCAAATATGAAAATAATGAAATCTCCAACTATCTCCGAGGGTCCTTGAGTTGCGTGAAATTTTCTAGGATCGGAAAATGCAAGAAAATATGATATGCATGATGACTTAATGTATAACATTCCAAATTGAAAATTTGGGATGTTACAAACCTACCCTTAAGATGAATCTCGCTCTCGAGATTCGGGTTAACTAGAAAATAGGTGAGGGTGATCCTTGAGCAAATCTTCTTCTCTTTCCCGGTGGCTTCATCCTCGGTGTGGTGGTTCCAATCGAACCTTGCAAAACTTGATAACCTTGTTGCGAGTAACTCTGCTGGCATACTCGAGAATCTTGGTGGTCTTTCCTCATATGTCAAATCATCCTGCAAATCGAATTGCTTCAAGCGGCCTTTGTATCCCTTAACGGTACTTCCGCCATCTCGGCGTGACATTCCTTCAACTGAGAAATATGGAATACATCATGAACTCCTGACAGTCCCTCTGGCAATTCCAGTTTATAAGCAACTTCTCCCATGCGTTGCAAAATCTTATACGGTCCAACGAAACGTGGGGCTAACTTTCCTTTAACTCCAAAACGCTTAACTGCTCGGGCGGGATACTCTAAGATAAACTCGTCTCCAACTTCATATTCCATCGCCTTGCGTTTGAATCCGCATAACTCTTACATGCAGGTTCGGGCTACCTTGAGCCTATCGCGAATCAACTTAACCTTCATTGAGACTCCTTAATCAAATCTGGTCCAAACAACTGACGGTCTCCAGCTTCGTCCCATGATAACGGTGTCCTGCACCTCCTTACGTGCAAAGCCTCGAAAGGTGCCATCTTCAAGCTGGTTTGGTAACTGTTGTTATAAGAAAACTCTGCATACGTCAAGTTATCATCCCAACTAGATCCATAATCTAGTGCACAAGCTCTCAGCATATCCTCCAAAATCTGATTGACTTTCTCAGTCTGTCCATCGGTCTGTGGGTGGAAAGCTGTACTGAATTCCAGCCTGGTTCCCAATGTTTCGTGCAACTGATTCCAAAACTTTGAGGTAAATTGAGTTCCTCTATCTGACACGATACTCCTCGGAACTCCGTGTAAACACACAATTCTGGTCATGTATATCTTTGCCAACTTAGCACTGCTATAGGTAGTCTTGACTGGAATGAAATGAGCTACCTTCGTCAAACGGTCGACTATAACCCAAATTGAGTCATAGCCCGAACGAGTCTTTGGAAAACCTGTGATAAAATCCATGCCTAGTTTATCCCACTTCCATTCGGGTATCGGCAATGGTTGCAACAATCCTGCTTCTGATGTTCTGCCTTCACTCTCTGACATACATCGCAAACTGCTACATACTCTGCAATATCTTTCTTCATTCCGGTCCACCAGAAAGTATTCTTCAAATCCAAATACATCTTGGTATTTCCAGGGTGAATTGAGTAGGGTGAATCATGTGCTTCTTGCAGAATCAACTTCCTGATCTCCGGGTCATTTGGCACATACACACGGTCCTCAAACCATAGGGTATCGTGCTCATCCTCACGAAATCCCTTAGCCTTTCTTTCGCTCATTTTCTCCTTTATAGAGGCAACTTCCTTGTCTGCCTTTTGAGCTTCTCTGATTTTGTCCATCAACGTAGACTGAATCTCCAATGCTGCCACAAAGCCTCTCGGAACTATTTCTAAACATAGCTCTCGAAGATCCTCGGCTAACTCCTTGGTTATTCCTCCCATCATTAGGGTATTGACGTGGCTCTTACGGCTCAATGCATCTGCTACAACGTTAGCCTTTCCGGGGTGATAATGCAATCTCATATCATAATCCTTAATAAGCTCCAGCCATCTGCGCTGTCTGAGATTTAATTCCTTCTGCGTGAAGATGTACTTCAAACTCTTGTGATCCGTGTACACCTCACAATGATTTCCAATGAGAAAATCTCTCCAGGTCTTCAATGCGTGCACAACGGCTGCTAACTCCAAATCATGTGTGGCATAATTCAATTCATGAGGCTTAAGCTGTGGTGAAGCATACGAAACAACTCTTCCTTCCTGCATAAGCACCGCTCCAAGTCCTCGACGTGAAGCGTCGCAATACACCTCATAATCCTTGGTCTGATCTGGCAAAATTAACACTGGTGAGGTAACCAATCTTTTCTTCAGCTCCTGGAAAACTTGCCTCACAATCCTCGGTCCATATGAACTTGGTATCCTTCTTCAACAATTCCGTCATAGGCTTGGCAATCCTTGAGAAATTCTCAATGAATCTTCGGTAGTATCATGCGAGTCCAAGGAAACTCCGGATCTCTCAAGCTGTCGTTGGTGCTTCCCATTTGGTTCTGATCTCAAACTTTGTGGGGTCAACTGCTATACCTTCTCCGGATATAACATGTCCAAGAAATCCAACTTCCTTTTGCCAAAACTCACATTTGTTGAACTTGGCATATAAGCGATGTTCCCTTAGTTTCTCCAAAACCAATCGCAAATGTTCCTTATGTTCCTCTTCATTCTTCGAGAAAATCAAAATATCATCTATGAACACCACGACGAACTTATCCAAAAACTCCATAAATACTTTGTTCATCAGGTCATGAAATAGGCAGGCGCGTTAGTCAGTCCAAATGACATAACGGTGTACTCATACAGTCCATATCTCGTGGTAAATGTTGTCTTAGGTATGTCCTGCTCTCGAATCTTCAACTGATGGTACCCTGATCGCAAATCGATCTTGGAAAACACTTTAGCTCCTTGCAAAACGATCAAACAGATCATTTATCATTGGTAGTGGGTACTTATTCTTGATTGTTACTTCATTCAATCCACGATAATCTACAACCATCCTTAACGATCCGTCCTTCTTCTCCA
The DNA here is from genome assembly GCA_021605145.1 of Aegilops bicornis. Lineage (NCBI taxonomy): Eukaryota > Viridiplantae > Streptophyta > Magnoliopsida > Poales > Poaceae > Aegilops > Aegilops bicornis. Next base: position 61,391,449 of record CM038673.1, on the reverse strand, counting down.
CTAACAAGATCGGTGATCCCCAAGGCGAAGAACTTGGGCGTATAAAACCTTTATCCAATAGCTCCTTTATATGCTTCTTGATTTCCGCCAAATCCTGTGCGGGCATCCTGTATGGTCGCTTCGATATTGGGCCTGTTCCGATCACTGCATCGGGCTGATCTTCAACCTCCTCCACATCAATGTGGTTCACTTGTCCCCTATTGAAAGGGTTTGGCTTCTTTCCAGAGCTTCCATTGCCACCTTGGCCTTACGGACGATCATTTGCATAATGCCCGGCTTGGAACACTCAAACAGGTGACATGGCTTAAGTCTTTCTTGGTTGGGGTTGACGGTGTGGTGCGGTTACATCCATTGCTTCCTCCATTCCCGTTCCCATTCTTGGTACCATTATGGTTGTGCGAATTACTTCCTCCATGGGTATGCTGGCCCGAACTCCCTGTTTAGGGGTATAACGGGCTTCATTGGGCTCGAGTTATACTTCCCTGTCCGTACTTCCTCTTGCGATTCTCAATTTGTCGCTGCTTTCCTTCAATCATGAGGGCTCGGTCTACCAACTCCTGGTAGTTATTGAAACTTGCTACCATCAACTGCATGCTTAACTCATCATTCAGCCCTTCCAGAAACTTCTCCTGCTTAGCTGCATCTGTGGCAACGTCATCTGGGGCATAGCGTGCTAACTTACTAAAATCATCCACATACTGGCCAACAGTTCTTCCTCCTTGGCGTAAGTTGCGAAACTCACGCTTCTTCATGGCCATAGCTCCTGCTGAGACATGGGCAGTGTGGAAAGCTTGTTGAAACTGATCCCATGTGACAGTGTCTACAGGGTAAGTGGCTGTAAAATTTTCCCACCATGCTGCTGCGGGTCCTTCAAGTTGGTGTGCAGCAAACTTCACCTTCTCTCCATCTGTACATCCTGCAGTGATCAACTCCCTTCCTACCTTACGGAGCCAATCATCTGCTACTATCGGCTCGGTGCTACTGGAAAAATACTGGCGAATTCAGTCTTAAGAAACGTGTCAGGTGATCCGCAGGTGGTGGTGGTGGCGGTGGGTTGTTGTTGTTGTTGCCTTGATTCTGCACCAATGTTTGGATCAAAGTGTTCTGCTGGATCAACTGGGTGATCTCTGGCGGAAAAACAAATCCGAGTCGCGTCTCGGAGGCATCCGATGGGTTTAGAAAAGACGAGAAATTAAGAATAGAGTGGGGTCTAAGGAGAAACACTACCCAAATGTATATGAGCAAATTCACACAAAATCACTTCATTCAATTCAAACAAAGGCTTACAACGATCTAACTATCGCAAAAGTGCGTGTACTAATTGTTACATGGAGGAAATACTACTAATATGTGGGGGTCATCTACTAATTTGAACCGGTGGAAGACTCCATGATGTCTGCTCCTGCTTCATCTTCAAAGTCGGGTTCACTTGGATCTGAGTCGGTGTCGTCGATGTTGATGTAGTCGCTTGGACAGCCGACGTACTGGTCTTCATTCTTGAGTGCCAATTTCTTCTTGAGTTCTTCAATCTCATACTTAAGATCGTTATTGTGTCTTGCTAATGCTACGATCTCGTCCATATAGTCCTTGCGTGTAGACTTTAGTTCCTCTTCAAGTTTGATGATCCTTCCCTTCGCATTCTTCAACTCGAGCATATCATTGCACATCTGGTTCTCCTGGCGTCGAATGTGCTGGTTTAACTCCTGGATAAAAGCTGCAATGGATCTATCCTTCTTGGTGCTGACTATCTCCCATTGTTCATCTCGGCGTCCGCAAATCTGATAGATGGTGTCTTTGAGGTCTTCTTGATAAACTTCTCCAATGCGTCCCATGGTGATATGAGCTGCCATGCTCTTCCGAGACTCCAGGTTGGCGACCGAAAACACTATCTATAGGCTTGGTGATTGGGGCGAATGTCCTTCCCGGAACGTGAGCTTGAATCTTCCAGTAGCTCCTCTTCAGCAGAGTGGCGTTGAAAGTCCCTGAAACTTGGTAGTCCAATGTTCAGGTACTTGGTGACTTCCTTCAAGTGAAATCCAAAAGGTGTGCCTTCGTCCGGTTGGGTGTACTTGATCTTCGCGTCCTTCATCCTAAAAGAGTAGAAAAGATGAGCAGTTAGATAATGAGAAGAGAGTAGTGATCTATGGCTTTAATTTAGTGGTCGTGTCCTACGATAAGTGTGCTCGATACCATCTCTCAGCGACCCGACCGAATGGATCAAGTCTCTGTGCTCAAAGGCGTCATCCTGGATCAAGAATGCTGACACCACACAGTACTTCGAAGGATTTATAACAGAGTAGCAATCACACACTTATTACAGCGTTGTCCCAAAAGAGGACTTATTACAATAAATATGGCTTAAGGCCATCTAATAACAATAATAGCGGAAGACATGGAAGGTAAGTGAGTCCATCAACTCCATCGGCATCACTGAGTATAGAACCACGACCTAAAACACCTTACTGTCGTAAATGCGAAAAGTCTGCAACATGATAGTTGCAGCCCGAAAACGGGTCAGCACATGGAATATTCTGTCAATGTAACACATAGAGAGCTATGAAGGAATAAGCCTATACTACATGCATATATGTCTGGTGGAAAAGCTCTACGGTTACAGTTTTGCATAAAGCTAGTTTTTCCCTACTTCAAATGAATAAATTTGTTTAACTATCATGGTGGTTGTTAAACATTGAGAATGGTTGACAGCATCCTCAATCCCAATTAAAAGTACTCATTAAAAACCCAATAACATTAATTAGAGTAACATGTTGAGATTCACATGATATTCAAGTACTAGATACTCAAGATGTCCATAACCGGGGACACGGCTAATCATGATTAGTTTATACACTCCGCAGAGGTTTGCGCACTTTTCCCCACAAGACTCGATCGCCTCCGCTTGGTTTCTCGTGACTACATGGTGTTTGAGAGACGGATGACCGAGACACGCCTTTCGAGCGCTTAGCACCTTACGATGGGTGGACCGGTACACCTACATCCCCTACATCTGCTAGTCCACCACTATAAGAGTTCGCACGACTTACTCAACTATGCTAGAGCCCATAATGGCTTGTGGTTGCACACGGAAGTTTCTAGTTTGAATAATCTTATGATCCCTTTGAGCCTGGGTGGTGGTCCATAGGAAGATCACACGGGTACCCCGGGATTTCCAAAAAAAAACAGACAACACTGGGTTCCCCAGGTGCCTCAATCCACCAGATGTGTATTTAAGTTGCCACCTTAAATAAACCATTAATTAACAATCTCACATCTGTCATGGATATCACTCACCCAATCCACGTCTACTAGCATAGCATGGCATAATAAGCAACGTAGAAGTAACTCCCAAGGTTTCATAAGTAAAAGCAGTAATAGGTACTACCTCAATCTACTTCCCATCCCACAATTTAATTACCTCCTAATCATGCAACTGACTGAGGAATAGATCTAATGCATAAAACTTGGTCGTAGAAAAAGTATGATCAAGTGTTACTTGCCTTGCCGACGATCCATGAAACCTAGAGACTCAAGTAACAAGCGGCGCACTCCGGTGATCTAACGCAGACAAACAACAAGCATACAATAAGTACTCATCTAATGCACAGGTAAATCTCGAATAGAAGATCTGACCAGAAAGTTCAACTTAAGAACCCTGGTTGCGAAAAGAATCGAATCAAATAAAACAACGAAAATCAAACGTCGAAAGAAAACAACTCGGTTCTAGCAATTTGAAACTAGGTCAAATTTTACAGTAGCAAAACCTTGTTTAAGTTGATTAGTCAGAACGGCGGTTTCTAAACGAAACTCGTGCGCTTGAATCACCTGATTCCGATAAACGGCGAGAAGATAAACTGATTCGAAGATTGGATCTGAAATCGAGATCGGAAAATAACGGATTAAATCCGATTTAAAAGAAAAACGACGAACGGTTAAACGAACGGACGTTCGTTAACAGAAATTAACCGATGAACGCATTCGTTAAAACGGACGGATCGGTGAACGTTCACTAATTAACTAAACCGAAAAAAATAAACCGATCTAGGGTTTTTTTTTAAAAACCAAACAACGAAAGAAAACCGGACGGTTTTTTTAAAACAAAACCGACCGGGGTGACTCGGTGGCTACCTCCGCGAGGTCGCCGCGGGCTCCGGGTTCGGGGTCGGATGGGCTGCGGGCGACGGGGCGACGGCTGGCGGCGGCGGGCGACTCGGGCGGCAAGTGAGCTCGTGGTGGCGGGTGGGTCGAGGGGGGCGGCGGCTTATAAGGAGGGAGGGGGTTGCCTTGGGGAGGGGCGGCGGCGAGGCGTGGCCGAGCCGGACTCGGGCGGCGGCGGGCGGGCGGCGGGACTCCTCCCAAGTGGGAGCGCACGAGGAGGGGCGCCTGGCCAAGCGGTTGGGCCGGGCCCTTGGCCCAAAGTGGGCGCGCGATTTTTAAACTCTCAGAAAAACGAATTAAAATAAATCTAAACGAACTCCAAATTTAATAAAATAAATTTTCCCCGACTCCTAAAAATGAGTCGAACAAAATGAACTTTAATACGGGGTGAAATGCAAATTTTTAAAATACGCATTTTTTCCCTAAAGCAAATAAACTCCGAAAAACCCAAAATTTGATTTATTTATTAAATCTTCATTTTTCCTAAATTTTTGGGAAAGTCATGTTATTCCCTCTCTTATTTTTTTATCTGAAAAATATTTGAAGATAAAATACAAATAAATCCGACTGATCCTATTTTCAAAATTTGAGAAAAACCCAAATATGAAAATAATGAAATCTCCAACTCTCTCCGAGGGTCCTTGAGTTGCGTGAAATTTTCTAGGATCGGAAAATGCAAGAAAATATGATCTGCATGATGACTTAATGTATAACATTCCCAATTGAAAATTTGGGATGTTACAACGATGGACGACGGCGAGGCGTAGGAAGGGAACGACTCGGCAGTTGTTTCCCACTCGGAGGGGAGTATGACTATAGGAGGGTTTACTGGTTCGTCTGCCGTCGCCGGAGAATAACAGCAGGTGTGGGTGAGTAGAGGGATGGCTAGGCCAGCGATGGGAGCACGGTGGGGTGGTGAGGCCTGCGTGGCAGCACAGCCGCCCGCGGTGAGGAGAGAGCAGGCAGTCCCGCCGGCACTTGTTTGAGCGGCTGGAGCAGGAAGAGCAGAGATTGAAGAAGCACGACGGTCGTTGGATGGACATCCAACATCCTTTGCTGTCGTCGACCCTTTTTTTAGGAAAGCCTCAAATCTGTGGAAAACATCATACATCCCATCTGCCATTATTTATAATAATTTACAGCCCATTGCTAATTCTTAAGGTTTTTTTTAGCCCATATTCTTTTTGTTAGCATTACAGCCCATATTGTGGCCACGCTTAAAAAATTATACTAAATTTTGCATATTTCGGTGCGGTCCGAACTGTTTTTAATCCCGAAATTTTGAGTCACATTCAAACTGATTTTAAAAATAAATGTATATCAATATAAAATCCAACAAATTATCCACACATAAAAATCAATGCAATTTAAAATCTCGAAATGAAACAAAGAAATTTGAAACTAATTGCCGGTTTGATGTGTTTTAAAAATGTACAGCCCATTTCTCATTACTGATAGGCCATTTTCTCGGCCAGCCGAATGAAGCTCTCCTCGTCTTGAAAGATTTAATGCCCAACTGGCCTGACAAAGTGACTTACTTGGCAAATCACAAAAAAAACTGGGCTGTGGCCGTGGACCCAGTTGCGGCCGTGGACCCAGCTGTCAGCCTCTCCACGTATAGTACTCTTCCGATGGAAGTCGGCCATTGACCACATTGACCACGCCGTGCCGAGAGCACCAAGGCGGTGGACGACGACGAGGCCTAGGAAGGGGACGACGCGGAGCCGGGGAAGACGCGGTAGTGGACGCCCACGCGGAGATGAGTACGAGGGTTCACTGATTCGGCTGTGGTGTGAGGCTGTCGTCGCCACAGAATAACAGAGGGTGTGGGTGAGTGGAGGGATGGCCTGGCCAGCGGTGGGAGTAGTATGGGGGCGGTGAGGCCTCCGCGGCAGCAAACCCGGCCATGGGAGCTAGGAGCAGGCGGCACGACCGGCGCTGCTTTGGGCGGCTGGAGCAAGAAGACCAGATGTTGAAGAAGCACTAAGGCCGTTGGACGGACATCGTACGGTCACTGGAGCTAGAATCGTTCATATTGACTAAGTTGACAAAGCCCTCCGTCCCCGTCAACTTAGTAGGCCCACAAGTCAGCCTCCCACTATGTTGGGTCCCAGCTGGCAGGGGGTATTCATTGCACGCAATAAGGAGGCACTTCCTTGCGTGCGAAGATATAGTTGGTGGGTCCGACCTGTCAGCGGAGGGAACTTTTTTCACTAAATACAGAGGCCCTTCTTGCGGGTCCCAGATGTGAGGTGGAGGAATCATTATTTTCCGCGTAATAAGGAGGCATTTCCTTGTGTGCGGTCGTGGACCCAGATGTCAGCCTCTCCACGTACAGTCCACTTCCAATGGATGTCGTTAGTTGACCATGTTGACCACGCCGCACCGAGAGCACCAGGGCGGTCGACGACGGCGAGGCCTGCGAAGGGAACGACACGGAGCCAGGGAAGACACGGCAGTGGCTGCCCACACGGTGGAGAGTACGAGGGTTGACTGGTTCGGCTGTCGTCGCCGGAAATAACAGGAGGTGTGGGTGAGTAGAGGGATAGACAGGCCAGGGATGCGAGTATATGATGGGGCCGTGAGGCCTGCCCGGCAGCATAGCCGGCCATGGGAGGCGGGAGCAGGCGGTTCCGGCGGCGCTGGTTTGGGCGGCTAGGGCAGGAAGATCAGAGACTGAAGAAGCATGATTGCCCTTAAATTGACATCTAACGGTCTGACGCTGGTAGAATCGATTGTTGACTAAGTTTCTTTTTTGATAAACATTGTGTACGCATGAACTTAGTAGGCCCACAAGTTAGCCTCCAAATCTGTGGCAGACAACATAAAGCCCATTTTCTATTTTTTAGTAATTTGCAGCCCATTTGCTAATTCTTAAGTAATTTATTACAGCCCATTTTTTGCCCAGGACCACGGTCAAAAAGTTCAACCTTATTTTGCATATTTTGGTGGAGTCCGAACTTTTGTAATCCCTAAATGATAAACATTTTTTAAGAACTTATTGATTTTCCAAAAAAAACATTTTGTTTTTGTAAGCAAATAAGACGTGGGACAATTGAGTTGGTTTAAGGGAAAACCATTAGTAAAAAAAAATCAGCACTGGGAGGGAAAACAACAACAAAAATAAGGATGTAAATATGAAAAGGGAATTTTATGTATTTTCAATATAATGATATGTGTATATGAACTAGTAAAACTATAGGTAGAGATTAGGAAATGGATGTAGGATATGCGTTTCAAGAGGAAAATAGAACTGGGCTGTGTGTTTGATTCAGTAAAAAAACTGCATGCAGATGTTGTAAGACAAAATATAACTAACGCTGGCGGGCCAAAGGCCAGTAGATACCTGCTGGATCTTTGTGCCCCGTTGTCATCATGGGCTGGGCCTGTTAAAAACAAAACCAACACTGGGCAGTCTACAGCCTAGTTGAAACTTGCTCGACCTGAAAAAGAAATATACGTGCTCAAGAAACGAGAGAATTCTGCAAGTACAGACTAATAACTAGGATGCAGCAGGGACATTGTTTTTTCATCGTGATAATAAGTGCATGCACTTGTTTCGGAAAATTTGGAGAACTGGGAATTCGAACGGCAGGTGCTTATGCTACCCATCAAATAAAAATCAGGTGCCTGAAAATTCTTTACGAAACAAATGATTCAGCTTTATATCCACGTCGACCCTCCGCATGATGGTTGGAAGCAAATGCCAAGTTCATACCAAAAGATCGTTAACAACAATACCAACTTGCGGACGACAAGGTAGTACAAGTACCAATACCAAACTAACTTATAATCTTTTTACTCCTGGCCCTAGTGTTCGTCTGGTAGAAAATCTTGCAGAGGACCAGCTCACGCTCCTTCTCTTGCTCCAGGTCCCCGAGGTGGTCCTGGTGCATCACCCAGTTGGTCCTCCGCTGGTCGAAGTTCTTGTTGGTGTGTAGCACCAGAACCTTTTTGCTGCCCGTCTGCCGGCCGTTGACCATCACCGGCAAGGTATTGCCAGTGTTGTGCCACATCGCGTGCATGCTGCACTCCGACTGTATCTTGCGACGCGTCCACGTGCCCATTTTGAATGCCCTGGAATTGCGCTGTAAGAAATGCTTGCTTAGGCCACTCAGTGTGATACCTGCAGTATTGTCGAATACAGGTTTTAGTGTATGTAGTTGGCATTTTCATAACATCTTTGGCATGTTGCAGTCACTTGTTTCACTTTTTATTAACTGTCAAATTGTAATTGCTTCACCAGGTCTGCGTCTAAAAGGAAAAATAGAGCTATAAACAAAGGAATATGTTTGTGCAAGTAGACGGCCGATCGGTGTCTTACCTGGAAGTTTCTCAGGATGGGTGTAGCATATGCCGTGCTCGCTGTCGATGGTTGGTATGAACAAATCGATGAGAGGGTGAGATCTCGCGCTGTCAGCACTCACTTTGGCCTCAAGGTGCTCGATCAGCTCCTGATCTGTGGGATCGAACTTGACGCCAGCCGGCAGCACCGGCCAATCCTTCTTCGACTTGCATCGGTTAATTCCAGTTATATGGTACTCAATGTATGATCAATCGACTATTTTAAGTGAACAATCAAAGATTTCGACAGATAAGTGGTACTCCAAATCTGAAGTCCAGAATACCTGAACACGCCGCCGGGATTCTTGTGTCACCTCATGCGCAGTATGTTGTCACGTCAATTCAATGTGTGGACATGATGAATAATTTGACCGACGTATACTAGTAGTGGTACTGTACTACTTACTAGTCATATTTAGTGTCACATTTTAACCATAGGTTTAACTAACAAGTACGCACTTGAAGCCTAAGTGATATATATATATATATAGACACACACACACACACACTGCACAGCATCTCCATCATCATTATCAGTACATCCTACGCAGGTGAGTTAGGATGCACTTGATCCCAGAAAGGTATCTATCCTTCAAACCAGAGGAGTGCTTCAAACTAACAACAGTACATAATATCCAACAAAAGAGGGTCGTATACAGCAGCAGAATACATGGCTCGATCTAGATATCAAGACGAATCAAGTTGTGCATATTTGTTGTTGGCATGAACCACATCGCCGCATGTCGGGTTTGCAAAAGCCATCCATCGGATGGAAGCTTGATGCCTTTCACACACTAAAGATTATCTAGCAACAAGCTGTGTCGACGAATCTCTGGATATGGTGATTCATGAAACCCATGGTATGATGTGTAAACACAGTCCCCCATGGCGAATGGAAGTTGCATATCACGGTAATCATCGCCGGTGATATGATCGATGATTCGTTGGATGATCAGATAATTGAGCCCGAGGAACATGGAGTGGTTGCCGAGGCTGTAAACCCATCTCCAGTTGAATATGCCTAGCCCAACGGAGTTGGGATCTTTCTCGAACACGAAGCAGCCATTGCCATCAATGTCACGAACGCCCAAGGCATTGTACTGCATGTGGTTTGATGAAATGGTTTGGTCAATTTGGTACGTGCAAATGAGCATGAAATGACCACCGTCAGTTGAACGAGCGATAAACCACCACCCATTGGATGGTATGATTCCAGGTCCTGGAATCATGAAGGCCAGCGCATTTGCGTCTGCTGCAACAATTCAAATTGGAGACCAAAAGGACAAAAATAAATGATCATGTTCAAAGTATGTGTGGAATTAAGATTATTCTAACAGTGACACATATCATAGAGAGAGAATTGCAATGCCGTGGTCATAATCATACCCCAAGTTAAAAAAAATAAGCCAATGGCTTTCATATTCTAGCAATATATAATGGTTCAAACATCATGTAACAATGAGAGGGAAACATGTATGACATGGCCTACTCATATTCTACCATAGCACTTACTACAGTTATCATATCAACTCTAAGCAATAACATGCGTTGTTATAAATATCCTGGAAATGAGAGTAACATATAGCAATCATGAGGTTATACTCATAATATCTATTCTAACAACCACTAGATACCAATTGTTCTCATATCAACTCTAACAATAACATGTCTGGTCATAAAAATCTAGGAAATTAGAGGAACATATAGAAATGATGTGGTTATAGACATACTATATATTCTAAATTTGTAACAATGAAGAGGCAGTCGTATTCTTAAGGTAAAGATAAGATGAGATAGAACAATTACACGATGATAGATTCCACCAGTATATGCAGCCAATATGTGCGTCGACCGCATAAACGATGCCATCGTGCACTATAGCATCAAAAAGAAGTGTTGGGTAAAGAGGATCGACGATGAGCCATAACCATGTATGGTGACCGGATTCCAGATAGACTAATCCCATGTTGAACACGGCAATGAGCTTGTAATCCATGTAGTCTTCTGATGGTGTGGGCAATTCACAGATTACAACCTTCCGCAAGCAGAGGTCGAGCCAAAAGCTTGACGCGTCTCGTGCGTAGTAGGCAGGAGTGTCCGGCGGGCCACGAGGCTCGATGGCGGCGGTATCCAAAGATGGAAGGGTGATCTCTCGCTGGGTGTAGATATCCACGAGACGCCACGGACTACCGGATTGGTGGATGAGGACGATCCAGTTGGCCTTCATGCCCACCAGTAGTGGTCGCGCATGAAGTATAGGTGGACGGGTAGTGGTAGCATGTCGAGGGGCACCACGGCAACCTCCGTAGGATCATCAAGTCGGTGTCTGGGCCACCTGCGAGGATCAAACATCAACAAGGAGGGTGTCTTGAAAAGAGTCGGCCGGTTGCAGTCGAGTAGACGGTAGAAAGACACCAAGCATGCGGCCAGACGGACGGTGCTGAATAGGTCCATACGATTATAGATCTGCTCCAAGAGAACATCGGAGAGGGAATTCCAATCGCGGCTCTGTGTGTCAGTCGGTTCTGCCATTGGGGTTTTCGGTGCATGCGAGCCAGTGGGGAAGTGGATTCGGGCGGGCGAGCGAAGAAGCTTCTCCTCGTGTGGCCGAGCAGTGAGCGGGGGGATATGGTACGCGCGAGCTACCAAGGAAGATAGCGTGGGTGGGCGAGCAGTGAGCGGGGGGAAATGGTGTGCGGCCGACGATGGGGAAGAGAGGAGGAAGAAAAAGAGAGGAGGAAGAAGAGTGGAAGACGGGGAAGAAAGTGCATTAAATCTCAATTCTACTACTACTACCAGGATATACCGTCCTTCGGAGTGTAAATAGTTACGCCGATGACATGTGGGTCTACCACAAGAGGGCCCATATGTCAGTTAATGGAGGACAGAAGCGTGCTCTACTGGCAAACATGATGGCAGTACTGGGTAAGGCTGATTTAGTAACACCAACACGCTGGTTCAACTTATTAATTAAGTGTCCCATCTGCTGCTGCGTGTATTGTCACTTCACTGCGAAGACTAGTTGAATAGTTCTCTCTCACCAAGTGGGGAATAATGGATCGCGAAGACTTCCTTTCTACATTATCCCTATGCCTCTACGCTCACTTCACTCATTTTGCTCCGTACGTAGTCACTTGTTGAAATCTCTAGAAAGACAAATACTTCGTATTTGGGAACAGAGGGAGGATTTTACTCCGTATTTGGGAACAGAGGGAGTATCACCATATGGAGGGAACAGAGGAAGCTTGAAATATGAACATTTCAATGGGAGGGAGTAAGCCCCATGCATGCATGCATGCATGCATGCAACATGCAACACTCACACATACACATGGACGCACGCAACACTCACGCACCCATGCGGCACACAGCACACGACGCAACACACACGCTCATGCTCAAGTGCTCAACCTACTCCCTACGTCCGTGAAAGACTGTACATTTAGAGATTTACACATTAACCAGGGCATAATCAACGCCCAAAAGTAGCAGACTTATGTATGCATGCGACCATTGAGAGAAGAAGATTAAATGAAGGTCGTTGCATGTTGTAATTAAGGATAGACATGTAGCCTATACCTAGAGCACAAGTTGGTGCATTAGTCAATAAATATCGATTTAGATTAAAAGCTAAATGCATTGGAAGTGTAGATGTACTACTTTGTTTTTTAGCTGATTTCTTTGCTCTGCCAACTGACAGGTGGGACCCAGAAACCAGGTGACAATTAACCAGTCAACAAAGTGCCACGTCAACTATGTGGCCGGTCAGTAAGGTGCAATACGGTGCTCTATGATGGGCTAGTGATCGTATAATCACCGCAAAATTATATATAGTGACCTTAAAGAGCGTATTGTTACATACGTTGAACGCCAGTGTATTTTTCTCATTTCAAATTAAGCCATATTAACTGGAAAGGACGCAGTATGGACTAGTACTAGTACTACTTTGATGTGTATCGTCAACTCGCCGAATGAGGAGAAGCTTGCTTACTACGCCTCTCCCTCGCCCACGCGCGCGGTGGTTCACGGGACGAGGAGAGGGTTTTGACTACAGCGCCCTCTCCCTCTCCCTCTCCCTCGCCCTCGCCCTCGCGGTGGACGTGCAGCAGTTCAATCGGTGTCAGATTGCCAGAAGCATAATGTGTACTGTAGTATCATCATTGTTGGACCTTCCGAAGAGGCGAAGAGCCAAGTGCAAGGTTCACATGAGTATGAACTGTTGAACCTCCCGAATAGGCAAAGAGCCAAGCGCAAGGTTTTATAGGAGTTGTCGTCCTAGTAGGAGCATACTACAACTATAGTGAACGATGCTACTGTATGATGCCGCCACGTCACGTATATCCAAAGTTGTGCCACCTTTTTTTCTCAAAGAGCGTGTTGGAGCCCGTGCAACAACCACACAAGTTGCACGTACACATAACACATTTACTAGTAATAGATTCTAAAGAACAAATACCAGTATGCCACACAAGTTCATCTCTAATTCATGTGATAAATTTGTGCACGACTAGTCTACATATATTCACAGCGCTACCATTCACAATTTACCGTACTCCACTTACACGTTATAGATGGGCTACATGTCCTCCTCCGTGTTCCAGTCCCTGTGTGTTCTTCATGGATGGCACGATCCATAGCGCTGGCAACGGCAATCATTGTCGCAGCTTTCTAGTCCGGTTCCACACGATGGAGACTCAACCAAGTCAAGCGGCATAAATCGTGGATAGCGTGTCCCGACATGTCGCTCATCCGGCAAGGCGCATCGAAGACACAACCATGCTTCATGAACGGCAGGCCTTCCGTGTCGTGCACGGAAGGTGGCATCCGCTTCACAATGGGGTAGCTGTCCCCAATGAAAAGCGAGTACTCTCCAAGAGTGTTCCTCGGCACTCACGTAGCATCACAGGGGTCGAACTTGGCGCCGTTCATCTGGTACACGCGGCATCTCAGATCTAGACACATGGTGACGTACATAGTCAAGGTCCATGCATAATAATGTTGTGCTCAAATATGGCGGTCAGTAATACTGTGCGGCAAATAGTACTACTCAGGTATAGAGGAAGTAAAATAATTGGCTTATTATATATAGCCACTCTTGGCTACATGGATGAGATAGTAAGACATGGAAAAACAAAAATGGTGGCAGCTAGTGGGTTCAAGTCTTCAAGGGCCTAGCTAGCTATACGCGCCCTCCAAGGTAAAAAGTACTCCTACTAGTATGTAAGTAGAGTACTAGTACAACAATGAAAGAGAAGGCGAGAGGGTTAAAAATGGAATACCGGGTAGATGGTGACGGTCCGATCGTGGTAGATTGTGTGACCATGTTGCACATCGGTGGTACCATGGGTAACGATCGCTAAGATAGTTGATCCCAATATGCCAAAGTCAGCTACAAGGTTCCGTGTTAGACCAAATCGCGGATGCAAATGCCCATCCAGATCGGGCGATCTTATTTTGATCATGGGATGACTAGTCCCTGCAAAATAATGGAGTACCGTTAGGGATGCAAATGATGGTTTGTGCATTCCGTTTGTAATCTCCCGTACCGTAGGATGGCAACCAGATGAAACAAGTCCCCTGGCTTGTCACCGCGAATATGCGGCCTAGATGGCGCACGGCGTCTTCGAACATGTAGGGGTACAAATCTGCCACCCCCAACATGCACCAACCTCTGCCGTTACTACCTCTTTCATTGATGGCAATCCTTATGTCGAACACCCGATGAGATCGTAATCATCGTAGCCGCGTCGCTTTGTCGGCGGGTCCGCAATTGCTATCTTCTTCAATCTCATGTAGGCATCATCATACATATTCAAGCCCAACCAGTCCGGAAGGCCGATCCCAATGGTGGAGAAGGGGTCTCACGGGCAGCCGCCTTCTTGTGGATGTTGTGCAAAAATGATGGTGGTATCCGCCAGAGGTATGCAAGCCAATCTTCGCTGGCACCGACCTGCACCTATATATTAGATGGTGGGCAGCGGAGAAATTACGGGATGGAAATGGAATAACTAAGTACTACATGATCAAACTCCATTACTGACCTGCTCATCGGACAAAATCCAACTACCTCTCAACGTCGGCAACTCTAGCGAGGTCAACGTGCAAACATGGCCAGGGAGCGGTGGACTATTCAAAGGATTGTCCCATAGAAGAACCTTCTCCTCGAGGACGCATGGAAGACCAACAAGTATGGCCTTTTCCCAAGCCATTTTAAGCACCGTCTTGAAAAAGTTGGTGCAGGAAGCACCGAGCCTTGCGGTGGTGAGGACGTCAGAGTGGCGTGCGATTTCTCCCAGAGGATCGTCGTCCAAGTCTCCCAGCCCCGACGAGGAGGAGAACCGTCTGGCGAATCCACGGGAGTAGCGACAAACTGCCTTCTCTTCGGGAGGGAGGGGAACTGGCGAGGAGGAGATAAGAGTGTAGTAACCGCAGGGCCTCGTCCCTTCCAACTCTAGATCGTTCCTTAGCGAAGGGGTGAGGCTATTATTTACTACTAGTACTAGCATTATGGGATGTTATGGGATTGCATTATACTGTAAATAATAGCACTAGTAAGAAATTTTTGGCACTAGCTAGTAGTTTTTGGCGTGGATTAAGAAATTTTGGGTATGTTTTTGCTATTTTTGTACACGCCTAACTAGTGTCAAAAACGTCTTACATTATGTGACGGAGGAGTACGATTGCATCAGAGCAAGATTAGACTACTTTCTCAACTAGTAGTGCAATGTACTGTAGTTCTAGCATAGTGCACCAGTTTTGAACTCTTGAATCTCAGGGCCAAGGAGCTACAGTTGGAAGTGGAGGGTACTACTGTTCTCTAGAACCATAGTTGTACTATCAATGCAGGGAACGTACACCCGCGTAGTGTCCTAGTGGGTACTCTCAGTGCTCTATTCAGCCGCTCCTCTCACGTAGCTGGCCTACTCAGCCACTCCTCTCATGCACACACTAGCAGCCTGTTTATTAGCGAAGGTTACCGCGGGGGCAGAACATTTGAGTTACTTGATACAACGAGACTAGTGTAACATCCCAAATTTTCAATTTGGAATGTTATACATTAGATCATCACTGCATATCATATTTTATTGCATTTTGGCTTGATCCTAGAAATTCTACGCAACTCAAGGACCCACGGAGAAAGTTGGGGATTTCGTTATTTTCATATTTGAGTTTTCTCGAATTTTGAAAAGAGGATCGTTTGATTTTAATTATTTTCTCTTTGAATATTTCTTTTATGAAAATAAAAGAGAGAGGATAAAATGACTTCCTCAAAATAACGAAATATTGGAGATTTAATATTAAAATGAAATAAGAATTTTATTCGGAGTTTTATTGCTATTTTATTTGAATTAAGAAAATATGCGTTTTTCAAAATTGCATTAGAGTCCCAAATAAATGTTCACCTTGTCCGGTAGATTTTTAGAGGACGGGGAAAATTTATTTCAGGATTTTTGGAGTCCGTTTAATATTTCTTTCATTTGTTTTTCTGCGCGAAACAATTTTAAAAAAATTACCGACCTAACCGGGCAGTGTCCGACCTGGACACTAGCCCGGCCGGCCTCTATAAACCGCGGAGGCCCGAGCCCCACTTCCGCCAATTCAAACCCTAACTGCCGCCCAAACCCGCCACTTCCCAGTGTCGCGCCGCCACGCCGAGCCCGCCGCCGCCACCCGACCCCGCCGCCGGAGCCGCCCGCCGCCGCCACCATCTCGTCGGACCTCGTCGGAGGTAGCCGCCGCCGCCCTCTGTTTTCGCGAGAAAACCGATCGGTTTTTTTTAACCCTAGATCCCTTTTTTATTATTTTTAGATTATTTTTTCCGGTTTATTTATTTAGTGAACGCCCATTTGTTCGTTCGTTTTAACGAACGATTTTCACCGTTTAACCGCAGACAGCGAATGTTCGTTCGTTATCCTGTTCGTTAGTTTTTCTTTTTCTCGGATTTTTCGCGATTATTTTCAATCGTGATTTCTGATCCGATTTTTGTTTTAGTTTATTTTTTCGCTCGTTTATCGAAATCAGACGATTCAAGCGCCTAGAGTTTAGTCTCGAAGTCCTCTTTCTGTTTAATCCACTTAAACAAGTTTTTGCTACTGTAAAATTTTACTTTAGTCCAGATTAGTAAACGAAGCTTGTTTCTATCGCAGTTTGAGTTTCGTCGCTTCGTTTGATTTGTTTCTTTTTGCAAACCGGAGTTATTAAGTTGTACTTTCTGGTTAGATCTTATTATTTGAGTTTTACCGTGGACCTTTTCTCGATTGCTTATTGTATGCTTGTTTGTTTGCGATAGAGTACCGGGAGTGCGAAGCGTGCTACTACGAGTCTCTAGGTTTCACGGGTCATCAGCAAGGCAAGTAACACTTTGATCATACCTCTTTACTACCCAGTTTTATTGCATTAGATCAATCTTTAAACAATTGCATGGTTAGGATCTGATTAAATTGTGGGTTTGGGAAGTAGATGAGGTAGTTCCTATTCACCTGTTTATTATCAAACCTATGGGAGTTACTTCTACGTTATGCTTATATTGCTATGCTATGCTCGTAGACGTGGTTTGGGTTTGAATGTATTCATGATAGATGTTAGTATTGCTAATTAGTGGTTAACTTAAGGTGGAAACTTTAATACACATCTGGGTGGATTGAGGCACCTGGGGAACCCAGTGTTGTCTGTATTTTTGGAAATCCCGGGGTACCGTGTGATTCTCCTATGGACTGCCACCCAGGCTAAAAGGTATCATAAGATTATTCATGCTAGAAACTTTTGTGTGCAGCCACATGCCATTATGGTCTCTGGCATAGTTGAGTAAGTTGTGGGAAACCTTTCCATGATGGGCTAAAAGATGTAGGGGATTATAGGTGTACAGGCCTATCTATCGGTTAAGGGGACCTCTTCGAAAGACTGTGTCTCGGTCATCCATTTCTCAAACATTATGTAGTGCGAGAAATCCAACGGAGGAGATCGAGTCTTGTGTGGAAAAGTACACAAACCTCTGCAGAGTGTACAAACTAATCATGGTTAGCCGTGTCCCTGGTTGTGGACATCTTGAGTATCTAGTTCTTGGATTATCATGTGGATCTCATCACTTTTAATATAATTTGATTGGGTTTAATGATGATGCTAATTGGGATTGAGTTGGGTGAACCTTCTCAATGTTTAACAACTACCATGAGAGTTAAATAAACTTTATTCCTTTGTTGTAGGAAAAAATTGGCTTTCCGCAAAACATATTAACCCTACAGCCTCCAACGGCCATATATGCATGTAGTGATAGCTTTATTCTATTCATTACTCTTTTGTGTTGCCTTGCCAGCATATTCCATGTGCTGACCCGTTTCAGGCTGCAACGTATCATGTTACAGACTTTTCACACGATGAGTAAGGAGCCATAGGTCGTTTTCTTTCACTCAGTGATGCCGTTGGAGTTGATGGACTCACTTTATCTTCCAAGCCTTCCGCTGTTATCGTATTAGATGGCCTTAAGCCATATTTATTGTATTAAGTTCTCTTTTGAGACATTCGATGTAATAACTATGTGATTGCTACTCTGTTATAAATCCTTCAAGTATTGTGCGTGTTAGCATTACCAATCCAAGGATGACACTGATGCACAGAGATCAGATTGTTTGAGGTATGGTCGCTACAAGATGGTATCAGAGCACATGCTGACTGTAGGACATGATCACTAAGCTAAAGCCCTAGATCCCTACTCTCTTCTCATTTCTGACTTCTCTCCATTTTTCTACTCTTTAGGATGGTGGATGCAAGGAACAAGTTTGCACAAACGGATGAAGACACCCCCTTTGGACGACACTTGAAGGAAGTCACTAGATACCTGAACATTGGAATACCAAGCTTCACCGGGACTTACAACACCACTTTACCAGAAGAGGGTCACTGGATGATTCATGTTCAAGTTCCAGGAAGGACATTCACGCCTGTCACTGAGCCCATAGAGTTTTCCTTTGATGCACCAACCTGGAGTCTAGGAAAGAGTATGGCAGCCCACATCACCATGGGATGCATTGGAGAATCTTACCACAAGGATCTCAAGGATACTATCTACCAGATTTGTGGGCGCCGAGATGAGCAATGGGAGATGATCAGCACCATGAAGGATAGATCGATTTCAGCTTTCATCCAGGAGTTAAACCAGCACATTCGACGCCAGGGGAACCAGATGTGCGCAGGCATGACAGATTTGAAGAAAGCGATGACCAGAATCACGGAGCTGGAGGAAGAACCCAAGGCTACTCGCGAAGATTATGAGAAGGAAATTGTCGTACTAGTGGAGAAGAATGACGACCTGACAAGGAAGCTGGGAGTATTCATGGGAGACCCCGCGCCAAGAGGAGAAGATGATGGTTCCACTTGCCCGTAGAACTACATCATCATCGACGACACTGACTCGGACCCCGACGATAGCGATGATGACTATGTTGATGAAGCTGGAGCGGATATCATGGAGCCTTCGACCGATCAATTTTTCTAGTCGACCACCATATCAGTAGTAGTATTCCATGATGTATATAGTATAGTCCGAGCACTTTTGTAACGATAGTTCTAGACCGATTGTATGCCCTTGCTTGATTGAATTGAGTGATATGTTTGTGTTTGTCTCATGTGCATATGCGTAGTGTTTTCCCTTAGACCTCATTCTACTCTGTTTTCTCATCTTTTCCAAACCCAGCTGATGCCTCCGAGACGCGGCAATGGATTTGCTTTCCCACCGGAGCTCACTCAGTTGATCCAGCAGCAGAATGCATTGATGCAGATACTAGTCCAGAATCAGAATCAGGGGAACAACAACAACCCACCACCACCACCACCTGTTGATCACTTAGCCCATTTTCTAAGGCTGAATCCGTCGATGTTCTCCAGTAGCACCAAGCGGATAGCTGCAGATGAGTGGCTCCGCAAGATTGAAAGGGAGTTGACCACTGCAGGATGCACAGATGCGGAGAGAGTGCGTTTTGCCGCACATCAGCTTGATGGACCCGCAGCATCATGGTGGGAGAATTTCACAGTCACATACCCCATCGACACTGTTACATGGGACCAGTTCCAGCAGGCTTTTGCACTGCCCATGTATCAACAGGAGCTATGGCCATGAAGAAGCGTGAGTTTCGCAATTTACGCCAAGCAGGGCGCACCGTTGGCCAGTATGTGGATGACTTTAGTAAGCTAGCCCGTTATGCCCCAGATGACGTCGCTACGGATGCAGCTAAGCAAGAGAAGTTTCTGGAAGGACTGAATGATGAACTGAGCATGCAGTTGATGGTGGGAAATTTCAATAACTACCAGGTGTTGGTAGATAGAGCACTCGTGATTGAAGGGAAGCAGCAACAGATTGACAACCGCAAGAGGAAGTATGGACAAAGGAAGTATAATTCCGGAGCTCAGCAAAGACCCCGTTTTACCCCGAACTCGGAAGGACCCCTTCAGCATAACCATGGAGGTCACAATCACACTGGAGGAAATTTGCACAACCATAGTGGCTCTAAGAACGGGAATAGTAATGGAGGAAGCAACGGATAAAACTGTTCCAACCCAGCAACACCCGCCAAGAAAGATCTAAGCCACGTTACTTGCTACAAGTGCCAGAAGACTGGACATTACGCTAATGAATGTCCTGAAGCTAAGAATGGAAACAGCAATGGAAGCTCTGGGAAGAAGCCCAACCCTTTCAACAGGGGACAAGTGAACCACGTTAACATGGAGGAGGTTGAATCCCAGCCTGATGCAGTAATAGGTAAGTTTTTGGTTAAGTCATTTACTGCAGTCGTTCTTTTTGATACTGGTGCATTGCATTCATACATATCAAGGGGATTTGTGGAGAAGTATAAACTGCCCACCAAAGTTCTTAGTACACCTATGTTAGTGAGCTCTCCAGGAGCAGAGTACATGGCAAGCCAAGGATGTTTTCATATGCCATTGACCATAGGTAGGCATGTTTTCCCCTCAGATCTGATAATTTTGGAATCGCAATGTTTGGATGTGATTCTGGGTATGGATTGGCTATCGATGTACGGAGGAAACATCGACTGCGCCAGTAAGATGATTTTTCTCACCACCCCAGAAGGAAGAAGGATCAAGTATGTATCCCGGCATGTGCCGAATAGGACGCAAGTAAATTCCTTATCAGGAGTTGTACAGGAGGAAGTACCAGTGGTGAAGGATTTCCCGGATGTATTTCCAGAAGAGTTGCCAGGCATGCCACCGGATAGAGACATTGAGTTTTTGATTGAGCTTTTGCCGTGCACAGGCCAATATCTAAGAGACCGCATGTAATGCCCGCAAAGGATTTGGAGGAAATTAAGAAGCAGATTAAGGAGTTACTGGATAAAGGTTATATTCGCCCAAGTTCGTTACCTTGGGGATCACCAGTGCTTCTAGTGGAGAAGAAGGATGGATCGTTAAGGATGGTTGTTGATTATCGAGGATTCAATGAGGTGACGATCAAGAACAAGTACCCACTACCGATGATCAATGATTTGTTTGATCAGCTGCAAGGAGCTAAAGTGTTTTCCAAGATCGATCTGCGATCAGGGTACCACCAACTGAAGATTCGAGAGCAGGATATACCTAAGACAGCTTTTACCACAAGGTATGGGCTATATGAGTATACCGTTATGTCATTTGGTCTGACCAACGCACCTGCCTATTTTATGAACATGATGAACAAGGTGTTTATGGAGTTTTTGGATAAGTTAGTTGTGGTGCTCATTGATGATATTATGTTCTACTCAAAGAATGAAGAGGAGCATAAAGAGCATTTGCGTTTAGTACTTGGGAAGCTCAGACAACATCGGTTGTACGCCAAGTTCAGCAAGTGTGAGTTTTGGTTGAAGGAAGTTGGATTTCTTGGACATGTTATATCCAGAGAAGGAATAGCAGTAGATCCCACCAAAGTTGTCATTGTGACAAATTGGGAGGCACCCACGTTAGTTGGAGAGATCCGGAGTTTTCTTGGACTCGCAGGATACTACCGGAGGTTCATTGAGAATTTAACAAAGATTGCAAAGCCTATGACGGAGTTGCTAAAGAAGGACACCAAGTTCAAATGGACTGAGGAATGTGAGGCCAGTTTTCAAGAGTTGAAGAAACGCTTGGTTACATCACCAGTGTTGATTCTGCCGGATCAACGCAAGGATTATGAAGTGTATTGCGGCGCTTCTCGTCGAGGACTTGGAGCCGTACTTATGCAGGAGGGAAGAGCTGTTTCATATGCCTCACGACAGCTTAAACACCATGAGTTAAATTATACTACGCATGATTTGGAGTCAGCAGCCGTAGTGCATGCATTGAAGACTTGGAGACATTTTCTCATCGGAAAACATTGTGGGGTATACGCAGATCACAAGAGTTTGAAGTATATCTTCATGCAGAAGGAGTTGAATCTCAGGAAGAGGAGATGGTTGGAACTCATTAAGGATTATGATATGAGGTTGCATTATTATCCCGGAAAGGCTAACGTAGTAGCCGATGCATTGAGCCGCAAGAGTCATGTCAATACACTCATGACCAGAGAGTTACCCAAGGAGTTAGCAGAGGACCTTCGCGAGCTATGTTTGGAGATAGTTCCGAGAGGCTATGTAGCAGCATTGGAGATACAATCTACTTTTATGGATAAGATCAGAGAAGCTCAGAAGACGGACAAGGAGATTGCCGATATAAAGGAAAGGATGAGCAAAGGAAAGGCTACAGGATTTCGTGAGGATGAGCACGATACCTTATGGTTTGAGGACCGCGTATATGTGTCAAATGATCCAGAGATCAGGAAGTTGATTTTGCAGGAGGCACATGATTCGCCATATTCAATTCACCCAGGAAATACTAAGATGTATCTGGATTTGAAGGATAGTTTCTGGTGAACCGGAATGAAGAAGGATATTGCGGAGTATGTAGCAGTTTGTGATGTATGTCAGAGAGTGAAGGCAGAGCATCATAAGCTAGCAGGATTGCTACAACCATTGCCGATACCTGAATGGAAGTGGGACAAACTAGGCTTGGATTTTATCACGGGATTGCCCAGGACTCGTTCAGGCTAATACTCGATATGGGTTGTAGTCGATCGTTTGACGAAAGTAGCTCATTTCATCCCAGTGAAGACCACCTACACCAGCGCTAAGTTGGCAAAGATATACATGACCAGGATTGTATGTTTGCATGGAGTTTCGAGGACCATTGTATCAGATAGAGGAACCCAGTTTACCTAAAAGTTTTGGAATGAGTTGCGTGAAACTTTGGGAACCAGGCTAGAGTTCAGTACAGCTTTTCACCCGCAGACAGATGGACAGACTGAGAGAGTCAATCAGATTCTGGAGGACATGTTGAGCGCTTGTGCAATAGACTATGGATCTAGTTGGGACGATAATTTGCTGTAGCAGAGTTCTCTTACAACAACAGCTATCAAGCCAGTTTAAAGATGGCCCCTTTCGAAGCATTGAACGGAAGGAGGTGCAGGACACCGTTGTTATGGGACGAAGTTGGAGACCGACAGTTGTTTGGACCAGATTTGATTAAAGAGTCTGAAGAGAAGGTTAAGCTGATTCGCGATAGAATCAAGGTAGCCCAGTCCAGGCAGAAGAGCTATGCGGATTCTAAATGCAAGGAGACAGTTTACAAAGTTAGAGACAGAGTGTATCTTCGTGTATCACCACTTCGAGGAGTGAAGCGCTTTGGAGTTAAGGGAAAGTTAGCACCACGTTTTGTGGTACCATACAAAGTTTTGGAACGTATGGGAGAAGTTGCTTACAAGTTGGAATTGCCCGAAGGATTGTCAGGAGTTCATGACGTGTTCCATGTTTCTCAGTTGAAGAAGTGTCACGCAGAGATGGCTGATATCCCTTTGAGAGATACAGTGCCGCTGGAAGCTATTCAGTTGGATAGCGATTTGACCTACAAGGAGAAGCCAGTCAAAATCCTCGAGTTTGCCAGCCGAGTTACACGCAGCAAAGTTATCAAGTTCTGCAAGGTTCAGTGGAGCCACCATACCGAACATGAAGCCACCTGGGAACGAGAGGAAGACCTACGAAAGGATCACCCTCACCTATTTTCTAGCCAACCCGAATCTCGAGGGCGAGATTCATCTTAAGGGGGATAGGTTTGTAACATCCCAAATTTTCAATTTGGAATGTTATACATTAGATCATCACTGCATATCATATTTTATTGCATTTTGGCTTGATCCTAGAAATTCTATACAACTCAAGGACCCACGGAGAGAGTTGGGGATTTCGTTCTATTCATATTTGAGTTTTCTCGAATTTTGAAAAGAGGATCGTTTGATTTTAATTATTTTCTCTTTGATTATTTCTTTTATGAAAATAAAAGAGAGAGGATAAAATGACTTCCTCAAAATAAAGAAATATTGGAGATTTAATATTAAAATCAAATAAGAATTCTATTCGGAGTTTTATTGCTATTTTATTTGAATTAGGAAAAATATGGTTTTTCAAAATTGCATTAGAGTCCCATATAAATGTTCACCTTGTCCGGTAGATTTTTAGAGGACGGGAAAAATTTATTTCAGGATCTTTGGAGTCTGTTTAGTATTTCTTTTATTTGTTTTTCTGCGCGGAGTAATTTAAAAAAAAAAGTTACCGACCTAACCTGGCCGTGTCTGACCTGGACACCAGCCCGGCCGGCCTTTATAAGCCGCGGAGGCCCGAGCCGCGGCCCCGCCAACCGAAACCCTAACCGTCGCCCGAACCCACCGCCGCCGCCCGCTGGAGCCACGCCACCGCCTGGCCGCCTTGACCCCGTCGCCGCCGCCGTCTTGCCGGACCTAGTCAAAGGTAGCCGCCACCGTCCTCAGTTTTCGCGAGAAAACCGATCGGTTTTTTTAAACCCTAGATCCCTTTTTTTATTATTATTTTTAGATCATTTTTTCTAGTTTATTTATTTAGCGAACGCCTGTTCGTTCGTTCGTTTTAACGAACGATTTTCACCGTTTAACCGCAGACAGCGAACGTTCGTTCGTTAGCCTATTTCTCGGATTTTTCACGATTATTTTCGATCGTGATTTCTGATCTAATTTTCGTTTTAGTTTATCTTTTCGCTCGTTTATCGGAATCAGGTGATTCAAGCGCCTAGAGTTTCGTCTCGAAGCCGTATTTGTGTTTAATCAACTTAAACAACTTTTTGCTACTGTAAAATTTGACTTTAGTCCAGATTAGTAAATGAAGCTTATTTCTTTCGCAGTTTGAGTTTCGTTGCTTCGTTTGATTTGTTTGTTTTTGCAAGCCGGAGTTCTTAAGTTGTACTTTCTGGTTAGATCTTCTTATTTGAGTTTACCCGTGCACCTTTGCTTGATTGCTTATTGTATGCTTGTTTGTTTGTGATAGAGTACCCGGAGTGCGAAGTGTGCTACTACGAGTCTCTAGGTTTCACGGGTCATCAGCAAGGCAAGTAACATTTTGACCATACCTCTTTACTACCCAGTTTTATTGCATTAGATCAATCCTTAAACAATTGCATGGTTAGGATCTGATTAAATTGTGGGTTTGGGAAGTAGATGAGGTAGTTCCTATTCACCTGTTTATTAACAAACCTATGGGAGTTACTTCTACGTTATGCTTATATTGCTATGATATGCTCGTAGATGTGGTTTGGGTTTGAGTGTATTCATGACAGATGTGAGTATTGCTAATTAACGGTTAACTTAAGGTGGCAACTTTAATACACATCTGGGTGTATTGAGGCACCTGGCGAACCCAGTGTTGTCTGTATTTTTGGAAATCTCGGGGTACCGTGTGATTCTCCTATGGACTGCCACCCAGGCTAAAAGGGATCATAAGATTATTCATGCTAGAAACTTCCGTGTGCAGCCACATGCCATTATGGGCTCTGGCATAGTTGAGTAAGTTGTGGGAAACCTTTCCATGATGGGCTAAAAGATGTAGGGGATTATAGGTGTACAGGCCTATCTATTTGTTAAGGGGACCTCTTTGGAAAGACTGTGTCTCGGTCATCCGTTTCTCAAACATTATGTAGTGCGAGAAATCCAACGGAGGAGATCGAGTCTTGTGGGGAAAAGTGTACAAACCTCTGCAGTGTGTACAAACTAATCATGGTTAGCCGTGTCCCCGGTTATGGACCTCTTGAGTATCTAGTTCTTGGATTATCATGTGGATCTCATCACTTTTAATATAATTTGATTGGGTTTAATGATGATGCTTAATTGGGATTGAGTTGGTTGAACCTTCTCAATGTTTAACAACTACCATGATAGTTAAATAAACTTTATTCCTTTGTTGTAGGGAAAAATTGGCTTTCCGCAAAACATATTAACCCTACAGCCTCCACCAGCCATATATGCATGTAGTGATAGCTTTATTCTGTTCATTACTCTTTTGTGTTGCGTTGCCAGCATATTCCATGTGCGGACCCGTTTCGGGCTGCAACGTATCATGTTGCAGACTTTTCAGACGACGAGTAAGGAGCCATAGGTCGTTGTCTTTCACTCAGTGATGCCGTTGGAGTTGATGGACTCACTTTATCTTCCAAGCCTTCCACTGTTATCGTATTAGATGGCCTTAAGCCATATTTATTGTATTTCTCTTTTGAGACATTCGATGTAATAAGTGTGTGATTGCTACTCTGTTATAAATCCTTCAAGTATTGTGCGTGTCAACATTACCGTTCCAGGGATGACACTGATGCACAGAGATCAGACTGTTTGAGGTCTGGTCGCTACAACTAGGCTTTTTGCTTCCATTTGTGGAGGTGTAATGGATCTCGTCGAACTTTGTTCGTAGTTCCTTCTTTATGAATGAGATGAAGCAAAGCTTTTGCCTCCGTTTCAAGAAAAACACGTGAAGAGGAATTTCTTTTATAGTAGAGCCGATAATGGAGTGAAGTCCATGCGTGCAACGCCACAATCTATAGATTAGTAGTAGAGCACTTTACGTACAGAGCCATATTGCACAGTTCCCAATGCCCCGTGTCGGTGTCAAAACCGGCGAATCTCGGGTAGGGGGTCCCGAACTTTGCGTCTAGGCGGATGGTAACAGGAGACAAGGGACACGATGTTTTTACCCAGGTTCGGGCCCTCTCGATGGAGGTAATACACTACTCCTGCTTGATTAATATTGATGATATGGGTAGTACAAGAGTAGATCTACCACGAGATAAAGGAGGCTAAACCCTAGAAGCTAGCCTATGGTATGATTGTTGTTCGTCCTACGGACTAAACCCCTTCGTTTTATATATAAACCGGATAGGTTTGTGTTACACAGAGTCGGTTACAATGGTAGGAGATCTACATATCCGTATCGCCAAGCTTGCCTTCCACGCCAAGGAAAGTCCCATCCGGACACGGGACGAAGTCTTCAATCTTGTATCTTCATAGTCTTGGAGTCCGGCCGTGATGATAGTTCGGCTATCCGGACACCCCCTAGTCCAGGAACTTAGTTCATCTGTAAAAGAGAGGAACTTAGTTCGGCCGTATCCTGGACGGGTGTAGCACGTTGTTCATCTGTAAAAGAGAGGAACTTAGTTTAAAAAAGAAAAAAGATCATGCGGAAGATGTACTTTATATTAAATAAACAGAGTACGATTCAAAGAAGTGAATAAGATTGAGCTTTATTGTCTCTTGTGATACATGCATGCAGCCCCTTGTATGGGGGTATGCCACTAGTAGGCGCCGGACTCGTCTAGCCGTGTCCGGGGTTTGAATGACCTATTCAGGTTCTTTGACTAGCGGAGCCGGATGGGTGTGGGGCTGTCAAGGCAGTCTCACGTTCTTCCGTGCTCGAGTAACACTTAATACTTCCTTTTAATGAGATGATGCCGCGTGGACCGGGCATTTTAAGTGTTAGAGATGCATAATGCGATATTGCATTAAAGCGGGCGAAAGCTTCGCGTCCCAATAGTGCTTGATGGCTACTTTTAAACGGGGCGACATGGAAGATTAACTTTTCGCGACGGAAGTTGTCGGATGAACCAAACACAACTTCTAGCAGTATGGAGCCCGTACAATGGGCATATGGGCCTGGCATTACTCCTTTAAAGGAGGTGCTGCTACGGTGAATTTTGGTTGGGTCTATCCCCATCCTGCGGATTGTGTCCTGATATATCAGGTTTATGTCACTGCCCCCATCCATGAGGACTTGTGTAAGTTGGAATCCGTCGATTACAGGATCCAATATCAAGGCAGTCCATCCTGCCTTCCGGATACTTTCGGAATAGTCCTGATGGTCGAAGGTGATTGGTTTTGACAACCAGTGTGCGGCGCGCATTCTAGTGGGCGCCGCTCTATTTTTCCCTTTGATCACGTGAAGTGAGTTTACTGTTTTAACCTCTTGTGGGAAATTCTTTTGTTTTTCGGGACTCTGCTTGTGGTGCTCGTCATCATCTTCACTTGGTGTGTCGAGCCCCTTGTGTTCGGCGTTGAGTCTGCCGGACTGTTTGAAGACCCAACAATCTCTGTGGGTATGGTTTGCAGGCCACCCGGGAGTACTGTGGATTTGACATATCTTGTCCAAAATTTTGTTTAAGTTGGATAGCTCATCGCTATTCTCCTTAAGGGGCAGTTTTTTATTGTTCTGCCGTGAGCTTTTGAATCCGGCGTTGACTGCCGCGCTCTTTGGACCGTTCCTTTTAATCCAGCGCTGATCCTTGTTGCGCCGTGGTTTCCCGTTTCCATCCCTCGACTTGGATGTACTTGGGTCACTGGTGCTGCATCTTGCTAGCCAGCTATCCTCTCCAGCAAAGCGGGTCATGAGGCTTGTTAATGCGGCCATTGTTCTTGGCTTTTCTTGACCGAGGTGTCTGGCGAGCCATTCGTCTCGGACGTTGTGTTTGAAGGCTGCTAAGGCTTCAAGGTCCCAAATGACTATTTTGTTCTTTTTAGTAAGGAACTTGTTCCAGAATTTCCGGCTGACTCTCCGGCTGTTGAGTTATGTGACTTAGATAAATCGCATCAAGAACCGGAGGGCGGACATAGGTCCCCTGAAAATTTTCCCGAAACGCATCCTCGAGCTCTTCCCAGCTTCCAACGGTATTTTCGGGGAGGCTTTTAAGCCAATGCCGAGCTGGACCTTTGAGTTTGAGGGGTAAGTATTTTATGGCGTGGAGATCATCTCCTCTAGCCATGTGTATGTGGAGGATGTAATCCTCAATCCGCATCTCGTGGTCTGTTGTTCCGTCGTATGCCTCTATGTTTACGGGTTTGAATCACTGGAAATTCATGATCCAGCACCTCATCGGTGAAACATAGGGGATGTGCGGCGCCCCTGTATTTGGGTGTGCCGTGATGTTCGGATATTTGGCGTGTTGCATTGCTTTGAAGAGCTTGCTTTCTCGGCCCATAGACGGACCTAACTGGGTCATCCTTTTGATGTGAATCCTTGTTCGGATCGCATATCGGCTTGTGTGCGGTGCTTTTTGCCGCTCTCTTTTTGCCGTGGGGTCGTCCATCCGACCAGGTGGCCTTCTTATTTTTTGATTGTGGGGGCTCTATGGCCTCCTCATCAAATTTGGGCAGTAGTTTTCTCTTTGGGTAGCTCTTTTTTCGCGATCGCTGCCGTATTTGTCTCATGTGTTGAATATTTTGCTCCATCTGATCCTGAGTGCATCTTCCGCTGTTTTGAGCTTCCGCTTCGCTTTGTCGAGCTACGCGGCGGCGAGCCTTTTCTCGAGGTTATTTTGTTCCAACAATTTGTCCGCGTGAGGTCGTCCGGACTGTTGTCTTCGCCGGGGACGGGTTGTTTATCCAAGTTGTCTTGTTCGGACGATTGCTCGATAGCATGTTCGTCGTCCACCGGTTCGCCCTGCTCTATGGCTGGGTCTCTGTTGAGGCGGGACTTGCTTCGGCTTTTATGTTGCCGTTTTGACTGCTTTTCGAGGATTTTATCCTTCGTAGCGTCCCGTTGTTCCTCGTCTTCATTTCCTTTAGGTGTATCCACCATGTATACATCATTGGATGAGGTGGTTGTCCAGCATCCTATAGGCGCTGGTTCTTGGTTGTCTCCTACATCGTTGTCCATACCGTCGATGTCTTCGGAGTCGAAATCGAGCACGTCGTGTAAGCTTTCGACAGTGGCTACAAAGTGGGTGGTGGGTGGGCGTTGTATTTCTTCGTCGTCCGCATCCCAACTTTCCTGACAGTAGTCCAGCCATGGATCTCCGGATAAAGAGAGAGACTTTAGTGAATTCAGAATGTCGCCAAAGGGCGAGTGCTGAAAGATGTCCGCGGCAGTGAACTCCATGACCGGCGCCCGATCGGATTCGATTGGCAGGGGCGCGGAGGGTTCGGAGTCCGGAGAAGAGTCCGGCACCCAGGAGTCAAGGTCTTCGCAGCGACAGGGATGGAGTTCGCTCAATCGCCAGAGATTGTAGCCCCGAGGCGGTGTCCAACCACCCGTCCTCGATCGGGGAATCCGGCCCGAATTAAGGGTCGGAGCGGATCTTTGTGCGGCCTCCGAGCCTTTGACCGGCTGCAGAGCTAGATCTTGCCCATCGAAACAGTGCGGCATGCTTGGCTGCGGCTCGAATCCGTCGAAGATCAAGTCTCCGCGGATATCGACCGTATAGTTCAAACTTCCAAACCTGACCTGATGGCCAGGGGCGTAGCTTTCGATCTACTCCAGATGGCCAAGCGAATTGGCCCGCAGTGCAAAGCCGCCGAATACAAAGATCTGTCCGGGGAGAAAAGTCTCACCCTGCACCGCGTCGTTGTTGATGATCGAAGGAGCCATCGGTCCTATAGGTGACGACACAGAGGAACTCTCAATGAAAGCACCAATGTCGGTGTCAAAACCGGCGGATCTCGGTGGGGGGGTGCCGAACTGCGTGCGCCTAGGCGGATGGTAACAGGAGACAAGGGACACGATGTTTTTACCTAGGTTCGGGCCCTCTCGATGGAGGTAATACCCTACTCCTTCTTGATTAATATTGATGATATGGGTAGTACAAGAGTAGATCTACCACGAGATCAAGGAGGCTAAACCCTAGAAGCTAGCCTATGGTATGATTGTTGTTCGTCCCTACGGACTAAAACCCTCCGGTTTATATAGACACCGGATAGGTTAGGGTTACACAGAGTCAGTTACAATGGTAGGAGACCTACATATCCGTATCGCCAAGCTTGCCTTCCACGCCAAGGAAAGTCCCATCCGGACACGGGACAAAGTCTTCAATCTTGTATCTTCATACTCTTGGAGTCCGGCCGTGATGATAGTTCGGCTATCCGGACAACCCCTAGTCCAGGACTCCCTCACCCCACCAGGCTTTTTCGGCTCCTCGGGCTTAATTGAGAGGCGCTAGTTTAAATATGCTACTAGTTGATGAGGAAGCTGCAAGCGAGGTGTGGCTAGGGCGAGCACGCTGTCGGTGTCAAAACCTGCGGATCTCGGGTAGGGGGGTCCCAAACTATGCGTCTAGGATCGATGGTAACAGGAGACGGGGCACACGATGTTTACCCAGGTTCGGGCCTTTTCTATGGAGGTAATACCCTACTTCCTGCTTGATTGATCTTGATGAATATGAGTGTTACAAGAGTTGATCTACCACGAGATCGTAATGGCTAAACCCTAGAAGTCTAGCTTATTAGTATATGGTAATGAATCTATCCTATCCGGACTATGGTCTCCGGTTTATATAGACACCGGAGAGATCTAGGGTTACATGGAGTTGGTTACATAAGAAGGAATCTTCATAATTGGTCGCCAAGCTTGCCTTCCACGCCAAGGAGAGTCCAATCCGGACACGGGTATAGTCTTTGGTCTTTGTTTCTTCACAGCCCATCAGTCCGGCCCAATGAGTAACAGGCCGGATGCCCGTGGACCCCTTAGTCCAGGACTCCCTCAGTAGCCCCTGAACCTGACTTCAATGACAAGGAGTCCGGCGCGCAGTTTGTCTTCAGCATTGCAAGGCGGGTTCCCCTTTTTCTGAACTCCAAGATGGTCTTCAGATGTAATGATTGTATCCGGACCTGTGTGTATAATTGCAGAAAATACAATACTTCACGAGCCTAATATGTCGACAACTATTTATGACATTGCTTCACGCCTGCCCGATTATTATTTTCAACCGTTGGCTAGCCTGTCGCCCCACATCTCGGGAAGCGGTTTTATTGGCACGTCTTGTCAAAGCAGAGATCGTGTCTCCTTATTCACGGGATTTTCAATAATGTTGGTATGGGTAACCCAACCGTCCCCTGGGTACAACTCTTTGAGGATAGGTAAGTTTGGAGACCCAGGAGGGGACGCTCGATATTATGGGCCTTATATAGGGACCCAGACTTGTCTTTTTCTTCCGTGCTTGCTTCTTCCTCAACCCCAGCCACCTCGAGTTCTAGCCCTCGAGTCCTAATCACCACCAGCCCCAATCATGTTTGGGTCCAGCCGTTCAGGCCAGTGGGTGGTTTCTTCCGTCACGGAGGAGGATGTTGCGAAGCTCCGCGTAGCGAGGTACCTGACCCCAGCAATCCTTCATCGGCTTCCTGCCGAGGGGCAGATTATCCCCACCCCGAAATCCGGCGAGAGGGTAGTATTTGTGTCCCACTTCCTCCATGGGTTAGGGTTCACGCTTAACCCCTTCGTCCGGGGGCTTATGTTCTACTATGGGCTAGATTTTCACGATTTGGCCCCGGACTCTATTCTTCTCATCTCAAAGCATTCACATCACGTGTGAAGCCTTCCTCCCACCCTCCGCACTTTGCTTTGTGGCTCAAGACTTTTGATGTGAGGCCGCAGGTGATAGAGGGCGAGCAGGCAGAGTGCGGCAGCGTTGTAATAAACAAGCTCGCCAGCATGGTTTGGTTTGAAGGATCCTTCGCCGAGTCTTCCGAACTATGGCAGCAGGGATGGTTTTATGTCAACAAGCCGTGGGGCTCCAAGTGGGCGGCTACGCCTGCGTTCCGACCCGGCCCTCCGACTCAGCTTGCTTCATGGATCAACAAGGGGTTGGACTGGGGACCGCTAGTGAGGTGCAGACTCTGCAAGGTCACATCCGAAGCCTTACTAAGAGGGGCATCGACCTTGTGAACGTCGTTCAAGTAATGTTGATCCGCCGGATCCTGTCGTGTCAACAGCGACCTCTCCGTATGTGGGAGTTCAATCCAGAAGGGCGGCGCACTCTTCAGCACTTCTTCGGCATTACACACGAAGGAATGTGGAAGTTATATTTCGGGGAGCGGGAGCAATGGCCGGACACCACCGAAGACGTCGCTCAACTGCAATCATCCGGACACCCCGGTAAGTATTTAATCCCCGCACAACTTTCATCCAAGCAACTTTTGGCAAGACACTAAACAACCTGCCTTTATACAAGACTAGATGAAGAAAGCGGTGTTAATCTGGTGTCCGGCGCCCCTTCGCGAAGACACTGCGTCCGCCCTACTGACGCGGATGTTGTTCCCGACACCGTACCTGGTGTCTAGAGAGGGGGGGCGAGAGCGGGGAGCCCAGAGGAGATGCCCGTCCTATGGGTGATTTAAGCGCTGTGTTCGGGGAAACCGAAACCCTTTTGCCCAGGGGCAAAGGCGTGGAGGGGGCACTTTATGGCAAGAAGAGGGCCGCCTCTGGAGGTCAGGAGGGGAAGCCTTCCAAAAAAGGAAAAATGCCATCGTTTGGCGGCTTGGGCCGGGCAAGTGATGTCGTCATTGAGCTTGATGATGAAGACGAACCTCCGGCCAGACCGTAAGCGGGGCAGGGTACTTTAACCATACCTCATTCTTATTACCGAAATAACCATCCGATATATGTGCGTCGATACGTCTCCAACGTATATATAATTTTTGATTGCTCCATGCTATATTATCTACTGTTTTGGACTATATTGGGCTTTATTTTCCACTTTTATATTACTTTTGGGACTAACCTATTAACCGGAGGCCCAGCCCAAAATTGCTGTTTTTTTGCCTATTTCAGTGTTTCGAAGAAACAGAATATCAAACAGAGTCCAAACGGAATGAAACCTTCGGGAACGTGATTTTTCATCAGATAAGATCCAGGAAACTTGGACCCTCCGTCAAGAAAGCCAGGAGGCGGTCACGAGGGTGGAGGGCGCCCCCCCCCCCCCTAGGGTGCGACCCCCTGCCTCATGGGCCCCTCAAAGCTCCACCGACGTACTCCTTCCTCCTATATATACCTACCTACCCCCAAACGATCAGATACGGAGCCAAAAACCTAATTCCACCGCCGCAACCTTCTGTACCCATGAGATCCCATCTTGGGGCCTGTTCCCAAGCTCCGCCGGAGGGGGCATCCATCACGGAGGGCTTCTACATCATCATCATAGCCTCTTCGATGAAGTGTGAGTAGTTTACCTCAGACCTTCGTGTCCATTGTTAGTAGCTATCTCAATACAATGTTCTCCCCCTCTCTCGTGGAGATCTATTCGATGTAATCTTGTTTTTGCGGTGTGTTTGTTGAGACCGATGAATTGTGGGTTTATGATCAAGATTATCTATGAACAATATTTGAATCTTCTCTGAATTCTTTTATGTATGATTGGTTATCTTTGCAAGTCTCTTCGAATTATCAGTTTAGTTTGGCCTACTAGATTGGTTTTTCTTGCAATGGGAGAAGTGCTTAGCTTTGGGTTCAATCTTGCGGTGTCCTTACCAAGTGACAGAAGGGGCAGCAAGGCACGTATTGTATTGTTGCCATCTAGGATAACAAGATGGGGTATTTATCATATTGCATGAATTTATACCTCTACATCATGTCGTCTTGCTTAAGGCGTTACTCTGTTTTCATTAACTTAATATTATAGATGCATGCTGGATAGCGGTCGATGAGTGGAGTAATAGTAGTAGATGCGGTGAGTCGGTCTACTTGTCTCGGACGTGATGCCTATATACATGATCATACCTAGATATTCTCATAACTATGCTCAATTCTGTCAATTGCTCAACAGTAATTTGGTCACCCACCGTAGAAATACTTATGCTCTTGAGAGAAGCCACTAGTGAAACCTATGGCCCCCTGGGTCTATTCTCATCATATCAATCTCCAATCACTTTATTATTGCTTTGCTTTTTACCTTTGCCTTTTATTTTACCTTGCATCTTTATATCAAAAATACCAAAAATATTATCTATCATCTCTATCAGATCTCACTCTCGTAAGTGACCGTGAAGGGATTGACAACCCCTAATCGCGTTGGTTGCGTTGAGCTATTGTTTTGTGTAGGTACGAGGGACTCGCGCGTAGCCTCCTACTGGATTGATACCTTGGTTCTCAAAAACTGAGGGAAATACTTACGCTACTTTGCTGCATCATCCTCTCCTCTTCGGGGAAATCCAACGCAAGCTCAAGAGGTAGCAAGAAGAATTTATGGCGCCGTTGCCGGGGAGGTCTACGCAAAAGTCAACATACTAAGTACCCATCACAATCCCTATCTCTCGCACTACATTATTTGCCTTTTGCCTCTCGTTTTCCTCTCCCCCACTTCACCCTTGCCGTTTTATTCGCCCTCTCTTTTCCGTTTTCCTTTTTCTTGCTTGCTTTTTGTTTGCTCATGTGTTGGATTGCTTGTTCGTCACGATGGCTCAAGATAATACCAAATTGTGTGACTATACCAATACCAACAATAATGATTTCCTTAGCACTCCGATTGCTCCTCTTGCCAATACTGAATCTTGTGAAATCAATACTGCTTTGTTGAATCTTGTTATGAAAGATCAATTCACCGGCCTTCCTAGTGAAGATGCCGCTACTCATCTGAATAGCTTCGTTGATTTATGGGATATGCAAAAGAAGAAAGATGTCGATAATGATATTGTTAAATTGAAGCCATTTGCTTTTTCGCCCTAGAGATCATGCTAAAGCTTGGTTTTCTTCTTTGCCTAAAAATAGTATTGATTCTTGGAACAAGTGCAAAGATGCTTTTATCTCTAAGTATTTTCCTCCCGCTAAGATCATCTCTCTTAGAAACGATATTATGAATTTTAAGCAACTTGATCATGAACATGTTGCACAAGCTTGGGAGAGAATGAAATTGATGATACGTAATTTCCCTACTCATGGTTTGAATTTGGGGATGATTATACAAAAAAATTATGCCGAATTGAATTTTGCTTCTACAAATCTTTTAGATTCGGCCGCGGGAGGCACTTTTATGGAAATAACCTTAGGAGATGCTACTAAACTCCTAGATAATATTATGGTTAATTATTCTCAATGGCACACAGAAAGGTCTCCTAATAAAAAACTGCATGCGATAGAAGAAATCAATGTTTTGAGTGGAAAGATGGATGAACTTATGAAATTATTTGCTAATAAGAGTGTTTCTTCTGATCCTAATGATATGCCTTTATCTACTTCAATTGAGAATAATAATGAATCTATGGATGTGAATTTTGTTGGTAGGAATAATTTTGGTAACAACGCCAGATAGAGGGAATTTTAATCCTAGGCCTTATCCTAGTAATCCTTCTAATAATTATGGAAGTTCCTACAACAACTCTTATGGAAATTTTAATAAGATGCCCTCTGAATTTGGGAATAGTGTTAAAGAGTTTATGAATTCAAAAAGAATGTTAATGCTTTACATGAAGAGAAATTGCTTAAAGTTGACAAATTGGCTAGGAACATTGATAGAATTTCTCTTGATTTGATTATTTAAAACTTAGATCTACTCCTCCTAAGCATGATATCAATGAGTCTCTCAAAGCCATGAGAATTTCCATTGATGAGTGCAAGGAAAGAACCGCTAGGATGCGTATACTTAAAGATGCCTTTATTAAAGCGTGTTCTTCCAATTCCTATGAAAATAAAGATGAAGATCTAAAAGTTATTGATGTGTCCCCTAGTAAATCTTTGTTTTGCAATATGAACCTTGATGAAACTGAATATGGTCCACCTTTACCTAGACGGTCTTCCAAAAATTCGGAGTATTTAGATCTTGATGACGAAATTGATAAAAGTGGGATTGAAAAGAATAAAACCCTTGATGTTGCTAAACCCACTATATTGGATTTAAAGGAATTTAATTATGAAAGTTGCTCTTTAATTGATTGTATTTCCTTGTTGCAATCCGTGCTAAATTCTCCTCATGCTTATAGTCAAAATAAAGCATTTACTAAACATATCGTTGATGCCTTGATGCAATCTTATGAAGAAAAACTTGAGTTGGAAGTTTCTATCCCTTGAAAACTCTATGATGAGTGGGAACCAACTATTAAAATTAAGATTAAGGATCATGAATTTTATGCTTTATGTGATTTGGGTGCTAGTGTCTCCACTATTCCCAAAGCTTGTGTGATTTGCTAGATTTCCATGATTTTGATGATTGGTCTCTAAACTTGCATCTTGCGGATTATACTATTAAGAAACCTATGGGAATAATTTATGATGTTCTTATCGTTGCAAATAGGAACTATTTGCCTGTAGATTTTATCGTTCTTGATATAGATTCCAATCCTTCTTGTCCTATTATTCTTGGTAGACCTTTCCTTAGAACAATCGGTGCAATTATTGATATGAAGGAAGGGAATATTAGATTCCAATTTCCATTAAAGAAAGGCATGGAACACTTCCCTAGGAAGAAAATAAAATTATCATATGAATCTGTCATGAGAGCCACTTATGGATTTCCTACCAAAGATGGCAATACCTAGATCTATCCTTGCTTTTATGCCTACCTAGGGGCGTTAAACGATAGCGCTTGTTGGGAGGCAACCCAATTTTATTTTTGTTTTTTGTTATTTTATTATGTTTTGGAATAAATAATCCATCTACCTTCTGTTTAGATGTGGTTTTATCTTTTAATTAGTGTTTGTGCCAAGTTAAACCTATAGGATCTTCTTGGATGATAGTTATTTGATCTTGCTGTAATTTCCAGAAACTTTCTGTTCACGAAAGAAATTGTTAAAAATCACCAGAACGTTATAAAATAGTGATTCCAATTTCTGCTGATCTATAAACAAATTTGATAGGTCTTCCTATTTTGGATGATTTTTTGGAGTTCCAGAAGTTTGCGTTAGTTACAGATTACTACAGACTGTTCTGTTTTTGACAGATTCTGTTTTTCGTGTGTTGTTTGCTTATTTTGATGAATCTATGGCTTGTAAAATAGTTTATAATCCATAGATAAGTTGGAATACAGTAGGTTTAACACCAATATAAATAAAGAATGAGTTCATTACAGTACTTGAAGTGGTCTTTTGTTTTTCTTCGCTAACGGAGCTCACGAGATTTCTGTTGAGTTTTGTGTTGTGAAGTTTTCAAGTTTTGGGTGAAATCTTTTGATGGATTCTGGAACAAGGAGTGGCAAGAGCATAAGCTTGGGGATGCCCATGGAACCCCCAAGATAATCTAAGGACACCAAAAAGTCAAATCTTGGGGATGCCCCGGAAGGCATCCCCTCTTTCGTCTACTTCCATCGGTAATTT
Source organism: Aegilops bicornis (assembly GCA_021605145.1). Classification (NCBI taxonomy): domain Eukaryota; kingdom Viridiplantae; phylum Streptophyta; class Magnoliopsida; order Poales; family Poaceae; genus Aegilops; species Aegilops bicornis. The sequence continues at coordinate 61,353,603 of CM038673.1, read as the reverse complement.
TACTTGGAGCTATATTTTTATTCACCACATGATATGTATTTTGCTTGGAGCGTATTGTATGATTTGAGTCTTTGCTTTTTATTCTACCACAATCATCCTTGTTGTACACACCTTTTGAGAGAGCCATACATGAATTGGAATTTGATAGAATACTCTATGTGCTTCACTTATATCTTTTTAGTTCTATAGTTTTGCTCTATGTGCTTCACTTAGATCTTTTAGAGCACGGTGGTGGATTTGTTTTAAAGAAACTATTGATCTCTCATGCTTCACTTAGATTATTTTGAGAGTCTTAAATAGCATGGTAATTTGCTAAAAAATAATATGCTTGGTATTCAAGATTTGTAAAACTTCCTTTTGAGTGCGTTGAATACTAAGAAAAGTTTGATGCTTGATAATTGTTTTGAGATATGGAGGTGATAATACCAAAGTCATGCTAGTAGAGTAATTGTGAATTTGAGAAGTGCTTGTGTTGAAGTTAGCAATTCCCGTAGCATGCACGTATGGTAAATGTTATATAATAAATTTGAAACATGAGGTGTTATTTGATTGTCCTCCTTATGAGTGGCGGTCGGGGACGAGCGATGGTCTTTTCCTACCAATCTATCCCATTAGGAACATGCGCGTAATGCTTTGGTTTTTGATGACTTGTAGATTTTTGCAATAAGTATATGAGTTCTTTATGACTAATGTTGAGTCCATGGATTATACGCACTCTCACCCTTCCATCATTGCTAGCCTCTTCGGTACCGTGCATTGCCCTTTCTCACATTGAGAGTTGGTGCAAACTTCACGGTGCATCCAAACCCCGTGATATGATACGCTCTTTCACACATAAACCTCCTTATATCTTCCTCAAAACAGCCACCATACCTACCTATTATGGCATTTCCATAGCCATTCCGAGATATATTGCCATGCAACTTTCCACCATACCGTTCATCATGACACATTCATCATTGTCATATTGCTTAGCATGATCATGTAGTTGACATAGTATTTGTGGCAAAGCCATCGTTCATAATTCTTTCATACATGTCACTCCTGATTCATTGCATATCCCGGTACACCGCCAGAGGCACTCATATAGAGTCATACTTTGTTCTAGTATCGAGTTGTAATCATTGAGTTGTAAATAAATAGAAGTGTGATGATCATCATTTTCCAGAGCATTGTCCCAAGTGAGGAATAAAAAAGAGAAAGGCCATAAAAAAAGAGAAGGCCTAAAAAAAGAAAAAAAGAGAGAAAAAGAGAAAAAAAAGAGAGAAAAGAGAGAAGGGACAATGTTACTATCCTTTTGCCACACTTGTGCTTCGAAGTAGCACCATAATCTTCATGATAGAGAGTCTCTTGTTTTGTCATTTTCATATACTAGTGGGAATCTTTCATTATAGAACTTGGCTTGTATATTCCAACGATGGGCTTCCTCAAATGCCCTAGGTCTTCGTGAGCAAGCAAGTTGGATGCACACCCACTTAGTTTCTTTTGTTGACCTTTCATACATTTATAGCTCTAGTGCATCCGTTGCATGGCAATCCCTACTCCTTGCATTAACATCAATCGATGGGCATCTCCATAGCCTATTGATTAGCCTCGTTGATGTGAGATCTTCTCCTTTTTTGTCTTCTCCACATAACCCCCATCATCATATTCTATTCCACCCATAGTGCTATATCCATGGCTCACGCTCATGTATTGCGTGAAGGTTTACGAGTTTGAGATTATTAAAGTATGAAACAATTGCTTGGCTTGTCATCGGGGTTGTGCATGATGAGAGCATTCTTGTGTGATGAAAATGGAGCATGACTAAACTATATGATTTTGTAGGGATAAACTTTCTTTGGCCATGTTACTTTGAGAAGACATAATTGTTTTGTTAGTATGCTTGAAGTATTATTATTTTTATGTCCATATGAACTTTTGTCTTGAATCTTTCGGATCTGAATATTCATACCACAATTGAGAAGATTTACATTGAAATTATGCCAAGTAGCACTCCGCATCAAAAATTCTCTTTTTATCAATTACCTACTAGAGGATGAGTAGGAATTCAGCTTGGGGATGCCTGATACGTCTCCAACGCATCTATAATTTTTTATTGCTCCATGCTATATTATCTACTGTTTGGACTATATTGGGCTTTATTTTCCACTTTTATATTACTTTTGGGACTAACCTATTAACCGGAGGCCCGGCCCAGAATTGATGTTTTTTGCCTATTTCAGTGTTTCGAAGAAACAGAATATCAAACGGAGTCCAAACGGAATGAAACCTTCGGGAACGTGATTTTCTCATCAGATAAGATCCAGGAAACTTGGACCCTCCATTAAGAAAGCCACGAGGCGGTCACGAGGGTGGAGGGCCCCCCCTAGGGCGCGCCCCCTACCACGTGGGCCCCTCGAAGCTCCACCGACGTACTCCTTCCTCCTATATATACCTGCATACCCCCAACCTTCTGTACCCACGAGCTCCCATCTTGGGGCCTGTTCCGGAGCTACGCCGGAGGGGGCATCCATCACGGAGGGCTTCTACATCATCATCATAGCCTCTCCGATGAAGTGTGAGTAGTTTACCTCAGACCTTCGGGTCCATAGTTAGTAGCTAGGTGGCTTCTTCTCTCTTTTGGATCTCAATACAATGTTCTCCCCTCTCTCATTGAGATCTATTAGATGTAATCTTCTTTTGCGGTGTGTTTGTTGAGACCGATGAATTGTGGGTTTATGATCAACATTATCTATGAACAATATTTGAATCTTCTCTGAATTATTTTATGTATGATTGGTTATCTTTGCATCGAATTATCAGTTTGGTTTGGCCTACTAGATTGGTTTTTCTTGCAATGGGAGAAGTGCTTAGCTTTGGGTTCAATCTTGCGGTGTCCTTACCCAGTGACAGAACGGGCAGCAAGGCACGTATTGCACTGTTGCCATCGTGGATAACAAGATGGGGTATTTATCATATTGCATGAATTTATTCCATTACATCATGTCATCTTGCTTAAGGCATTACTCTGTTTTCATTAACTTAATACTCTAGATGCATGCTGTATAGCGGTCGATGAGTGGAGCAATAGTAGTAGATGCAGGCAGGACTCGGTCTACTGGTCTCGGACGTGATGCCTATATACATGATCATACCTAGATATTCTCATAACTATGCTCAATTCTGTCAATTGCTCAACAGTAATTTGTTCACCCACCGTAGAAATACTTATGCTCTTGAGAGAAGCCACTAGTGAAACATATGGCCCCCGGGTCTATTCTCATCATATCAATCTCCAATCACTTTATTATTGCTTTGCTTTTTACCTTTGCCTTTTATTTTACCTTGCATCTTTATATCAAAAATGTCAAAAATATTATTTATCATCTCTATCAGATCTCACTCTCGTAAGTGACCGTGAAGGGATTGACTACCCCTAATCGCGTTGGTTGCATTGAGCTATTGTTTTATGTAGGTACGAGGGACTCGCGCGGAGCCTCCTACTGGATTGATACCTTGGTTCTTAAAAACTGAGGGAAATACTTATGCTACTTTGCTGCATTATCCTCTCCTCTTCGGGGAAATCCAACGCAAGCTCAAGAGGTAGCATGCGTCCTCGCAGGTTAACGCCAGGTGTTTATCAATCGTCCTCCTCCTCGGGAGACCTTCTTCCGGAGATGATGGAGAGTGACACGCCTTCTCCGGCCTCATCGCCTAACAGGGCGGATGATCTCGAGGTGTCGTCCCAGAGGGCTCCTCCCAACCGCAAGTAGTGCGGGAAAGCGAGGAAGGAGCTACCCGAAGGTGGTGCCTCTGTCACTCAGGGTTCGGGGGTCAAGAATGACGGCCCCGAACTATACGGTTTACAACCGGAGATAATGCTGGAGGCGGGTAATCTGATTCTTTCAAAGGAATGTCGTGCTCCGGAAGCGGCGTCCGAAGACCCAGAGTGCCGGAGATGCTGATGGACATACTGCAATGAGTGTCCATTTCAGAGAAGCACCGTGCCTTAATGGTTACGGTGGTCGAAAAATTTGTATCCGTGAAGAGCGGGTTGAACGAGGCCTTTAGGAGCCTTCTGAGAGGTTTTGAGGTTTGTGATGTAATGTTGCCAATTGTACAATGTTGATAGAATGCACCTGTTGTGTATGCAGTAGCCCCTGAGACTCGGATCGCCTTCCAAAGGAAGTGATCGTAGGATCGAAAAGATATTTTCAGGTACTAACCTTGGTTTAATTTGGAATGCAGGCTGTCTCCCCTCCTGCCGCTGCCTGAAATTCGGAGGTGACCGAACTGCAGCGAAAGCTGGATATTGCAGAGGATGACATTGCCTTGATCAACATGCATCTTGACGACTCACAAGGTATATATTTCGAGCATTCCTTACACCAATGTGCTTATAATATAAGCATGACTCTAAAGAGAGTTTGACATAAAATGTGCATCAATGCAGATGGTGCTGCCGCCATGGAAGCCCTTCGGGCGGAGCTAGCCCGGGCCAACGAGCAGGCCCAGTTTAATAATGCGGCTGCCGAAAAGGCATCGGCTGAATTGAAGGCCGAACAAGCCGCGCGGCGCCAGGACAAGGAGGCCATGTCCACCATGGCGTGCAAGTTAGAGAGTGCGGATGGCCGCTGTAAACTTCTGGAGAAGGAAAATGAAGCCAAAACGGCTGAACTTGACAAGGCCTTACTGAAGGAAATATGCCCTAGAGGCAATAATAAAGTTATTATTTATTTCCTTATATCATGATAAATGTTTATTATTCATGCTATAATTGTATTAACCGGAAACATAATACATGTGTGAATACATAGACAAACAGAGTGTCACTAGTATGCCTCTACTTGACTAGCTCGTTAATTGAAGATGGTTATGTTTCCTAACCATAGACATGAGTTGTCATTTGATTAACGGGATCACATCATTAGGAGAATGATGTGATTGACTTGACCCATTTCGTTAGCTTAGCACTTGATCGTTTAGTATGTTGCTATTGCTTTCTTCATGACTTATACAAAGTTCCTGCAACTATGAGATTATGCAACTCCTGCTTACCGGAGGAACACTTTGTGTGCTACCAAACGTCACAACGAAATCGGGTGATTATAAAGGTACTCTACAGGTGTCTCCAAAAGTATATGTTGAGTTGGCATAATTCGAGATTAGGTTTTGTCACTCCGATTGTCGGAGAGGAATCTCTGGGCCTTCTCGGTAATACTCATCACCTAAGCCTTGCAAGCATTGTAACTAATGAGTTAGTTATGAAATGATGTATTACGGAACGAGTAAAGAGACTTGCCGGTAACGAGATTGAACTAGGTATTGGATACCGACGATCGAATCTCGGACAAGTAACATACCGATGACAAAGGGAGCAACGTATGTTGTTATGCGGTTTAACCGATAAAGATCTTCGTAGAAAACATAGGAACCAATATGAACATCCAGGTTCCACTATTGGTTATTGACGAGAATAGTTCTAGGTCATGTCTACATAGTTCTCGAACCCGTAGGGTTCGCACGCTTAACGTTACGATGACAGTTTTATGAGTTTTTGATGTACCGAAGTTTTTTCGTAGTCCCGGATGTGATCACGGACATGACGAGGAGTCTCGAAATGGTCCAGAAATAAAAAATTATATAATGTAATCCTATGTTTGGACTTCTGAATAGTTCCGGATGAAATCACGATTTTACCGAACATGTGGGGGTTACCGAACCCTCCCCGGGGTTAATGGGCCTTAGTGGGCCATGAGGGAGAAGAGGAGGGCCAGCCAGGCAGGCGCGCGCCTCCCCTAGTCCGAATAGGACAAGGAAGGGGGCGGCGCCTTTCCTCTTTCCCTCCCCCAAGTCCTAATCCAACTAGAAAGGGGGAGTCCTACTCCCTGGGAGTAGGACTCCTCCGCGCCTCCTCCTAGGGCCGACCGCACTTCTTGCTCCTTTATATACGGGGACAGGGGCACCCTAGAACACACAAGTTGATCTACGGATCGTTCCTTAGCCGTGTGCGGTGCCCTCCACCATATTCCACCTCGGTCATATCGTCATGAGTTTAGGCGAAGCTCGCTACGGTAGAGCATCATCATCGCCACCACGCTGTCGTCGGCCGACGGAACTCATCCCCGACACCCCTGCTGGATCGGAGTCCGGGATCGCCATCGAGCTGAACGTGTGCAGAACACGGAGGTGCCGTGACGCTCGGTGCTTGGATCGGTCGGATCGTGAAGACGCACGACTACATCAACCGCGTTGTCATAACGCTTCCGCTTCGGGTTCACGAGGGTACGTGGACACACTCTCCCCTCTCGTTGCTATGCATCACCATGATCCTGCGTGTGCGTAGGAATTTCTTTGAAATTACTACATTCCTCAACAGTGGCATCCGAGCCAGGTTTTATGCGTTGATGTTATATGCACGAGTAGAACACAAGTGAGTTGTGGGCGATACAAGTCATACTGCTTACCGGCATGAAATACTTTTGTTTAGCGGTATTGTGAGATGAAGCGACCGGACCGACATTACACGTGACGCTTACGCTGAGACTGGTTTCACCACCGCGAGCACTCGTTGCTTAAAGGTGATCAAGCGGGTGTCTGCTCTCTCACTTTAGTTGAACCGAGTGTGGCTACGCCCGGTCCTTGCGAAGGTTAAAACAGCACCAACTTGACAAACTATCGTTGTGGTTTTGATGCGTAGGTAAGAACGGTTCTTGCTCAACCCGTAGCAGCCACGTAAAACTTGCAACAATAAAGTAGAGGACGTCTAACTTGTTTTTGCAGGGCATGTTGTGATGTGATATGGTCAAGACGTGATGCTATATTTTATTGTATGAGATGATCATGTTTTGTAACCGAAGTTATCGGCAATCGGCAGGAGCCATATGGTTGTCGCTTATTGTATGAAATGCAAGCGCCATGTAATTGCTTTACTTTATCACTAAGCGGTAGCGATAGTCGTAGAAGCAATAGTTGGCGAGACGACAACGATGCTACGATGGAGATCAAGGTGTCGCGTCGGTGACGATGGTGATCATGATGGTGCTTCAGAGATGAAGATCACAAGCACAAGATGATGATGGCCATATCATATCACTTATATTGATTGCATGTGATGTCTATCCTTTATGCATCTTATCTTGGTTTGATTGACGGTAGCATTTTAAGATGATCTCTCACTAAAAATTATCAAGAAGTGTTCTCCCTGAGTATGCACCGCTGCCAAAGTTCAGAGTGCCAAGACACCACGTGATGATCGGGTGTGATAAGCTCTCGTCCATCTACAACGGGTGCAAGCCAGTTTTGCACACGCAGAATACTCAGGTTAAACTTGACGAGCCTAGCATATGCAGATATGGCCTCTAACACGGAGACCGAAAGGTCGAAAGCGTGAATCATATAGTAGATATGATCAACATAGTGATGTTCACCATTGAAAACTACTCCATCTCGGTGATGATCGGTTATGGTTTAGTTGATTTGGATCACGTGTTCACTTAGATGACTAGAGAGATGTCCGTCTAAGTGGGAGTTCTTAAATAATATGATTAATTGAACTTAAAATTATCATGAACTTAGCATCCGATAGTATTTTGCTTATCTATGTTTGTTGTAGATAGATGGCTCGTCTTTGTTGTTCCGTTGAATTTTAATGCGTTCCTTGAGAAAGCAAAGTTGAAAGATGATGGTAGCAATTACACGGACTGGGTCTCAGAACTTGAGGATTATCCTCATTGCTGCACGTAAGAATTACGCCCTGGAAGCACCGCTGGGTGCCAGCCTGCTACATAGAGCAACGCCGAAGTTGTGAACGTCTGGCGGAGCAAAGCTGATGACTACTCTATAGTTCGGCGCCATGCTTTACGGCTTAGAACCGGGTCTTCAACGATGTTTTGAACGTCATGGAGCATATGAGATGTTCCAGAGTTGAAGTTAATATTTCAAGCAAATGCCCGGATTGAGAGATATGAAGTCTCCAATAAGTTCTATATCCGCAAAATGGAGGAGAATAGTTCACAAGGAGCATATACTCAAAATGTCCGGGTATAATAATCACTTGATTCAACCGGGAGTTAATCTTCCGGATGATGGTGTCAATGACATAATTCTCCAATCACTGCCACCAAGCTACAAGAGCTTCGTGATGAACTATAATATGCAAGAGATGAACAAGACACTTCCCGAGCTCTTCGCAATGCTAAAAGCTGCGGAGGTAGAAATCAAGAAGGAGCATCAAGTGTTGATGATCAACAAGACCACTAGTTTCAAGAAAAAGGGCAAAGGAAAGAAAAAGGGGAACTTTAAGAAGAACAGCAAGCAAGTTGCTGCTCAAGAAAAGAAACCCAAGTCTGGACCTAAGCCTGAAATCGAAAAGTGCTTCTCTGCCAAGCAAGCTAGTCCTTTGGAAGCCGGAACTGCCCCAAGTATTTGGCGGATAAGAAGGATGGCAAGGTGAACAAAGGTATATGTGATATACATGTTATTGATGTGTACCTTACTAGAGCTCGCAGTAGCACTGGTATTTGATACTGGTTACATTGCTAATATTTGCAACTCGAAACAGGGACTACGGAATAAGCGAGCACTGGCAAAGGACGAGGTGACGATGCGCGTGGGAAACGGTTCCAAAGTCAATGTGATCGCGGTCGGCACGCTACCTCTACATCTACCTTCGGGATTAGTTCTAGACCTAAATAATTGTTATTTGGTGCCAGCGTTGAGCATGAACATTATATCTGGATCTTGTTTAATGCGAGACAGTTATTCATTTAAATCATAGAATAATGGTTGTTCTATTTATATGAGTAATATCTTTTATGGTCATGCACCCTTGAAGAGTGGTCTATTCTTATTGAATCTCGACAGTAGTGATACACATATTCATAATGTCGAAGCCAAAAGATGCAGAGTTGATAATGATAGTGCAACTTATTTGTGGCACTGCCGTTTAGGTCATATCGGTGTAAAGCGCATGAAGAAACTCCATACAGATGGACTTTTGGAACCACTTGATTATGAATCACCTGGTACTTGCGAACCGTGCCTCATGGGCAAGATGACTAAAACACCGTTCTCCGGTTGTATGGAGAGAGCAACAGATTTGTTGGAAATCATACATACAGATGTATGTGGTCCGATGAATGTTGAAGCACGTGGCGGATATCGTTATTTTCTCACCTTCACAGATGATTTAAGCAGACATGTATATCTACTTAATGAAGCATAAATCTGAAACATTTGAAAAGTTCAAAGAATTTCAGAGTGAAGTTGAAAATCATCGTAACAAGAAAATAAAGTTTCTACGATCTGATCATGGAGGAGAATATTTGAGTTACGAAGTTTGGTCTACATTTGAAACAATGCGAATAGTTTCGCAGCTCACGCCACCGAAGACCACAACAGAATGGTGTGTCCGAACGTCGTAATCGTACTTTACTAGATATGGTGCGATCTATGATGTCTCTTACCGATTTACCGCTATCGTTTTGGGGTTATGCTTTAGAGATGACCGCATTCACGTTAAATAGGGCACCATCAAAATCCGTTGAGACGACACCTTATGAACTATGTTTTGGCAAGAAACCAAAGTTGTCGTTTCTGAAAGTTTGGGGTTGCGATGCTTATGTGAAAAGGCTTCAACCTGATAAGCTTGAACCCAAATCGGAAAAATGTGTCTTCATAGGATACCCAAAGGAGACAATTGGGTATACCTTCTATCACAGATCCGAAGGCAAGACATTCGTTGCCAAGAATGGATCCTTTCTAGAGAAGGAGTTTCTCTCGAAAGAAGTGAGTGGGAGGAAAGTAGAACTTGATGAGGTAACAGTACCAGCTCCCTTATTGGAAAGTAGTTCATCACAGAAATCGGTTCCTGTGACACCTACACCAGTTAGTGAGGAAGTTAATGATGATGATCATGAAACTTCAGATCAAGTTGTTACTGAACTTCGTAGATCAACCAGAATAAAATCCACACCAGAGTGGTACGGTAATCCTATTCTGGAAGTCATGCTACTAGATCATGGTGAACCTACGAACTATGAAGAAGCGATGGTGAGCCCAGATTCCGCAAAATGTCTTGAATCCATGAAATCTGAGATGGGATCCATGTATGAGAACAAAGCATGGACTTTGGTTGACTTGCCCGATGGTTGGCAAGCAATAGAGAATAAATGGATTTTCAAGAAGAAGACTGACGCTGACGGTAATGTTCTTATCATTTACAAAGCTCGACTTGTTGCAAAAGGTTTTCGACAAGTTCAAGGAGTTGACTACGATGAGACCTTCTCACCTGTAGCGATGCTTAAGTCTGTCTGAATCATGTTAGCAATCGCCGCATTTTATGATTATGAAGTATGGCAGATGGATGTCAAAACTGCATTTCTGAATGGATTTCTGGAAGAAGAGTTGTATATGATGCAACCGGAAGGTTTTGTCGATCCTAAGGGAGCTAACAAAGTGTGCAAGCTCCAACGATCAATCTATGGTCTGGTGCAAGCCTCTCGGAGTTGGAATAAACGCTTTGATAGTGTGATCAAAGCATATGGTTTTATACAGACTTTTGGAGAAGCCTGTATTTACAAGAAAGTGAGTGGGAGCTCTGTAGCATTTCTAATATTATATGTGGACGACATGTTGTTGATTGGAAATGATATAGAATTTCTGGATAGCATAAAAGGATACTTGAATAAATGTTTTTCAATGAAGGACCTCGGTGAAGCTTCTTACATATTGGGCATCAAGATCTATAGAGATAGATCAAGACGCTTGATTGGACTTTCACAATGCACATACCTTGATAAAGTCTTGAAAAAGTTCAATATGGACCAGGCAAAGAAAGGGTTCTTGCCTCAGACATACAAGGTGTAAGATTGAGTCGACTCAATGCCCCACCACTACGTAAGATAGAGAGAAAATGAAAGGAGTTCCCTATGCTTCAGCCATAGGCTCTATCATGTATGCAATGTTGTGTACCAGACCTGATGTGTGCCTTGCTATTAGCTTAGCGTGGAGGTACCAAAGTAATCCAGGAGTGGATCACTGGACAGCGGTCAAGAATATCCTGAAATACCTGAAAAGTACTAAGGATATGTTTCTCGTTTATGGAGGTGACAAAGAGCTAGTCGTAAAGGGTTACGTCGATGCAAGCTTTGACACTGATCCGGACGATTCTAAATCGCAAACCGGATACGTATTTTTATTAAATGGTGGAGCTGTAAGTTGGTGCAGTTCTAAACAAAGCGTCATGGCGGGATCTACATGTGAAGCGGAGTACATAGCTGCTTCGGAAGCAGCAAATGAAGGAGTTCATTTCCGATCTAGGTGTTATACCTAGTGCATCGGGACCAATGAAGATCTTCTGTGACAATACTGGTGCAATTGCCTTGGCAATGGAATCCAGATTTCACAAGAGGACCAAGCACATCAAAAGACGCTTCAATTCCATTCGGGACCAAGCCCAAGTGGGAGACATAGAGATTTGCAAGATACATACGGATCTGAATGTTGCAGACCCATTGACTAAGCCTCTCTCACGAGCAAAACATGATCAGCACCAAGACTCCATGGGTGTTAGAATCATTACTGTGTAATCTAGATTATTGACTCTATTGCAAGTGGGAGACTAAAGGAAATATGCCCTAGAGGCAATAATAAAGTTATTATTTATTTCCTTATATCATGATAAATGTTTATTATTCATGCTAGAATTGTATTAACCGGAAACATAATACATGTGTGAATACATAGACAAACAGAGTGTCACTAGTATGCCTCTACTTGACTAGCTCGTTAATCAAGATGGTTATGTTTCCTAACCATAGACATGAGTTGTCATTTGATTAACGGGATCACATCATTAGGAGAATGATGTGATTGACTTGACCCATTCCGTTAGCTTAGCACTTGATCATTTAGTATGTTGCTATTGCTTTCTTCATGACTTATACAAAGTTCCTGCAACTATGAGATTATGCAACTCCTGTTTACCGGAGGAACACTTTGTGTGCTACCAAACGTCACAACGTAACTGGGTGATTATAAAGGTACTCTACAGGTGTCTCCAAAAGTACATGTTGAGTTGGCATAATTCGAGATTAGGTTTTGTCACTCCGGTTGTCGGAGAGGTATCTCTGGGCCTTCTCGGTAATACTCATCACCTAAGCCTTGCAAGCATTGTAACTAATGAGTTAGTTATGAAATGATGTATTACGGAACGAGTAAAGAGACTTGCCGGTAACGAGATTGAACTAGGTATTGGATATCGACGATCGTATCTCGGACAAGTAACATACCGATGACAAAGGGAACAACGTATGTTGTTATGCGGTTTGACCGATAAAGATCTTCATTGAAAATGTAGGAACCAATATGAACATCCAGTTTCCACTATTGGTTATTGACCGAGAATAGTTCTAGGTCATGTCTACATAGTTCTAGAACCCGTAGGGTCCGCACGCTTAACGTTACGATGACAGTTTTATGAGTTTTTGATGTACCGAAGTTTGTTCGGAGTCCCGGATGTGATCACGGACATGACGAGGAGTCTCGAAATGGTCGATACATAAAGATTGATATATTGGAAGCCTATGTTTGGACTTCGGAATAGTTCCGGATGAAATCAAGATTTTACCGGAACACCGGGGGGTTACCGGAACCCTCCTGGGGGTTAATGGGCCTTAGTGGGCCATGAGGGAGAAGAGGAGGGCCGGCCAGGGCAGGCCGCGCCCTCCCCTAGTCCGAATAGGACAAGGAAGGGGCGGCGCCCCTTTCCTCTTTCCCTCCCCCAAGTCCTAATCCAACTAGGAAGGGGGAGTCCTACTCCCGGTGGGAGTAGGACTCCTCGGCGCCTCCTCCTAGGGCCGGCCGCACCCCTTGCTCCTTTATATACGGGGCAGGGGGCACCCTAGAACACACAAGTTGATCTACGGATCGTTCCTTAGCCGCAGCGGTGCCCCTCCTCCATATTCCACCTCGGTCATATCGTCATGAGTTTAGGCGAAGCCTCGCGCCGTAGAGCATCATCATCGCCACCACGCCGTCGTCTTGTGAAACTCATCCCCGACACCGCTGGATCGAGTCCGGGATCGCCATCGAGCTGAACGTGTGCAGAAAAACACGGAGGTGCCGTATGTTCGGTGCTTGGATCGGTCGGATCGTGAAGACGTACGACTACATCAACCGCGTTGTCATAACGCTTCCGCTTTCGGTCTACGAGGGTACGTGGACACACTCTCCCCTCTCGTTGCTATGCATCACCATGATCTTACGTGTGCGTAGGAAATTTTATGAAATTACTACGTTCCCCAACACTTACGAGAGGCGAGAGAGGTGTGGTCTGAATCCAGAGCAGCCCGTGAGGAGATCCGGCAAGCTGGGGAGATTGTGGCTGGCAAGCCCTATTTGCTACAGGCTAAGTTCAGCGATCCGAACTATGCTCAGCTTAACCAAGTATAGAGTTCTCCGGACAAATTTTTAGACTTGCCGAAGAGTTCTTCTGATGCGGCACAGTTTTATCAGGCGCAAGAGGGATATGCAACGGAGAAGCTTTTCTGGTCGCAATACGGCGCGTCGAAGCGCGCTCTGTTGCTGAATGAACAGATGTCCCAGTGGGCTGAGCTGCATAGGATATCCGGCGCTGCCATGAAGAACATCGTAGTCCATTTATGGCCGACTGAACCTGTTCCGAGTAGTTACTTCGGCCTGGTGCAGCGGCTTGCTGATGCGGTGCCGCCAGATCAACGCTAATGAAGCGGTCGGCGTGCATTGAAGGTGCACAGATGGCCTTCGCCCGAGTCAAGACATTCTGGGGAAAAATGAAGGCCATCGATATTGCGACGAAGAGTCCGCCCGAAGGCAAGGACCGTCCGGAACCGGAGCATTATTTTGGAGATGTCCTAGAGGCCGCCCGCTTGATAGAGGGTCAGTGCTCAAAAGACATAATATTCGAGTGATGTGTACAAGGGTTGTAACAGACAACTTTGTAGTTAATCTATTTTTTTTGCTCGAAAGCTTGTATTCCTCCTGCGCGGCCATTTTAATGTAATTTGAAAGTTTTTCGGTCGTTGGCTTCAACCCCCTCGTAGGAAATAGGGGGTGTTCGGAAAAGCATTGAATCACTCTTTATCCAACATCTTGGTCCATAAAGGAGGTGATAATGCGCGAACCGAACAATCGGACTATAGGGCATTAACACTTTCACTTAGCCATAGGAGTTTTATGGTGGGGCTACGACATAGCCCCTGGTATGTATGCGGTGTATCGTAATATTGTGCCTTACATGTTTTGATCTGAAAAAGATCCTTCGTGTGACACGGAGAATCGCTGAAGATTCGAATAAGTCGTCAAGTGGTTGACCAGCTCTCGCCGCACCATGACAGTCAGTTTTCGGCTTTCTCTACTAAGGTGCTCATCCGGTCAAAGCCAGGGCATAATCGCAGTAGTTCTCCCTTTACTACCCTAGCCGATAGAGCGGAACTTAGGGTAGCAAGCACAGGAGCCGGGCAACCCAACAATTGACCAAAGACAATGATTCGAAGCTGATGCATATAAGGCCAAACTTGCGATGCCGAAGTATGCTATAGAGCTATTCGGGCTTTTATTGGCGACTCATTTGTTCCCATACTGAGCCCCTGGCAAGTTATGCCGAGGTGCGTCTTGTAACACCGCCATACGGCCATACTCATTGCAAAAGGAGTATAGAAGATTTGTTCGGATGAAGTTTACTGGGAGTGGAGCAATAAGCCAATGATATATTCATATACAAAAAAGAAGAGAAAAACCACAACCCGGCTATTTGAGATGCTCGGGGTCGGGAACGGAGGAAAAAGGCATAGTACAGGCTCAAAATAAAGAGTGCAGTCTGCAAAAAGATGTTTTGGACCTCCTGTCGCACGTCTGCGCCGCCCGTCCTCTGGGAGGGGAGTCCTTAACTGAAGTAACCCCTTAGGTGAGTGTGCGGATCCGAACTCCGACAGAGTCCGTTGTATATGCAGTCATGTCGGTCACCTGTTTATAATAAAGGAAAATAAAGAAAATGGATAAAAAAGCGTTACGGGAATGCTTGCAGGGTTGTCCGTATTGTGCTTCCGCCGATGCCCATGGTATCTTGAGTGCGTAGTGACGTAGGTGTGGTGTAAAACCTGCTGTCATAGTGGGTGGGTGGCTGAAGCCGAACTGCTATTTCCGCTCCGGTAGTGGTCGAACGTCGGAAGGAAACTTCTTCTGGCCCCCGGTGTTCGGCTGGCGAGCCTTGCTGTCGTCTTTATCGCTTGGTGGGCTTCTCCCCTTGTATTCGTCATTAAGCTTGCCTGCCTGCTTGAAGACCCAACAGTTTCTGTTGGTATGATTAGCTGGCTTATCAGGGTGGTCGTGAATCTGACAAGGTCGATCCAATATCCTGCAAAGGGAGGATGGTCTGTCCTGTTTGGCCTTGAATGGCTTCTTCCGTTGGCCGGGTTTCGGATTGTGAAATCCGGTGTTGACCGTTGTATCATGCAATATTTCATTGTTGATGCGACTGTTATGCTCGTTTAGTCGTGGCTTGCTGTTGCCATCTCGGATTTCGGAAGTGCCTGGGTTGCTGGCGTTGTTGCTTTTGCGAGCGAGCCAGTTGTCTTCTCCCGCAAAAAAGCGAGTCATTAGAGCGGTAAGGGATGCCATGGATTTAGGTCCTTCCTGGCCGAGGTGACGTGCTAGCCATTCATCCCGGACGCTATGTTTGAAGGCCACGAGGGTTTCCGCGTCCGGACAGTTGACGATTTGGTTCTTTTTGACTAGGAACCTAGTCCAGAGTTCCCTGGTTGACTCGCCGGGTTGTTGGACAATATGACTTAAGTCATCGGCATCTGGTGGCCGGACATATGTTCCTTGGAAGTTGTCACGAAAGGCATCTTCCAAGTCTTCCCAGCTGCCAATAGAATTTTCTGGCGGACTGTTTAGCCAGTACCGTGCTGGCCCCTTAAGCTTGAGAGGCAGGTATTTAATGGCATGAAGGTCGTCTCCGCGAGCCAGGTGGATATGGACGAGGTAATCCTCAATCCATACTGCGGGATCTGTTGTTCCAACGTATGATGCGATATTGATGGGTTTAAACCCATCTGGAAATTCGTGCTCCATTACCTCGTCGGTGAAATAAAGAGGGTGCGCGGCTCCTCTATGTTGGGCCACACTGTGAAGCACCTCCGGCGGACTCCGCTTACGGTTTTCGGATCGAGCGTGCTCGGGTCTGTTGTGTCCGAATAGATAACTGTTATTACTTGGATGGCCGGATGGGTTGGTATGGTGCTCTGCTGGGGCTGCTGCTTTGCCCGGACCAAACTGTGGTCGGCCTACCGGCTTATTCGATCGTGGTGTGGGCTCCAAAGCTTTGCCATCGCGTTGAGGGTGCCACCTATAGTTGTGGTGGCTTTTGTCTGGGCCTCTAAGGCCGTATTCTTTGGCGGCCAGGAACTCGGTCCATTTATCATTGAGCAGATCTTGGCTTGCTTGAAGCTGTAGCTGCTTTATTCTTAGATTCCTTGCAGTGGCTATGAGCTGGCGTTTAAATCGCTCCTGTTCTAGAGGTTCCTCAGGCACGATGAATTCCTTGTTGCCGAGGCTCTCTTCTTCCTCGGAGAGTGGAACATAATTTCTATCCTCCGAGTCTTCGTATGTGGCCTGTTCATCCGGGCTATCCTGCCCGCTTTCCTGGTCCTCCTGTTCGGATCCTTTCTCGACAGGGTCTTCGTTGTCTGGAATACTATCACCTCCGATGCTAGTATTGTTTTCTCTTGAGTGACGTGACTGAGAGTAGCGCCGGGTGCGCCGGTGTTTGGATTGTGTACCAGGAGGCTTATCCTTGACTGGATCCTCCTTGTCATCATCGAGATCGTCGTTGGGTGTGTCTACCATACACACGCCATACCAGGAAGTGGTCGCCCCGTGTCTAGCGAATAGTGAGCTCTGGCTTTGCCCCTCATCGTCGTCCAGACCGTCGATGTCTTCAAAGCCGGGGTCAGGCGTGTTGGTTGGGTCTTCGACGGTGGCTATGAATTGGGTGGCGGGTGGGAAGCAAAATTCTCCATCATCCGCCGTAAGGTCGAACTGAACATAGTTTGGCGACAAGCCGTCTGCCAGGGATAAGTTTTTTAGTGAGTCTAGTAGGTCGCCCATGGGCGAGTGTTGGAAGATATACGCGGCGCTGAACTTGAAGATCGATAGCCAATCGAGTTTGGTATCCGCGGGCTCGCAGGGTTCGGAACTTGATACCAGAGACAAGTCCGGGGTTCCGTTGATGTAGGTATCATACGAAGTGGAATCTGCATGCGGCTACAATGCCGCCGAATTGGTAGCCCCCGTGATGGGGTTGAGTTTCCCATCTTCGAAAGACTTGATCTGCTCTGGATCTAAGGCCAGAGTTGTTATCGAGCCATCTCTTGGATGCGGCCCGATGACAGGTTTAAGCCATGTTCATCAGAGCGGAGGGGAGTGGTTGCCGCAGTCTCGAATCCGTTGAAGATCAAGTCTCCACGGATGTTCGCGACTTAGTTGAAGCTTCCGAATCTGACTTGACAGCCAGGGGCGTAGCTATCGATCTGCTCCAGATGGCCGAGCGAGTTGGCCCCGAGTACGAAGCCACCGAATACAAAGATCTGTCCGGGCAGGAAAGTTTCTCCCTGGATCACATCATTACTGGCGGTTGAAGGGGCCATCAAACCTTTCATCGACGGCACAGTGGAACTCTCAATGAAAGCACCAATGTCAGTGTCAAAACCAGCGGATCTCGGGTAGGGGGTCCCGAACTATGCATCTAGGATCGATGGTAACAGGAGACGGGGGACACGATGTTCACCCAGGTTCGGGCCCTCTCTATGGAGGTAATACCCTACTTCCTTCTTGATTAATCTTGATGAATATGAGTGTTACAAGAGTTGGTCTACCATGAGATCGTAATGGCTAAACCCTAGAAGTCTAGCCTATGAGTATATGGCAATGAATCTGTCCTATCCGGACTATGCTCTCCGGTTTATATAGACACCGAAGAGATCTAGGGTTACATGGAATCGATTAAATAAGGAGTCTTCATAATTGGTCGCCAAGCTTGCCTTCCATGCCAAGGAGAGTCCAATCCGGACACGGGTATAGTCTTTGGTCTTTGTGTCTTCACAGCCCATCAGTCCGGCCCAATGAGTAAAAGGCCGGACGCCCGAGGACCCCTTAGTCCAGGACTCCCTCACACACAAGCCATGAGATGCTGGGAAGGAAAACCCGTTCACGTGGCTAGGCTATCCAGTGCACCCAGATTGTGGTGCCGTACGTCCGTTTGACTTCAAAACTCAAACTACCCGTGTAAAATATTGGCTCGCAGCGAAGTTACTATTTAAAAAAAGGTCGCCGTATGCTCGCCGGGATCGAACCCACAAAAATGAGGTATACACTCGCCGACCACTAGTAGTACTCGTTGGAGTACAACGCAACCTAGAATCGCCTTTTGTCGCTAGTAGTACATTGTTCCTTACAAGAAACCCCTAATAATGCAAGAAACCACTAATAATGCCAAGAAACTACTACCACTTGCATACGTGGCAGACTTAAGATAAGACTACCTTATCAACCATTGTACATGCTCTTACCAACTAGCCCTACCAAGAAACGACTACTCTACAAAGTGCCGTTATAGGCACGTTTCAACCCATGGCCCTGTTTGGATACATTTGTTGTCAATCTAATCCTGCCATCCAAACACCACTTTGGTTAGAGTTAGTTCATGTTAGAATCTAACCTTTGACTTAGAGTATCCAAACAGGGCCCATGTCGCCCATTAAGTCAACACCTTCTATTCGACCAGGCGTTATGACTTGTGGAACCAACATGTCAGTCTGCACAAAAATCCCCGAGTGACCTCCTACCTCCGGCCTGTCCACCTAGTCATCCTCGGCCATGGGACACATCTACCACCGCCGGCAGAAGGCAAGGTCAAAACCGCCGGCGGTGCGGAGCCCATCTTGCGGCAGCCCGGATGCCAGCTCCGTCCGGCGCTCGCGATCGCTAGCTAGCCAAGATAGCTCCATTCAGCTGCTTGTCTGCAAGGTTTGCTAGCTAGATTGGCATGGCGACGCGGCGGCTTGCTCGAGCGAAGGCCAGCGCAGCGTCTTGCTCGCTCGTGAGTCACACTCGGGCCAACCTGCCAACCCGTGCGGAGGCTGGGCCACAAGGCGTCCCGCCCGTCCTGGGCGGAGCGGCGGCCAACTCGCTCATCACCGACTCCACCGATGAACACGCATCCGTACTGTTTGAAGTAATGTTCAGGAAAAATAATGATTTGAGGGGGAATAACAGGATAGAAGGTCAGATGTGGGTCCCTCGTGTCAACGGTCAAACAAAATGTGTTGGTTTAAGCTGCCTCGTCAGCACGGATGTGTGGGCCAACCTTGTCATAAATGGGTTTAAACTAACCTAATCGGTAGGTAGTAGTTTTTGGCATGGATTAAGAAATTTTGGGTATGTTTTTGCTATTTTTTGTACAATAGATTCTTCCTAGGGCTGGTTGAAAGTGGAGCTTTTTGTTAAATACTGTACATATTATAAGCAGGAGTGAAAGTTAAGCTTTGGAACCCAATAAGCAAGGCTAGTTACATAGTGCACATGTGTACATGATTGAAAGTAAATAACCATGAGTGACTAATATCTTGATGGAAAACTCAAAACTATGGAATACTAGGGAAAAAATTGCATGGTTGGAAAAACTAGCAATGTTCATGTGCGTTGCAACGAATCATAATTAGAATAATACTTATTCACAAACTTGATACAAAACACTCTAATTTTGATATACATATATCACTAGAGATATATTATGTTTCAATTAGAATATATTCCTTGGGATTTTTTGGTGAGGTCGGGAGGGATGTGGTTGGTTTTAAGATACTAATTATGGGTTTTTCTGCAAATTGGTAGACAAGTGGGATGTTTGTGAGAAAAGGCAACAACTTACTTCACAGTCGTTAGATGTAGATCTAATGGTCACAAACAACGGATGGCAGACACACCATCATCACCAACTTAGTCTTCTGTAGGAGTACTAGCAAGATCCGTGCAATGCACGAAACATGAAGATGCATTTTTCATAAAAACACTCGTTGTGATTGACACATGCGGGAGTAATCCCATGTGTAAAAACTAATGATATCTTGAGAAATAGGAGATAAGGTGAAGAGGAGTGGGGCGTGGTGGTGATTGGTGGTCGGACTGAGCGGAGGCATGGGGATTGACGACGCCGGCAGCCACTGTGCCGCTTTATTCCAGAGGCTTCCTTTCTTAATTGCTCAACAATGAGGTTGTTGGAGATAAGGATGAACGAGGGAAGGCCTTGTCTGCAAATGTGGAGAGGGGTGCGGGTATCTTTTAGTTTAATTTCCATCAGTCAGAAATAGATCAAACGGTCTATATTGCAAGATGGCACGCGTACCATCATCACCAACTCGGTTTTTTATAAGAGAAGAAATATAAGTATGGAGATACAAACGTATTATCGATACTTGTTTCCATAAACTAGCTTCTACATTCTATTCAACGCCTCAGCATGTGAGGCCTTAGCACAATGACTTCTCGACTGTGTAAAACAAAGGTTTTCCCGTCGCTGATAAGGAGGGGGTGACGGCGGCACGCTTTTTGGCTTGCTCTAGTCCTAGTAGTCATACTAGGTGGTCTAAGCATGTGTATATTTATTCTTTTTCACGTCTCGTGTTCGCCGTACTGCCACGACTGTTGATGAATAGATGGTAAGTTATTCACGGGGAAACCCTTGTTGAGCGTGTTTGCGAGAGAGAGAGACAGTGTGCGTGTGTGATATGTCTAGAGACTGAGGAATGATAACAGATTGTTTGTGTCTATGTGTGTGGAGGATAGAGAGAGACATTTGCATGGGGCTTTGTGTTGTGTAACATGGAGACACATATACATAATTAGGGAGTGAGTGTGCGAGATACACATGCGAACATGGGGAGAGATGCGGATCCAGATTAATGGGTGTTTGTGCGTGTCTGTGTGTGTTTGTGCGCGTGTTTGTGTGTGAGAGGGAGTGTATGTATGTGGAGTAGAGAGACCACTAATGATGTAAACCTAGTATAAGGGAAGGGGGAATGGTGTGGCATGTGTAGTAGCGGGATAGCATGGGTGCGGGCGGGGGGGGGAGCAGACTGTTTGGAAGAGACACCGATTGTGTGTGGGAGAGGGGTGTGAGAGCGAGAGAGAGAGAGAGAGAGAGAGAGAGAGAGAGAGAGAGAGCTAGCGACGGAGAGAGAGAGAGGAAGAGGGGGCGAGAGAGGGGGCGTTTGTGTCCATAAATGACGTATAGATAGGGAGACAATGTTGATGTTGTTTGAAATTGGCCTATGTACGGAGATGCAAGGGAAGCAAGTCATCGTGTGTGTGATAGGGACTTCATGAGAGATCTAGAATAGATGGTGTAGAGAACAATGTGCGAGATCGAGAACGATGATACATTAGGGAGCTATGGAAAGAGTCACGACATATATGTATACAGGGAGGAGCTGGGGCGGGTCCGCATGTGGGAGAGATAGAAAGAGGAGAGTGGTGCATAAGGAGACAAAGTGTGCTTGTTTTGCAGTGGGGGTGGTGTCTGAGGTGAGTGTGCGAGAACCACATAACTAGGGAGCTAGACGTTTGGGGGCGACGTTTTGTGTGTATGGGAAAGATACACTCTACATAGTGTGTCTGCTTGGGAAAGAGATATGCCGGGTGACCTAGCTAGAGAGTGGGGGAAGAGATGTGTGCATGCCCAAGAGACAAAGTGATAGAGACCTATAGTGGGGTCCGGACTTTAGAAGAGAGAGGGGTGTTAATGTGCTCGTGTGTTGGTGTTTGGGGGAGAGAACGACTTCTCTGTGTGTGTGGGGGGGGGGGGTGGGCGACGGGGGGTTGGCTTCAGATAAAGAGTGAGGTGTCTATATTTGAGGGACTTTAGCATAATTGAGATATACATGTGATGTCTACTACGCAACCTTCTTCTTGTAGACATTGTTGGGCCTCCAAGTGCATAGGTTTGTAGGACAGTAGCAAATTTCCCTCAAGTGGATGACCTAAGGTTTATCAATCCGTGGGAGGTGTAGGATGAAGATGGTCTCTCTCAAACAACCCTGCAACCAAATAACAAAGAGTCTCTTGTGTCCCCAACACACCCAATACAATGGTAAATTGTATAGGTGCACTAGTTCATGAAGAGATGGTGATACAAGTGCAATATGGATAGTAGATATAGGTTTTTGTAATCTTAAATTATAAAAACAGCAAGGTAACTAATGATAAAAGTGAGCGTAAACGGTATTGCAATGCTAGGAAACAAGGCCTAGGGTTCATACTTTCACTAGTGCAAGTTCTCTCAACAATAATAACATAATTGGATCATATAACTATCCCTCAACATGCAACAAAGAGTCACTCCAAAGTCACTAATAGCGGGAACCAATGAAGAGATTATGGTAGGGTACGAAACCACCTCAAAGTTATTCTTTCCAATCAAACCGTTGGGCTATTCCTATAAGTGTCACAAACAGCCCTAGAGTTCGTACTAGAATAACACCTTAAGACACAAATCAACCAAAACCGTAATGTCACCTAGATACTCCAATGTCACCTCAAGTATCCGTGGGTATGATTATACGATATGCATCACACAATCTCAGATTCATCTATTCAACCAACACATAGAACCTCAAAGAGTGCCCCAAAGTTTCTACTGGAGAATCAAGACGAAAACGTGTGCCAACCCCTATGCATAGGTTCATGGGCGGAACCCGCAAGTTGATCAGCAAAACATACATCAAGTGAATCACGTGATATCCCATTAGCACCACAGATACGCACGGCAAGACATACATCAAGTGTTCTCAAGTCATTAAAGACTCAATCCGATAAGATTACTTCAAAGGGAAAACTCAATCCATTACAAGAGAGTAGAGGGGGAGAAGCAACATAAGATCCAACTATAATAGCAAAGCTCGCGATACATCAAGATCGTACAAATCAGGAACACGAGAGAGAGAGAGATCAAACACATAGCTACTGGTACATACCCTCAGCCCCGAGGGTGAACTACTCCCTCCTCGTCATGGAGAGCGCCGGGATGATGAAGATGGCCACCGGTGAGGGTTCCCTCCGGCAGGGTGCCGGAACAGGGTCCGGATTGACTTTTGGTGGCTACAGAGGCTTGGGGCGGCGGAACTCCCGATCTATTCTGTTCTCCGAAAGTTTTAGGGTACGTGGGTATATATGGGTGAAAGAAGTACGTCGGTGGACCTCCGGGCTGTCCACGAGGTAGGGGGGCGTGCCCTAGGGGGGTGGGCGCGCCCCCCACCCTCGTGGGCAGCCTGGGACTCCCCTAGCGTGCACTCCAAGTTTTTCCGGTAGCTTTCCTTCCAAAAATAACTTCTGTAGTTGATTTCATTCTGTTTCGACTCCGTTTGATATTCCTTTTCTTCGAAACACTAAAATAGGCAAAGAATAGCAATTCTGGGATGGGCCTCCGGTTAATAGGTTAGTCCCAAAAATAATATAAAAGTGGATAATAAAGCCCAATATTGTCCAAAACAGTAGATAATATAGCATGGAGCAATCAAAAATTATAGATACGTTGGAGATGTATCAAGCATCCCCAAGCTTAATTCCTGCTCGTCCTCGAGTAGGTAAATGATAAAAAAGAATTTTTGATGCGGATTGCTACTTGGCATAATTTCAATGTAATTCTTCTTAATTGTGGTATGAATATTCAGATCTGAAAGATTCAAGATAAAAGTTCATATTGACATAAAAATAATAATACTTCAAGCATACTAACTAAGCAATTATGTCCTCTCAAAATAACATGGCCAAAGAAAGCTATCCCTACAAAATCATATAGTCTGGCTATGCTCTATCTTCACCAAACAAAGTATTTAAATCATGCACAACCCCGATGACAAGCCAACCAATTGTTTCATACTTTTGACATTCTCAAACTTCTTCAATCTTCACGCAATACATGAGCGTGAGCCATGGACATAGCACTATAGGTGGAATAGAATGGTGGTTGTGGAGAAGAAAAAAAAAGGAGAAGATAGTCTCACATCAACTAGGCGTATCAACGGGCTATGGAGATGCCCATCAATAGATATCAATATGAGTGAGTAGGGATTGCCATGCAATGGATGCACTAGAGCTATAAGTATATGAAAGCTCAACAAAAGAAACTAAGTGGGTGTGCATCCAACTCGCTTGCTCACGAAGACCTAGGGCATTTGAGGAAGCCCATCATTGGAATATACAAGCCAAGTTCTATAACGAAAAATGCCCACTAGCATATGAAAGTGATATCATAGGAGACTCCCTATCATGAAGATCACGGTGCTACTTTGAAGCACAAGTGTGGTAAAAGGATAGTAACATTGTCCCTTCTCTCTTTTTCTCTCATTTTTTATTTTTTTTATTTGGGCCTTTTCTCTCCTTTTTTTTATGGCCTCTTTTTTTTCGTCCGAGGTCTCATCCCGACTTGTGGGGGAATCATAGTCTCCATCATCCTTTCCTCACTGGGACAATGATCTAATAATGATGATCATCACACTTTTATTTACTTACAACTCAAGAATTACAACTCGATACTTAGAACAAAATATGTCTCTATATGAATGCCTCCGGCGGTGTACTGGGATATGCAATGAATCAAGAGTGACATGTATGAAAGAATTATGAACGGTGGCTTTGCCATAAATATGAAGTCAACTACATGATCATGCAAAGCAATATGACAATGATGGAGCGTGTCATAATAAACGGAACGGTGGTAAGTTGCATGGCAATATATCTCGGAATGGCTATGGAAATGCCATGATAGGTAGGTATGGTGGCTGTTTTGAGGAAGGTATATGGTGGGTGTATGATACCGGCGAAAAGTGCGCGGTATTAGAGAGGCTAGCAATGGTGGAAGGAAGAAGGGTGTGTATAATCCATGGACTCAACATTAGTCATAAAGAACTCATATACTTATTGCAAAAATCTACAAGTTATCAAAGCAAAGTATTACGTGCATTCTCCTAGGGGTATAGATTGGTAGGAAAAGACCATCGCTCGTCCCCGACTGCCACTCATAAGGAAGACAATCAATAAATAAATCATGCTCCGACTTCATCACATAATGGTTCACCATACGTGCATGCTACGGGAATCACAAACTTTAACACAAGTATTTCTCAAATTCACAACTACTCAACTAGCATGACTCTAATATCATCATCTTCATATCTCAAAACAATTATCAAGCATCAAACTTTTCTTAGTATTCAACACACTCATAAGAATTCTTACAAATCATTTATGCTTAGCATATTAGGATTATTCAAGCAATTACCATGCTATTTAAGACTCTCAAAATAATCTAAGTGAAGCATGAGAGATCAATAGTTTCTATAAAACAAATCCACCACCGTCCTCTAAAATATATAAGTGAAGCACTAGAGCAAACAACAAACTACTCCGAAAGATATAAGTGAAGATCAATGACTAGTTTAGTAATTATGCAACTATGTGAAGACTCTCTAACATTTAAGAATTTCAGATCTTGATATTTTATTCAAACATCAAGCAAAACAAAATAAAATGACATGACGCTCCAAACAAAACACATATCATGTGGTGAATAAAAATATAGCTCCATGTAAAGTTACCGATGAACGAAGACGAAAGAGGGGATGCCTTCCGGGGCATCCCCAAGCTTAGGCTCTTGATTGTCCTTTAATATTACCTTGGGGTGCCTTGGGCATCCCCAAGCTTAGGCTCTTGCCACTCCTTATTCCATAGTCCATCGAATCTTTACCCAAAACTTGAAAACTTCACAACACAAAACTTAACAGAAAACTCATAAGCTCCGTTAGAGAACCACTTCAAGGTACAGTAATGAACTCATTAATTATTTATATTGGTGTTAAACCTACTGTATTCGAACTTCTCTATGGTTTATAAACTATTTTACTAGCCATAGATTCATCAAAATAAGCAAACAACACACGAAAAACAGAATCTGTCAAAAACAGAACAGTCTGTAGTAATCTGTAACTAACGCAAACTTCTGGAACTCCAAAAATTCTAAAATAAACTGGTGGACCTGAGAAATTTGTCTAGTAATAATCTGCAAAAAGAATCAACTAAATAGCACTCCCCAGTAAAAAGTTGAAGCTAATTTCGTGAGCGCTAAAGTTTCTGTTTTTTACAGCATGACCATAAAGACTTCACCCAAGTCTTCCCAAAGGTTCTACTTGGCACAAACACTAATTAAAACATAAAACCACATCTAAACATAAGCTAAATGGATTATTTATTCCTAAACAGAACCAAAAAGCAAGAAACTAAAATAAAATTGGGTTGCCTCCCGACAAGCGCTATCGTTTAACGCCCCTAGCTAGGCATGATGATTTCAATGATGCTGACATAAAAGATAGGAATTGAAACATAAAGAGAGCATCATGAAGAATATGACTAGAACATTTAAGTCTAACCCACTTCCTATAGGGATTTTATGAGCAAACAACTTATGGGAACAATAATCAACTAGCATAGGAAGGCAAAACAAGCATAACTTCAAAACTTTAAGCACATAGAGAGGAAACTTGATATTATTGCAATTCCTACAAGCATATATTCCTCCCTCATAATAATTTTCAGTACATTATGAATGAATTCAACAATATAACCAGCACCTACAGCATTCTTTTCATGATCTACAAGCACAGAAAATTTACTACTCTCCACATAAGCAAAATTCTTCTCATTCGGAATAGTGGGAGTATCATAAGAGACTTGAATACTATGTATTGTTTCCACAATAAAAGAGTAATGTTCAGAGAAAGGGTACTCATAATCATGAAAAGTTTTATAAATATAATCATCACTACTTTTTATAGCATAAGTTTCATCACAATAATCATCATAAGTAGCAACTTTGTTCTCATCATAATCGTTTGAAACCTCTTCCGAAATAGTGGAATCATCACTAAATAAATTCATGACCTCTCCAAATCCACTTTCATAAATATTATAAGATTCAACATCCTCCAAAATAGTGGGATTATTACTTCCTAAAGTTGACACTCTTCCAAACTCACTTTCATCAATATAATCATCATAGGTAGAAGGCATGCTATAATCATAACAACTTTGCATATAAAAACTTGGGAGGCTAAAAGTATCACCATTATTAAACATAGCATACCCAAGCTTGGGACAAACATTAATTGCAGCAAATATATTCTCAAATATGTCATCCTCATTAAACATAGCTTCCCCAAGCTTGGGCCTTTTCATATCATAAGCATAATCACTCTTATCATTAATAGTATGGATAACACCAATAGTATAGCAATTATTATATTCTTCCAAGCAAGTGACAAAAAGATTTTCAAGATCATAAGAAGTATCATTATCTTCCCAATCATAATCATCACAACAAGCAATAGGTATAACGAGGTCATCATCAAGTGCATCATCTTCCACAATTATTTTTGATTCATTTTCATGAGGCACAACAATAATAGGAGCAACATTATTTGGGAGAAATACCTTTTTACCTCTCTTCCTTTTTTATTTTCTTCTTCTTCACCACATCATGTGTGGGTTCAATCCTCTTTTTGTAGCTCCTTATTAATGAGATTGGTTGAGTAGAAGGCTCCTCCTCGTTACCTGGTTCATCATAAGAAATGATAGGAGGATATTGGGAAGTCTCTTCCCTTTCATTAGTAGTCTCTTCAACCTCTATTTGTTTTATTTTCTTTATGTAATTCGAAATATAAGGATTTTCAATACAATTCACCGCACAATACATATAAATCTTCTCTAGATCCAAAATCAAGAAATTTATCGAGATTAAATTTTGGAATACCCTCAGTTATACGTTTCATTTCTTCATAACCCAAAAGAAGACTAAGCTCTTTATGATGCTCAAGGGTAATCAAACTAACACAATATTTGGACACGACTTGATCATGAAACAAATAGCATTGGAGCTTTAAATGACCATGTTCATTGCAAAGTTAACAAGGGGCGCGAAAAATATTGAATCTTTCAGCGCAATCATAAAGACTTTCTTGCAACAATTTAGTTTCTAAGCGCTTATGCCTCTTGCAATATCTATCTTCCCTATTTGGTGTGTACTTGCAAACCCAATGTGCTCCACAAAAATTGACATGTTTATAGGAGACATTTTCATCATAACTAGTGCAATCATCATTAGTACCATGGATATTCAAGGAGTTCATACTAACAACATTGCAATCATGCTCATCATTCAAATATTTAGTGCCAAACATTTTAATGCATTGTTCTTCTAACACTTTGGCACAATTTTCCTTTCCATCATACTCACGAAAGATATTAAAAAGGTGAAGCGTATGAGACAAACTCAATTCCATTTTTTTTGTACTTTTCTTTTATAAACTAAACTAGCGCTAAAACAAGAAACAAAAAGATTCAATTGCAAGATCTAAAGATATACCTTCAAGCACTCACCTCCCCGGCAACGGCGCCAAAAAAGAGCTTAGTTGACGGGGTGTGAGTGCCACTTACCTAGCCTCCTCGGCAACGGCGCCAGAAAAGAGCTTGATGTCTACTATGCAACCTTCTTCTTGTATACGTTGTTGGGCCTCCAAGTGTAGAGGTTTGTAGGACAGTAGAAAATTTCCCTCAAGTGGATGACCTAAGGTTTATCAATCCGTGGGAGGTGTAGGATGAAGATGGTCTCTCTCAAACAACCCTGCAACCAAATAACAAAGAGTCTCTTGTGTCCCCAATACACCCAATACAATGGTAAATTGTATAGGTGCACTAGTTCGGCGAAGAGATGGTGATACAAGTGCAATATGGATAGTAGATATAGGTTTTGTAATCTGAAATTATAAAAACAGCAAGGTAACTAATG
This sequence comes from Aegilops bicornis, assembly GCA_021605145.1. Lineage (NCBI taxonomy): Eukaryota > Viridiplantae > Streptophyta > Magnoliopsida > Poales > Poaceae > Aegilops > Aegilops bicornis. Next base: position 61,324,685 of record CM038673.1, on the reverse strand, counting down.
ATAAAAGTGAGCGTAAACGGTATTGCAATGCTAGGAAACAAGGCCTAGGGTTCATACTTTCACTAGTGCAAGTTCTCTTAACAATAATAACATAATTGGATCATATAACTATCCCTCAACATGCAACAAAGAGTCACTCCAAAGTCACTAATAGCAGGAACAAATGAAGAGATTATGGTAGGTTACGAAACCACCTCAAAGTTATTCTTTCCAATCAATCCGTTGGGCTATTCCTATAAGTGTCACAAACAACCCTAGAGTTCGTCCTAGAATAACACCTTAAGACACAAATCAACCAAAACCCTAATGTCACCTAGATACTCCAATGTCACCTCAAGTATTCGTGGGTTTGATTATACGATGTGCATCACACAATCTCAGATTCATCTATCCAACCAACACATAGAACCTCAAAGAGTGCCCCAAAGTTTCTACTGAAGAATCAAGACGATAACGTGTGCCAACCCCTATGCATAGGTTCATGGGTAGAACCCGCAAGTTGATCACCAAAACATGCATCAAGTGAATCACGTGATATCCCATTGTCACCACAGATACGCACGGCAAGACATACATCAAGTGTTCTCAAGTCATTAAAGACTCAATCCGATAAGATTACTTCAAAGGGAAAACTCAATCCATTACAAGAGAGTAGAGGGGAAGAAGCAACATAAGATCCAAATATAATAGCAAAGCTCGTGATACATCAAGATCGTGCCAAATCAAGAACACGAGAGAGAGAGAGAGAGATCAAACACATAGCTACTGGTACATACCCTCAGCCCCGAGGGTGAACTACTCCCTCCTCGTCATGGAGAGCGCCGGGATGATGATCGCCACCGATGAGGGTTCCCCCCTCCGGCATGGTGCCGGAACAGGGTCCTGATTGACTTTTGGTGGCTACAGAGGCATGCGGCGGTGGAACTCCCGATCTGTTCTGTTCTCCGAAAGTTTTAGGGTACGTGGGTATATATGGGTGAAAGAAGTACGTCGGTGGACCTCCGGGCTGTCCATGAGGTAGGGGGCGCGCCCTAGGGGGGTGGGCGTGCCCCCCACCCTCGTGGGCTGCCCGGGACTCCCCTGGCGTGCACTCCAAGTTTCTCCGGTAGCTTTCCTTCCAAAAATAACTTCTCCAGTTGATTCCATTCCGTTTCGACTCTGTTTGATATTCCTTTTCTTCGAAACACTGAAATAGGAAAAAAAACAGCAATTCTGGCTGGGCCTCCGGTTAATAGGTTAGTCCCAAAAATAATATAAAAGTGGATAATAAAGCCTAGTATTGTCCAAAACAGTAGCTAATATAGCATGGAGAAATCAAAAATTATAGATACGTTGGAGACGTATCAACATGGTCAATAGTGTGTGCACTTAAGGTTGATCAATTTGTTTCACAGTTTGGACTATGAGATAACGATACTTTTGAACATGCATGATATACTTTGATGTACCATAATTACAACCTAAGATTGGAATTTTGGAATTCGACTCCATCATTAGCTTTTGTAATTCATTTAAACAGAGGTACATTTTAAGCCGAGATTTCATGATTTCAAATTCATATATCAAACCTAGAGATATACACATACGGGCATGTTCAAACTTTGTAATCATCCACTTTATTCATACACATACACATTTTTGCTTTTGTCATCATATTTAGGATAAACACATTTGGAATTTCATTTGAATTGGACCATATGATCGTATTTGCTTGTAGTAGCTGAATGATCCATATTTGAATTGAATGGACAATCTAAGTTTCGAGTTGGAGACATTGATTTTCAAAACTTGCACTTTTTTTATAGTGCAAAACAAACAAATTCTCGTCCATGATATCATAGTCGGCCGTACAAGAGCAGAATATAATTTCAGGCGCCAAAAGCTTTCAAACTTCCCGCTCACATCGAAATATCTCGCGCTCGAAAGTTTAGCCTTGTGATATTCCTGTTTTACCCTGCCACATGAACGGAAAAGGGCTGCTTTGGTAACTCCATTGTTTTCCCCTCTTTGCCCCCAACATTCTTCCCCAGAGCCCCTCCCCTTCCCCTCCCCGACCCCTCCCCCCCCCCCCAACCACGGCAAGCCGCTGAATCTAGTCCTCCGCCACAGCGGTGGATCTCACACCCCGACAGATCTACCTTTCGCACCTTGGAATCCCCAACTACCAAATCACCACTTCACCGGAGCCGCTTCAGCGACTGGCTTGTACACCGCTCCAGATCTCCTTGACCGCCATCATGGTCCACCACACCGAATATGCTTAACCGACGCCCTCGTCCACCACAGTGTAGGCCCTTCACTGACTCCCTCGTCCGTCCCTTCGCTGGCCCTTCATACAAGCCCTCGTCCGCCACCACAGATCCACCTCACCGAAAGCACTATACAACGCGACCGCCGAAGCCTTCATCCACTGCACCGGACCCGCTCCACGGATGCCATATTCAACTCCACCGGCCCTGCTTTACCGACGCCACAGCCTCATAAGGTTATTTTGATATGTACTCCTTTGGTTTTTCTCTTTATCGTGCAACTGTTCACTTACCACAGATGAGCTTTCTTGTATGTCGACAGGCGCCGCAACCGTAGCACCGGAGCCGCTTCAGCGATGGCGACAGCCGGCCCAAACTCAACCACAACACGAGCACCATCGACGATCCTTAGCTATCAAGTATGCCAACGATACCCATACGCTGCTGAGAATCAGGTACTATTATCCAACGGTCGGCGCCTACGTTCACTTTCTTAGCATAAGCACCGCACCTTTGAATTTCTACAGGGCATCATTCAGTTTTTCATGAGACGCGTTATTCGGCTTGCACGTGTAGGGCCATACTTCTGGCAATGAACATGTTACATGTGCTAAATTACATACCAGTGCACATATAGTTAATATGCTTTAGTTTTGTCCTAAGTATTACTGTACTTCCTAGATATCACTGCCTACTATTTTACTTCTTGCATGCTATATTTATGATAATGGTGTTGTTCTGATGCCACCTATTGGTTCCATCAGACTGCTTCATGTTCTCTATGCTTAATTCCACATCAGCAAACTAGCATGTGGTTTCGCTCGTTTTTGTTCGTTTTACCCTACATTTTCAGATGCTAGCTATTACATCACTGCTACGAGCCTCTGTTCATTACTTTCCTTGTGTGTTCTTGATCTTCCCAAGTTGCATGACTAATTTGATGCTTCTATTAATTATGGAGCTACCAACCCCATCAACCAAAATATTTGTTCTTTTGGGGCTGGCACCTCGAACAAGCATAAAAATAGAGGGAAGCAGATATATTGTCGTGCACATACCCTCCTTTCATTAGTTTAGATGAACCATTGATGATCAATTCGAACCAGTGCATGCGATTAAAATTAATTTAACCTAAATAGAGGGTGCATAATAAACTACAACAAGTAGATTTGCAACCACGGGATGCTGACGATATCTTCAAAGAACATTGCAACAGCAGCGAGGCTTCACAGAAACATATGGTAAGCCATGTGTTTTAGTACATGTGAAATGTAATGCGTGTGGGCTGCTTTCTTGGCTTGTGCCCTCAACCTGTAATCCTATAGAATAACAAATAGTTCAGTTGCCTGCTTTGTTGTATTGCTTGATTCGAATGCTTGTTTCTTACTTGTTACGCTATACCTGAGTTGGACAATATGTCAGCAGTGCCTAATGTACTATCATAAAGAAATGCATGCCTAGTTCATTTGAGTCCTTAACTTCTCCTCTGAACTTCATCACAAGACTGTCTTCGTAGTTTATATGAGGCCACACTGTTAAGTGCTTTCTTAGATTATTTCAACTGCTTAGATGCCTTGGCAACTTAAATATAGCGGTGGTACACTCCCTTTCAACTAGGGATGTCAACTGGGTCCTGTTTAATCCCGATTAAAGTCCACTAGTGTTATGATAGTTCAAAAGAGTTTTTTGTTTTTTGAGGAAAATGAACCAGGGAGCTAGCAAAAACTAACTAGATGGGACTGGCGGATGTCGTTTATTTGCCACTTACATCCCTAGTTTCATCGTACCATTTTAATTTCTTTTCGGCTGATGCTGCTTCGAACCATTTAAATATAGCTTGCCATGCTCGGCAATAATTCGTATGTCGTTTACCATGTAAGCTTACTGCCTGGATCATGTGATAACTATCTCTTACTTATGTCCAGCGGAAACCTTTCAGGATGCCGTTCACACTAGGACACAATGTACAACCCCAGAATCTATTTGTGGAAGCAGTGCGCCATCCATGTTACCAGATGGTAGCAGTTCAGAGGCAACACCGCCGGAGAGCAGTCTGAGCACAGATATTATAGTTCTTGAGGCTCTACTAGAGGCATAAAGAGATGGTGTGGCTGCCATGAATGAGGTAATCTCGATCTTGAAGCTGGAAATTATGCAATTAGTTGCACGCATTATGCAAGCAACCCAAGAATTGGAGGAAGTAAGAATGTTGCATTTGAAGACGAAGGAGGTCCTGCTGCTTCTGCTATCTGAAGCCCAGGGTAATCCCAGTTCTTCTTTAGATAGCAGTTGAAATTGTCATTAGATTATTGTACTTGCATGTTGTGTCATGTCTCTGAATGGATTATGTTGTAAGACCCCCTATGTTGTCGATGTGTTGTAATGATCCAAAAATTTTAGGTGAAGTAATCCTCAGTACTTGTATGATTGACATAAGGTGAACTGTTTTTCGTGTGAGCATATTGTATTGGATGAAATAATTGTTTGACTCAAAGTGTATCCAACCTACTGAATTCGAAGATCACGGCATTTCTAAATCATAATCATATATAAAGGTGGAATAAATCTTTGTTGTGGTTTTGAAGAAATAAATAACAAAACGTAGAATTATCTGTGGATATTCGTAATCGAATAAAAAATTGGATTTGGATTTAGTTGCCCGGGACCAGGGCAAACGTGAATGCTAATTCTCCCAAGTTTTGGACGAAGCGGCTAAACACCCACTATCATTTGTGGGCTACCCGAAGCAAGTGTTTGCGAGAGGGAAATTACTGTCTACCCCTGACACTTGACACCCTTATCGACCGGATTTACACTGTTGTCGATAGGGGTAGACTAGTAACTTCAATCATACGTGACACGACGGCCTGTGAGCCCATTCATACACGGTGGGCGCCAAACGTGGGCGGCAAAACACATTTGATTAAAGCTCGTCCGAAAGACATGTGTCTCTCCCTCCATTTCCCCATTCATCCATGGTGGGCGGCAAAACAAACTCTCCTCGTCCGAAATCGATGTAGGCTAATATTTTAAATAGGGGCATATGTGTAACTTCCCACAGACGTGACACAACCGCCCTACCTGTCAGCCCTGTTCATACACCGTGGGCGCCAACCGTGGGCGGCAAAACACCCTCTCCTCGCCCGAAATCGTTACTGGCAAATATTTGGGAGATGCGAGATTACCGTCCTATCCCCAACCGATGTGATGTCCGAAATTTTAAACGGGGATAAGTTCAGAACTTTTCCCACATTTCGCATAAGCGCATCCCAAAGTTTGAGATCCCCCTCCCCTCCATTTCCCCATTAATACACCATCGGCGCCACGACAACCTCCCCACTGCGGCCAGCCTCCTCCGTCCGCCACCTCATCCTCCACCTTGCCGGAACCGCTACCCCTACCCCGTCGTGCACTACAAGAGATGGACGTCCCTCATCCACGGCGCCAGACCAGTCTCCTTTCCTCACGTCGTCTCGCTTCATCGGTGTCGTCGTCCACTTTGCCGTTGCCGCTCACTACTAGGGAAAACGTTATACACAGAACTTTAGCAGTAGTGCTTGTTAAAAAAGCACGCTACTGCTAGACAGCAGTAGCGCGTGCAAAATAAGCGCGCTGCAGATGGACATATATCATTAACACGTCTCACCGAAAACTCGCTACTACTAAAATTCCAATCACTTAGCCGATGGGCTACACATAGTAGTAGCGATCCTCCAGAAACCGCGCTACCGCTAATATACTTATAGCAGTGCGTTTATGCGTAAAGCGCTACTTCTAACGAAAAGAAAATAAAATGAAAAACGAATAGAAAAGTAAATGAAAATGAAAGAAATAGAAAAAGGAGAAAGGAAAAATATAAAATGTAAAGAAAAATAAATGAAAAAGGGGGGGAATGATGAAGATGTAGCAGTAGCGCGTTCTGTGAAACGTGTTATAGCTAACTTAGCTATAGAGTGTTTTCTGTAACGCGCTACCGTTACTTTTGACTTAACCAAAAACGGTTCCCCCTAGCCACCACTTCTCCCCCAAATCGATCCCTCGCCCCACTTCGCCGCCGTCTCCCCCACTTCACCGTCGCCCCCACTTCGCCACCATCTCTTGCCGACATCGACGCTGCGCTCATCCTCACGGCCGCCGCCCGAGGCCGCCAGCCTCACCGCCGCCGCATCTCGGGCCACCCTCGACCTCACCGTCGCCTCCCTCGACCTCACCGCCCCCGAGCCCGCCAGGACCGCCACGTCCCGATCCTGAGCCCGCCCTCGCCGCCCCTACCACCGTCGCCGAGCACCTCCGCGCCACCGTCTCTCCCCTCTTTGTAAGCTCCCCCACCCATCCTTTTTAGTTAATAGATGTTAATGTTAAGTAGTACATATTGTTGATGTTTTTTAGTTAGGGTAATAATAGATGTTAAGTAGTAGATAATGTAGATGTTAATTAGTTCAGTAGGGTTTTGTTTTTGAATTAAGTTTGTTTAACTAGATGTTAATTAGGGCAGTAGGGTTTAGTTTAGAGTAAAGTTTAGTTCAGTAGTTAACTAAATATAATCTATATTTGGTTTTTGAATTGAGTTTGAGAGAGCATGAGATTTGTGTAGATTTTCTTCAACTGTCAAACGCTAGGACATGCAAATTTGAAGTAGTCAGGATATATGCAAATTCCTCAATTGTGTTTGCCCATGTTTCGATTGTGCCCAGGTGGCCTTTTGTTGTTTCTAGGGAATGAAGCTGAGTGACCTATGTTTTGCCGGAAGGTTGATTCATTTCCGTTCCGGCAAATTTCAGGTTCTCGATTTGTCCACTTTTTAGCAAAGGTCATGCCGAAATTTTCTGTGAATTTCGACATGACTTGTGCTACAAACTAGGACATATCGAGTGCCCGGGATTTGCCGCACCGGGAAGGAGTCAACTTTCCTGCAAAACATAGGCCTTTTTATGTCATTATTCATTTTATTAGGTCTAGAATTAATTGACTAGATTTAATTGTAGGAAACATGGCTAGCAACGATGAAGGACAGGGTTCTGGTTATTGCGACGACGTCTACCTGGCGGCAGACGAATTTTTGAGCCTTGCCGAGATCAAACAATGTTGTTGCTGGGCCCACCGGTCGCATCAGGGACTAAGACCGACACGCAGACCGGTCAGAGATCGAGACCAATCTTTGAGATCTGCGACCATGACCTGAGACTCAGACCCGACATCGAGACCGGTCTTTGAGGCGAGGCCGACGCTGCCTCGGGGAGCGGAGCCGGTGTAGAACCGAAAGCAAAGAGGCAGCGACTTCCTAACAAACTCAGGACTACTAGACTGGTGGTCACGTTGGTGGACGACGGCAATTTTGAGCCAATCGCGCCCGTGAAAGCGCGCGCGTGCTACGGAAATCAAATAGGCTGCATCGTACGGACAACCGCCACCATCAACTATGAGAAACTACAGAAGATAGATAATATGAGGCCCTCCCCCCTAAAGAAGCTGCACCAGATATTCTTGTTCCCGGGCTGGAATGAAAAGGATTATAAAGATCCAGATAAGGACCCGACAATGAAGAAGATAAACAAACACGCCATGTCCAAGTTTAGCGACGCGTTGGCCGCCTGGAAAACAAGGGTGAACGCAAAGATCGACAAAAAGGAACCCTGCTCGGAGATTGTAAAGGATAATCCGACAATCATGGCAGAGCAATTTGAAATATTCAAGGCGGCTTGCGAGGGCGAAGATGCCAAAAAAATTCGAAGTACATGAAGGGGCTTCAACAGAGGAACATTGGATGCCACCACCTCGGAAGCCGTGGTTACGGCGGGAAGAGGTCCATATGGGCCAAGGAGGACGCGGAAGCCGCGAGTCCAGGCATCCTGCACTTTGGCGGAGTTCACCGTCCTGCAGGAGCATGACGTCCTCAGGGCCCGGCACCATTGGGACCCAGTGAAGAAGGTTTTCGAAACGAACGCGCTCACGACGGAGTTCATGAGACTTCTAGTAATTTTAGTTTCTGACCAATTTGACTACACGTTAGTCATGCATATTTGTAGAAGATCCTTGTGCCTTTTGCAGAGAGAGCAGCACAGGATTGCGGCCAAAAGCTACTCTCCGTCTGAGGCGTTGGCGAGGCCCAAGTGGGACACTCCATTCAACCGGGCGTTGAACATATTGAAACGACTCCCGGTGGATACTCGACCGTCGTATGGCCGCGTGCACAGTGTCGGAGATGGCGCCACGTGGAAGAAGTACTACAATGAGACCACGGAGGAGAGAAAGGAAAGACGAAGGTTAACCAAAGAAAACATCGACAAGAATGTTGAGATTGCGGTTGAGAAGAAATCATGTTAGACAGTCACAACAGCGGTAGCTGCCGCAAAACAGATGGTTGTAGATATGTCTACTTCCTTGGTTTCCGGCCGTTTTCAATTGGACCAGGCAAAATCCAGAAAAAAATGCAGCGGACTTTCCCCTTGCTGACTTCTTGGGGAGCAGCTCGACTAGCGTTGCACCAGCACCTGCTCCCGCACCGGACGTGCTCGGCGGTGCTTCATCTTTGGCTGAGCTCGACGCCCTCACGGTATCTATCACACCGTCCCCCTTCAATAAATGTATAATCTCCCGTTTTCGTTGCCTTTTGGATGTCTCACGTCGCAGACTTTTCTTTGCAGGCCGACGAAACCCCCTGCACCATATTGTACACCATCGGCGACCAGAAGGTGGACGTGGGGAAGGCAACGATAATGAAGCTGAAGGAACCATTGTTCCACAGCCGGCCGATCCCCCCGAACGTCTTCAAGGTCTCCATGGCCAGTGTCAAACCGGGCCACGAGAATTTGCCTCCTCTGGTACTAGGGGGGATGACGACGAGACCCCACGGTGGCTTGGTGATTGTTGCAATGAGTGGGTCCTGTTGTGGCCAAAGAGTCTGCTTCGTCTGGAGGCAGTCGGGAGCACACCCACGAGCACGCAGCCTCAGCAAGGTATGAACATCAACACCCCACCAACCCAATTAGCGCCCGGTGTCGGGTTGGGTGATAGCGGATGGGGTAAGGAAGAGGCTCCATTAGTCGCTGATGACATCGCCATGGATGAGGATGAGGATGACGATGGCACTCAACACTATGTCTATACTGGCGCCTACTCATGGTTTGAGCGTCATGAGTTGGTGCCTGAATTGCCGCCTCCGGAGGCTCAACATATTATAGACGACCTTCCGGCAAAGAAGCCTAGAAAGAGACCGAGGAAAGGCAATAAAGCTGCTTCTATGATCTAGCCGCCTCAGCAGCCTCGGGTTCAAGACCGTATAGATATCCCCGGTGCAGATAAATTGCATATCCCCGGTCAACCAATCCTACCTGCAGCAGCGCAAGGGGCCAGATTTGATGATCTAAGGAGACTTCATGATGATGTGTTGCGGATAGAGAAAGGCCTCATCGCCTCGAAAGATCCAGGATACCCTCTCTACGTGGTTAACATTTCGTGGCAATTGTCATACGTCGACTTCTTCCCCGCGGATAAGTTCTTCCTTCGATTCGATTACATATTCGACATGTTTCACGTGAAGAAGCTGGATTTTACGTTTGTCCGCCTTTATGCCTTGCACATGAACTACATCATCGGGGTTGAGCATATACCTCATATCTGTGCCGCTAACCCGTACTTCATGCATGAGGGCTTCTTGGGAGTCTCCGCAAAGCACCGTGAATACGCGAGGGAATACATCGTCAATTTCATGCTCGCCAATAAGGACAAGGAGGCGATTCTCATGCCTTATCATCCATGTAAGTCATCCGCGCGGATATCCTTCCTTCGATTTCAATCATTCATTTGCACGGTGGAGGCTAATTACTTTGAGGTGTACTTATTTTACGCAGCGGCAGGCCCGCAGTTCTCATCATCCTCTACCCCTGATACTCCCACGCTCTTTACTTGGACTCGTCAAAGAACATTAACAAAAAGGATTACACCCACATCAAGGATGTTCTCGACAGTGCTATGTTTTACTACGAAGCACGGGGTGGAGAGGTCCAGGAGAAGAAGAGAAGGGGCGACAGGCTCGCCTTCAGCCATAAGACCGACTTCTGCTGCATCCAGCAACCGAGTGATTCTCTTAATGATGGATTCTATGTCCTACACCACATGCTGGAGTACAGACGGGATCACCAGAACCTTCGCATGTCACCTACATCCGGCGATGCCCATATTCTGCAATGGGCAAAGAATGTAGGAGATATCGAGGATCATCGACTTCGAGCTGAGTTCTATCACGTCCAGTGCGAACTTGCCCAAATCATCATGAAGGAGGTCGTCAGCAAAACAGGGATGTTCTACGAAGAAGGAAAAATGTCGCGGGAAGACGTCCGAACACGGGTAGCCTCTCAGCGTCTCGACCTGAAGCCTTTCACTAGGCTCGGGGACTATCTCCCTTACTTGGATGGATGGTATGACATGTTGGAGTGATTGTCGATATATGACAATGTGTCCGTTTAGTCCATACTTTCTGTATGATGAAACTTTGAGTTATGCACGACGAAACTTTATTTGTGATGTAATTAAACCGTCCTCCTCGACTAGCGACGATCACTCTAGTTAAGGCATTTTGGGTACGATCAACTTTGTTATTTATGCTTATGATATGTTGCTTCTATTTTTGCCAAGTCTATCTCTTTCTGTTGCTCAACTATATATGTTGCATATCATCGACTCATGTGACGATGCAGGTGCATAGATCATCGATGGCGAAGAAGTGCTACGCCAGGAGTATATATACAACAAGTGGCCGGAGTGTCAGGCCCAGGTGTACCGGTTTCCGGTTTTCGAGCGACAGGCAGTAGTTAGTTTAGGTTCACGCTAATGCGAGAGAGGGATACGAACTCATGTCTTTGCATAGTTCCGCTCTCACTCAAAGTGATAGCTCTTCTCGCGTATATCATTTTTTAGATGGATGACGATGTAGTTGCACGTAATCGAGACTTGTATCGCTATTTTCGAGATGATGACGAGAGACCACTTTGTGTTGGATGATGATTATGATGATGACATGATTTGATGAGACTAGTTGTATGTATATGCTATGATTATATTTGTATGTGTATGATATGCTAAAGATTATTGTATAAAACCTATTCAAATACAAAACAAATATGCAGAAAAAAAACTAGTAGTAGCGAGGGGAACAAAGTTAGCAGTAGCGCCGCCTTACCAGTAGCGCTTCCCTTTAAAAAGCACTGCAGATAATTTCAGCAGTGCTCTTCACCAAAGCGCGCTGCTGCTATCCATGTATAGCAGTAGCGTGGGACAACAGGCGCTACTGCTACACGTTAGCTATATCACCTTATCAGTAGCGCATCGCCCCGCGCTACTGATAGGCATAAAACCCGCGCTGCTGCTAGGCTTTTCCCTAGTAGTGGCTCCTACGACCGCCTCGTCCACGGCAACAGGATTTATCCCCCGACCCGGCTGTCTGCCATCTAAAGTCTTCTTCCCTGCCGCCGACAGCCATCGCACCCGAAGCACCCTCAATGTATCAGCAGGGGCCTACACGGTGTCGCAAGAGAGGTGGTACTCTTCCATATGTGCTTAAGTTATTGATCTCACGCGGAAAATAGATCTTAAATTGTTTAGTGTACTTTTCTTGTCCGTACCAAATCGTAGTGGCTAGTTGAATGCAAACATTGGTTGCAAAGTAGCTTTGTCCGATTTGCACCTTCAGATCCGCCATGTCACGGTCACTATACTCGTAAAGCTTATGGTTTACCCCCTTTATATTCACTACCATCATCGTAGGTGCTTCACTGCTTCGTGCCGTGCTAGCACTGCTCCTCAAGACCTCAACCCATCAAGCGAAACAACATGCCACTCATAATTCCAAAGCTTATGTGTTGAAATACGAATCTGATATGATGCTCATATTACTAAAACAGAGAACGTTTAATTGGTCACCTAATGTTCCTATATTCATTTCAAAAAGCATGTGTGCCACCCACTGGTCCAGCTAGTTCCACTTTCCTGATTTTACTCTTGATGCTTAGGGTTTTCCCCTTTTATCTAATCTACTATGATCTCCGTAGGTGCTTTCTGTCATACTAGCATTACTCCACCCTTCAAGCTAAACAACACAACACTCAAAATTCCAAAGCTTACTTGTTCAAATATGATTGTGATATGATACTGATATTAGTTAACAGACACATTTAATTGGTTAGCTAAAGGTCCCACTTGAGTTTCCAAATGCATGTCGCGACATATAGAGAGACAGCAGAATTGAATTTGTTCGTCACTTGTTGACTGTACTTTCTTGTCCATACCAAATCTTAGTTGTTATTGCAAAGCAAATATCGGTTGCTAACTACCCTTTGCGTGGTTTGTAGCTTCAGATCTGCCATCCCACTGCCATGGTCAACACTATACTCATCATGCTTACGGTTTCCCCATTTTATGATGACCACGATTAGCCTACGTGGTTCGTGTCGTAATAGCACTGCTCCACCAAACAAGCTAAACAAGCTTAGTTGTACAAATTTAAATCTGATATTATGCTGATATTAGTAAAACTGAGAGATGTTTAATTGGTCAGCTAAATGTTCCTACTTTAGTTTCGAAATGCATGTGAGCCACATATGGAGAGACCAGAAGGAATAGTATTTCTCTGTGCGCTTTGGTTCATCATGGGTAGCCAACCGACATTGTATAGAAAGACTTGTAATATCTTCAATCTGCTTGCTCTTCTGCTCTTCTTTAAGATGATCCTCTTCTCTTGCGGTCGACTGGTCGTGTCGAGTTATTCTCCTTAGTATATTTTGAATCTGTCGGTCGGTCGACTTGTTCTTCTTTACTATATGTTGAAGCTATCATCTGCGAAGTATCATCACTTCTAGAGCTCTCATATTTTGAGTAGTAGGCCGCATTATATTAATGCACACACCAAATTACAGCATGCATGGCACCTCTTAGAAGAATTGCAAAGATAGCACAAAGGGTTTACAGGGAGGAAGTATTGGATTAGAATCACTTCTGCATTACAAAGATAATCTCACTTGTTTTTATGTTTTCATGCATGTCAGGTATTGAACATTATCAAAATGAATATGAGAATGGGTGCATGAGAGGAATATTGCAGAACAATCCACTGGATAACAAACTTGGCATGGTGGAGGATGGCATATCTTATTCACCCATCAAGGTGCATGCTCTAACTTGGCAAGGTTGTATTGGTCGCACATATTTTGCATCTGACCTCTTGCATTACTTCTACTTCTTTACACCATCTGCTTAGTTTAAGCATCATATATGAGTATATGCCATACCTATCCATTTTCTGTACCTATTCCATGTGTCGTCATACTATCTTTTTCCAGTCAAATGTTGTTCTTTCGTAATAGATGTCCAAAAGGAAGAGGGTGATTGCAGATTCTCAAGGAGTACAAACTAGGTATTTGGAAAAGGTAGTGATACCTTTTAAATCGAGATAGATCAGCAGCCACGTAAAACACACAGGCCCAATCAGTAATGACTTTACCCCTACTCCCGTGGCCAAACCCCTATTATAATCACGACAGCCCAAATACGACATCGTTTATGATATCAATTCAAAATTTGAACTCCTAAATTTCTGCATGTGCCTTACCTTCTCTCTTGTATGAAAACTAATTTCAGATGAATCTCCTTGCTCAAAGGATCATAGGATCTCACGACAATACTGGGCTCTGCATTGCTCTTGTCAGTACCTCTTGCCCTTTGTCAGCATACTTACACTCATTGCTGTTTGATTATGTAGCATCACTGTAAATGTTCACTTCTTTATCCTCCCTTTGCTCAAAATTATAAGATCTATATTTACTCTTACATAAATGTAGAATTAACACAATGGTTATGAAGTTTTGGATTGCTCGTGTAAGTACATGTTGTCATGTACTCCCTTTGTATCAAATTAATTGTTGATCAATTGGATGTATTTAGAACTTAATAGTGCTAGATACATCCATTTGAGCGACAACTAATAACGGACGGTGGTGGTATTACTGTACATGCATCGCGAGATAGTTGATTGTCTAGCATTACTCTGCATCTTATCTGCCCTGCCCTCCACTTTCTCCAAATTATCATATCTACATTTACTCTTACCAAAATGTTGAATAAAGCCAATGCCATTGCACACATTGATGTCCGCATTCCTCTTGTCAAGACTTTTGCCATGTAACCCTGTACTTAATTAATTGCTATTTGATTATGTATCATCGATGCACTTTGAGCTTCATTATCCTCTATTTCTTCCAATATTATTTGATCTATATTTACTCTTTGCAAAATGTAGAATAATGGCAACGCTTATAAAGAATTTTCTTTGGGGAATTTATTGAATTATCTTTCCATCAACATGGAGAAGGGCTTTGTCCAGCCCGTGTTAACATGTAATGTAAGTTCATCCTTCTCAAGCCTTCAAACTTTGTTCTAGTATAGATTTGGATAGGCATCATTTCCTCCACTGCTGTTTACATCGGATTGGATGTTTGCAACAACTACCAGTTTTAAAGTGTAGTTGTAAAAACATGTTCCTTATGCAGAACAGATCCATTTATTTGCTTATATAATTGTGAAACCTGTTACGTGTCTCCTTGTTTCTCTTTTAGAGTCGTATCTCTTATGCTAGGCAAAACATTAGGAAAGACAGTGAGCCAAACCATCTTGAGGACAGCGAGATGACCCCAAGGTCCTGTCTTGATGAAGACAGTGAGTTGAAGCTACTCACCAGCACGTGTGAGACAACCTCTGTGCAGTCTCTGCCTCAATCAGTTCGACTTCTTCAGTCTCAACTTAAAGCGGAAAGGCTTGCTTCAACTCAGCTCTGACTTGAAGTCAAAGATATAATGAAGATGTCAGGGGACTGCCTTATGCGCACTATGGTGCCATACAGCTAGGGATGAAGCATATATCATTGACACAACCGAGGTCTCATCGACATTGTTACCGCTTATGGCCCAAGCTTGCTGTGTCTAGTGCCTTCAAGTGCCCTCGCTTTGTATATTCTTTTATTGGCGCGTTTATATATGCACTTTGGTGGCGACCTTTGATGCCCAAAGGTATGTAATCCGCAGTCATGTTGCGCTTTATTATCACCGGTAGCGAACTTTGATTCCCAGTGGATGTAATATGTCGTAATTTCTTTATTGTATAGTCTAAGTTTATTCTTTGGTCGGTATGCTGTAATCTAGGCCGAAAGGTTCAGTGGATCTCAGTGTTCTCGGTCTTCAGGCCGGCCCATTACTCATATGGGCCAAAACGTGGGCCTATAATCATCTTTGGCCATTAGCAGGTCTAAACCTATAGTAGTTTCCCGCCTTTAACAGGCCATGGGCTACATATTTACTGTAGTGACACTGGTCTTCCTACGGGCCGTAGAAACAATGGCCTTCTACGGTCCGTAGAAACAATGGGCCTTCTACGGGCCATATCATCAATGGGCCTTAGACGGGCCATATGATCGATTGGCCAAACATGGGCCAAAAATAGACCGCATTATGGCCGTAAACGGGCTAGAGATGGAGTCGTCCGTTCATGGGCCGACCAAAACGGGCCGTCGTTAATAGGCCGTATTTGATGACGCTATGAAAACGGCCCAATGTATTAATGGGCCACAAACGGGCCGACTGTAACCACGGGCTAAATTTGGCCCACAAGCAGAAAATGGCAGTAACGGGCCGTAAGTAACCGAATGCTGGAAATGAGCCCAAGAATAAATGGGCCCTGAGAAGGCCGAAACATAACATGGGCTGCAAACGGCCGAATGGATTAATGGATCGTTAATGGGTATAAAGGGATACACTGTTCATTATGGGTCAGTTTCACCACGGGCCGTGAATGGGACAAGAGTTATAAAGGGCCTTATATGGGCCGAAAGATGTCATGGGCCATACATGGGCCGGAACTTAAAATGGGCTGGTATCATATTGGACGGCCCAGATGACATAATGGGCCTAATTCGGATAGGTCGTAACGGGCCCCGAGTTAGCGGGCTGTAAATGGGCTATATGCGAACAGGCCGTTAGCACGCTTTCCGTGGGTCGGCCCGCCACCTTTTGACCAAGTCAAACGGGCCGGCCTTTTCACAGGAATGGGCCTCTGTTCGGCCGTGCCACGTGTCGACGTATCATAGGCGCCTTCGATCCAATGAGTGGATGACATCTGTCCCAACAGTGAGCCGACACGTGTTTTCTCCAGCCAATGATGATTTTACACGTGGAAAATCCCCATTGGTCGGGGCTGTTAGCGGGTTATCGGATCCAAAACCGGACCCGATAGCTTAATGGTGTTCTGTTATGGTGGATGCCACGTGTCGGTCACCCTTGACGAAAGCACTTCTGTGATGCGCGATTTATCGTCATGGAAATGGACACTTCCGTGATGATAATTTTGGTAATGTCATGGTACACTTCTCTGACGACACGTGTATGACTATCTTGATTCTGTCATAAAATTGTCATGGATGTACATGCATGACAAAAAACGCGACCTACTATCACAAACACGTATCATCATGGAAGTGTATTTTTTTGTAGTGCTAGCACGTAATAGAACATGAGCCCGCGGACAAAAGGGTGTAGAGGAAAACCTAGTCCGCAAAGAAAGTGGGGGATGAACACTACCCTCTCATTAGGCTCTGGGGTGGGGATGATCTACTTTTTGGCAGATAGCCGGTGGGCGATGTCCGCGGCCAAGTACCCCGCTTCCCGGAGTTCCTTGACATTCTCCTCCGTGACAGAGGAGATCATCCACTTGCCCTGTGCATCAGATCCAGACATGGCTGGAGTGTTTGGTGGGGACAGAAAAGATTGGAACTTGAGCGCTAGAGCTCGAGGGCGGATGGGCTGAGGAAGGATAAGGCGTGGGGTGAAGAGATGGATTCTTATCCTCTTATAAAGGCAGTGAATATCGAGCGCCCCCTCATGAGCATTAAAATTCATCTATTCCCAGGGGGTCATGCAAACGGCACGGTTGGATGACCCAAACCCATATTGATGAGAATCCTGCAATAAGGGGACACGATCTCTTCCTTGACAAGACGTGCCAATGATGACCGCGCCCCGAAACGTGAAGCGGGAGGCTGAAAAACGGTTCGAAATAATAATAAGGCCAGAACATAACGTCTCGCCAAAAAAGCTGTCAGTAGACATAACTTATTTTGTTTAAGTATTTTGCCCTTGTGGTTTAGGGTTGTAACTATTATACACAGCCGAATATAGTTATTTTGTTCATCTGCTTTGGAGTATTCCGAGGAGGAACCCGCCTTGCAAAGCCGAAGACAATTTGCGCGCCGGACACATCATCATTAAAGCCTGGTTCAGGGGCTACTGAGGGAGTCCTGGATTAGGGGGTCCCCGGGCGCCCGGGCTATGTGGCATGGGCCAGACTGATGGGTTGTGAAGATACAAGATAGTAGGCCTTCCCCCATGTCCGGATGGGACTCTCCTTTGCATGGATGGCAAGCTTGGCGTTCGGATGTAAAGATTCCTTTCTCTGTAAACCAACTCTGTACAACCCTAGGCCCCTCCAGTGTCTATATAAACGGAGGGGTTAGTCCATAGAGGAAATCATAATCATACAGGCTAGACATCTAGGGTTTAGCCATTACGATCACGAGGTAGATCAACTCTTGTAACCCCTATACTCATCAAAGTCAATCAAGCAGGAAGTAGGGTATTACCTCCATTAAGAGGGCCCGAACCTGGGTAAACACCATGTCCCTTGTCTCACGTTACTTTTGATCCTCAGACGCACAGTTCGGGACCCCCTACCCGAGATCGGCCGGTTTTGACACCGACAGCTGCCGTGGTGGAGGCATGTTGTCCGTGCACAAATCATGGGGAAAGATACACCCTTGTTTGTGTACCCTGACAGATGCCTATATTCATAATCATTGCCTTCGATATCGTCATAACTTTGCGCTTTTCTATCAATTGCTCGATAGTAATTTTTTCACCCACCGTATTGTTTTCCTTCAAGAGAGAAGCCTCTAGTGAAACCTATGGCCCCCGGGTCTATTTTTCATCATATATTTTCAGATCTATAAACCAAAAAACCCAAAAATACCTTGTTTTAATTTATTTACTTTTATCCTATTTTATGTTTTAGTAATATTTTATATCTATCTCTATCAGATCTCACCTTTGCAAGTGACCGTGAAGGGATTGACAACCCCTTTATCGCGTTGGTGCAAGTGTTTGATTGTTTGTGCAGGTGCATAGATTAGGGACTTGCTTGTTTCTCCTACTGTATTCATACCTTGGTTCTCAACTGAGGGAAATACTTATCTCTACTTTGCTGCATCACCATTTCCTCTTCAAGGGAAAAACCAACGCAAGCTCAAGAACTAGCAGGTACCAGCAAGATAATTACGCGGCACGACCGGGCATTCTTGGCCCTTGCCATAAGTCCGCGAGACGGGGCGACGGGACCATAGATCGTGGATCATTGATCATCTCCACGTGCTCCCAAGAGACTAACAGATTTGGATGCTTGATTTGAGTAGGCCTCTGGCCTTTTCGCACTAACCACCACGCGGTAATAAGTATGGGCACTTTGTGTCATATGGTTCTCCCGAAAGCTCTACAGACGTCACAATTGCGCGGCACGCGCCCGGGTGGTCTGCTTTAGCACCTGCTTTGTATAAAGAGGTAGCCATGAGTGATCCTGGCCGTCCTTGTAATGCGCAGGATTGCAAAGGACGATTGGCCCATGACCCCATCACATTTAGGATGTAGACAGGTGTGTGACCTCTCTAGAGAGCCTAGCTAGGTAGGACTACGGCATGTTGATCGGCCGAGGCCGGGCATGACCTGGAAAAGTGTGTCCGTCCAAAGCTAATCGAGCTTGTTGGGTAAGTTGGTGCACCCCTGCAGGGAAGTATATCTATTTGAATAGTTGTGTCCACGGTAACGGACGCTCAGAGTTGTATCCCGATCTATACAACTAGAACTAGATATTGGAGACACTAATGGATATGATGGCTCCTGGATTGCTTTCTCGCAGGGAGTTGAGGAAGGATATTTGGGCATTGATACGACAACATACTTATTACTTATGTTATGTTAATCTACTCTCTTCTGTTGTTGCAAGATGCTAGTCTTCGATAGGCTATGCCTTCCCTCATTCTGGCATTTCTGCAGTCTAGTCCAAAGATATAGCCCCATTCCTTTGATACCGATGCATACTTAGAATAGATTTGATTTAAGTCTTGTGGGTACTTTTGAAGGAAATATGCCCTAGAGGCGATAATAAAGTTGTTATTTAAATTTCCTTATATCATGATGAATGTTTATTATTCATGCTAGAATTGTATTAACCGGAAACTTAGTACATGTGTGAATACATAGACAAACAGAGTGTCACTAGTATGCCTCTACTTGACTAGCTCGTTAATCAAAGATGGTTAAGTTTCCTAACCATAGACATGAGTTGTCATTTGATGAACTGGATCACATAATTAGAGAATGATGTGATTGACTTGACCCATCCGTTAGCTTAGCACTATGATCGTTTAGTTTATTGCTATTGCTTTCTTCATGACTTATACATGTTCCTATGACTATGCGATTATGCAACTCCCGAATACCGGAAGAACACTTAGTGTGCTATCAAATGTCACAACGTAACTGGGTGATTATAAAGATTCTCTATAGGTGTCTCCGATGGTGTTTGTTGAGTTGGCATGAGATCAAGATTAGGATTTTTCACTCCGATTGTCGGAGAGGTATCTCTGGGCCATCTCGGTAATGCACATCACTATAAGCCTTTCAAGCAATGTGACTAATGAGTTAGTTGCGGGATGATGCACTATGCAACGAGTAAAGATACTTGCCGGTAACGAGATTGAACTAGGTATGATGATATCGACGATCGAATCTCGGGCAAGTAACATACCGATGACAAAGGGAACAACGTATCTCGTTATGCGGTTTGACCGATAAAGATCTTTGTAGAATATGTAGGAACCAATATGAGCATCCAGGTTCCGCTATTGGTTATTGACCGGCGATGAGTCACGGTCATGTCTACATAGTTCTCGAACTTGTAGGGTCCGCACGCTTAACGTTCGATGACGATCGGTATAATGAGTTTATGTGTTTTGATGTACCAAAGGTAGTTCGGAGTCCCGGATGAGGTCACGGAAATGACGAGGAGTCTCGAAATGGTCGAGAAATAAAGATTGATATATTGGATGAATATATTCGGACACCGGAATGGATCCGAGGTGTATCGGGTATTTATCGGAGTGCCGGAAGGGTTATCGAAACCACCGGGGAAGTTATGGGCCTTATTGGGCCTTAAGGGAGAGAGAGGGAGCAGCCAAGGGCTTGCCAAGCCCCCCCCCCCCATGGGCCTAGTCCGAATTGGACTAGGGGGAGGGCGGCGCCCCCTCCTTCCTTCTCCTCCCCCTCTCCTTCCTTCCTTCTTCTCCAAGTAGGACTAGGAAAGGGGGGCGTCCAACTCCTACTAGGAGTAGGATTTCCCCCCTTGGGCGCGCCTGATACGTCCATTTTGCATCATGCTTTTATATCAATATTTATTGCATTATGTGCTGATATTACACGTTATGTCACAATACTTATGCCTATTCTCTCTTATTTTACAAGGTTTACATGAAGAGGGAGAATGCCGGCAGCTGGAATTCTGGGCTGGAAAAGGAGCAAATATTAGAGACCTATTATGCACAGCTCCAAAAGTCCTGAAACTTCACGGAGGCAGTTTTTGGAATTAATAAAAATATTGGCAAAAGAATCAACCAGAGGGGGGCCACCCACCATCCACGAGGGTGGGGGCGCGCCCCCTGCCTCATGGGCCCCCTGGCAGGCCTATGGTGCCCATCTTCTGCTATATGAAGTCTTTTACCCTGAAAAAAATCATAAGCAAGCTTTCGGGACGAAACACTGCCGCCACGAGGCGGAACCTTGGCGGAATCAATCTAGGGCTCCGGCGGAGCTGTTCTGCCGGGGAAACATCCCTCCAGGAGGGGGAAGTCATCACCATCGTCATCACCAACGATCCTCTCATCGGGAGGGGGTCAATCTCCATCAACGTCTTCACCAGCACCATCTCCTCTAAAACCCTAGTTCATCTCTTGTATCCAATCTTTGTACCAAACCTCAGATTGGTACCTGTGGGTTGCTAGTAGTGTCGATTACTCCTTGTAGTTGATGCTAGTTGGTTTATTTGGTGGAAGATCATACGTTAAGATCCTTAATTCATATTAATACCCCTCTTATTGTGAACATGAATATGATTTGTGAGTAGTTACATTTGGTCCTGAGGACATGGGAGAAGTCTTGTTATAAGTAGTCATGTGAATTTGGTATTCGTTTGATATTTTGATGAGATGTATGTTGTCTTTCCTCTAGTGGTGTTATGTGAACGTCGACTACATGACACTTCACCATTGTTTGGGCCTAGAGGAAGGCATCTGGAAGTAATAAGTAGATGATGGGTTGCTAGAGTGACAGAAGCTTAAACCCTAGTTTATGTGTTGCTTCCTAAGGGGCTGATTTGGATTCATATGTTTCATGCTATGGTTAGGTTTACCTTAATAATTCTTTTTTAGTTGCGGATGTTTGCAATAGGGGTTAATCATAAGTGGGATTCTTGTCCAAAGAACAGCAGTAAACAAGCACCGGTCCACCCACATATCAAATTATCAAAGTAACGAATGCAAATCATATGAACGTGATGAAAACTAGCTTGACGATAATTCCCATGTGTCCTCGGGAGCGCTTTCTTTCATATAAGAGTTTGTCCAGGCTTGTCCTTTGGTACAAAAAGGATTGGGCCATCTTGCTGCACCTTATTTACTTTCATTACTTGTTACCCGTTACAAATTACCTTATCACAAAACTATCTGTTACCGACAATTTCAGTGCTTGCAGAGAATACCTTACTGAAAACCGCTTGCCATTTCCTTCTGCTCCTCGTTGGGTTCGACACTCTTACTTATCGAAAGGACTACGATAGATCCCCTACACTTGTGGGTCATCAGTGCCCTATAGGGCCGGCCGGCCTCCTCCTTCCTCCTTTACATACGGGGGCAGGGGCATCCTAGAACACACAAGTTGACAATTGTTTTAGCTGTGTGCGGTGCCCCCCTCCACAGAAACACACCTCGGTCATATTGTCGTCATGCTTAGGCAAAGCCCTGCGTCGGTAACTTCATCATCACTGTCACCATGCCATCGTGCTGGCGAAACTCTCCCTCGACCTCAGCTGCATCTAGAGTTCGAGGGACGTCACCGAGCTGAACGTGTGCAGATCGCGGAGGTGCCGTGCGTCCGGTACTTGATCGGTTGGATCGCGAAGACGTTCGACTACATCAACCGTGTTACTTAACGGTAACGCTTTCGGTCTACGAGGGTACATAGACACACTCTCCCGCTCATTGCTATGCTTCTCCTAGATAGATCTTGCGTGATCGTAGAATTTTTTTTGAAATACTACGTTCCCCAACAACTTCGGATGAGTACTCATGGTTGCTTTTCTACCTCTTTTCCCCTATACCCGATTGATGCGATCAAATGAAGGATCCCAGGAGCCAGCTGATCCGGCTAATGACTACTACTACCCCTATGGAGCCTACTACTACATGGAGATCGTCGACGACCAGGAGTAGTTTAGGAGGCTCCCAGGTAGGAGGTCTGCGCCTTTTCAACCCATGTTGTCTTGTTTTGTTAGCCTTCTTAAGGTAGACTTGTTTTATCTTATGTTTGTACTCAGATATTATTGCTTCCACTGACTTGTTGCTACCTCTTGAGCATGCGTTAGTTTTCCCTTGAAGAGGAAAGGGTGATGCAGCAAAGTAGCGTAAGTATTTCCCTCACTTTTTGAGAACCAAGGTATCAATCTAGTAGGATACAACGCGCAAGTCACCTAGTACCTGCACAAACAATCAAGAACCTTGCAACCAACGCGATAAAAAGGGGTTGTCAATCCCTTCACGGCCACTCACAAAAGTGAGATCTGATAAAGATAGTAAAGTAAATATTTTTGGTATTTTTGTTGCATAGATTGGAAAGTAAAGATTGCAAAATAGTAAACGAGATGCGATGTAAATAAAAGAGATGCAATATAATAAGAAAGAGACCCGAGGGTCATAGGTTTCACTAGTGGCTTCTCTCAAGATAGCATGTATTACGGTGGGTGAACAAATTACTGCCGAGCAATTGATAGAAAAGTGCATAATTATGAAGACAGCTCAGGCAATGATCATGAATATAGGCATCACATCCGTGTCAAGTAGACCAAAATGATTCTGCATCTACTACTATTACTCCACACATCGACCGCAATCCAGCATGCGTCTAGAGTATTAAGTTCATAAGAACAGAGTAACGCATTAGGCAAGCTGACATGATGTAGAGGGATAAACTCAAACAATATGATATAAACCCCATATTTTATCCTTGATGGCAACAATACAATACGTGCCTTGCTGCCCCTACTGTCACTGGGAAAGGACACCACAAGATTGAACCCAAAGCTAAGCACTTCTCCCACTGCAAGAAAGATCAATCTAGTAGGCCAAACTAAACCGATAACTCGAAGAGAGTTGCAAAGATATCAAATCATGCATATAAGAATTCAGAGAAGAACCAAATAATATTCATAGATAATCAAGTTCATAAATCCACAATTCATCTAATCTCGGCAAACACACCGCAAAAGACTATTACATCGAATAGATCTCCAAGAACATCGAGGAGAACTTTGTATTGAGGATCAAAGAGAGAGAAGAAGCCATCTAACTAATAACTATGGACCGGAAGGTCTGTGGTAAACTACTCACGCTTCATCGGAAAGGCTATGGTGTCGATGTAGAAGCCCTCCGTGATCGATTTCCCCTCCGGCAGATCACCGGAAAAGGCCCCAAGATGGGATCTCACATGTATAGAAGGTTGCGGTGGTGGAAAAGTGGTTTTGTGGCTCCCCCTGATGTTTTTAGGGTATAAGAGTATATATAGGCGAAGGAAGTATGTCGGTGGAGCTACGAGGGGCCCATGAGGGTGGGGGCGGGCCTACCCACCCTGGGCGCGCCCTCCTGCCTCGTGGCCGCCTCATGGCGTTCCTGACTTCAACTCCAAGTCTTCTGGTTTGCTTTCGGTGCAAGAAAGATCATCGCGAAGGTTTCATTCCGTTCGATATTCCTTTTCTGTGAAACACTAAAATAGGCAAAAAAACAGAAACTGGCACTGGGCCTCCGGTTAATAAGTTAGTCCCAAAAATAATATAAAAGATCATATTAAAGCCCATTAAACATCCAAAACACATAATATAATAGCATGGAACAATCAAAAATTATAGATATGTTGGAGACGTGTCAAGCATCCCCAAGCTTAATTCCTGCTCGTCCTTGAGTAGGTAAATGATAAAAGCAGAATTTTTTATGTGGAATGCTACCTAACATAATTATCAATGTAATTTTATTTATTGTGGCATGAAGGTTCAGATCCGAAAGATTCAATACAAAAGTTTAATATTGACATAAAAATAATAATACTTCAAGCATACTAACAAAGTAATTATGTCTTCTCAAAATAACATTGCCAAAGAAAGTTCATCCCTACAAAATCATATAGTTTGGCTATACTCCATCTTCGTCACACAAAATGCTCAAATCATGCACAACCCCGATGACAAGCCAAGCAATTGTTTCATACTTTAGTATTCTCAAACTTTTTACCATTCACGCAATACAAGAGCGCGAGCCATGGACATAGCACTATAGGTGGAATAGAATGGTGGTTGTGAGAAGACAAAAAGGAGGAAGATGGTCTCACATCAACTAGGCATATCAATGGCCTATGGAGATGCCCATCAATAGATATCAATGTGAGTGAGTACGTATTTCCATGCGACGGGTGCACTAGAGCTATAAATATATGAAAGCTCAACAAAAGAAACTAAGTGGGTGTGCATCCAACTTGCTTGCCCATGAAGACCTAGGGAATTTTGAGGAAGCCCATCGTTGGAATATACAAGCCAAGTTCTATAATGAAAAATTCCCACTAGTAAATGAAAGTGAAAAAATAAGAGACTCTATATCATGAAGATCATGGTGATACTTTGAAGCACAAGTGTGGAAAAAAGGATAGTAGCCTTGTCCCTTCTCTATTTTTCTCTCTTTTTTGGGGCCTTCTCTTTTTTTATATGGCCTTTCTCTTTTTTTCCTCACATGGGACAATGCTCTAATAATGAAGATCATCACACTTCTATTTACTTACAACTCAAAAATTACAACTCGATACTAGAACGAAATATGACTCTATATGCGTGCCTCCAGTGGTGTACCGGGATGCGCAATGAATCAAGAGTGACATGTATGAAAAAATTAAGGATGGTGGCTTTGCCACAAATACGATGTCAACTACATGATCATGCAAGGCAATATGACAATGATGGAGCGTGTCATAATAAACGGAACGGTGGGAAGTTGCATGGGAATATATCTCGGAATGGATATGCAAATGCCATAATAGGTAGGTATGGTGGCTTTTTTGAGGAAGGTAAATGGTGGGTTTATGGTACCGGCGAAAGTTGCGCGATACTAGAGAGGCTAGCAATGGTGGAAGACTAAGAGTGTGTATAATCCATGGACTCAACATTAGTCATAAAGAACTCACATACTTATTGCAAAAATCTACAAGTCATCAAAAACCAAGCACTACGCGCATGCTCCTAGAGGGATAGATTGGTAGGAAAAGACCATCACTCGTCCCCGACCGCCACTCATAAGGAAAACAATCAAAGAAACACCTCATGCTTCAAATTTGTTACACAACGGTTACCATACGTGCATGCTACGGGACTTGCAAACCTCAACACAAGTATTTCTCAAATTCACAATTAATTCACTAGCATGACTCTAATATCACCATCCTCATGTCTCAAAACAATCATCAAGTATCAAACTTCTCATAGCATTCAACGCACTTTATATGAAAGTTTTTATTATACCCATCTTGGATGCCCATCATATTAGGACTAGTTTTATAACCAAAGAAAATTACCATGCTGTTCTGAAAGGCTCTCAAAATAATATAAGTGAAGCACGAGAGATCAATAATTTCTATAAAATAAAACCACCACCGTGCTCTAAAAAGATATAAGTGAAGCACTAGAGCAAAATTATCTACCTCAAAAGATATAAGTGAAGCAGATAGAGTATTCTAATAAATTCTGATTCATGTGTGTCTCTCCCAAAAGGTGTGTATAGCAAGGATGATTGTGGTAAACTAAAAAGCAAAGACTCAAAGCATACAAGACGCTCCAAGCAAAACACATATCATGTGGTGAATAAAAATATAGCCTCAAGTAAAGTTACCGATAGACGAAGACGAAAGAGGGGATGCCTTCCGGGGCATCCCCAAGTTTAGGATTTTGGTTGTCCTTGAATTTTACCTTGGGTTGCCTTGGGCATCCCCAAGCTTAAGCTCTTGCCACTACTTATTCCATAATCCATCAAATCTTTACCCAAAAACTTGAAAACTTCACAACACAAAACTCAACAGAAAATCTCATGAGCTCCGTTAGTATAAGAAAATATACCACCACTTTAATGTACTGCAATGAACTCATTCTTTATTTATATTGGTGTTAAACCTACTGTATTACAAGTCATCTATGGATCATACACCCCGATACTACTCATAGATTCATCAAAATAAGCAAACAACACACGAAAAACTGAATCTGTCAAAACAGAACAGTCTGTAAAAATCCGACTAAATTGAATACTTCTGGAACTCCAAAAATTCTACCAAATTAGGACGACCAGAGAAATTTGTATATTAATCTACTGCAAAAAGAATCAGAGCAAAATCTCTTTTCTATGATCTATTAAAATTATTTTCGTGAGCACAAAGTTTCTGTCTTTTTCAGCAAGATCAAACAACTATCATCCAAGAAGATCCTAAAGGCTTTACTTGGCACAAACACTAATTAAAAAATTAAAAAACACAATCATAACAGTAGCATGATGAATTATTTATTACCAAACAGGAACAAAAAGTAAGAACAAAAATAAAATTGGGTTGCCTCCCAACAAGCGCTATCATTTAACGCCCCTAGCTAGGCATAAAAACAAAAATAGATCTAGGTATTGGAATCTTTGGCATTTATCTTTTTAATGTGGTTATGCTCGGATCCAGGAGGTTCCTTACGTTTCCCTTCATACTCGGAGATCTTTAGATCTAGAGCATCCAACCGCTTATTGCAAAGAGTGATCAACATATTCATGCGGTGCAGGTTCCCACTAACATTTTTGAGAGGTTCAAGAGATTTTTGCAAAATTTTAGTTACTTCGCATATTTTCTCAAAAACTTGGGTTCCTTCTTGAGTATAATGAAGTTCCTTTTGTGGAGTTAGTACTCCTATCATTCCCTCTATAATCTCATACGCAATACTCGGATCAATTTTAATAAAACTCCCTTTAGCGGCAAAATCCAAGAGTTGTCTATGGGACATGGTTAGACCAACATAAAAATTACGAAGTAAAATCTTGAAATCTCCCTCTATATTGCAATTACGGTAGGATTCTATCATCCTGTACCAAGCATCTTTTAGGTTTTCTCCTTGTCTTTGTTCGAAGTGAAGAACTTCAAAATCGGGCGACAAAGGAAGGCTAGCCATGTTGGCACAACAAGCGATCTAACACATAGACGCACAAGAAGCAAGCGAAAAAAGACGAACAAAAAAGGGGCGAAGAAAAGGGCAAAGGTTTTCAAAAATCGTTTTAGAAGTGGGGGAGAGGAAAATGAGAGGTGAATGGCAAATAATGTAATGCGAGGGAGAAGAGTTTATGATGGGTACTTGGTATGTCTTGACTTGGCGTAGATCTCCCAGACAACGGCGCCAGAAATCCTTCTTGCTACCTCTTGAGCATGTGTTGGTTTTTCCTTGAAGAGGAAAGGGTGATGCAGCAAAGTAGCGTAAGTATTTCCCTCAGTTTTGAGAACAAAGGTATCAATCCAGTAGGACACAACACCAAGTCACCTAGTACCTGCACAAATAATCAAGAACCTTGCAACCAACGCGATAAAGGGGTTGTCAATCCCTTCACGGCCACTCGCAAAAGTGAGATCTGATAACGATAGTAAAGTAAATATTTTGTATTTTTGTTGTATAGATTGGAAAGTAAAGATTGCAAAATAGTAAACGAGATGCGATGTAAATAAAAGAGATGCAATATAATAAGAAAGAGACCCGGGGGGCATAGGTTTCACTAGTGGCTTCTCTCAAGATAGCATGTATTACGGTGGGTGAATAAATTGCTGCCGAGCAATTGATAGAAAAGTGCATAATTATGAAGACATCTAAGGCAATGATCATGAATATAGGCATCACGTCCGTGTCAAGTAGACCGAAACGATTCTGCATCTACTACTATTACTCCACACATCGACAGCTATCCAGCATGCATCTAGAGTATTATGTTCATAAGAACAGAGTAACGCATTAGGCAAGATGACATGATGTAGAGGGATAAACTCAAACAATATGATATAAACCCCATCTTTTTATCCTCGATGGCAACAATACAATATGTGCCTTGCTGCCCCTACTGTCACTATGAAAGGACACCGCCAAATTGAACCCAAAGCTAAGCACTTCTCCCATTGCAAGAAAGATCAATCTAGTAGGCCAAACTAAACCGATAATTCAAAGAGACTTGCAAAGATATCAAATCATGCATATAAGAATTCAGAGAAGAACCAAATAATATTCATAGATAATCAAGTTCATAAATCCACAATTCATCGGATCTTGGCAAACACACCACAAAAGAGGGAGAAGAACATCAAGGAGAACTTTGTATTGAGGATCAAATAGAGAGAAGAAGCCATCTAGCTAATAACTATGGACCCGAAGGTCTATGGTAAACTACTCACGCTTCATCGGAGATCCTATGGTGTTGATGTAGAAGCCCTCCGTGATCGATTCCCCCTCCGGCAGATCACCGGAAAAGTCCCCAAGATGGGATCTCACTGGTACAGAAGGTTGCGGCGGTGGAAAAGTGGTTTCGTGGCTCCCCCTTGATGTTTTTAGGGTATAAGAGTATATATAGGCGAAGGAAGTACGTCGATGGAGCTACGAGGGCCCGTGAGGATGGGGGCGCGCCTACCCTCCTGGGTGCGCCCTCCTGCCTCGTGGACGCCTCGTAGCGTTCCAGACTTCAACTCCAAGTCTTCTGGTTTGCTTTCGGTCCAAGAAAGATCATCGCGAAGGTTTTATTCCGTTTGGATTCTGTTTGATATTCCTTTTCTGCGAAACACTAAAATAGGCAAAAAAAAACAGAAACTGGCACTGGGTCTCCGGTTAATAGGTTAGTCCCAAAAATAATATAAAAGAGCATATTAAAGCCCATTAAACATCCAAAACAGATAATATAATAGCATGGAACAATCAAAAATTATAGATACGTTGGAGATGTGTATCAGTGATCAAGTAAAGGAGGGAGACATAGAAATTTGCAAGATACATACGGATCTAAATGTTGCAGACCGGCCCGTTGACTAAGCCTCTCCCACGAGCAAAACATGATCAGCACCAAGACTTCATGGGTGTTAGAATCATTACTGTGTAATCTAGATTATTGACTCTAGTTCAAGTGGGAGACTGAAGGAAATATGCCCTAGAGGCAATAATAAAGTTGTTATTTATATTTCCTTATATCATGATGAATGTTTGTTATTCATGCTAGAATTGTATTAACCAGAAACTTAGTACATGTGTGAATACATAGACAAACAGAGTGTCACTAGTATGCCTCTACTTGACTGGCTCGTTAATAAAAGATGGTTAAGTTTCCTAACCATAGACATGAGTTGTCATTTTATGAACGGGATCACATCATTAGAGAATGATGTGATTGACATGACCCATCCGTTAGCTTAGCACTATGATCGTTTCGTTTATTGCTATTGCTTTCTTCATGACTTATATGTGTTCCTATGACTATGAGATTATGCAACTCCCGAATACCGGAAGAACACTTAGTGTGCTATCAAATGTCACAACGTAACTGGGTGATTATAAAGATGCTCTACAGGTGTCTCCGATGGTGTTTGTTGAGTTGGCATAGATCGAGATTAGGATTTGTCACTCCGATTGTCGGAGAGGTATCTCTGGGCCCTCACGATATTGCACATCACTATAAGCCTTGCAAGCAATGTGACTATTGAGTTAGTTACGGGATGATGCACTACGGAACGAGTAAAGAGACTTGCCGATAACGAGATTGAACTAGGTATGATGATACCGACGATCAAGTCTCGGGCAAGTAACATACCGATGACAAAGGGAACAATGTATGTTGTTATGTGGTTTGATCGATAAAGATCTTCATAGAATATGTAGGAACCAATATGGGCATCCAGGTTCCGCTATTGGTTATTGACCGGAGATGAGTCTCGGTCATCTGTACATAGTTCTCGAACCCGTAGGGTCCGCACGCTTAACGTTCGATGACGATCGATATTATGAGTTTATGTGTTTTGATGTACTGAAGGTAGTTCGGAGTCCCGGATGAGATCACGGACATGACAAGTAGTCTGGAAATGGTTGAGACATAAAGATTGATATATTGGATGACTATATTCAGACACTGGAATGGTTCCGAGGTGTATCGGGTATTTATCGGAGTGCCGGAAGGGTTACGGAATCACCGGGGAAGTTATGGGCCTTAAGGGCGAGTGTGGGCGCCGGAAAGGGCGGGCCGCCCCCCCCCCCCCCCCATGGGCCTAGTCCGACTGGACTAGGGGAGGCGGCGTCCCTTCCTTCCTTCTCCTTCCCCTCTCCTTCCTTCTTCTCCTAGTAGGAATAGGAAAGGGGGGTACAACTCCTACTAGGAGTAGGATGGCCCCCTTGGGCGCGCCCTATAGGGCCGGCTGGCCTCCCCCTTGCTCCTTTATATACGGGGGCAGGGGGCACCCTAGCACACACAAGTTGACAATTGTTTTAGCCGTGCGCGATGCCCCCCTCCACAGAAACACAGCTCGGTCATATTGTCGTAGTGCTTAGGCGAAGCCCTGCATCGGTAACTTCATCATCACCGTCGTGCTGGCAAAACTCTCCCTCGACCTCAGCTGGATCTAGAGTTCGAGGGACGTCACCGAGCTGAACGTGTGCAAATCTCAGAGGTGTCGTGCATTCGGTACTTGATCGGTTGGATCGCGAAGACATTCGTCGACATCAACCGCGTTACTTAACGCTTCCGCTTTCGGTCTACGAGGGCACGTAGACACACTCTCCCGCTTCGTTGCTATGCTTCTCCTAGATAGATCTTGCGTGATCGTAGGAAATTTTTTGAAATACTACGTTCGCCAACAACTTTGGATGAGTACTCATGGTTGCTTTGCTACCTCTTTTCCCCTATACCCGATTCTTGATGCGATCAGATGAAGGATCCTAGGAGCTAGCTGATCCGGCTGATGACTACTACTACCCCGACGGAGCCTACTACTACATGGAGATCGTCGACGACCAGGAGTAGTTTAGGAGGCTACCAGGCAGGAGGTCTGAGCCTTTTCGATCCATGTTGTCTTGTTCTGTTAGCCTTCTTAAGGCAGACTTGTTTTATGTTATGTCTATACTCAGATATTATTGCTTCCACTGACTTGTGTTCTTGCAGCTTATGCATTTGAGCCCTCGAGGCCCCTGTCTTGTAATATAAAGCTTTTATGACTTTAATTTGTGTTTAGAATTGTGTTTTGATATCTTCTCGTGAGTCTCTCGTCTTGATCGATCGCATTTGCGTGTATGATTAGTGCATGATCGAGTCAGGGGCGTCACACCTTGCCAACCTGGCGTCGACGCCACCATGGTGCCAAACAACGCCACCATCCAGCATGTATCCATCCACACGTGCTTGTCACCGAAATTCCACAGCGTCATGCCACCGAGATCCGTTGTCGGCTTCGCGGTAGATGTAACACTGTCCCTCCTCTTGTCCACTCCAGCCAACACTTGCTCCAAACGATGCCCCCGGGAAGGAGAACGAGCACCGTCATCGTCCGATCTGGTAAACCCAGATCTAGGGTTTCACCCGGAACATCCCGGTCAAGTTGACGTGACCTGCAACGATGATGCCTCAAAAAGGAAACGACATCGGAGACACCGCCATCGTCCGCCAAGACCGCACGCAGTCAGACGCGATTTTCACCGGAAGCCGCGTCGTCCCGATCTCGCGGCTTGCTGGAACCGCGTGGAGCCTCTTCATGAAGACGTATGTCACCGCTGGTACTCCAGGGGAGATCCTCCATCCCCACAGCCCTCATCGTGTCGCCGACCATCCACATGAAGGATCGACGATGGATCTGGCCGAGATGTCAGATCCACGGCCGTCGTCGCCACCCATCACAGAGCCAGGGAACCCACTGGAGTACCCGCCGGCCAGAGCTCCTTTACTGTACCCCGATACAAACAGGCACCATTCATTTCTCTTAATCCAACGGTCTGTGCTATCTGGTAGTCCAGCAGCAATCCAACGGAGTACTAACAAGGAACAGGTGGAGTACCTCCGTTACAGGGGTAAAAGGGTAATCCCCATTCCTGTTATAATTTTCTCGCGAGGGGCATTTTTTAAGGGAACTCGTGAGGGGCATTTCAGTATGACCAAACCTAATCCATTCGTGCCCTGCCCGCTCGCCCCCTCGTCTCCACCACCGGCGACGCGTTGTCCAACTCCGGTGACACCTTCTCCGGTGGCGTACGTCTCCGCCTTCTTCATGTACGCCTTCTACATCTCAGGAGGAGGGCGGCGGATGCCTCCGCCTTCTCCAACTCCGGCGATAGCCTCTCCGGCGGCGGATGCGGCAGCCACGACGGTCGTAGTTGGTGAGGCGCACGCCTCCTCCTTCTCCTTCTCCATCTCAGGCGGAGGGCGGCGGACGCTTCCGCCTTGTCCAACTCCGGTGAGAGCCTCTCCGGTGGCGGATGCGGCAGCCACGGCGGCCGTAGGTGGCGGCCCAGCCTAAAAGTCTGCACCAGGATGGCGGCGTGCGGGCGTGTCGGCAGGTGGTGGCGCCAAGAACCGATGGAGGGACGGCGAGGGCAGGACAAGGGTGGCGGGGTGGAAGAACGTCGACCTTGAGACGGCGAACGGCGGTGCCACGCGATGGTGTCGAACGGCGGAGCTCGAGGATGTCGGACGGCGGCAATCTCCGGGCCGAACGAGGGTGTGGAATGGCGCACGCCGGCCCCAAGCGAGGGTGTCCGACGACGGCATGTCGGCGCCGCACGGCCTTATTGCGAGGGTCACGCCGCCACCACAGAAGTGAAATGGGATTTTGATTGAGTGTGCTGTTTTTTTTCTTCACGTATGGAGTGTGCTGAGCTATGGACTGCCCGGTGCATGAAAACTGCCCCTCGGTGCATTTTGGAAAATGACTTCCTTACCCCTCAGTGCGGACGGCCAGATCTACATAGTACTCCCAGGTGTCATTTGGGAGTACCAGGATACATTAGAAAAGCTCTTTTTCATAACCAAGTAGACAATGGGCACCCTCGCGTGCATTTTGACGGGCGCCGCGGCTTTGCCCAGATAGTGTACGTAACTAGACACAGAAAACCTGAATTCATGAAGGGCCTTGTCCTTGTGTTAACTCGGAAAGCTTTGCTGAATAAAGGTTGTGATAGAATCTCGTTTTACAGCATTTCCTTATTTGTTAGGTGTCAGTTTTTAGGTGAAATGCCAAGGAATCAAAAGCAGAATGATTTTTGATGTCGTGATCAAAAGGCAATATTTTCCTTCCATTCCATGCTCGATTGACAATTATTTCCCTTCTTTGTTTGCTTTCAAAACTGTGGCGGGCAACGAAATAAGAATATGGCGCCAGAACTTTTACTTCTTCCCGCCAGTGACCACCACGCACACTATATATATGCTCATGCGTGCATTCCCAAGCAACCATCACCGCACGCAGCCCAAACTCTTCATATGGCGCCAGAGCTGCCTTTCTTTGTCTCCCCTCCCGATTTGGTCTTCCTCTCAAATGATGAGGGAGAACAAGAGGTGATCAAAGTTGAAGATTCAGACGGCGGCGGCGACACACACATCTACCTCAGCTCTGACGAGGAGGACGATGCGGTGTACGCTGATGACGGCGCCTCCTACGCCAACAGCAAGGCCGCGTCCGCGGCTGCCACGTCTTTGGGTGCAGCGAGCTCCCACGACTACGGCGACGGCAGCCCCAACGGCGGCAATTCTAATGAAGATGCTGGAGGCTACTTTGACGACAACGACGACGACCACCACTCTGGAGAGAGCGGTGACGACACCACTGATTTTTCATCGGCCACCGCAAGTAAGTCGCAGCGAGCCCCATATAATAAGTGGCATCCCATTGACCTCTGCACGCTCGTGGAAATAGACGGGCAGCTCGTCAAGGATTTTGAAGGCGCAAAAGTACCATCGTCAGTGCTTTATAAAGCGTTTATGGAGGACCCACGGCCGATCCGCCGTGCCAGGCTGACCTCGAGAAAAATTTCATACAAGAGGTACCAGTTGAGGAAGAAATTCCGTGCCTTCTGCAAGTCGGATCCCACATGCTACTTCCGCAGGCGGCGCACGGATCAAGAAGGCAAGTTCTATGCCTGCTGCAGGAAGGCGTGGCCAGATATTGTCGAAGAGGCCCGTGTCTGCCCTGCTAATAAGTAGACCACAGTCAAGTTCCATCCGGTCTTTTTTCGTTTCCCAATAAACAATAATAGCTTTCTTTCCCATTTCTTCCATGGTCAGTAATACTCCGGATTTGGTCTGTTTTTCCTTTACTTGTGTGAGTTTATTTTCTTCTGCTTTGTACGAGATTGTTCCAAAACAAGAATCATCAGTACTTTTATTTAGCAGTCCACAATTTGATTTGATTTTATTTTTTTGTGTCCACCTGCTCGACATTTCGTTGCAGCTAATACCCCCTATTTATTAATTGTTGGGGCCAATAGGATGATCTTCTCGCCTGAACCGGAAATCATGCAGATGTGCTCAATATATGATTCGATGTCCAAATGATTTCGCAGTACTTTTATTTAGCAGTCCACATGTGTCCACCTGCTCGACATTTCGTTGCATGTATATGTGCGTACTTTTTTTAATACCCTTTATTAATTGTTCTGGCCAACAGGAAGACGATCTTATTGCCGGAACCGGAAAACATGCATATGTGCTCAATATATGATTCGATGTCCAAATGATTTCCCACGTAGGCATGCATGGCTGGGCAATTCCTGATACGGAAAATATAAGTAATAGGTGGATAAAATATATTTCTTTTTTGTTTGTTAATTATATCATGACACTTGACAATAGAGAATTAGTATATCAGAAATGTCCTACATGTCATATCAAGCATTAAGTTCAGATTTCAGCTGTTTGCAGGCTCATGAAAGCATATG
This sequence comes from Aegilops bicornis, assembly GCA_021605145.1. Classification (NCBI taxonomy): domain Eukaryota; kingdom Viridiplantae; phylum Streptophyta; class Magnoliopsida; order Poales; family Poaceae; genus Aegilops; species Aegilops bicornis. The sequence goes on along the minus strand of CM038673.1, from coordinate 61,289,034 downwards.
TATAGCTAAGAGACGAACCACATGGTTGGTGTATACTCTATTTCTTAATTACTACAGAAATTCTTGCAATTTGGTAAAATCAATACTTCAAGCGAATACGCATGAACCACATGGTGTATATATCTTAGTACAGAAATTCTAGCCAATTGGTACAGTCAATACTTCAAACAAATTTTCTTAGTACAGAAACTCTTGAGCAGAAGACACATAAAGCACTAATTTCATCTAAAGATTATTCTCAATACAGGATTCAAGATCTAGATCTGAAATATTGTAGCATGATATCAGTTGTCACAACAGTATTTTCTTCCTTCCATTACTCTTTCAAAAGAAGCACAGAGAATTCCACAGTTCTACATATAGATTATTGCTAGTGTTCTCGTTTGTGATTCCCATGAATCCAGGTGTCAATCTTAGTGGCCAAAAGATCTTCCATCCAGGAAAGCCATGGGAGATAGCAAGTGTTCCTTCACAGAATAGGAATCGACATTGTCATCTATTGCTGATGTTTGATCTGGGAATGAGTGCTCTATTTAACAACAAGTAGCCAGTACATTGTTATTGTTTTTCCTGCTGGTGAGTCTGTACCACATTTCACTCATCTTCCATTCAATCATATGCCAATGTTTTCTGTAACACTTGAAAAGAGAAGGAAAAAACAACAATTATAGTCATAGGAAAGATGTGTTAGAGTTATAATATAAGTCATGTACCCCTTTGTATTTATCCCGTTGTATAAGAGGTTTCCTGCATATGTTTCACACCTGTACATGTATATATATCGGCCTATGGCCTCATGGGAATACAAGTTGCTTATTCCTAACATGGTATTAGAGCATTAGGTTTTTTTCTCGCACACCGCAACTCGTGCTCGATCCCATCTCACGGCGCCGCCCGTCTTTCTCTTGGTCCGACGCCGCTGCCATCCAGCTCTGCCGCACGTCTCCGTTCGTGCTGCATCACCCCCGATCACGCCCCTGCTGCTCGATCTGCTGATCCGCTCGCTGGAAGGGCGACGTTGACTGCACGACCACGCGTGGAGCTGCTCGATCTACCCACGGAGCTGCTCGATCTGCCTGCCTGCCGTCACGCACGGGTCCAGATCGATCTGCCCGTCCGCCCGTCACGCACGGGACCAATCTTCTGCCTGTGTGGCTGCCAGCGTGTGCTCAACCGGCTGTTTACGCACGCTCGCCAGATTCTTTTGGTCTGCTCCGTGATCCTCGATCTCGCCCCTGACTGCTGCTGCGGTTCTCGTCCAGGCCCTCTGTTGGTTCCCTTCCGTAAAAAAAACAGGTGCGATGTCTCTGTCCTCAGGCTATGTTGTTGTCCCTCGCTGTACGGTGATCTTCCATGGTACTAACTACACCGAGTTCACTGGCTTCATGCGCATTCACATGCGTGGCATCCGTCTATGGGGTGTTCTTTCTGGCGAGATCTGCTGTCCGCCACGTCCGGTTCCTCCGGTGGCCCCTACTCCGCCGACTCCACCGGTTCTTCCTACGGATGCTAATCAGGCCGCCAAGGATGCGGCTAAGCTTGCTGATGAGGCTGCTGATCGTGCTTATGAAGAGAGGGTTTTGGCTTATGAGGAGGCTCTTCAGACGTATCATGGTGCTCTGTCTGTTTATACCCAGTGGCTTGATGATGATGCTCGTGCTGCAGTTGTTCTCACTGCTAGTGTTCTGCCTCAGTTTGCTTCTGAGTTTTTGGGTCTTCCTCTTGTCTTTGAGATGTGGACCCGTCTTCGTCGGCGCTATGAGCCCTCTGGTGATGCCTTATACCTTTACGTGGTCCGTCAGAGCATGCTCTTCAGCAGGGTGACTCTCTGTTGATGACTTCTATGCACAGAGTTACGCTATCTGGCGCCCGACTTGATTCTCTCCCGGTGTTGGTTGTCGTACTTGCCCTGTTGCCGTGCTGTCCAGGCCAATTTGGAGTTTCATCGCGTCTCTGAGTTCCTGTCTCGGCTCAGAAGGAGTTTGAGCCCCGGCGTGCTCAGTTGTTTGCTCGTGGCCGTATTTCTCTCATGGAGGCGCTTTCTGAGATTCGTGATGAGGAGACTCGCTTATGTGGTGCTGGTTTGCTGGAGGTTCCCTCTGTACTCGCTACTCGACCTCCTTCCGTGCCACCTGCTGCACCGACCCCCTCTCGCTCGAGTGCTCCGCGGCTCCTGCCCACTCCTTCTGGAGGCTCAGGTCGCCCTCGTCCACATTGCGACTACTGCAACAATGATGGTCATATTGAGTCCCAGTGCTACACGAAAAGGAAACACCTGCGCAAGGCGCGATCATCATCTTCAGGGACTTCGTCATCTACCTCGACAGCTTCAGCCATTGCTTTGACTGAGCAGGATATTCTGAGACTTAAGCGTCTGCTCGCGGCTTCAGGTTCTTCCTCGGCGGGTACTGCTGGTTCTGTGACTGATGCTTCTCGCACTGAGCAACCACCCTCTACACAGTCAGGTACATCCCCATGGGTTCTGGACTCTGGAGCTTCTTTTCATATGTCTTCTCATTCTTCCACTTTGTCCTCTCTTCGATCGCTGGATTCTCCTGTTCATGTTCTCACTGCTGATGGTACTCCACTTTCTGTTGTTAGTAGAGGCAATCTTACCACTCCTTCTTATTCTGTTCCTGATGTTGCTCATGTTCCTCGACTTACCATGAATCTGTTTTCTGCTGGTCAACTTACTGATTCTGGTTGTCGCGTCATCCTTGACGTTGACTCTTGTTCTGTCCAGGACCGTCACACGCACACTCTGGTTGGGGCTGGCCCTCGCCGCCGTGATTCTCAGGGTCTTTGGGAGTTGGACTGGCTTCATGTTCCTTCCGCTGCCACCACCATCGCCAGTTCCTCCGCTTCAGTCGCCTCCGTTACTGGTTCCTTCAAGCAGTGGCATCATCGACTTGGTCATCTGTGTGGTTCTCGGTTGTCGTCTTTAGTTCGTCGAGGTCTTCTGGGGTCTGTCTCAGGAGATGTCTCTTTAGAGTGTCAGGGTTGTCGTCTAGGTAAGCAAATTCAGTTACCATATTCACATAGTGAGTCGGTGTCTAGCGTCCGTTCGATTTAGTCCATTACGATGTATGGGGTCCGGCTCCTTTAAGCTTTAAAGGTGGTCATAAATACTATATTATTTTCATAGATGATTTCTCTCGTTACACATGGCTTTATTTCATGACTTCTCGTAGTGAGGTGTTGTCTATTTATAAGCGTTTTGCTGCCATGGTTCATACTCAGTTCTCTTCACCCATTCGTGTTTTTCATGCTGACTCCGCTGGTGAGTATATCTCTAAGATGTTGCGTGGTGTTCTTGATGAGCAAGGGACTCTCTCTCAATTCTCTTATCCTGGTGCTCATGCTCAGAATGGTGTGGCTGAGCGCAAGCATCGACATCTTCTTGAGACGGCTCGTGCATTGATGATTGCTGCCTCTCTCCCGCCTCATTTTTGGGCTGAGGCCATCTCCACCTCCACCTATCTTATCAATATACAACCTTCCGCTGCTCTACAGGGTGTTGTTCCTTTCGAGTGTCTTTTTTATCGTTCTCCCGATTATTCGATGCTTCTCTTGTTTGGTTGTGTTTACTATGTTCTTCTTGCCCCTCGCGAAAGCACCAAACTGACCGCTCAGTCTGTTGACTGTGTCTTCTTAGGCTACAGTGATGAGCATAAGGGCTATCGTTGTTGGGATCCTATCGGTCGTCGGATGCGTATCTCTCGAGACGTGACTTTTGATGAGTCTCGTCCCTTCTACCCACGCCCATCTTCCTCGACTTTTTCAGTGGAGGATATCTCTTTCCTCACTTTTCCTGACTCACCTATCACCCCCGTCGAGCCTGTGTTTATTCGTTCCACTCCCTCTGCTTCTCCACCTCTCGTCGATTTGCAGCCACCATCTTCCCCCGTCTCCTCGCCTAGCATGTCACTGGATTCTACACCTTCATCTCCGGTGACTTCTTCGTCGCCACCCCCCGATTCTACCTTGGCGATTCCTCCTTCTATTGTTCCATCTTTTCCTCAGCATTACACTCGTCGTTCACGACCTGTGGATGCCTCTGTGGACGAGTCATCATCTTCCTCTCAGCCTACTTATGGCTTGCGTTCCCGTCCTCGTCCGCCTGTTGATCGCTTTGGATTTCCCACTGTTGGTGCTGCTGTTCTTGAGCTGACTTCTTATCATCAGGCTATTGTTCATCCTGAATGGCAGTTTGCGATGGTAGAGGAGATTGCTGCTCTTGAACGCATTGGTACATGGGATCTTGTTTCTCTTCCTCCCGGAGTCCGTCCCATCACTTGTAAGTGGGTCTACAAGGTTATGACTCGCTCCGATGGTTCTCTTGAGCGTCACAAAGCTCGTCTTGTGGCTCGTGGTTTTCAGCAGGAGCATGGTCGTGATTATGACGAGACTTTTGCTCCTGTGGCCCATATGACCACTGTTCGTACACTTCTTGTTGTTGCCTCTGCACGCCACTGGTCTATATCTCAGCTTGATGTTAAGAATGCCTTTCTTAATGGTGAGCTGCGTGAGGAGGTATACATGCAGCCACCACCTGGGTATTTTGTTCCTGATGGCATGGTATGTCGTCTTCGTCGATCTCTCTATGGCCTTAAGCAAGCCCCCCGCGCCTGGTTTGAGCGTTTTGCCTCTGTGGTCACTGCCGCTGGTTTTTCAGCCAGTGCTCATGATCCAGCATTGTTTATTCACCTTTCTCCTCGTGGTCGGACTCTTCTTCTTCTCTATGTTGATGACATGATCATCACTGGGGATGACCTCGAGTATATTGCCTTTGTAAAGGCCCATCTTAGTGAGCAGTTTCTTATGTCTGATCTTGGACCTCTTCGCTACTTTCTTGGGATTGAAGTCTCTTCTACCTCTGATGGCTTTTTTATATCCCAGGAAAAGTATATCCAGGATCTTCTTGCTCGTGCTGCTCTTACTGACGAGCGCATTGTTGAGACTCCTATGGAGCTCAATGTTCACCTCCGTGCTACTGATGGTGATCCTCTCCCTGACCCGACGCGTTATCGTCATCTTGTTGGCAGTCTTGTCTATCTAGCTGTCACTCGTCCGGACATCTCTTATCCGGTTCATATTCTGAGTCAGTTCGTCTCTACTCCCACATCGGTTCACTATGGTCATCTCCTTCGTGTTCTTCGATATCTTCAGGGCACGATCTCTCACCGTCTATTCTTACCTCGCTCCAGTTCTTTACAGCTTCAGGCCTATTCGGATGCTACGTGGGCTAGTGATCCTTCAGATCGCCGTTCACTTTCTGCTTACTGTGTTTTTCTTGGTGGTTCTCTCATTGCCTGGAAGACGAAGAAACAGATTGCAGTTTCCCGTTCGAGTGCCGAGGCTGAGTTGCGAGCAATGGCTCTTTTCACAGCAGAGGTGACTTGGTTATGGTGGTTACTTCAGGATTTTGGTGTTTCTGTCACTACACCGTCTCAACTCTTATCTGACAGTACAGGTGCTATTAGCATTGCGCGCGATCCTGTGAAGCATGAGCTCACCAAGCATATTGGTGTTGATGCTTTCTATGTGCGCGCTGGTGTGCAGAATCAGGTTATTGCTCTGCAGTATGTGCCTTCCGAGTTACAGTTGGCGGATTTCCTGACGAAGGCCCAGACTAGAGCACAACATGGCTTTTATCTCTCCAAACTCAGTGTTGTTCATCCACCATGAGTTTGAGGGGGGGTGTTAGAGTTATAATATAAGTCATGTACCCCTTTGTATTTATCCTGTTGTGTAAGGGGTTTCCTGCATATGTTTCACACCTGTACATGTATATATATCGGCCTATGGCCTCATGGGAATACAAGTTGCTTATTCCTAACAAGATGTTGGAAAAAAGGATTTTCTTCAAGAAAGTGTAAGGGACTATTTCCATAACATGAATACAGCAGAGGGCCAATGATTTTGATTAGAACTAAAAAAACCATACTATTAATGTTCTTCCATTGACAAATTCTCAAGCATTCCTTGAACATAAAGTAAAAAGCTGCCGAATTACCAGTTAACCAATACAACTATTGCTACTTGTTTATACACAAGTCTCAAAAATGATTTATTTTTTTGTTTGCCAAACATGAAAGGACTCCAGTTAGCTAGCTGCTAAGTGACACAACCATAATGCAACACAGAAAATACCTTTTTCATTCTCAATCCCACGTAAGATTAGGTGGCTAGGGGGGGAATCCAACGGGCCCACAAAAATAGACACAAAATGAGTCCGCTTTTTGTCCGTTTGGGTGATCTGGCGGACCGCCCATGTTCGCTAGTGGGAGGTCTGCCAGACCACCCCGCGCATGTGGTCCATTCTCAAAAAAATCAATTTAAAGTATATGAATTTGGCCGCCAAAAACCCTTTACATTAATTAAAATAAGAAATAACAAGAAATTAAATAAAACCCTAGATCTAACTAGAGTGGGGTCGGAGCATGCGCGCGGTGGCGCAGGAGCCTACTCCTCGTCCTCGTCGCCGACGAGGTCGATGAAGGTTGGAGGCGACTATGGCCACACCGATGCCGGTGGTTGTGGTAGCCCTACCGCCGACGCGCGCGGTCGCATAGATGGTGCCTCCTACTGCTCCTCCTGGTGTTCCTCGGCTCCGGTGTTGCTGGGAACGTGGAAGTCCAGGTCCACGTCTGCCTCACTAGTCTATGTATTGGCCCCGGCTCTGGCGCGGTGGCGGGCGTGGTGGCCTCCATCGCCGATGTGTTGAGCGCCAGTGCAGGTCAGGTGAGCTCGGCCAGCTTGAAGGCCACGAGGGCATGCTTGAGCTCATCGTCGTCAAGCTCCTCCTTCACCATGGGACCTAGTGGCAGCTCGGAGGCTGGAGGGGGCTGGAGCATGAGTGCAATTGCGCTGGAGCATGCGCGAAGCACAAGCGGCGGTGCTAGTTGTGCTCATCGATGAACCACGTGTCCCAGTAGGGAGACTCCTAAGTCGGATCGTGGAGGTCATCCGCAAGTAGTGTCTGACAGCGGCCGATCTCCACCGCCCAGGCGCGACCGAAGGCCAGTACAGGAACCCTTTCCTAGGAAGTGCCAGCCGTTCAGCAGGTGCACATCGGGCTACGACACCGGGATGGCCGCCTCCTAGTACCTCTGGTATGTCTCAACGGGGACGTACCTGCAATCCCGCCTCGGCAGCACAGGCCCTGGGCGGTGTCAAGGTGAACGTGGCCGTGTGGCACTGCCTCGAGGAGCCAGATCATGGTTGTGCTTCCCGAGGGTCCAGTTCCACGGCATTGCGAAACATGAAAGGACTTCTGTTAACTAGTGGACCCGTTGAGCCAAATGGCGCAGAGGCACGCTAAAGCTATGTCCATGATGAAAATATTTCCATGGTTTAACCCCCTCTAATAGGAAACACGGTGGATTGGTATGTACAATGAGATGAATATACACATTTTAACTTGATAGTATAGAGTCTCATTTAAAACAAAATATGTCTGGACAAGCACGTGTGATAATAAATGATAAATGAAATATCATTTAGCCAAAAAAATGTTGTGTTGTTGGGTACAATGAGATAATATATACACATTCTTATTTGGTTGTATAAAGTACCAAATGGCACAGAGACCTGCTGAATCCATGTGCACATGAAAACAAAATCAATGGTTTAGTTGGTTTAGTAGTGGGCAAGCAAATATGGCAACAAATTTAATCTTCTTTAAGAAAAAACATGGCTTGTTCTCTACAATGAGATTATACACATTTTAATTTGGTAGGACAGAGTGCGTTCAAAACAAAATCCATTATTAGTTGGTTTATTAGTTGTGGGCAAGCACATATGGCAGCAAATTTAATTTTCTTTAATAGAAAAATGGTGGCTTGTTGTCTACATGAGATGTATATACACATTTTAATTTGGTAGCATAGAGCCCCATTCAAAATTATGTCACCTTGAAAATACGTGTATTTGTTTAGTAATCCCTTGTTTGAGCAAATACATATTCTGCTACTAAGAATATACGTATACCTACAGCATGTGTAAACCAGTTAAGGAGACCTTTAATTTTTTTAAGTAGTGTTTCTATCAACTTTTTATTGTGCCTATGTGTGAAAAAACATAGGAAGTTGCTGAATAGTTTGTAGGATTGTCGTCTTGGTTCCTAATGACTGCTAATTGTAGAACGTGATAAACCATTGAACTCTTCTATTATCAATTAGTCATTATAATATATCGACAATTTCAAGGACTCTTCAGATTATAAGAGAAAACCCACATAGGTCAGAAATGCACAGGAATTCAAAAGAAAAGGCACGAAAATGAGCTAGGCAGTATGTAAAAATTCATGTGAAACTGAGACATAGGAAAGCATTGATATGGAGGACCATTATAGCCAAATTTACATAAGGTTTCTAAGAAAATCTTTTGAAACTCGGACCATCCAGATATATCAACATGGAAAAGCCTGCTGAAAGAAACTTCTGCAGCTGAAGATGCCTAATTATACTTCCTATGGGCTTCTTTTGAAAACAAAATTTTTGGCATGCCAAGAAAAGATCATGAAAACTACTGTACACAAGTCCAAGAAATTATCCAATGCAGAGATGCAGTTACAGTTGCAACTTCAAGCAGATTTTGTAAGTACATTTTTTTATCAGGTGAAAATAAGCATAACAATAGCACCATTGGTGCCTTTCATGCTGGACAAAATAACATGCAAATCAAAATCTGTATAAATTTACTCCTGATCATGGCCCTATGGGCCACAGTTGCAAAATCTAAGTATGATCCATGAGAAAGTGCACCCAATTTTAACTACTTGGCATAAAATAGCGTAAGTTCATCATCTAACAACAGTAGACTAAAGAGGTAAACAATCATAGAAGAGATTATGTGTGCAGATATGATGATATATAAGTCTATTCCATTATTCTATTTGATGTGATGATATGAAGCGCACCATCGAATCGTCTCTTTCTTCTCTCAAAGCAAATAACACCAGGATCATCTCCAGTAAGAAGTGCAGACAAGAATCATGCCTCGGTATATACAAAAACTCGACTGAAAGAGCATTGTATTGGGTTCTTTAACCTGCCCCACAAAACCTGCATTATAATTCTTAGAGAGATGGGTTGAAAGAAGAAGGCAAGTAACCTACAACCAAATAAGGTGACATAATTGCTAGTGAGGCCTGAGGGTGCTATAATTGCTAGTCAGGATTCAAGAGAAATAAATGTGAAAAGCTCCTTTTTCTATCTCCAGGTTTCATGATCAATATTTTCTACCCCAAGACCATGCCAAAAACACTACTACTCTTTTGCACATCTAAAATCCTTTGCTGGACCAGAACATTGTGCAAACTATATCTCCACACCAGTGGGTGCTCCTCTTCTACGCGCGCGCAGAAGGATGCGACCTCGTGGTCCTCATAGCAGTAGGGTAGGCGAACTCAGTATGACCGCCTTCTCGCCGTCCATGTCCAGCTCCTCCATTTCTAATCTCCTAGCAAGAACTTTAAGGCATGTCGGCCAAATTTACAGATTTGTAATATTCAAGCATACTAACTGAAGGAGCTCCTTAAAGAAAATGGAAAGAACAACCTGAAAACTGAGTGTCATTTGTGCGGAAGTCACTAGTGCAGAACCGGGCAATAGCACCGGTTCGTAAGGCCCTTTAGTGCCGGTTCCATAACCGGCACTAAAGTGTGGGCACTAAAGCCCCCCCCCCCCTTAGTACCGGTTCAGCATGAACCGGTGCTAAAGGGCAACCATGTGGCACGAGCCAGCTCCGGGGGCCGGGAGCCCAAGGTTTGGGGGGTTTTTGGTTTGATGATTTCTTTTTCATTTAATTTTGTGTTTTCCATTTAATTCTTTTTCATTTGCTGGTATTTTACGATACTACAAAGGCCCACAGGGCAGAAGACATGCAATAGGCCCACAAAGGCCTGCTTAGAGAGGAGCTCGACACGATAGCCACGGCGGGGCTTATAAACCGGTGCGAACTCCTCTCAACTAGCGAGGTGGGACTAAATATTGTGCACTGCCGGTGGCAGCGCACCCCTTTAGTACGGTTGGTGGCTCCAACCGGTACTAAAGGGGTTCTTTAATGCGGTTCGTGCCACCAACCGGTACTAAAGGCCACCACCTCTTTAGTACCGGTTCGTGCCACGAACCGGTACTAAAGGTTCGCCACGAACCGGTACTAATGAGAGCGGCCCGGCTAGCCGTTGGAACCGGCACTAATGTACACATTAGTGCCGGCTCAAATTCAAACCGGCACTAATGTGCTTCACGTTTGACCCTTTTTCTACTAGTGAGTTCACAGAATAAATAGGAGACGATAATTTCCAACAGGAGAAAGAGGATAGCCTAAAGGAGGATAGGTTGATACCACTTCTTAATTTAGTTACCCAGTCAATTTATTTCTGGACTTAACCAGCCTCTTAATCATCCTGACATTATGTGCATGACATTATATTCCTGCCTTCCACAGCATATTAGCATCATTTATATCTAGCATTGTCCTACTCTTACGTTCAGCAGCATTCTCTAAAGAAGTACAGAAGGCAAAAATTAGCAGTAGCTACACACTAACTGCATATGGAGAACACTGAAACATTAAAATACCTTATCTAAAGGAAAAGAGTACAATTAAAATACCATACACAGGCTATTTATGGAACACACACTATGGTGTGGAAGCGATGGAAAATTGTTACCTCAGAAATTTAATGGAATGCCAAGAAGTATTTTCCAAGATATAGCTCTAAACACCATCTTTTCCATGACTATAGCTAGAGGGCCTGAAATGAGAAGGTGGTAAGCAGAGTAAGCAACAATTTTATTTTGGAGAATAGCTTGTTTATCAGCCATTACATGCAGTTGAGGCAATGTCATGGTGTAATTCTCTTGTTGTCAAGTGCTTGTGAGATAGCCCTTTATAAACCTGATGTATCATGAAATTTTGAATGATTAACTGAAAGCACACAGAGAATAAAAAACTGACGCTTTCTTAATATATTTCATGTCCTCTGGATAAAAAAACTTATACACAAACCATCTGAGTCAATTTTGCAAAATATTATATGTAGAAAAATGATCTGAATGTTGAAGAGTAACAAACACGTAAATTAGAGGCCTAAATCTGCAAGGATTTTTTTTATTTTGTGAGGAATACTTCCAAACCTTCTATTCCGAAATCACTAAATGTTGCAATAGGAAAAAATGCATGGATAAAAAGCTTGCCTCAGACATCTCATACTCTTTCCGAAGACCTAAATCTAAAATACATATCGCTAGTGATTCTGTTCTCAAATCAAATCAAATCAAATAAATAAGAGACAAAGGGGCAGAGAATGAGATAGATGAACCAGGGCACGCGGCCAATGGTGAGGAGGGTGCCGAAAGAGAGTGAGAGGAATGGGAGGGTGAGAGGGGAGGAGGCCGGCTGCACCATTTGGTCTGCTCGCTCCTCTGCACTTACCCAGCTGGGTTCTGGTCCAAGCCAGAGAAGAGCAGCCGTCGTTTGAGGCACCCGTGTCTGCCCCTACTGCTCCTTGCGCCCCACGCAGGCTCAGCGTCTCCTCATGCCTCGTTGCCTGAGAAGAAGAAAGAGAGGAGGCCGCATTTAAATGCTTGACGGTGCGGCGCGAACTCGGGTGTAGCGCCAGGCAGCAGACGCACATGCTCTCGCACGACGGGAGAAACAGAAACTTCACTTCCCGATAAGAAGTGAATCATAGCAGGAAGCCAACTATAAATTGGCAAAAGGATCATCATCCATTAGTTTTTTCTGCGGTTGATTTGAGACAAAAAAATGAGGCGATACCAGCTGCACTTCGGCATCCTTAACTTCTCGACACTTGTTCATGTTTTGATTCATTTAGGTTGGCTATCTTCTTGCTGCTTGAGAGTTTGATAGCAAACTCTGCAATGCATCAAAAAAATATTACACCTGATAAGAAAACAAACCTCTATTGTCTTATAGTCGAAGAACATGTTTGCATCGACAAAAAATACAAAAACACTAAAATTTGTCGGTTTTAGGAACTTGCAGTGATATACTGAGCCATAAACTACTTGCAATGATATACTCAACCATAAACTACTTGCAATGATACACTCAACCATAAACTGCACACAAACCAGATAGGACTTAAAGAAAAGTCAGCAATATTACATGCATTAGAAAGCAAGTGAACTGTTGACTGAAAAACGGAGTTTTCTAACAGGCTGCACCACAAATGTTTTAATAACATGAGAATCCATACAAAGGGAACTTTTCTAGCCTATGTTTTATTGAGAGCAGTACACATAAACAGAGGAACTTCCTATGATAAACCAAATCTATCTATAATGTATAACTAACTAATAATAAAGGGGCTATTGCTTCCGGCAATACGTCAAGAAAATTGACCTCAAAGTTGCAAAATATTACCCATCAATGCTATCTATAAGTGATAAAGAAACGTTTCAGACAGAGTAAACCTCTGTCTGGGCCGTCCATGCAGTAGCGACCTTCTATACTGCATGCTGCGGGCTGGGAGAAGATGTAGCGCGCCAGTTTGGGCCGGCCCATGCCGGGGCTGCCTATTTTATATATTTCCGTTCTTATTTTTTATTTTACTTTATTTTTTTCTACTTTAAATAATCTGGGACTTCAAAAAAGTTCTAAAAAATTAAAAATGAGAATTACGAAATAAATGTTTAATAAATCATAAATTTTTTGTGGATTCAAAAAAATGTTAGTGATTTTGTAATAATAAATTAGCAATTTGAGAACAAATGTTCGGGATATCACAAATTCATGATTTTCTAAAAAGTTCACGTATTAATAAATGATCATGAAATTGAACAAATTTTGACAATTCAAAAAATGTTCATGAATGAAAATATATCCTAAAAATTGATAAAATGTTAGCGACTTACAAAATAGTTTATTATTTTATAAAACTATAAGTGCATCTAGTGCCCCTTATTGATTTTGGTGTATTGAAGACTTATAGGTTAAGGGACTAATGTGTTTATGAGTGTACACAGGTCTATAAGTTTATGAGGAGTTTGATATTTACAGAGAAAGTCGACCCCTAAAAATGAAGTTCTTCGACTGAAGACTTTGATATTCTAAAGACTTTCTGAAGACTTTGAAAGTGAAGAAATTGGTGTGACCTTGAAGACTTGGTATCCATTTGAGGAACATGAAGCGTGAAGACTTTTGTTTTCGTAGTTTCATTTTCTCTTTCTTGAGTCATAGGAAACACCGTACTGTTAAAGAAATTAGGAAATACTAAGGAAAAATTTCCATGTGATGCTCAACTCAAAATCCTACACCTACCAATCCCTTGAGTGAAGCCTTTGGAAATCTCATACAGTTCAGTCAATTTCTTCGATGAGACGAAGTTCTTACATTATTTGAGGAATTTGTTCTGACTGAGGAGTTAGGAATTCGCCAGTGCAGATTGCCTACACAGTGAGGAACATGATAGACCTGAGGAATTTGAGAGTCAAATTTCCGACCGTTCTTTATGCTCTTGGCCATTGTCCCAAAATATCTTATCCACCTAACGGTCATATCATTGAAGGGCATTTATGTATTATCATGTCGTGCTGCTCCCTAGGCTATAAATAGCCGCCCCCTACAACCACTAGCTGGTTGGCTGCTCAGAGAGAACTTGACACTTGTCATTTGAGAGCAACCCATCCTCCGAGGACTTTGAGCGAAAATCATCGAGTGAGGAAAAACCCAAAAACCAAACCCCTACAAACCCAAAGTGTAACATCCCAAAATTCTAAATTTTGAAATGTTATAATAATTAAAATATATGATTGTTTGATTGATTGTTAAGTGATCGATTGCGTGAAATTGATTGGAATTTTAAACTTTTGAAGTTTTGTTGAGAGGGAATATTTGAATTTGGAAATATTTCAAACTTCATGCCACTCAATGACCCTCATGATTTCTTCAATGAAAGAGAGTGGGAAGTAAAGAAAAATTTCATTTTGAATTTGTCATTTTAAATTTTGTTTTTAACTCAAAGTGGCATTTGAGTTTTATTCAAAAAAAATTCTAACAAAGAACACTTTAACAAAAGTGTTGAGAGGGAGTAACATGACACCCCAAAAATGTTGGAATAAATTTTCCATAGAGTTTTGAGAGTCATTTTGATTTTTGTTTGAATTTTAAAAAAATGATTTTTCAAAAAGTATTTTATTTGCCCCTGCAAACTATCCCATTAAATTGGGCTTATTTGTCTGATCATTTTGATATATAATACTCCTATATTTTATTTTAATTTTATTTCCTAAAATGATTCTTCTTCATGAGTTATTAAAAAAGGAAGGTACTATTTTTTGGGCCAAATCCGGCCTGATCCGTGCGAATCATCTCTTTCCTCCCGACGAGATGCTCCAGATCTCCAGCCACCGTCGGAGCATCGCCGGAATCGCGGGATTCGCGAAATCCCTTGTCCCCTCCTCCAAACCGACCTGCCCCCCCTATAAATGGCCATCTCCCGCACCCATTTCCCCTAGTCCCTCCTCTCCTCACCCCACGTCGCGCGCCACCTCGCCGGAGTTCGCGGACCACCGCCGCCATTGCCGCCCGTCCCGGCACCTCCGGCCATCCCGCCACCACAGACCCCACCAGCCGCTCCGCCCGCTCTGCCGCCCCCGACAATCCCTTCCCCGACGCCAGAGGGCCACCGGAGGACGTCGCCGGAGCTCCACCAGAACCCCATCATCGGAACTGCTACAGTAAATCCCGACCTGCTTTTTTTCCTTCTGTTTTTAAAACAGAGTAGTTTCAATCTTGTAAAATCCATAGTTAATTATCTACGAGGTATTTTTGAGTGATTCCAACTGCCTTGGATCACAAATTTTATGAAGTTTCTGTTAGTTCAATTTTATTTCACATTTGAGCAGTTTAAATTTGTGTTTGTAATATTATTTTTGACCGATTCTTTTTGCTCCTGGTCTCTAGGACCTTTGTTTATCCATTAGTATTTAGTATTTTATTTCTAGGTTAATTTAAATTAGGTTTTTAGCAAGACAGTACTATTTTATTATTAGTTCTGTTTTAGCTTTTTCTTTATTGTTTTCATTAGTTCTAAATTATTTCTTTTTGTCACTTTTGACAAAATTAGTTGTGTTTCTGTTAGACAACAGGAGAAAATTTTATTTTTATTTTAAAAAATTTATTTTCCTTAGTTTTGTATGAAACCTTCTATAGGTCATAGTTAGAGTTTTATAAAAGCTTTTTATTTCTTTCTTTTTGCAAATAAAATTTTATGAAAAAATACTTTCTGTTAACTTAGTTGTTTTACTTTTTATTTTCTGTTAAATTATTAGTTTAGTGTTTTAATTGCTGTTAAGTTTTTTTACTTAGGGTAAAACTATGTTAGATGCTTGTAGCAAAGTCATAGATTTTTCGTTAGTAGTTTTTCTTTCTAGTTTTATTTGAAGCTTCTTTGGACTTTGTTGGAGTTTTATTATTGAGTTTTTTTTGTTTTAATTGTTGTTTTGAGTGTTAGTATTGCTTGCTAGAATGATTGCTTATGTGAATGCTATGTTTGACTTGTATAGATTTTCTTCGGAGTGTGATGAATAGTTCTATCAAATTTTGTGAGAGTGTTGTTATCTTCATCAACGTACCAGGCAAATTCACTTTGACCATGCTTTCGTACCTATGTTTTATTGCATTTAGTGGCATCTTTGCAACAACCCTCCAGTAGTGTTATTGATTCTTGTAGTTGAGTAGTATGCATGAGGTAGGAACCCATCACCATGTTACCAAGCCCGGGACGTTATTTATTTTAATGCTACGCTATAGTAGACGGGATTTGGTATGAGTGCACGATAGTGGTGTGAAGGAGGACTCTACGTCAATGACGACAACTCCATGATGGCATCTGCAAGGACTGCACCTTTAATGCCTCAAGACTTCAAGACTCGAGACAAGAATTCAATACACACTACTGGGTGAAGTACGGTTGACGGGCACCCTGGAGAAACCAGTGGATGGCCGGGATGCATGGAGAAGCGCCATGACATCTTGCGGAAAGCTTCACCCAGGCTCAAAGAGACGGAAGAATACTTCATGCCCGGAAGCTTACCTGTGCAACCGCAAGTCATTATGGGCTCTGGCTTGGTCAACCATAGTTGTGACTCTGGTTGGGACGGTGCTAGCAGATGTAGAACTACGGTAGGATTGGATGAGCACCGGACAGTGGTCAGGGGAACTCTTCGGAAGACCATGTTTCTGTCATCTTGTTCTCAAACACCACGAAGTGCCGAGCGTAAAGAGAGGGATCGAATCTTGCGGGTAAAGTGTACAAACCTCTGCAGAGGGTTAAAACCTAATCGATTAGCCGTGTCCCCGGTTACGGACAATTTGAGCATCTGGACTTGGATCTATCTCGGAACTCTCAACACCGGATTGATAACTTAATTGTGGGCAACTTATGATGATTTTGGGCTATGAGACATCGGTTTGCGGAACCATGTCATGATAGAAAACTCCATAGTACAGACTTCATTTATTCCTTTGATGTAGGGAAAATAAATCAGCTTTTACATAAACAAAACTCAGACACGAGCCACAAAGCCATATTGCATATAGTATAGTTTTATCATCTGTTTTCTCATGTTGTGATCTTGCGGTACATTCAATGTATTGACCTACGGCTGCAACGTATCATGTTGCGAATACTTTCTTCCGATGAGTAAGAGTATGCAGTGCAGGTTACGGTCTACACTCAACCTGCCGATGGCGTTGATGGGACTCCACACCCGACTATTTGTTTCATTGTGACTTATGAGGTATATATATATATCGTTACGTTAATTATACATGCGATTGCACTTTGATATATACATTGATGTACTATGTGTGCCGCATACTTATCCGAGGATGGCACGGAACACGTAGGCTTGACCGTCGAGGTCGGTCGCTACATATATGGTATCGAGCACATGTTGACTGTAGGGCGTGACCCTAGGAAATGACTTAGTAATATGAAGACCCCAACACGAGCGACCTTTGTTTTTGTTACTACTCTCGTAACACCTGATTCCTTTTCTTGAACCTTCCTTATTTCAAACTATAGATGGAGAGCTACATTACGAACAAAAGAGAACACTACGAGAAGGTTCTTGGAGGCCCTTCCTTGTGGAGCTAGTCAGTCATGAAGTTACCGATACACGAGATCAAGGCAACTAAGAGGGCGTCTAGATCATGGGAGTCAAGACCCAAGTTTTTTGCCGTAAAGAAGACCCCAAGACTGCAGACATCAGCACGCACCATAAATGGTGATCGTGATATGGGCATCAACACTGCCGTCCATGATGCTATTGCACGCTTATGCTATCGTCATCGTCTTTGCACTAAACCCACACTTCTTTGGAAGGATTGGATGGCAGAAGTTTGATGGAGCAACTATTGCCTTGACGGAAGTGCAAAAGATGAAGTTCTCCCCACTGTTAGTGTACAATCAGGATCTAGAACAATACATCAAGAATCTTCAGATGGACCTCCTGGAAGCCCTATTTGACAATGAAGCACTACGAGAAGAAGTTGAGACTCAGAGACTGAAGGTAGACAACCTGGAGGAGGAGAACCTCGAGATCCCGAGAATGCGTCAGGAACTGAAAAGCAGCAGGACCATGTCACATGCCAAGACGTTGAGATCCGTGCTCAAGGAACAACTTGGGACATACAGGGTCGTCACAAGAAACTCCGCATCGACAGGGAAAATCTAGCAGAAAAATTGGAGGAGATCAAATCCACACAGAAGAAGCCCTAGTGGGGACAATGATCAAGTTCCCGGTAAATAAGCTTAGTAGTAGCCCACCATGAGAGAAATAAAGATGAACGCTTTCTCGATTTAAGTATCTGACCATACCAACTTATGTGGGTGGCGATACTAAAGAATTGATTGAATAAATGAATGCTTGGTTGCTATTATTTTCTGTGTTTATTGAATGGTTGGATAGATGCGATATTATTGAGGCTTGTTATGTCAACCTTGAGAGACGTAAGTTACGGAAGAATGGTAGAAGGCCTTCATATGGGAAAAGCATCAGGAATTGGAAACTCTGAGCATTGAAGACCTGAAGAAATGAGGACTTAGAAAGCGAAACCATAGTAGAACGGCCCATTACAAACGATACTTTTTGAGCTAGGATTCTTTTGTTGATGGGTGGGTATTTGCTTTCTCTTTCTATCTCAGCAGACCCCGAAATCTTGAACCCATGGACAACTGAACACCAAACTTTTCTGGAGACAATTGCAATTTCCCCATGGAGATACATTCCTTGTTCTGAGCACCCCTCTTATCCTACACATGCAGATGACAACCCTTTATGAGTCTTTCCTTAAGGGCCCTGAAACGATCATGACCCTGACAAGTGATCATGATTACCCGAAAATCCTGAAGGACATGATGAAGCATATTCACCTTGAAGGAGATGCAGTCTACAAAGGCTACCCCTTCATGCAAAAGGGAGTGGAACTTTGGTATGTGGAGGTACACCTCCACTGTATGGAAGGAGTTTGCCCAAAGACGATGGGGCAGTACTTTTTCATCTGACGTGTACCACAAGCAACTTTCTTTGACGCTGTTCGTGAAGCAGCCATGGAAGCCATACGCCAGATCGGAGAAATACTTGAAGCAAGACTTCGTTATACTCAGGAATACCTAAGAGAAGTGCATGCGGAGATGATGGAGATGAAGCTAAAGGCCACCACGATGAAACAGAAGATTGAAGATTTCAAGGCGCATGTCGCACAATTCCGATGGGATGAAGAATCCTCAAGGAGGAAAAATGAATAAAGTTGGAAGTAATGTCCACCATACCGAACCATGTGGGTGGCAGCATTTGTAATAAACTTTTGGAATTTGGATTCTGAAAAATGGTTAAGGATGTAATAAAAGATTGATATGAAAATAATGGGATTTATGGATAAACTAGTGCATTTTTTTGGTGTCGTAGTACTCCGTAAAGCCACAGGATCAATGAAGAAAGAAATGTGTTATTCATGACGGTCCATAGAAGGAAGCTGGACAAAATAAGTTGGAGTTCTGTATGATCGTCACCACAAGGGTATGAAGGAAGAAGTACTATTGGATTTACATGAGATGTAATGTTGGAATATGGAATGATAATCCTCGGAAGGATGAGTTAAACTTGTACAAGAGTTGAAGTGGGTCATAACCCACAGGCCCAGGAGTTAATAAGAAGCCAGCACACTCTTGCTGTAGGAACATATTTCGAAAGAAAACTCTGAGTTTAATCATCCGACATTTTTAGGAGGATCTGAAAACCGAGGGTTGTGAAGAAAGCGTTAGATGTCTTGTTCAACTTGCAGTAAACCATGGATTTATTCGAACTCGGTTAAATCGACAAGGGAAATTCTGCAATGCTTGTGAGTATGACCAAGTGTTAGAATACGTGATTCAATGTCTGCATAGTTAGTAATGGTTCAAATGCAGGATGGATTGGCCCCATACCGGAGACTTCTATCATGAACTATCATATGTTGACGGAAAATCAGAGACAATTGAAAACCTTAGAAGAGTGACGACACGTCAAGCCATAAAACCATAGAATGGTAGGACGATGGAACCCTTCTGTGCAACCGTTGCCAACCGTAGGTTATACGGTGAGATTTAAACTAGGCCCATTTCCTGCAGGAGAAACCATTAATTGTTGACCACCACGAGAATATCGAATAGTTGATTAGGGTTGGCGACAGACCTGTCAGCTCAGAAGACCCAGTCTCGGAAGGAACTCACCATGAATGAAAGGACTCCAAGATTGGAGGAAAAGGTTATACCCCTACCGAAAGAGCCTCAGTGAAAGAGTTATCCCGGAGCGACACTGTCAACCAAAAGGGATGGAGTACCTGAGTTCCGTTGGAACCATAACCCTGCTTTTAAGTGTGGTAGCACAAGAGACCATTCCGATCGATGGATTTGCTGTAAGACCTCCAAACCCTAACCTTTTCTTGCTAGCCTCTTGAATCTAGGGGCGAGATTCATTTTAAGTGTAGTAGTTTGTAACATCCCAAAATTCTAAATTTTGAAATGTTATAATAATTAAAATATATGATTGTTTGATTGATTGTTGAGTGATCGATTGCGTGAAATTGATTGGAATTTTAAACTTTTGAAGTTTTGTTGAGAGGGAATATTTGAATTTGGAAATATTTCAAACTTCATGCCACTCAATGATCCTCATGATTTCTTCAATGAAAGAGAGTGGGAAGTAAAGAAAAATTTCATTTTGAATTTGTCATTTTAAATTTTGTTTTTAACTCAAAGTGGCATTTGAGTTTTATTCAAAAACTTTTCTGACAAAGAACACTTCAACAAAAGTGTTGAGAGGGAGTAACATGACACCCCAAAAATGTTGGAATAAATTTTCCATAGAGTTTTGAGAGTCATTTTGATTTTTGTTTGAATTTAAAAAAAATGATTTTTCAAAAAGTATTTTATTTGCCCCTGCAAACTATTCCATTAAACTGGCTTATTTTTCTGATCATTTTGATATATAATACTCCTATATTTTATTTTCATTTTATATCCTAAAATGATTCTTCTTCACGGGTTATTAAAAAAAGGAAGGTACTGTTTTTTTTTGGGCCAAATCCGGCCCCATCCATACCGAATCATCTCTTTCCTCCCGACGAGATGCTCCAGATCTCCAGCCACCGCCGGAGCATCGCTGAATCATGGGATTCGCGAAATCCCTTGTCCCTCCTCCAAACCGACCTGCCCCCCTATAAATGGCCATCTCCGCACCCATTCCCCCCTAGTCCCTCCTCTCTGCTCACCCCACGTCGCGCGCCACCTGCCGCAGATTCGCGGACCACCGCCGCCATTGCTGCCCGTCCCGGCACCTCCGCCATCCCGCCACCCACAGACCCCACCAGCCGCTCCGCCCCGCTCTGCCGCCCCCGACAATCCCTTCCCCGACGCCAGAGGGCCACCGGAGGACGTCGCAGGAGCTCCACCAGAACCCCATCATCGGAACTGCTACAGTAAATCCCGACCTGCTTTTTTTCGTTCTGTTTTTAAAACAGAATAGTTTCAATCTTGTAAAATCCATAGTTAATTATCTACGAGGTATTTTTGAGTGATTCCAACTGCCTTGGATCACAAATTTTTTGAAGTTTCTGTTGGTTCAATTTTATTTCACATTTGAGCAGTTTAAATTTGTGTTTGTATGAATTTGCTCAAATCACTAGATTTGAGCTATTTTGAGTTAGGAATATTATTTTTGACCGATTATTTTTGCTCCTGGTCTCTAGGACCTTTGTTTATCCAGTAGTATTTAGTATTTTATTTCTAGGTTAATTTAAATTAGGTTTTTAGCAAGACAATATTGTTTTATTATTAGTTCTGTTTAAGCTTTTTCTTTATTGTTTTCATTAGTTTTAAATTATTTCTTTTTGTCACTTTTGACAAAATTAGTTGTGTTTATGTTAGACAACAGGAGAAAAATTTATTTTTATTTTAAAATATTTATTTTCCTTAGTTTTGTATGAAACCTTCTATAGGTCATAGTTAGAGTTTTATAAAAGCTTTTTATTTGTTTCGTTTTGCAAATAAAATTTTATGAAAAAAATACTTTCTGTTAACTTAGTTGTTTTACTTTTTATTTTCTGTTAAATTATTAGTTTAGTGTTTTAATTGCTGTTAAGTTTTTTTTACTTAGGGCAAAACTATGTTAGATGCTTGTAGTTTTTCTTTCTAGTTTTATTTGAAGCTTCTTTGGACTTTGTTGGAGTTTTATTATTGAGTTTTTTTTGTTTTAATTGTTGTTTTGAGTGTTAGTATTGCTTGCTAGAATGATTGCTTATGTGAATGCTATGTTTGACTTGTATAGATTTTCTTCGGAGAGTGACGAATAGTTCTATCAAATTTTGTGAGAGTGTTGTTGTCTTCATCAACGAACCAGGCAAGTTCACTTTGACCATGCTTTCGTACCTATGTTTTATTGCATTTAGTGGCATCTTTGCAACAACCCTCCAGTAGTGTTATTGATTCTTGTAGTTGAGTAGTATGCATGAGGTAGGAACCCATCACCTTGTTACCAAGCCCGGGACGTTATTTATTTTAATGCTACGCTATAGTAGGCGGGATTTGGTATGAGTGCCTGAGTGGTGTGAAGGAGGACTCTCGTCAATGGCGACAACTCCATGATGGCATCTACAAGGACTGCACCTTCAACGCCTCAAGACTTCAAGACTCGAGACAAGAATTCAATACACACTCTTTGGGTGAAATGCGGTTGTGGGCACCTGGAGAAACCAGTGGATGGCGGGATGCATGGAGAAGCGCCATGACATCTTGCGGAAAGCTTCACCCAGGCTCAAAGAGACGGAAGAATACTTCATGCCGGAAGCTTACCATGCAACCGCAAGTCATTATGGGCTCTGGCTTGGTCAACCTTAGTTGTGACTCTGGCTGGGGCGGTGCTAGCAGATGTAGAACTACGGTAGGATTGGATGAGCACCGGACGGTGGTCGGGAACTCTTGAGGAAGACCATGTTTGGTCATCTTGTTCTCAAACACCACGAAGTGCGAGAGCGTAAAGAGAGGATCGAATCTTGCGGGTAAAGTGTACAAACCTCTGCAGAGGTTTAAAACCTAATCGATTAGCCGTGTCCCCGATTCTGGATAATTTGAGCAATTTGGACTTGGATCTATCTCGAACTCTCAACACCGGATTGATAACTTAATTGTGGGCAACTTATGATAATTTTGGGCTATGAGACATCGGTTGGCGGAACCATGTCATGATAGAAAACTCCATAGTACAGACTTCATTTATTCCTTTGATGTAGGGAAAATAAATCAACTTTTATGCAAACAAAACTCAGACACAGAGCCACAAAGCCATATTGCATATAGTATAGTTTTATCATCTGTTTTCTCATGTTGTGATCTTGCCGGTACATTCAATGTAATCGACCTACACGGCTGCAACGTATCATGTTGCGTATACTTTCTTCCGACGGTAAGAGTGCAGTGCAGGGTTACGATCTACACTCAACCTGCCGATGGCGTTGATGGGACTCCACACCCGACTATTTGTTTCATTGTGACTTATGAGGTATATATCAGTTTTACGTTAATTATACATGTGATTGCACTTTGATATATACATTGATGTACTGTGTGTGCCAGCATACTGATCCAGGGTCGCTACACAAAGTGATTGAGCATCACTGAAGAGATTGATCCTGCGTGGATCCGGCGCTTGTTACCTTTGAAGACTGTGCTTCTTCCAGACGGTTAGGCGTCATGGTCTAGAGCATCCAAGAGGAATTGTGGATCGCCGAGTGACCAAGTCTGTGAAGGTTTGGAAGTCGCTGAAGACTTACCACGAGTGATTGGGCCGAGGTCATGTGACCTTAGTTCAAGGAGAATACGGTGAGGACTTGGTGTCTTGAGCTGCGTGCTCAGTGACTGGGTGTCCGGGACTGTGTGTCCTCGAGTTTAAGTACTCAGCCGCTCCAACCAGACGTACAACTGAGACAGCAGTTGGAACTGGTCTACCAAATCATTGTCTTCACCAATATAACTGGTTCTATTTCATCAACCCTTTCATTTCATCATTACTGTGTTGAATGTTCATTCATATCTGTGTTTGAAGACTTTGACTGAAGACTTTCTCAATTTCCTCACTTCAATTTCTTCAGTCTATTTGTCTTCATCTTGTGCTATCCTGTGTTTACGCTTTCTGTACTCTTTGATTGTCTTCATTTCATCATGATGACCATGTCCTCATTCTCTTATGCTTACTTCTGAGTACTTATTTCGCTGCAAGTAGTTCTTCACTTAGGAATTTCCTCACCGGCAAATTCCTCATTGAAGAATTCATAAAAATCGCCTATTCACCCCCCTCTAGTCGATATAACACACTTTCAATTGGTATCAGAGCAAGGTACTCCTTGTTACGTGTGATTTTGGTTTAACCACCGGAGTTTTAGTTATGTCGACCGCAGGTATGAAGAAAGTGACATGCCCTATCTTTGGCGGTCATGATTATCCCAAGTGGAAGGCCCTGATGAGGACGCGCCTCAGGGCAATGGACAGCGAGATGAGGACCGTCACAGAAATTGGTCTACCTGATCTGTGCATGACGGCGAACGCAGATGATAATCGCAAGAACACTCGACTAGACATCATCGCGAAGGATATCATCATTCCTGCCTATCTAGAGATGAATTCAAGCGCATTATGCATCTTTGCAATGTGAAGCTTATCTGGGACCGAATCTCCGACGTCTATGAAGGTCATCGAACCCGTCATGATCCTTGGTTTGAGGACTTCAAGGAATCTCTCAAAACGATGGCTTTCGAACCAGAATCATCATCTTCTGCATCATGTCTCATGGCAAAGGGTGACCAGGTAACCGAATGTTCCTCATCCGAGTATAGTGACGATGAATCTGATGATGATGTTGAACCTAGCTATACCAAGCTTGTTTGTATTGCCACCAAACAGCAACATGCCTTGGAAAAGGTTCAAAACATGCTAGATAAAAGTGATGATATGTTAGGTGAAGAAATGGATCGCACTAAAGCCCTCGATCGAAAATATTCAGAGACTTGATCTAGGTTTGACAGCCTTCAAGGTCATCATAACACTCTCTTATCTGATCATGAGAAACTTTCTTATGAATTTCTTCAAAGAAAGCAAGATCTTGAGAAGATAAGAGTGAGTTATGAAGATCTTCAGAAGGAGCGCGATTCATTACTTGCTCAACAAATCAGCCCTTCTCAAGAAGAATTTGTTCCTCCATGCTTAAAGTGCATTGAACGTGAATCAGCTAATTCTTCACCTGAATGTTCAAATGCTTCAACTGTTACAAATTCTTCACCTGCCTCTGCTATCACTAATTCCTCATCTGAGGACATTGCTAGTATCACTGACGATGCAGGGCTGAAGAAATTGTACATGACAGGCATGTACAAAAGCCTCAAAGGGCATCAGACTCTTTGTGATGTGCTTAAAAAGCAGATCCTCAACAGAAACCCTAGGAAAGAGGGTATTGCCTTTGAGAGGTAACTTAATGCTGATGGAACATATTGGAAGCCTGAGCAGTATCCCAAAACCTCATGGGTTGCTGCAAAGGGACCTCCAGTTGATCCATCTAACTTATCTAGCTTTACTTGTGAATCTCCTCATGCTTCTGATGAGTCATTTGACTCCAACTATAAACTGTTCAAAAATCAGAATGGTGAAGTATTTGCTAGATATGTTAGCACTAACTGCAGGAACGGTTCCCCCATGAAGAAAATCTGGGTTCCCAAGAAGTGCCTTGAAAGTCTTCAGGTGAATGTCCTCATGACACCACCTGTGAAGAAAAGGAACCCCAGATCAAACTCTTCATATGGACCAAATTCTTCATATGGATCCAAGTCCTCATACGGACCAAATTCCTCACGTGGATCAAATTCCTCAAAAGGATCAAAGTCCTCATATGATTATCATCGTGCTAACAACTCTGTTTCGCAGGGTAGAGCTAAGGGCTGTGAATATGTGCATTATTCTTCAAACCAATATGTTCATTATTCTTCAAACCAATATGTTCATAAGTCCTCGAAGAATTTCTCTGCTTATTCATATGCTTACCCTAACCCCTCTTATGTGAAATGAAATGGATTGGCCTCTATGCCACCATTCTCATATGGAGCTCGCAGAGTGATGAACTCTTTGCCACCCCTTCAGATGTGGGTGGTGAAGAAAAAGAACTAACCTCTTCTGCAGGGTCAGGTCTCCAGACGTGCTGTAAACGTCTGAAGAATTTGCTAGGGGCCTGACAAAAATGCCTGAAAGGACGCAGGCTAATCTTGAAGAAATGAACTTTCATTTCACACGTCCTCATACTACTTCTCTGTTATACTGCCTATGAACTCCTCACTGATAAGAAACCCAATGTGAGTTATTTCAAAGTCTTCGGTGCAAAATGCTGGATTAGAGACCCTCATCACAGTTCTAAATTTGCACCAAAAGCACATGAAGGTTTTATGCTTGGTTACAGAAAGGACTCGCACACCTACAGAGTCTTCAACATCACTCTTCACAAGATTGTTGATACTGTAGATGTGTGGTTCGATGAAACTAATGGCTCGCAAAGAGAGCACCTACCTTCTGTGTTAGATGAACCAGCTCCTGAGGAATCTATCAAGTTCAAGGCAACTGAGGATGTCATTCCCTCTTGAAGGAACTGCTGAAGAATTCATTCCTGTCCGTGAAGAACGTCGAGCTGATGCACCTGAAGATAATGCTGAAGACAATGGTGCTGAGGAAAATGATCAAATTCCTCGACGACAACCAGCTCATCCTCGCGTTGCAAAAGAAGTGCAAGTTGACAAGATAATCAATGACATTGAAGCACAGGTCCTCTCACACGCTCAAAAGCTTCACATTTATCTAACTTTTGTGGGAACTATGCTTTTGTCTCTATCTCAGAGCCCACTAAGGTAGATGAAGCATTTCTAGAGCCTGAGTGGATTCAGGCCATGCAAGAAGAATTGCATCAGTTCGAGCTCAACAATGTCTGGGAACAGGTCAAAAGTCCAGATCCTCGCAAGCATAATATCATGGGCACAAAGTGGATCTACCACAGCAAGCAAGATGAAAATGGCCTTGTGGTGAGGAATAAGGCACGACTTGTAGCTCAAGGCTACACACAGGTTGAAGGAATTGATTTCGATGAAACTTTTGCGCCTGTTGCTAGACTTGAGGCTATTCGCATATTATTTGTGTCGGTGTCAAAACCGGCGGATCTCGGGTAGGGGGTCCCGAACTGTGCGTCTAGGCGGATGGTAACAGGAGACAAGGGACACGATGTTTTTACCCAGGTTCGGGCCCTCACGATGGAGGTAATACCCTACTCCTGCTTGATTAATATTGATGATATGGGTAGTACAAGAGTAGATCTACCACGAGATCAAGGAGGCTAAACCCTAGAAGCTAGCCTATGGTATGATTGTTGTTCGTCCTACGGACTAAAACCCTCCGGTTTATATAGACACGGATAGGTTAGGGTTACACAGAGTCGGTTACAATGGTAGGAGATCTACATATCCGTATCGCCAAGCTTGCCTTCCACGCAAAGGAAAGTCCCATACGGACATGGGACGAAGTCTTCAATCTTGTATCTTCATAGTCTTGGAGTCCGGCCGTGACGATAGTCCGGCTATCCGGACACCCCCTAGTCCGGGACTCCCTCAACTTGCTTATGCTAACCATCATAATATCACTTTATATCAAATGGATGTGAAAAGTGCATTCCTCAATGGTAAGCTTGAGGAAGAAGTATATGTTGCTCAACCCCCAGGTTTTGAAGATCCAAAGAATCCCGACAAAGTCTTCAGACTCAACAAGGCCCTCTATGGTTTCAAACAGGCCCCACGGGCGTGGTATGATACATTGAAGGAATTCTTCATGAAGAATGGCTCACCCGGTTCACTCGACCCTACTCTCTTTACTAAATCATATGATGGTGAACTATTTGTGTGTCAAATATGCGTTGATGATATTATCTTTGGCTATACTGACCAACGTTATAGTGATGAATTTGCCTATATTATGAGTGAAGAATATCAAATGTCTATGATGGGAGAGTTGAAATTCTTCTTAGGTCTTCAAATTCGTCAACAACACAATGGCATATTCATATCTCAGGAGAAATACCTCAAAGATGTCCTGAAGAAATTCGGCATGCAAGATTGCAAAGGCGTCAAAATTCCTATGCCCACAAATGGCCATCTCTGACCGATGAAAAGGGTATTGACTTGATCACAAGGTATACCGCTCCATGATTGGTTCTTTATTGTACTTATGTGCATCTAGGCCAGATATAATGCTTAGTGTTTGCATGTGTGCCCGATTTCAAGCTACACCAAGGAATCACACCATAAGGTTGTGAAGCATATTCTTCGATATCTAGCTCACACACCAACACTAGGATTATGGTACCCCAAGGGCTCTACTTTTGATCTCATTGGATATTCTGACTCGACTATGCTGGTGATCGTGTGGACCGCAAGTCAACATCTGGTACTTGTCATTTCCTCGGACGATCTTTGGTCCATTGGTCCATGAAGAAATAGAACTGCGTATCCTTTGTCATCTCTGCGGAAGCTGAATACATTGCTTCTTGGCTCTTGTTGTGCTCAATTGCTGTGGATGAAGCAAACTCTCAAGGACTACGGCATCAACGTGAAGAATGTGCCTCTCTCGTGACAATGAGAGTGCGATCAAGATTGCTCACAACCCAATTCAGCACTCGAAGACAAAGCACATTCAGATTCGTCATCATTTTCTTCGTGATCATGTGTTGAAGGGCGACATCTCCATCGAGCATGTGAAGACTGAAGAACAGCTAGCCGATATCTTCACAAAACCCTTGGATGAGAAGAGATTTAGCAAGTTGCGGTGTGAGCTAAATATCTTAGAATCTACGAATGTTCTTTGAAAAGGACACACATCCTGACACTTGTGCAAAATTGATGACTTAGATGTGCAACACATGAAGAAACGTTTTCTTCAATCAATGAAGAATAACACTCTAAGTGTGAAGAAATTAATGAAGAATTTGATTCTCTCAGAACCCTCGACAATTGTACGCGGTGTCTGAAATCATCATTCTTATCTGATTGGGTCACGCCACCACCAAAGTTGAAAATCTTCAATTTGAGTTTTTCCTCGCTTTTGAAATTCTTGATTTTTCAAATTCTTCAACTGTTCAAAATCTTCACTGTTTCCATCGTTTTTCTTCATTAGCTATATATATATATATGTATATATATATGTATATATATATATGTATATATATATATATATATATATATATGGGTTTATGTCCTCTACAGCATTCACTTATGGCTATTTCTTCAAGTCGCTTTTTACGCTAAGTGAATGTGATCGGACCCTTCCCCTCTATGTTATACTCAACCCAATCTATTCACAAATTCTTCATGTGCGTTCTAATTGAAACTTCGTTCAAAATCTTCATTGTGTCCTTGTCATTTGAAGAAATTGCGAGCGGAACTTTAAAACTGATCTTATCCAAACTTTAGTTTTTGCCGCTCAAACCGTTCCGCATCCCACGATAGATTTATCTATTCACCCACGATCTAACACAATCTCCACTTCTCAGTACGTGGGTGACACATGTCAAGCAAATGAGAAGGGTCAGGGGCACGTTCGTCCCAAATCTTCGGACGAAAAGTTTTTCACCATGGCTATATATACCCCCTCTCCCCTTCCTCACTTCCTTTACTCCGCTCGACCGCTCTCTCTCTCTCTCGCTCGAGCTTCTCAAACCCTAAGCGCCGCTTCTCCATAAATCGCCGGTGAGGAAAAGCTTCACTGCCTCGACCTCGTCGCCAACGTACTCGCGCCGACCGCGGAAATCTTCACTCCGCCGCCGCCATAGCTGTCTTCCTCCGCCGAGTTAGGGCGTGAAAGATCTAACCTGACGAACTTCCCATCTGTTATTCTCAGTTTGTCGTGTTCTTCACTTCGGGTAATTAAAAGTTACTTTTATTACTCGCTTTGATTCTTAAACCTTCCTGAAAATCTTCAAAGGTGTTTATTCTTCAAATCTTCACACATATGAACACCTCAAACAAAATATGCTCTTGATTCGTTTCTCTAAGAAATGATTTTCTTCAAGATTCCTCAGTTGTGTGGATCCTCGATCTATACAACTCTGGAAACTAAGACAAAGATCGCTTAGTGAAATTCTTCAAGGCTCATCTGGTCAAATTCCTCAAACTAGTTCTTTTTGAAAAACCTTCTGAGAACCCATATGACCTCTCCAAATTCCTCGCAACTATACTCTGTTCACGGTACTCATGTCCGTCTTTGAATCACTAGGTTCTCATCAAATTAACTCATTTGCAGCATTCCTCGAAGAAAAGTTGCATACTTCTTGAGAGAATTCGATTGTTCAAATTCCTCAATTTGAAGAATATGGCGAAGGAAAGAAGCCACAGAAAGGAGGAAAGAGGCCTGAGGTCATGACTGCGTTTGAGATTCCTGAGGAAATATATGCTGATTATTGCACACCTGATGAAGCCGAGTTCGGCAAAGAAAACAAAAATCAGCGCAAGGTGCGCATTCAAAGGATTGAAAGGAGATGGGCACGGGAATGGAGGGAGTACAGATATGTAACTCCAAAGTACATGAAGAAAATCGCTCTCAATCCTCCATGCCCAAGAGCTCCATTGGCACCTGGTCAAGAAGCTGACCCCACCAGCATCAAGCGTGGTGAGGACTTTTCTGAAGAATGGGCCAAGCGCCAAGCCAAATTGGCAAGACAAGCCAACGAGGCAGTGAGGAAATTTAATGAGGACTCTGCTACTTCTGCTGCCACTGAGGCCTCTGTCAAGCCAAGAAAATCTATGGCAAAGAAGCCCGCACACAAGCCAAGTGCTTCACCAACAGTGCCCTCACGGCCAAGTTCCTAAGTTGTGCCCTCACGGCAAATTCCTCATGTTGCTCCTGCTCCTCCCAAGTCCTCAGCAGCTCCTACAAAATCCTCAGCAGTTCCGACAAAGTCCTCAGCACCTATGCATCTGACCACGTGCCAAAGGACTACAGGCATCTCCATTGCCTCTGGTGTTTCAGCAAGTCCTCGGCTGCACCAAATTCTTCATCTGGCCCGACTCTGCTGAAGACTAAGGCCACAGCTGGACAAGGTCCTCGGCCAAGTCCCAAGAAGAAACAGGTCATATCGGTATTATGTTCCCGGATTTTGCGTCCCTAACGCGGTTGGGTGATTTATGGGACCCCCTTGACAGTTCGCTTTGAATAAAACTCTTCCAGCAAGGCCCAACATTGGTTTTACATTTGCCTCAGCCTATTACCTTTTCCCTTGGGAGTCGCGCATCCCGAGGGTCATCTTTATTTTAGCCCCCCGGGCCAATGCTTGTCTAAGTGTTGGTCTAAACTAGAGCCACTTGCAGCGTCACCTCGGGGAAACTTGAGGGCTGGTTCTAGTTGTACGTTGTGCTCATCCGGTCGTGGCACGAGGCAGAGATCTGTGGCTACTATCGAGGTGTCGGCAGCGGAGGTCTTGCTGGTCTTGTTTTACCATTGTCGAAATGTCTTGTAAACGGGATTCCGAGACTGATCGGGTCTTCCCGGGAGAAGGAACATCCTTCGTTGACCTTGAGAGCTTATCATGGGCTAAGTTGGGACACCCCTGTAGGGTATAAACTTTCGAAAGCCGTGCCCGCGGTTATGTGGCAGATGGGAATTTGTTAATGTCCGGTTGTAGATAACTTGACACCAGATCCGAATTAAAACACATCAACCGTGTGTGTAGCCGTGATGGTCTCTTTTCGGCGGAGTCCGGGAAGTGAACACGGTTTTGGGTTATGTTTGACGTAGGTAGGAGTTCAGGATCACTTCTTGATCATTGCTAGCTTCACGACCGTTCCATTTGCTTCTCTTCTCGCTCTTGTTTCGTAAGTTAGCCACCATACATGCTTAGTCGCTGCTGCAACCTCACCACTTTACCCCTTCCTTACCCATTAAGCTTTGCTAGTCTTGATACCCATGGTAATGGGATTGCTGAGTCCTTGTGGCTCACAGATTACTACACCACCAGTTGCAGGTACGGGTTTGCGATGATCATGACGCGAGAGCGATGTTACTTGTTTTGGAGTTCTTCTTCTGCTTCTTCTTCGATCAGGGGATAGGTTCCAGGTCGGCAGCCTGGGCTAGCAGGGTGGATGTTGTTTGAGTATCTGTTTATGTTTCATCCGTAGTCGGATGTTGGTCTCTTGTATGATGTTGTATTCATGTGACATTGTATGTTTTGTATGTATCCCCATCTATTATGTAATGTTGATGTAATGATATCCACCTTGCAAAAGCATCTTCAAGATGCGCTTCTATCCTTGGTGGGACCTTAGTGTTCCTTTAGGAAAGGGTCGCATCTTGGGCGTGACATATACTCTGTTCACAGGTACTCATGTCCGCTGCTGAATCACTAGGTTCTCATCAACTTAACTCATTTGCAGCGTTCCTCGAAGAAAAGTTGCATACTTCTTCAGAGAATTCGATTGTTCAAATTCCTCAATTTGAAGAATATGGCGAAGGAAAGAAGCCACAGAAAGGAGGAAAGAGGCTGAGGTCATGGATGCGTTTGAGATTCTGAGGAAATATATG
The DNA here is from genome assembly GCA_021605145.1 of Aegilops bicornis. Taxonomy (NCBI): domain Eukaryota; kingdom Viridiplantae; phylum Streptophyta; class Magnoliopsida; order Poales; family Poaceae; genus Aegilops; species Aegilops bicornis. The sequence goes on along the minus strand of CM038673.1, from coordinate 61,256,870 downwards.
CTGATTATTGCACACTGATGAAGCCGAGTTCGGCAAAGAAAACAAAAATCAGCGCAAGGTGCGCATTCAAAGGATTGAAAGGAGATGGGCACGGGAATGGAGGGAGTACAGATATGTAACTCCAAAGTACATGAAGAAATTCGCTCTCAATCCTCCATGCCCAAGAGCTCCATTGGCACCTGGTCAAGAAGCTGACCCCACCGACATCAAGCGTGGTGAGGACTTTCTGAAGAATGGGCCAAGCGCCAAGCCAAATTGGCAAGACAAGCCAACAAAGGCGGTGAGGAAATTTAATGAGGACTCTGCTTGCCATCGCCATCGAGGCCTCTGTCAAAGCCAAGAAAATCTATGGCAAAGAAGCCCTTTTACAAGCCAAGTGCTTCACCAACAGTGCCCTCACGGCCAAGTTCCTCAGCTGTGCCCTCACGGCAAATTCCTCATGCTACTCCTGATCCTCCCAAGTCCTCAGCAGCTCCTACAAAATCCCCAGCAGTTTCGACAAAGTCCTCAGCACCTGTGCATCTGGCCACGTGCCAAAGGACTACAGGCATCTCCATTGCCTCTGGTGTTTCAGCAAGTTCCTCAGCTGCACCAAATTCTTCATCTGGCCCGACTCTGCTGAAGACTAAGGCCACAGTGGGCGAGGTCCTCGGCCAAGTCCCAAGAAGAAACAGTCGCCTTCCAAGAGCCACACGAAGATGATGAGGCTGATGATGATGAACTTGCGGAAATCATCGGTGACCGCCAAGAAAGGGCCGCTAGAGCCAAAGGCACACTGTGCGCTCTTGTTGGATCCAAGAGCGATCCTCGACTACATTGATCTCGGCACAAGGACCCAAACACTCCTATGCACGACTTCAAGTTGACACCGCCAAAGTCACATCTTGACTCATTTCATCCAAGAGGAGAAATGGAAATTTGATCTGACGCCGGAGAGATCAAGAAATCACAGTCTGAAAGGAGAAACTGCTGAAGAAAAAGCGTTGTCAAGATGACAATCAAGAACTTGTCAAGATGCGGTGACATCAAAGCCCTCGAGAACAAATTTGACTCATATTATGCTGATTGGCAAGGAGCCAAAGTCAGATTAAATCAACCTGACGAAGAAGTTCACCAATGTTGCAGCCCCAACGCAACAAGAAATTCCTCAGGCTAGAGCCTCAGCTCAGCCGGCTGAAGAACATGCCAGCACCGCTGATGAAATTCAGGCTGCTGAAGACAATGCCAGTTCCAGGGCTGATGATCTCATTCCAGCCGCTGAAGAAATTGCCAGGGCATCCACTAGTGGTGCACCTGAAGAAACTGAACAAGTCAGGGCAACTGCATCAGTTGCGCCTGAGGAAAATCAACCAGATTCCTCAGCTCCTCCTGCGCCAACACCAACTCCAATTCTTCCATCTACATCTGATGTGAAGAAGACCAAGGCTGCAGAACGAGCTGCAGTGAAGAAACGGAAAGCATCAGCTGCGTCAAATTCTTCGGCTGCGAGGAAAATGAAGCCAATGACCAGCTCCTTTGAAAATCCTATTGATGTTGTTCCAATTTCCTCAATTCCATCAAAGGACCTTGTTCCTTTTGGTGAAGATTATGAGATCCCAAGAGGATCTGATGAAGAAGATCATTCTGCTGCTTTGTCAGAGCAGATTGATGAAGAAATTGAAGTGGAAGCTATCCCTTCAACTCCAATCATTTCCTCGCCTATGCCTCAGTTCACAGCTGAAGAGGCCGGTGTTGAGGAAATTGAAGAAGATGTGGACATTGGAAGCACAGCGCCAGTGATGAACGATGACTTTTGGGAAAGTCGGCATCCAAATTCTCCACTCTTCACCCCAATTCAGCAGATTCCTCGGTCCCTGCTCCAACAGTTCAAATGGGCTCAAGAAACTCATCCCACTTCATCTGTCCATGAAGAAATTCCAGCCACTAAGCGCCGATGAACCTGTCTTGCCGATCCTCGGGTACTGTAGAGGAACAAGAAATTCCTCAGCCTGAAGAACCTGATATTGCGATTCCAGAGGTCATGATGCAACTCACTGACACTCCACTGCCAAAGCCAAAGAATCCCTTCTCAACAAAGCAAAAGTTCAAGGCTGAAGATTTCTTGGCGAAACACGTATTCTTCACCGATTACAATCCATATGATTCTGCTCGCATAAGGAAGAGGCGTTTCTGGACTGCCAGTCAAGCCAATTTCTATTCCTCAGTGCTCTTCAACAAATACAAAGACTTTGATCATGCACATATTACTCATGTGAACAAGGAGTCTCTGCCGGGCTTGAGCCGATCCTCGGTGTTCTTCACGATGCAAGACTTCTGAATTTCTGCACTGATATCTGTGATTGGAATGAAGAACTCATTCTTCAATTCTATGCAATGCTGCACATCACCGGAGACGCTGAAGACGTGAACTCATGGGTGTTAGACTGGATGTCTGAAAATACTCACTACAAGGCACCAGCAACTGAATTGCTTCGTGCCCTACCACTCAGTCCTCCCCTTGATGGTGCCCGTTGTATCTACAACGAACCTGAGCTTTCAAATCACTATATGCAAGTACTGATGAAGCCTTTGAAGCCAGGGCAGGCCCCAAGAACCAAATTCCTCGTCAAGGAATTATTGTATGTGCCTCGGACTGTCTATCGGATTACGACGAAGACAATGAGTCCTATCAAAGGCCATGACTCAAAGCGATGAAGAAGTCGTTGGCATCATGAAGAATATGCTTTTCAATATCATTCATGGCGTTCCCGTCAACTTCCATGATTTCTTCATGAGGACTCTCGCAAACATTGCTATGTCACCATTTGAGCTGAAGCCTTATGCACCTTGGATTATGAGATTCATCAGGACAAGGTCTTCACTCAATTACAAGGCTGATACTCTGAACCACTGCAGCTATTTGCCCCCCATTGAAGTCCTCAAATGGACATTTACCTCAGCTGATGACAAGGGCAAGGCAACTGCTGTGATCGATGAAGGCACTCGTCCATTGGATGGTCAGTTTCGCAAAGCTGCATCCTACTCCACCAATGATGACTCTGCCACACATGACTCTGCTGCAAATACCTCAGTCAAGCAAAGTCCTCAAGCCACAGCACCCAGGGTGATGACTGATCGTGAGTTACTCCTCAGTCTTCATCAGAAGGTTGATCGCAATCATAAATGGGTCAAGCGTCAGTTTGGTTCTATTCTTCACAACATGACCTCTACACACAATGCCGTGAAGAAAACCCAGTACGACAACCGACCCCGACAACGATGGCGCTCCTTCATCAACTTGAAATTCTTCAGGGGCGTTAGTCCTCAGTTTCAATCCTTTTGGTCATTTGATGACAAAGGGGGAGAAATGTGAGTTAGTCTTCAAGCGGGTCTACTATATGGGCGTTTTTTTTGCTAAGTTACAACTCTTGTTCTTCTAAAACTTTATTGGATCGAGTTGTAATCTTAAACCCAACGGTGCTCTGATACTTTTGATGTGTTCCTATGCATGCTTATTCCTCATTATATGTTAATACACGCATGCTGAACTACATCAGTCACCATATTTCATCATGCATTTCAAATTCTTCATATTATATGTCAAATGCGTATATGAATTACAAGATATAGGGGGAGATCTCCATGATTCAACTCTTCAAATGTGCATTGCCTCAAAAGCAAATTCCTCACTATGCACATCTTCTGGGGGAGTTCTTCTATATCTTGCAATCAAATTCCTCAATATGAGTATTTACACTTCATATGTTTATCCCGTTGAAAACTTAACCTATATTGTCATCAGTCACCAAAAGGGGAGATTGTAAGTGCATCTAGTGCCCTTAGTGATTTTGGTGTATTGAAGACTTATAGGTTAAGGGACTAATGTGTTTATGAGTGTACACAGGTCTGTAAGTCTATGAGGAGTTTGATATTTACAGAGAAAGTCGACCCCTAAAAATGAAGTTCTTTGACTGAAGACTTTGATATTCTGAATGTTGGAAATATGCCCTAGAGGCAATAATAAATTAGTTATTATTATATTTCCTTGTTCACGATAATCGTTTATTATCCATGCTATAATTGTATTGATAGGAAACTCAGATACATGTGTGGGTACATAGACAACACCATGTCCCTAGTAAGCCTCTAGTTAACTAGCTCGTTGATCAATAGATGGTTACGGTTTCCTGACCATGGACATTGGATGTCGTTGATAACGGGATCACATCATTGGCGAGAATGATGTGATGGACAAGACAATCCTAAGCCTAGCACAAAGATCGTGTAGTTCGTATGCTAGAGTTTTTCTAATGTCAAGTATCTTTTCCTTAGACCATGAGATTGTGCAACTCCCGGATACCGTAGGAATGCTTTGGGTGTACCAAACGTCACAACGTAACTGGGTGGCTATAAAGGTGCATTACAGGTATCTCCGAAAGTGTCGTTGGGTTGGCACGAATCGAGACTGGGATTTGTCACTCCGTGTAAACGGAGAGGTATCTCTGGGCCCACTCGGTAGGACATCATCATAATGTGCACAATGTGATTAAGGGGTTGATCATGGGATGATGTGTTACGGAGCGAGTAAAGAGACTTGCCGTAGCGAGATTGAACAAAGGTATCGGGATACCGACGATCGAATCTCGGGCAAGTACAATGCCGCTAGACAAAGGGAATTGTATACGGGATCGATTGAGTCCTTGACATTGTGGTTCATCCGATGAGATCATCGTGGAACATGTGGGAGCCAACATGGGTATCCAGATCCCGCTGTTGGTTATTGACCGGAGAACGGCTCGGTCATGTCTACATGTCTCCCGAACCCGTAGGGTCTACACTCTTAAGGTTCGGTGACGCTAGGTTTGTATGTATATGAGTATGCAGCTAACCATATGTTGTTCGGAGTCCCGGATGAGATCCCGGATGTCACGAGGAGTTCGGAATGGTCCGGAGGTAAAGATTTATATATAGGAAGTCTTGTTTTGGTCGCCGGAAAAGTTTTGCACTTTATCGGTATTGTAAGGAGTGCCTAAAGGGGTCCGGGGTCCACCGGGGTCCACCTGCCCGGGGGCCACATGGGTTGGTGGGGTGCGCCTTGGCCTATATGGGCCAAGGGCACCAGCCCCAAGAGGCCCATGCGCCAAGGAGACTTGGGGAGGGGAGAGTCCTAAGAGGGGAAGGCACCTCCGAGGTGCCTTGGGGAGGATGGACTCCTCCCCCCTCTTGGCCGCACCCCTTCCTTGGAGGAAGGGGCAAGGCTGCACCCTCCCCCCCTCTCTTGCACCTATATAAAGGGAGGGGAGGGAGGGGTGGCCGCACCCTGAAGCCCTTGGCGCCTCCCCTCTCTGCTACACCTCCTCCTCCTCCCGTAGTCGCTTAGCGAAGCCCTGCCGGAGTTCTGCTGCATCCACCACCATGCCATCGTGCTGCTGGATCATCATCAACCTCTCCTTCCCCCTTGCTGGATCAATAAGGAGGAGACGTCATCCGCTCCGTACGTGTGTTGAACGCGGAGGTGCTGTCCGTTCGGCACTAGGATCATCGGTGATTTGAATCATGACGAGTACGACTCCGTCAACCCCGTTCACTTGAACGCTTCCGCACGCGATCTACAAGTGGTATGTAGATGCAATCACTCTCCCATGACTCGTTGCTAGATGAACTCATAGATGGATCTTGGTGAAACCGTAGGAAAAAATTTAATTTTCTACAACGTTCCCCTACAGTGGCATCATGAGCTAGGTCTATGCGTAGTTCTCTATTGCACGAGTAGAACACAATTTGTTGTGGGCGTAGATGTTGTCAACTTTCTTGCCGCTACTAGTATTATCTTGCTTCAGCGGTATTGTGGGATGAAGCGGCCCGGACCGACCTTACACGTACGCTTACGTGAGACTGGTTCCACCGACTGACATGCACTAGTTGCATAAGGTGGCTAGCGGGTGTCTGTCTCTCCCACTTTAGTTGGAGCGGATTCGATGAAAAGGGTCCTTATGAAGGGTAAATAGAAGTTGACAAATCACGTTGTGGCTTTCACGTAGGTAAGAAAAAGTTCTTGCTAGAACCCTATTGCAGCCACGTAAAACTTGCAACAACAATTAGAGGACGTCTAACTTGTTTTTGCAGCAAGTGTTTTGTGATATGATATGGCCAAAGTTGTGATGAATGATGAATGATATATGTGATGTATGAGATCATGTTCTTGTAATAGGAATCACGACTTGCATGTCGATGAGTATGACAACTGGCAGGAGCCATAGGAGTTGTCTTTATTTTTTGTATGACCTGCGTGTCATTGAAGAACGCCATGTAAATTACTTTACTTTATTGCTACACGCGTTAGCCATAGAAGTAGAAGTAGTCGTTGGCGTGACAACTTCATGAAGACACGATGATGGAGATCATGGTGTCATTCCGGTGACAAGATGATCATGGAGCCCCGAAGATGAAGATCAAAGGAGCTATATGATATTGGCCATATCACGTCACTACTATATAATTGCATGTGATATTTATTATGTTTATGCATCTTGTTTACATAGAACGACGGTAGTAAATAAGATGATCCCTCATAACAATTTCAAGAAAGTGTTCTCCCTAACTGTGCACCGTTGCTAAAGATAGTCGATTCTAAGCACCACCTGATGAACGTCTGTGAAAGATTCTTACGATCACATACAACGGGTTTACGCCAGATTTACACACACAGAACACTTAGGTTAACTTGACGAGCCTAGCATGTACAGACATGGCCTCGGAACACAAGAGACCGAAAGGTCGAGCATGTGTCGTATAGTAGATACGATCAACATGAAGATGTTCACCGATGATGACTAGTCCGTCTCACGTGATGATCGGACACGGCCTAGTTGACTCGGATCATGTAATCACTTAGATGACTAGAGGGATGTCTATCTAAGTGGGAGTTCATGAGATGAACTTAATTATCCTGAACATAGTCAAAAGATCTTTGCAAATTATGTCGTGGCTCGCGCTTTAGTTCCACTTGTTTAGATATGTTCCTAGAAAAATATAGTTGAAAGTTGATGATGGCGATTATGCGGACAGTAGAAAGCTTATGTCCTTAATGCACCGCTCAGTGTGCTGAACCCCAAACATCGTTTGTGGATGTTACGAACATCGGACATACACGTTTTGATAACTACGTGATAGTTCAGTTAAACGGTTTAGAGTTGAGGCACCAAAGACGTTTTTCGAAACGTCGCGGAACATATGAGATGTTTCGAGGGCTGAAATTGGGATTTCAGGCTCGTGCTTACGTCAAGAGGTATAAGACCTCCGACGATTTTCTTAGCCTGCAAACTAAGGGAGAAAAGCTCAATCGTTGAGCTTGTGCTCAGATTGTCTGAGTGCAACAATCACTTGAATCGAGTGGGAGTTGATCTTCTAGATGAGATAGTGATGTTTCTCCAAAGTCATTGCCACCAAGCTACTAGAGCTTCGTGATGAACTATAACATATCAGGGATAGATATGATGATCCTTGAAGTGTTCGCGATGTTTGTCACCACGAAAGTTGAAGTCAAGTAGGAGCATCAATTGTTGATGGTTGGTAAAACCACTAGTTTCAAGAAGGGCAAGGGCAACAAGGGATACTTCATGAAATGGCAAAACAATTGCTGCTCTAGTGGAGAAACCCAAGGTTGAACCCAAGCCCGAGACTAAGTGCTTCTGTAATGAGAGGAACAGACACTGAAGCGGAACCACCCTAGATACTTGGTAGATGAGAAGGCTGGCAAGGTCAATAGAAGTATATTGGATATACATTATGTTAATGTGTACTTTACTAGTACTCCTAGTAGCACCAGGGTATTAGATACCGGTTCGGTTGCTAAATGTTAGTAACTCGAAACAAAAGCTATGGAATAAACGGAGACTACCTAAAGGTGAGCTGACGATACGTGTTGGAAGTGTTTCCAAGGTTGATGTGATCAAGCATCGCACGCTCCCTCTACCATCGAGATTGGAGTTAAACCTAAAATTGTTATTTGGTGTTTGCGTTGAGCATAGACATGATTGGATTATGTGCTGCCATGTCTGATTATTCATTTAAGGAGAATAATGGTTACTCCGTTAATTTGAATAATGCCTTCAATGGTCTAGCACCTAAAAGGAATGGTTTATTGAATCTCGATCGTAGTGATACATATTTTCATGCCAAAAGATATAAGATAGTAATGATGGTACCACGTACTTGTGGCACTGCCATGTAGGTCATATTGGTATAAAATGCATGAAGAAGCTCCATGTTGATGGATCTTTGGACTCACTCGTTTTTGAAAAGTTTGAGACATGCAAACCATGTCTATTGGTGTATACGCATGAAGAAACTCCATGCAGATGGATCGTTTGGACTCACTTGATTTTGAATCACTTGAGATATGCAAATCATACCACATGGGCAAGATGACCTGAAAAGCCTCGGTTTGATAAGATGGAACAAGGTAGCAACCTGTTGGAAGTAACACATTTTGATGTGTGCAGTCCAATGAGTGCCGAGGCATGCGGTGAATATCGTTATGTTCGACTTCACAGATGATTCGAGTAGATGTTGAGTATATTTACTTGATGAAACACAGTCTGAATTATTGAATGGTTCAAGTAATTTCAGAGTGAAGTTAAAGATCATTGTGACAAGAGGATAAAATGTCTATGATATGATCATAGAGATGAGTATCTGAGTTACGAGCTTTGTACGCAATTAAGACACTGTGGAAATTGTTTCACAATTAATACCGCACAGAACACCATAGTGTGATGGTGTGTCCGAACATCATAGTTGCACCCTATTGGATATGGTGCGTACCATGATGTCTCTTATCGAACTACCACTATCATTCATGGGTTAGGCATTAGAGACAACCGCACTCACTTTAATAGGGCACCACGTAATTCCGTTGAGACGGCACTATTTGAACTATGGTTTGGAGAAACCTAAGTTGTCGATTCTTAAAAGTTTGGGGCTGCGACGCTTATGTGAAAAAGTTTCATCGTGATAAGCTCGAACCCAAAACGGATAAATACATCTTCATAGGATACCCAAAAAGGTTGGGTATACCTCCTAATTCAGATCCGAAAGCAATAGGGATTGTTTCTAGAAACGAGTCCTTTCTCGAGGAAAAGTTTCTCTCGAAAGAATTAAGTGGGAGGATGGTGGAGACTTGATGAGGTTATTGAACCATCACTTCAACTAGTGTGTAGCAGGACACAGGAAGTTTTTCCTGTGGCACCTACACCAATTGAAGTAGAAGCTTATGATAGTGATCATGAAACTTCGGATCAAGTCACTACCGAACCTCGTAGGACGACAAGGACGCGTACTGCTTCGGAGTGGTACGGTGATCCTGTCATGAATGTCATGTTGCTAGACAACAATGAACCTATGAGCTATGGAGAACCAATGGTGGGCCCATATTCCAACAAATGGTTGAAGCCATGAAATCCGAGATAGGATCCATGTGTCAGAACAAAGCATGGACTTTGGTGGACTTTCCCGTTGATCGGCAAGCCATTGAGATAAATGGATCTTTAAGAAGAAGACGGACGTGGACGGTAATGTCACCATCTATGAAGCTCGACTTGTGGCAAAGAGTTTTCACAAGTTCAAGGAGTTGACTACGATGAGATTTTCTCATCCGTAGCGATGCTTAAGTCCGTCGGAATCATGTTAGCATTAGCTGCATTTATGAAATCAGGCAGATGGATGTCAAAACGAGTTTCCTTACCAGTTTTGTAAGGAAAGGTTGTATGTGATACAATCGAGAAAGTTTTTGTCGATCCTAAGGATGCTAAAAGTTATGCCGGCTCCAATGATCCTTCTTAGGACCGGAGTCAGCATCTCGGAGTTGGAATGTGCGCTTTGATGAGATGATCAAAGATTTTGGGTTTATACAAAGTTTGTGAGAAACTTGTATTTCCAAAGAAGTGAGTGGGAGCACTATAGAATTTCTGATGAGTATATGTTGTTGACATATTGTTGATCGTAAATGATGTAGAATTCTGGAAAGCATATAGGGTTGTTTGAAAAGTGTTTTCAATAGAAAACCTGGATTAGGCTACTTGAACATTGAGCATCAAGATCTATGAGGATAGATCAAAACGCTTAATGGTACTTTCAAATGAGCATATACTTTGACATGATCTTGAAGGTGTTCAAGATGGATCAGTCAAAGAAGGAGTTCTTGCACGAGATGTAAGGTATGAAGTTAAGACTTAAAGCTCGACCACGGCAGAAAAGAGAGAAAGGGCGAAGGTCGTCCCCTATGCTTTAGACATAGGCTCTATAGTATGCTATGTTGTGTACCGCATCGAAGTGTGCCTTGCCATGAGTCAGTCAAGGGGGTACAAGAATGATCCAGGAATAGGGATCATTGGACAGCGGTCAAAATTGTCCTTGGAGTAAATAAGGACATGTTTCTCGATTATGGAGGTGATAAAGAGTTCGGCGTAAAGGGTTACGTCGATGCAAGCTTTAACACCTATCCGAGTGACTCTGAGTAGCAAACCGGATACGTATAGTGGAGCAACCATTTGGAATAGCTTCAGGTGGAACGTGGAAGTAGCATTTACAATATGACATAGAGAATTGCAAAGTACATACGGATCTGAATACTGCAGACCCGTTGACTATAACTTCTCTCACAAGGAAAACGTGATCAAACCCCAGAACTCATTGAGTCTTAACCACATGGTGATGTGAACTAGTTTAGCGACACTAGTAAACTCTTTGGATGTTGGTCACATGGCGATGTGACCTATCAGTGTTAATCACATGGCGATGTGAACTAGATTATTGACTCTAGTGCAAGTGGGAGACTGTTGGAAATATGCCCTAGAGGCAATAATAAATTAGTTATTATTATATTTCCTTGTTCATGATAATCGTTTATTATCCATGCTATAATTGTATTGATAGGAAACTCAGATACATGTGTGGGTACATAGACAACACCATGTCCCTAGTAAGCCTCTAGTTAACTAGCTCGTTGATCAATAGATGGTTACGGTTTCCTGACCATGGACATTGGATGTCGTTGATAACGGGATCACATCATTGGCGTAATGATGTGATGGACAAGACCCAATCCTAAGCCTAGCACAAAGATCGTGTAGTTCGTATGCTAGAGTTTTTCTAATGTCAAGTATCTTTTCCTTAGACCATGAGATTGTGCAACTCCCAGATACCGTGAGGAATGCTTTGGGTGTACCAAAGCGTCACAACGTAATCGGGTGGCTATAAAGGTGCACTACAGGTATCTCCGTAAGTGTCTGTTGGGTTGGCACGAATCAAGACTGGGATTTGTCACTCCGTGTAAACGGAGAGGTATCTCTGGGCCCACTCGGTAGGACATCATCATAATGTGCACAATGTGATTAAGGGGTTGATCACGGGATGATGTGTTATGGAACGAGTAAAGAGTCTTGCCGTAACGAGATTGAACAAAGGTATCGGGATACCGACGATCGAATCTCGGGCAAGTACAATGCCGCTAGACAAAGGGAATTGTATACGAGATCGATTGAGTCCTTGACATTGTGGTTCATCCGATGAGATCATCGTGGAACATGTGGGAGCCAACATGGGTATCCAGATCCGCTGTTGGTTATTGACCGGAAAACGCCTCGGTCATGTCTACATGTCTCCCGAACCCGTAGGGTCTACACACTTAAGGTTCGATGGCGCTAGGGTTGTATGAATATGAGTATGCAGCAAACCGAATGTTGTTCGGAGTCCGGATGAGATCCCGGACGTCACGAGGAGTTCCGGAATGGTCCGGAGGTAAAGATTTATATATAGGAAGTCTTGTTTTGGTCGCCGGAAAAGTTTCGCACTTTATCGGTATTGTACCGGGAGTGCCTAAAGGGGTCCGGGGGTCCACCGGGGGGGTCCACCTGCCCCGGGGGGCCACATGGGCTGGTGGGGGTGCGCCTTGGCCTATATGGGCCAAGGGCACCAGCCCCAAGAGGCCCATGCGCCAAGGAGACTTGGGAGGGAGAGTCCTAAGAGGGAAGGCACCTCCGAGGTGCCTTGGGGAGGATGGACTCCTCCCCTCTTGGCCGCACCCCTTCCTTGGAGGAAGGGGCAAGGCTGCGCCCTCCCCTCTCTTGCACCTATATAAAGGGAGGGAGGGAGGGGTGGCCGCACCAAGCCCTTGGCGCCTCCCTCTCTGCTACACCTCCTCCTCCTCCCGTGAGTAAACAGCAAAGCCCCGCCGAGTTCTGCTGCATCCACCACCACGCCATCGTGCTGCTGGATCATCATCAACCTCTCCTTCCCCTTGCTGGATCAAGAAGGAGGAAACGTCATCCGCCTCCGTCGTGTGTTGAACGCGGAGGTGCTGTCCGTTCGGCACTAGGATCATCGGTGATTTGAATCACGACGAGTACGACTCCATCAACCCTGTTCACTTGAACGCTTCCGCACGCGATCTACAAGTGGTATGTAGATGCAATCACTCTCCCATGACTCGTTGCTAGATGAACTCATAGATGGATCTTGGTGAAACCGTAGGAAAAAATTTAATTTTCTGCAACGTTCCCCAACACTGAAGACTTTCTGAAGACTTTGAAAGTGAAGAAATTGGTGTGACCTTGAAGACTTGGTATCCATTTGATGAACATGAAGCATGAAGACTTTTGTTTTCGTAGTTTCATTTTCTCTTTCTTGAGTCATAGGAAACTCCGTACTGTTAAAGGGGGTCGAGGAAATACTAAGGAAAAATTTACATGTGATGCTCAACTCAAAATCCTACACCTACCAATCCCTTCGAGTGAAGCCTTTGGAAATCTCATACAGTTCAGTCAATTTCTTCAGTGACAGAGACGAAGTTCTTCTGTTCGCTGAGGAATTTGTTCTGACTGAGGAGTTAGGAATTCGCCAGTGCGGATTGCCTACACAGTGAGGAACATGATAGCCCTGAGGAATTTGAGAGTCAAATTTCCGACCGTTGCTGTGCTGCACGCCAGCTGTCCCAAAATATCTTATCCACCTAACGGTCATATCATTGAAGGGCATTTATGTCTTATCATGTCGGGCTGCTCCCTAGGCTATAAATAGCCGCCCCCTAAAACCACTAGCTGGTTGGCTGCTCCGAGAGAACTTGACACTTGTCATTTGAGAGCAACCCATCCTCCGAGAACTTTGAGCGAAAATCATCGAGTGAGGAAAAACCCAAAAACCAAACCCCTACAAACCCAAAGTGATTGATAATCACTGAATAGATTGATCCTGCGTGTATCCGACGCTTGTTACCTTTGAAGACTGTGTTTCTTCCAGACGGTTAGGCGTCATGGTCTAGAGCATCCAAGAGGAATTGTGGATCGCCGGGTGACCAAGTCTGTGAAGGTTTGGAAGTCGCCTGAAGATTTACCACGAGTGATTGGACGAGGTCTATGTGACCTTAGTTCAAGGAGAATACGGTGAGGACTTGGTGTCCTGAGCTGCGTGCTCAGCGACTGGGTGTCCGGGACTGTGTGTCCTCGAGTTTAAGTACTCAGCCGCTCCAACCAGACGTACAACTGAGACAGCAGTTGGAACTGGTCTACCAAGTCATTGTCTTCACCAACCTAACTGGTTCTATTTTCTCAACCCTTTCATTTCCTCATTACTGTGTTGAATGTTCATTCATATCTGTGTTTGAAGATTTTGACTGAAGACTTTCTCAATTTTCTCAGTTCAATTTCTTCAGTCTGTTTGTCTTCATCTTGTGCTATCCTGTGTTTATATTTTCTGTACTCTTTGATTGTCTTCATTTCATCATGATGACCATGTCCGCATTCTCTTATGCTTACTTCTGAGTACTTATTCCGCTGCAAGTAGTTCTTCACTTAGGAATTTCCTCACCGGCAAATTCCTCATTGAAGAATTCATAAAAATCGCCTATTCACCCCCCTCTAGTCGATATAACGCACTTTCAAAAACATTTACTGATTTAAAAAATGATCATGCATTTCAAAAAATGTTTGTTAAATCAAAAAAATGTTTGCTAAATAAAAAATGTTTGTCAATTTTAAAAATGGTTCCACCAATTTCCAAACAATTGTTTTTCAATTCTAGAAATGTTCGTCGATTCAAGAAAATTGTTCAGAAAATTTAAAAAGAATCAAATATGTTTGCAAATAGTATAAAATGTTCATGAATTCAAAAAATGTTCTTGATTTTAGAAAACGTTCGAAAATTTGTAAAAGTGCTCATGAATTTGAAAAATGTTCATGATTTCAATTATTTTCATGAGTTTAAAAAATGTTCACGGTTTCAAAAATTGTCCATGATTTCAGGAAATTGAGAGTCAAAGTGTATCTCAGTGATGAAGCAAAATGTGGTCATGGCCATTGGAGATTATGGTTTTTTTTTCTTCCGTTGCAACGCACGGGCACTTTTGCTATTATTTTAATCGAATGAAGAAAATAACAGAATAATTTCCATTTGTTGAAGAAATATACCTGTGACCTCTCTGTATCCTTTCATATATTCAACTGATTAACACACGCAAGTCCTAGGAAAAAGAACAAATAGAAAGGAGGTCAGCCATTGATGCTCTAAGCTCCTAAGAGCATAGCCATGTAGCACTTGATCTATGCCTTCAGCACCAATAAAGATAAAATTATAGAGATAGAGAGTTCTGTGATAAGTTGAGAATCGGACCAAGGAAACTAATTTAGCTGCCCACCAAGTAGAAAAATCTAGTGAAGTGATACCCTTGCTGCTGCAATCTTCTGCACTTATTTGGAGAACCTACTTCCCTTGCAGTACTACAGAAAATAATATCAATTCATTATGGTTATTTGCTGCTGAAACAAAACTGATGGCTAGAAACAAGAGTGATGTCTATAGAGAACTGAGATAGGTGTAGTGCCATTAACTATTATAAAGGAAGGAAATAACAATGAACCATGCTTATCAATCAGCCTATAACTAGAAGGCCAAGCGCCTCATCGACTATCTGCACAAGCACACCCCAACCTACATTGGAGTAGTGGAGCTCATATTAGCTTCCCTCAGAACAAATAGTTGATTTTTCTGAATTAATATGCATAAAAATGCCCACTTAATATATCTGTAAGAAGTTGGATTCAGGCCTCGTTTTGGTGCTCAATCATAATTATGCCACTGAACTGTGTATTATATACCTGTAAAAAGTTGGAAGGCACGTAAAATAAAAATTCAGGTCTCGTTTTGGTTCTCAATCATCTGAGGATTGTTCAACATATTTCAGTTTTGGAATACGATGTCTATGTAATATGGCAAATTCTACACACCTCAAGGAAGGAGCTTGCAATCCTCTTAATTACCAAACGAAAAAGGACCAACAAAAAAAACAAAAGAGGGAAGCTCAGAGACAAACCTCAACTGGCTGCATATAACAATGGCCAATCGGTCAAAAGGAGATTTGCGTCGCCATTGAGAGCGAGAGAGGGAACTCCACATCCATCGATTAGTTTCCTGACATATCCAGCACCATCAAGCAGGGGCAACACCCAGCCACTACAAAGAAGAGCGATGGGATAAGACAGAATACATGAAGAGAGGGGAAGAATGAAAGGCAAGGAGGACAAAAACACTTCTGCTTCGGTACACCCCCCTTAAACACATCAAGGGCTGAGATTCACCCATACCCCTTCGCTGCCAGGGGCACGATCGTCTTATGTAAAAAATATTGCCCCCGCGCGCCTGTGTATGCGCGGCTGCGGGACGAGCCGAGCGGCTTGGCAGAGCGAGCCGAGCCGAGCAGTTGGGAGCCCTGATGGCGTGTTTTTTTTTAAGTCGGCGTTGACCGGTGGGCGTACGTGTGGACGTGGCGGCGCGTCAGATTGTCATGTGATAACTGCATTGCAGTAATGGCGGCGTGCATGCGGTAGCCGGCTGCTCATGAGCCCTCCACTGCCGGCGTCTGCGGCGACGCGCTGCCGCCCGCCTCGGGCGGCAGTAAAGCGACCGGTCGGCTGCCGCCATCGTCGACCGCCCGCCCGCCTTGACGCCACCGACGCCGCGTCGCCGCGCCTTCTCACGCCGCCTACGCGCCGCCGCGCCTTCTCACGCCGCCTACTGCCGCGCCCGCGCTTCTCACGCCGCCTCGCCGGCGCGCCCTTCACTGCAACACGCTGTCGCGCGTGCCGCCGGCCGCCTCTCCCTCGGGCGCGCCACCGACGGCTCGCCCGCCCACCTCCCTCCCCGCCTTCTATAAAAGAGCGCCATGCCGTGCCATTTCTCGCCCGCCCATCTCTCTTCCTCTCCTCGCCCGCCCATCTCCCTCTCTCGCCGGCAATGTCTTCCAATGACTCCGACGAGGGCGCGGTCGACCGGGCGTCGCCGCTGAAGCCTCACCATCGCCGACACGGAGCTAATGGCCCGCACGGCGTGTTGGTGCCGCCGCAGCGAAGGTGCCGGGCCATGGCGGATCGGGCGTAACGGCATCCCCACCATGGGACCGCCGCCGACGAGGGAGCAGCTCCGCGAAGTTCGGCGGCCGGTACAACCGGAGGGCCCGCGCAGGTTCTCGCGCTGAAGAACTTCGACACCGTCCTCGGGCGCGTTTCAGGGACGCGGGCGGCGGACGCATCGTCGGGGACATTACCGGGCGAGGCCGGCACTTCCCGCCGCCGCCGCTGCCCACCTCCAGCCCGCCCCATCGCCCGGCACAGCAGGCGCCGCGCCGGTGCTGGTCGACATCCGCCGCGCGAGGCCCTCGCGCAAGACGGAGACCCCGACGACACGCCGGGGCTACTTGCGGTGCTGGCCCGGTCGGCAGAGGAGGCGGCGGCGGCGGCCACTCGTGAGGAACGAGAGCGGCTGGCGGCCATAGCGGCGGTGCAGGAGCAGCAGGCGCGGGAAGACAACTGGTGGGATTTTAGCAGCGACGACGACGACGACGAGAATGGCGGCGACGGCGGCGAAGGAGAGGCAGGCAGTATGGCGCCGGTCGACCTCACCGCGGCAGCGACGACGAGTAGCTTAGTTTTATTTAAATTTCGGTCTAAGTTATGTAATAGAAGTGCTCGGTTATGTTTAGGGTTATGTAAAATATTTTGAATTATGAATGAACTCCGAATGGTTTATCTAAAAAAATTCCGGATGTTTAATTTGATGTTAGTCATGCAACTTGAAAAATAAAAGGAAACATGAATTTGAACGGTACGAGACGATACTCGACACACAAATTGTAGAAAAATCAGTCGCAAAACGCATGCATGGGTCATGCATGCACAGCAAAAACATAAAAATTATAAAAAAATCTTGAAGCGATAAAAAATATTTAAAACATGGCATGCATCCTACTGATGATGGTGGAACACTATAACAAAATGTGGGTACATTTGAAGGCTGTCGGAAAAAAAACTGCTATCAGACGGGGCCTTCGGTCCTGCCCGAACGTTCTGGGGAGTAGGAGGCCAATTTTTCGACATATTCGGAGTGACCTCAACTTTTGCAAGAAAATTATAGAAAATTCATAAAGTAAAAAATTATGAAAAATTCATAAAGTAAAAAAACCCAGAAAACTTGTCATGCATCGTACTGATGGTGGTGGAATAGTATGGAAAGAATTTGAGTTAATTTCAAGGATGACGAAAAAAAATTTAGTTGGTATGGTCACCCTGACATTCAATCTAAGAATTGAACGTATTTGAACACCAAAAAATATTCTTAAAGCGATAAAAAATATTTAAAATGTGGCATGCATCCTAGTGATGATGGTGGAACACTATAAACAAAATTATTGAAGGCAAAAAAAAATAGTGATGCAAAAAAAAAGTCCACCTGTGCTTGCACGCCGCAACTGCGCTTAATCGGTCCGGCCCGATCAAGCCGGGTGGCGAAAGGGCCGGCCTTTCGGCCCAGATACAGCCTGCAGCACAGGCCAACGGGACAGTGGCGGGGCGGGGCGGGAATCAGGGGAGTTCGAATAGGTGGTCGGAGCTCGGTATATAAGCCGGTGGCGGCGGGCGTCATGGCGAGGTGGGACTAAACTTTAGTCCTCACCGCCGACCCTGCCCTCAAGACCGCCAAGACACTTAATGTGCCGGCCCAGGTGCGCCATCCGGGGGTGTGGTATGTGCTGTTTTGACCTAATAAATTATTGAAAATTCATAAAGTAAAAAAAACCACAAATAATAATGAGTTCCTTATTATACTTTATAATAAATATTATGGTTAGATATTATCATTTATAATGAATAATAATAATGAGTTATTCATTATACTTTATAATGAATAATAATAATGAGTTCTTTATAATTAATTAGTAAAACAATATTGAGTTCTTCATATCAGATCAGTGCCGGTTGTGTTGGTGGTACGAGGTGGCATGCACGAAACGTAACCCAAGTTTGGGAGGCAGTGGGCATGCCCACCTTAGGGCACCACGCAAAAGTTGAACGAATTCGGACACCATACGCACGTTGCGTCACGCCCGGTCAGTGTTTTCGGTGCGATTCACGAAGAAAATCATAGGAAATTCATACGGTGCCGGAAAATTATGAAAACTTGCACGCATGATGGACCTGGCGATGGGTGCGTGTCCAAAAAGTTTGGGGTCCACCGGCTGAGTCAGAAAAGAGAACGTAGTACCTGGCTGACATGGGCCATATCAGATCAGTGCCGGTTGTGTTGGTGGTACGAGGTGGCATGCACGAAACGTAACCCAGGTTTGGGAGGCAGTGGGCAAGCCCACCTTAGGGCCCCACGCAAAAGTTGAACGAATTCGGACACCATACGCACGCTAAGGCCACGCCCGGTCAGTGTTTTCGGTGCGATTCACGAAGAAAATCATAGGAAATTCATACGGTGCCGGAAAATTATGAAAACTTGCACGCATGATGGACCTGGCGATGGGTGCGTGTCCAAAAAGTTTGGGGTCCACCGGCTGAGAGAACGCAATACCTGGCTGACATGGGCCATATCAGATCAGTGCCGGTTGTGTTGGTGGTACGAGGTGGCATGCACGAAACGTAACCCAAGTTTGGGAGGCAGTGGGCAAGCCCACCTTAGGGCCCCACGCAAAAGTTGAACGAATTCGGACACCATACGCACTCTTCGTAACTCCCGGTCAGTGTTTTCGGTGCGATTCACGAAGAAAATCATAGGAAATTCATACGGTGCCGGAAAATTATGAAAACTTGCACGCATGATGGACCTGGCGATGGGTGCGTGTCCAAAAAGTTTGGGGTCCACCGGCTGAGTCAGAAAAGAGAACGCAGTACCTGGCTGACATGGGCCATATCAGATCAGTGCCGGTTGTGTTGGTGGTACGAGGTGGCATGCACGAAACGTAACCCAGGTTTGGGAGGCAGTGGGCAAGCCCACCTTAGGGCCCCACGCAAAGATGAACGAATTCGGACACCATACGCATCGCTAAGGCCACGCCCGGTCAGTGTTTTCAAAGCGATTCACGAAGAAAATCATAGGAAATTCATACGGTGCCGGAAAATTATGAAAACTTGCACGCATGATGGACCTGGCGATGGGTGCGTGTCCAAAAAGTTTGGGGTCCACCGGCTGAGTCAGAAAAGAGAACACAGTACCGGCGACATGGGCCATATCAGATCAGTGCCGGTTGTGTTGGTGGTACGAGGTGGCATGCACGAAACGTAACCCAAGTTTGGGAGGCAGTGGGCAAGCCCACCTTAGGGCCCCACGCAAAAGTTGAACGAATTCGAACACCATACGCACGTTGCGTCACGCCCGGTCAGTGTTTTCGGTGCGATTCACGAAGAAAATCATAGGAAATTCATACGGTCCATGTGAACTTTTTGAAATGGTTGCATTAAAAAATGCATGAATAATATCTGAGGTTAAAAAACATCGAAGATAATGGCTCTCTTTTGAAGAATATGCATGATCCATGTGAACTTTCACAAGCTCGAGCAGGTGAAGACTCACATCGATCCTGCATATCCTCCAAATAGAGTCCCACGAACTGAGATGTTTGTGCATTGAGTGAAAGAAAACTATATAAAGGAGTCAACGGCGCGCCGGCTTAGCGATGTGGTATTAAACTACAGTGCATGTTTTTAATAAATGCATCGTGGGCCAGCCGGCGGTAGTTTCACGGGACGGGCCAAGTGGCCCACTATGGCGTGACCACGCCGATGACACCGTGACGTGCGTGCATGGCATGGAAACCAAGCCGCCATTACCTCGCCCCAAGACCGCCTACCCACGCCGCCTCCACGCGCATCCTCACCCGTCCCGATCCGATGGTCGCACCGCCGTGGCCGTCAAACTCCCTTCCTGCCGCCCGACGGGCGCCATCTACGCGACTTGGATCTCAGGCCCGGCCGTGCCGTCTCGGCAAATTCGCGGCACCCTAAACCCTAGGACGGGCCGGCCAGCCAGCGCTGTGGGCAGAGGGCGTGCGGCTGCCACGGCTAACCCACACCGGGTGGGGTTTGGCAACGGGGGCTGCCGGTGCTCGTCTAGACGCCGGAAGGTATGGTATTAAACCATATGCTATTTTATTTGAATCTCCTAACTAGTTAGATAACTGGCATCTTATTTAGAATGCAAGAATTGGGAGATGTGTACTGCTCGGTTGAGAAGTGGTGTGAATTGGTGGAAAAATTCACACCCAGACAGCGCATGATGCTACGTGGCACAAGTTTGGACTGTATGTTGAGAATTCCTTCCGTGAAAATGAGGAAAAATTTATTGGAATTTATGATTACAACATATGATAGTACTAGAAAGCGATTTATTATTCGACCAAATACAGACGGCATCAGTGTGCTTAATGAAGATGTTTACGACATATTCGGGCTACGTAACGAGGGTGATGATGTCAGTAGCATGATAGCAACAGTACAACTAGATGCCAAAAAAATTGTTCCGAATCGGTTTCTAGACAAAAGAACAGGCCTAATCCTCATCGATGAGTTGATAAAAAATATTGTTGACACTCGGTCATATGATGATGATTTTGTGAGAAGGGTCGTACTGGTTCTTATGGGTACAGTCTTAGCACCACAATCCACCAAGTTTGTTCCTTATCGTTATTACAAAATGGTGGAGGACGTGAACGCTATCAAGTCATACAATTGGAACGATTTTACGTTGAGGGTGTGCATGGATGCTATTAAAAATCGGTCAAGATCTTGAAAAATTCAAGTGGCCTATCGGGAACTTGTCTCTTCTTCAGTACAAGAAATTTGTAATAGTTGTATGTACATATATTTTTTATGTGATCTATGTGTCCGACTTGTTGTGTTTACTATCATGTAGTATATATACTGGGAAAAAGTTGAGCCAATTGGTGTGGATACATTTGATCCTTTGTCTCGTGAATACCCACTAATGGTTAACTGGCCAAAAACGGAAGGGAAAAAGAGAGACGACTATGACAACATGCACGGGCGTGGCACCGGCAATGTAAGTCAATAAGTATAGTCCTTATTGGTTGCAAATAGTAATTAACTATAGTTGTTATTTTATTTATTTATTTTTTTGTTGTACAGCTTGAAAATTGCGTTAGCCAAGAGTACAGACGTGCTAAGGTAGCACGTGAAGGGACTGTCCCAGATGAAGAAAAGAAGAAACCTAAACGGAAAGGTGGTGGCAGGAGTAGAAAGCCAAGCACGCCGTGGGTTTCATCGAACCACGACTAACAGTATGGACCGTGTGATGACATACATAAAGCTGCTTCACAACGAGGTTCTCAATATACCCGAAAGATGTGCACAGGTAATGTAGAAGTTATATTAAACATGTTAGTTGTTCAAATGCTGATCGTGTTTCATTTGTGTTTGTAGATGGTAATGGAAAAGTTGAACACGGAAGGTGTGCTGTACAAACCCAATAAGAGGGTCAACAATGATGAATTTGTTAATGTCGTCAAGGAGTTGGGATGGAGAATGGCCAGTACAAGTCATCAAAATATTGGCCAGATATTGATTCACCTACCGACGTGGAGCTAGTAACATCTTTCACGTGTTTCAATGATACGGACGTGCCTGTTGATGACACGGGTGCTCCGATGACGACACCGGTAAAGGTGACGCTATCGATCCTTTCATTATACACGATAATGAAAAATCCCCATGTTCGCCATCAACTTACGTACAAAGAGTTTCCGTCTATGTCCCGAACCCCGCAGAATGCTGATATTTCTGATGAGTCTATGGGTGGTTTGTCACCAACAAAGACTGAAGACATGTCTGAGAGTTTCCTGGCAAAGAGCAACATAGGTAATGGTGAAGGCAGTCAGGACAATGAAGGTAAACGCATAAGCGAAATCCGTCGAAATATTGTCAATCCCCGTCTGACCTTCTCATTACCCGCAAGAAACGTGTTAAAAAAGTAAGTCAAGTATTACTTTATAATTCATTCATGCTTTACGTAAATTTTTATTATTTTTAACAACTGTAGCTGCATTGTTTTAGATCTGTTTGCATCGTCACCATCTTCAATTCTGGCAAGTACTCTTAATATGACTCCGGATCACATAGAGGCAGCCAGAGTTTTGTTGAGACTCTCGCATCGACTAAGAAGCATGCACACCGAACCGTGGTCGATATGCACGCCACCCGATGGGGACATATGCACGCCAGCTATGCTTCACGATGTCCTGAAATTTAAATGGTTGAATGGCGCTGTAAGTATGACTTTGGTTTTAACAAGACTCTCATTTCAACTTCACAAGTTGATAGAATTTTTTTGTTTATGTATGCAGATAATCAATGCATATTGTAAACACCTACAACACCGTGATTTCTCTGACCGTTTCATATCAACAACGTGGTTCCCAAAATTTATGTTGAGTAGGGCTAGGGGAAAGACCAAGTCAATTAATGATTTAGAATCAGAACAAGTTACAAAGAAAGCAAAAGTCGTCGCAAGAGTAATGGATGAGTATTTCAGACGGGACAAGGTATTTCTTTCATATTTATTTGTTTTTGTTATTCATTGCTATTTAATTGCGCTAACATCATTTGATTACTATATAGGCGTATTTTCCTATGCACGTTAATGATAATCATTGGATAACCATAGTGATGCACACCGTCAAGGAGGAGTTTCAAGTTCTTGACTCAAATTCTAAAGGCGCAATTAGCCAAAGAATTCGCAATATGATTGGCACCCTGGTACGCTAAAATTTTTACACTCGCATTCAGAAAATTATTGAGTCATACGTTAAATTCTGGTTTGTTACTTTCTTTCAGAGATCTGAAATATCTAAGGATGTTATGGAGGCCAACTCTATTATTGAATCAAAAAATTTCCAGATGTCTCATCGTGGCCAATTAATGAGTATAAAATGCCGCACAACAAGATGGGTAAGTTAAATGAGTACATGATGCCGGCACAGCATGCTATATCCTAAGCTGATCACACATGTTTATTGCAGAGTGTCTTGTGGACTTTTTGTGATGTGGTGTATAAAATACTGGGACGGAGATCGCTGGACACATGAATTTGACCAGCAAGAGATTAATGAGTCAAGGCCACGTATTGTCGCGGAAATCATTTTTTCCGAGGTCAACAGATTAGACAAAGTGAAGATGAAAATTGTTAAAATCATGGAGAAGGAGTAGTTATTAGCATTGGTAGAGTTTTTGTCCCGTAGAAGGTTTCCCTACCGTTCTTGGATACTTTGATCGATTGTAATGCGACATGGCACTGGGATAGATTTCGACAATTTTCCACGTTTTATTTATTGCTTTCGTGAGACACTACACATTTAAATGCGTGTGGGCAAATAATATTTTTCTGTCCTAAAATGTATCAGTTTGCCTCTGCCATATTACGGACATATTTGGTTCATGACTTAGCTAGCCACGCCAAAGGTGTGCTGTGCCTAAGGTGTGGCGCTTGTTTTAGCCGCCACACTTTGCTGTAGAAATTTGCCCCTAAATGTAGTGTTGTTTTTGTTCCTACTGCGCGGTCATTTTTTATTAAAAAATATGCCCGCCGTCCTGAGTTGGTGCGGTGAGGATAAAACCTGCACAATATCCCATGTCGATTCTGGTGGCAGCAGCGGCGCTGGATCTGACGAATATTCCAGGCCGTGCGGTGGACGCCCGCCGAGGCAGTTGCGGGCCCGCGCACTCCAGCTAGTGCGGGTTGGCGCCATTGGCAGTGCGCCACGCGCGGGTCTGCTGGCGCAGCACCCGGCCGACCGACAGGCGCGCACGTCTCGTCCCGCCCCAGCCAGCGGGCACATGCAACGATCCCGAGGGGGAATATGGCGATCTGTCGGCCCATAAACGACGCGCGTTGGGCGCGTCGGGCCGATCCTATTCGTGCGCCACCTCGCCCAGCGGAGAGACGCCGACCAGCGTCTTCGCCTTCTCACAAGCTTCGCAATGAATATTAATGAATGCCCTGCATGCGCCGTGGCCTCCACGCCGTGGCCGTAAGGTGTTGTAGTCTCACTGTCTGCGGCGCCAGCCGGCCACGGCTAGGTTTTTTTTAAATGGTCACATACATTCATTAAAATTTAAAATGTCCATAACTTGACTAAGCCATGACACCAGTAACACATTCATACAAATATAAGATGTTTCACACATAAAAATATAAATCGCATGTCTCATAACATTGAACAAGGTGGCATAAATATTATCTCAAAGTGCCATCTCTATTATTCTTAAACAAATAAACTGAAAGTGGTAATGACTTTCATCGAACAAGGTGGTTTAGAGAATAAACTCAAAGTGCCATATATCTTATTCTTAAACAAATAAATTAAAATTGCCACTGGCTTCAATTGATTATGAATACTTCATATTTATGCCCGGTTCCTATATAACAAATTGTAAAGAACTCATCAGACAATTGTGAAGAGAGAACCAGAAAATAATTAAAATTATGGAAAACTTACTTTTCATTCTCGTGGCACGCTTGCCGTCTATGGCCCTCTCTCTTACAAATGCCACAAAGAGGACCGGGTTTTTTCTCAGAAAATGATATTGGTCTTCCATTTTTTGTAACATTTGGATCTTTCTTTGCCCGCCCTGTCTTGCTCTGTTTAGGGGCGCCCTTTGTGGAAACTTTCACGGGATCATCTATGACATCAACATGTTGTTCCCGCTGACGTGGCTCCTCATGCACATTTCTTGTACTACCAACGGCATCATCATCAGGGACCTTTTTCTTCGCTATTATGTTCTGCAGACACTGCATCAACTTATCATAGACAAATGGATCATTTGAAGCAACATGAAAAGCTTCAGCTCCTGTTATACTGAGTTGACTATAGCGAGCACGCTGCTCTGCCCCTGTCCAACCCCAGCCAAACAAGTCACTCTTTCATTGTGCAGGCAGCCCACCTCTCAAGCAACTTTCGACATCCTCTTAAGGATGCAACACTTAGGTATTTTAGATATTTTTAGATGCACCAACACATACAGAATGTGTTTGCAAGGCAATCCTTTCCGAAGCATTCGTCCACAACTGCATTCTATCATATTCTCAGAGTTTTCAGCTCGATAATTCACGCTGAACTGAAATTTCCGGTTATTCCTCCATGTCACGATGAAGGTGTGGCAGTCAACTCCCACTAGCGTCTCAAAAATCTCAAGCTCTCCCATCTTCTTCAGATCTTGTTGAAGAATATAAAAATTGGAATGAGTGAATACTTTGGCGGCATGCTTCTCAATATCCTTATATTCTGTGACTGATGGTGGCAATGACTGATTTGAAACACAGTCATCATGCGCCTCGTTCTCACGTAGTCGGACTATGCAATTCTCATAATGCACAACTAGGTCAACAATAGTCATACCGCCGTCCAAGTGCAGGTGAAGACAAGAGTTAAGACTTTCACTCCTCTGATTACTGCGCATACCCAGAAAAAAACCATCTGACAGATATGATGCTGCCCACAGAGTCCTCTTCCTGTACATCCTACTCAACCACTCTTCTGTTTTATCAGTCTTCCATTTACGAACGAAAGCGTGCCATCTCGCCTCAAAGTTGGCTGGTGAGGTGGAGTAGTACAACAGTGCCCTGAACTCACTTAGCGATTTGTAATTAAGGTGCTTCTGCATGTTTTTTTCCACGTGCCATGAGCAGAGACGGTGCAACACATCAACCAAAACCAACCGAATAGCTCGTATCATTGCAGCGTCTCCGTCTGTGATGATTGACCTTGGCTTTTTCTGACAATTGGCCTTCAGGAATGTCTGGAGCAGCCACACGTACGTCGCTTCGGTCTCATCGGACACAATGGCACAACCAAAAACTGTGGTGCAACGGTGATTGTTTACACCAACAAAGGGGATGAACGGCATACCGTATCTGTTCATCTTATATGTGCTGTCGAACACCGTGACATCTCCATACAGTTTATAGTCCCGCCATTGTGCATCGCACCAGAACATGCTCTTCAAACGGCCCTCCTTATCGACGCACGTACTCAAAGAAAAACTCTGGATCCTTCTCTTTCTGCTCCTCATAATCCCAATTGCCGTGTTAGCATCACCCTTCGCAATCAACTTCATTTTTTCTCGGCAACATAGGTTGTACACGCCTCGCCTCAGAAACCCACACTTATCATAATGAGCCATACCTGCTAATGAAGTTGTCAACAATGATATGCTTTCTGATCCCAGCTCCTTCCATCGCCAATATCTCAGCTATCTGGTGATCTCCCATCACTCGATGTGACCGCATGAAATACCACCTCATCTGGTCTAGCCAACAAATGGTTGTGATCATCCATAAAAGCTGCCACGAACCAAACTCCACGTCCTTTGTCCAACTTCACGACAAAATGTGCGCCACACTGCAACGAGTCTCTGGTCTTAGCCTGCGGGTACGGGCCCTCCGGTTTAAAAATTTATCATGACGCTTTCCTGCCCTCGAGCAAACGTATCTCCTATACCGAACAGTGGTTGAAAGTCCTTTTCCTCGTTTCACCTTATCTTTTCTGATACTGAATCCACGGTCTTTGGCGTAGTTATTATAGAACATGTGAGCCTCCCATTGTGATGCAAATGTCATACCCATAACCTTCAACTGTGTCTCCAGCGCACGTTGCTGGATTTCAGCTTCCTCAATGTCCATATTAGCTCCATCCTCATGCTCATCTCCATCTTCACCACTCCAACCATCAAAGTTAGCCTACAATATTCCATGTAAGCAAGTGTAAGTTGCCATTACCAACTATTTATTATTCAATGACATCTTAAATTGTGGACCGAACCTGGCTTATGTTATCCCCGAAAGATTCAACACCATGATTTTCCTCGTTGTGAACGTCAATATCCTCCTGCACATTAAAAAATCATATGCACGTGTAAGTACCATATGGTTCTACATCCGACAAAAAGAATGTACAAGACACTTACGTTTTCACTACAAGCACCCTCCTCCTTCTTATCAAAATCCTCCTCAGGTAAATTATCGCATTTACGACCAGGATTCATTGTCGCTGCCATCATCATCATCTTTACTATCATTACCATTTGTACGATCAACACTATCGCTACCATCCCACTCACTCGTGTCCAAAAACAGATCCAGTAAATCCAGTTTCTTTATCCATTATATGATCTCTCAACCTACACTGCAATATTATAATAAAATTTGATCTATCAATTTTAAAACAAATTAAATGTACTACTGAGAAATTCTTATCTAACAAGATATTGCACATAATTATTTACAGATTCAATTTTTTGACGAACTAAAAGGCTTACATGGCATGCACGCAGCACTTCGCCCGCCTGGCCTGGCTGCAGACGGCGAGGATGTTCCG
Source organism: Aegilops bicornis (assembly GCA_021605145.1). NCBI lineage: Eukaryota > Viridiplantae > Streptophyta > Magnoliopsida > Poales > Poaceae > Aegilops > Aegilops bicornis. The sequence continues at coordinate 61,229,179 of CM038673.1, read as the reverse complement.
GAGAGGTTGATCACGAAGTTGCGGGCGGCGACGGCGTCCACGTCACCGCGACGACCTGCACGGAGGCCAGATCACGTACGGCGGGCGACTCGAAGATCTGTCCGCTACCGGCCAGATCCCGGGTGAAGACGGGGAGAAGGCGGCGATCGGCCGAACGGGAGGACGTTGGAATTGGCAGCGTGATCACGTCTAGATCGGCGGGGAAAGGCGGCTATCGGTGGGTAAGGGCGGCGATCGGCGGGGCGGGGCGACGTTGGAATGGGCCGCCTGATCAGCGCAGGTCGTGGGTTTTTTTTTTCGCGCGACGGCGAGAGGGTAGTTGCGAGCCAGCCGTATCGGCTCGAGCCGTGCGCTCGGCTCTACCTGTATGGGTACGCCGCATACGGCGCGGGATACGTTAAGCACCGTATGCCCAAAATGTCCTTATACGTTAAGCGCGGGGGGTGTACCGAAGCAAGGCTCGGACAAAAATACCTACGTGCATCACGAACGCCAAATCTGGCTGCTCCCATCGGGGATGCAACATCTAGAATGCCACCTAATTATACATGAAGATGAAGGAGACCAGCGGGGAGTTGATCTGGGCTGAGCCGAGCCGCCTCCTGGCTGGATTTCGCTCCTTCCCTCTTTCTCGGATCGACGACGCCCAGTCGAACTCATCCCTCCTCCCGCGGCTTCCTCGCGAGCTGGGGCGGATGAGCACCTCGGGAAGCGGTGTATCGCATCCGCACTCCATCGGCCCCTACTGCTTCCTCCTGCCGGTGGACTCCCCACGGCTTTCCGCCCCAGCTCAGGCCCGACACGGCCGGCATGGTGCCTAAGGAGGGATGGGCGTGGCGGCTGTCTTGTTGAGGCAGGAGGAGTGAGAGGCACGGCGACCGTGGGGGTCGGCGAGGGAAGAGAGGGAGGAGGGAGGGGCGCAATAGCCGTGGACAGTGGGGGAGCCAGGATTTCCGACATGGGTATGCGTGGTAATTTTTTTTGCTTCACGACATTGTAAGAAATAGAAAAGTTAATAATAATAACAAAAAGAACATGTTAGATAGTGATGGGGCATACTGGCATGGTGGGCAGTCTGACAAATTCAAATGTTCATAATCCAGAAATTTATATGCATGAGATTCACCTTGTTTTCTCTGTACTACTACACAAGTTTTTTAGCAAGCCAATGCAAAGCACACTCAAAATTGAATGGATGCTACAATAGGTCAATCAAAACAAAATTAGGGAGTGAAAAATAATCATCTCTTCTTAACTAAAAAAATCGGAGAAATCAAGATTGAACACTCACTGACTCGAAAAAAACAATCACAGGAATCGATGCTTGATATGTGTACGCCGGTGCTGCCGCCGCAGCCGCCGTTTCTCAGTTGGAGGCGAAGCAGCGAATAGGCGCGAGCAGATCGATCTGCTAGATCCAAGATGGCAGATCGACGACGCTACCAGATGCGGGCATGCGGCGCGACGATGTGCATCAGAGGCGGCGGAGGAGGCGCAGCGCAGTGCAGCGGCGGTTGAATCGAAGGATGGAGGCGACACGTTCCAGGTCGAGCTGTCTCCTCGGCTTCGTCAATCGGCCAGCCGCGTCATTAAGCCTCAACGATAAGGGCTAACTAGCAACGTAGCAGCCCAATATTGGCCCAAGTGGCGCTGGAATCGTTCTCTTCTTCGTTTCTCTCCTCTGTACGTATAAAAAGATGGCCAGCACTGGGCGCCGGTGCGCCGGCCGAAAGTTTCGGCGCCGGCCGAAAGTTTCGGCTGGTCTGCCCCCAGCCGCCCGATCTGGCCGCGCGAGACCGTCAGATCCAGCTCCTCTTCAACCTTTTTGTTACCTTATCCTTGCCTCCAGCACATACAGAGAGGAGCGAGCCAGTCGGGGCCGCCATGGATGCGCGACCGCGAAGCACCGCCGGCTCGCACTGTCCGCCGCGCTGTCGCAACCGCACGCCTCGCCGTCGCCGCTCGCCGTCGTCGCGCGCGCGGTTGCCGGCGTCGTGCCCGAGGTGGTCGTCGTGCCCAAGGTCGCCATTGCAGCTCCCCTGACCGCCTCGTGGTTGCAGCACCGCGGCACACCATCGCATCTCCACCATCAGCCGCCGTTGTAGCTCCGCCATCACCGTCATGCCCCCCATCCCAGCAAATCGACTCCATGGACATGGCTTTCCATCTCGCCATCGCTGCTTGTAGCTCCCGCCATTGATGGTTGTAGCATCCACCGATGAAGGTTGTAGCATCGCCGGCGGCCGCTTCCAGCAAAAGAACGCTAGGGGTTATTGCTTCACGCCTAGACAGTTGTAGCATCGCCGCTGCTGCTCGCAGCTCCTCGCACCGCCGGTTCCAGCATCTCCGGCGACCGGTTGTAGCATCCCCATCTGCCGCTCGCAGCTCCTCGCACTGCCTGTTTCGCATCGCCGACGGACGGTTGTAGCAAAGAGCGACTCCGGTTGTAGCAAAAGGCGACGTGGTTGTAGCAAAAATGCGACGCCGGTGGTCGTGGTTGCATCTTTTCAGTCATGGTTGTAGCCGCCGCCAGCCACAAAACGCCGATTGTAGCAAAATTCTTCGCCGGTCGAAGCAAAATCCAGCGATGGATGCAGCAAAACTTTGTCAGCAACGTCGCGGTTGTAGCTTCACCATGAAATCATTGTAGCAAAAAATCTTGCCGGTCGTAGCAAAATACGGCGAAGGATGTAGCAAAACTTCGTCAGCGCTGTCGCGGTTGTAGCTTCGCCATGAAAAATCCTTGTAGCAAATTTTGAGTCGGTAGTAGCAAAACTGGATAACAGTTGTAGCAAAAAAATCATCACGATACACCCACTCTCCGCCGCCCCACCGGTTGCGCCACCCTCGCTGTTTGAAACATCCCCGGCCAGCGTCATGGTCACCATCTAGCACAAAGGGGGCAACTGTGTCGACGTCGATGTTGGGTCACGGCACAGCAGTGTACAGAAGTCAGAAAAAGTGGGGAGGGGGTGCAGCACCGCAACGGCAAGAGGGGGAAGGTGGGCACCGGCCATGGCCACCACATGGCGGAAAAGGGAGGAGATGGGTGTCGTCGGTGGTGCAGCCATGGCGAAGAAGTAGGTGATGGGGAAAACAGAGGAAGGAGAGAGGAGATCTGTGCTTGGATGGATAAGGAAAAAGGGGTGGGTGGGATGAGTTGTGTGTGGCCCCGTGAGCGTCTCTCGGAAAGCGACCGGCCGAGCATTCGGCCGGTGCGCCGAAGCGAAACGTTTTCCTAAAAAGATAGCCATATGTGATATAAAGGCATATAGGAGCTTATATACTGATTTTTTTTTGCAAAAAAGATTGGGTATGCATTGCATACCCTTGCATTAGCCTAGCTCCGCCCCTGGCCGTGGGATCATAGGAAAGGGGGCTAGAGTTTGTTGCTTCGTGCCATTGCGGCTGATGAATGTTCGCACACGAACACATCACCGTGTACCTCCAACACCGAGGGTGATGCACCGCAGCTCACGTTGAAAGAGACCCGTCCGGAAGAGCGGTACGCAAACAATTCGGCGGGTGCTTTTGAGGACCCGAAACCCCACACGCCCGGGAGGGATCCCGTCAGGGCGCGCGGCGGCTATGGGCTACCCTAGGTCGACCTGATCGCCTCTAGGGACTCGGGGTTTGCCGCTGAGGGAGTCCTGGATTAGGGGGTATCCGGACAGCCGGATTGTGTACAACGTCCGGACTATTGAAGCGTGAAGACACAATACTCAAGACTTCGGCCCGTGTCCGGATGGGACTTTCCTTGGCGTGGAAGGCAAGCTTGGCGATCCGGATATTATATTTCCTTCCTTGTAACCAACTCCATGTAAACCCTAGCCCTCTCCGGTGTCTATATAAACCGGAGAGGTTGGTCCTTAGAAGGCCGATCACAATTACGATCATACCATCATAGGCTAGCTCTTAGGGTTTAGCCTCTACGATATCGTGGTAGATCTACTCTTGTACTACCCATATCATCAATATTAATCAAGCAGGAAGTAGGGTTTTACCTCCATCGAGAGGGCCCGAACCTGGGTAAACATCTGTGTCCCTTGCTTCCTGTTACCATCAGCCTTGACGCACAGATCGGGACCCCCTACCCGAGATCCGCCGGTTTTGACACCGACATTGGTGCTTTCATTGAGAGTTCCTCTGTGTCGTCGCCATCAGGCTCGATGGCCCCTTCAACCATCGTCAATAACACGGTACCGGATAGACACGACGAGCACGGCTTAGACCTGCTATCGGACAAACCTCGGGGTATCACCCCCGCAGTAGCCTCGGACCTAAATTCGGAGCAGGCTGCATCGCCTGAGGACGGAGGGCTGGACCCCGCCCCGCAGGTCGTACAATTATCGGCGGTGGAGCCGAACACGGGCCTTACCTCTATGGTGGTTTCACGACTTGGACCCCGGATTCGTATCCGAATGTTGAGTCCGGGTCCGCGCACTCCCGAGCCGGTCGAGCCAGGTTGGGCTCCGTAATGGAGTTCACCGTCATGACATCTTTCAAAGACTCGCCCTTTGGCGACATACTGAATTCGTTGAAAACTCTCTCTTTGACAGAAATTTCTGGGTCAAACTACGTCCGGTTCGAGTGGGAAGCAGGCGACGAAGAAATTCGTTGCCCACCCACCACCCACTTCATAGCCACGATCGATGATTTAACCGACGTGCCTGACTTCGACTCCGAAGACATCGACGGTATGGACGACGATGCAGGAGAAGATGCGGAATCTATGGGGCGATGGACTTCCCCCTCGCCACACGACGTATACATGGTGGATACGCCCAAAGAGGACAAAGGCGACAATCCGGACGATAAAACCCCCGGACAAAAGCCAAAGCGACGGCGCAGACGCCGTTCTAAGTCCAGCAACAGTAAAAATAGTGACAAGAGCGCCAGAGGGATCGATACTACAATAAACTCCGAAGGCAACAATGACCATATGGATCCAGCGATGGAGCAGGACGAATCAGGTCAACCCGAACACAGTTCGGAGCAGACGCCCGAGGATAATGATCCCGACGGACGAGGTCATCAAACCGAACCAGCACAGGAAAACAGTCCGGATAATGATGCAATCCCGGAAAAACACGCGGAATGAGATAACCTCCACAGAAAGCTTATGGCCACCGCAAGAAGTCTAAAGAAGCAGAAGCAACGGCTCAAAGCCGCACAGGAAACGCTCAACCGTAGATGGAACAAAGTGCTAGACACTGAAGAAAGATACAGCGATGATCTCCGTACAAAGAGCTATCCAAAACGCAAGCTACTGCCAGAATTCGATGAAGAAGTCGTGCCACCTCATAACCGCAACAAAGCGGCTACCGACGCCGCGCACGATCCACGTGAACACCTGCATAAGAAAGCTGGCGCGGCCAGGTCCATTTACGGATCCAAAGGACGCACCCCGGCGAGGGACTATGGTCACCAAAACGATTACGCCAATCGCATACCAGTCCGGAATAAACACCGGACACAACAACAGCCGACGGCATGCCACAGCACGCCCAGATACAGAGGGGCTGCTCACCCCCTGTGCTTCACCGAAGAAGTACTGGACCATGAATTTCCACAGGGCTTTAAACCTGTGAACATAGAGGCATACGACAGAACGATTGCACCTGTGTGTCCTGGATTGAGGATTTTATCCTGCATATACATATGGCTCGTGGGGACGACCTCCACGCCATCAAATACCTCCCCTCAAATCAAGGGACCAGCTCGGCACTGGTTGAAAAGCCTCCCCGAAAATTCAATGGGGAGCTGGAAGGAACTCGAGGACGCTTTCAGGGCCAATTTTCAAGGGACCTATGTCCGGCCTCTGGATGCTGACGACTTAAGTCACATAGTCCAACAGCCCGGAGAATCCGCCCGCAAGCTTTGGAACAGATTCCTCACTAAGAAGAATCAAATTGTTGATTGTCCGAATGCCGAAGCCTTAGCGGCATTCAAACACAAGATCCGTGATGAGTGGCTGCATACACCTCGGCCAAGAAAAGCCAAGGACAATGGCAGCCCTAACAAGCCTTATGACCCGCTTTTGCGGGAGAAGACAGCTGGCTAGCCAGAAGGCACCAGCGACCCCAAAGACATCCGAAATAAGGGATGGCAACGGGAAGCCACGGTGTCATAAAAACAAACGCCAAAACAAGGAAGAGAGCCCGAATAACACGACGGTTAATGCCGGATTCAGGGGCTCTCGACCTAATCAGCAAAATAAGCCATCTAAAGACAGCAAAGAGGGACCGTCCGGTCTGAATAGAGTCCTAGACAGACTATGCCAAATTCATGGCACCCCTGACAAACCTGCAAACCATACGCACAGAGAGTGTTGGGTCTTCAAGCAGGCCGGCAAATTAAATGCCGAACACAAGGGAAGGGAAACACCAAGTGAAGACGAGGATGAGCCTCGCCAGCCGAACACGGAGGGACGGAAAAAATTCCCGCCAGAGGTTAAAACAGTGAATATGATTCACGCGACTCACACATCCATAAGGAGGCACGAATGCGCGCATAGAGACGCGCTCGATATAGAGCCCATCATACTCACACCAAACCACTGGATGCCCTATCTGATCACCTTCGATCACTTGGACGACCGAACTAGTATTCGGCACGGAGGATCAGAGGCCTTGGTGCTTGACGCAATAATCGACGGATACCATCTCACCCACGTCCTCATGGACGGCGGTAGCAGTCTCAATTTAATATATGAGGACACTATCCGCAGGATGGGGATAGACCCATCCAGAATTAACCAAAGTGACACCACCTTTGAAGGGGTGATACCAGGCGTTGAAGCCCACGGCAGGGGCTCCGTCGTACTGGAGGTAACATTTGGCTCTCATGGCAACTCCAGAAGCGAAGAGCTACTCTTCATCATCGCACCCTTCCAAAGCAACTATCATGCATTGCTGGGAAGAACGACCTTCGCCCGTTTCAACGCATTGCCGCACTATGGCGACCTTACACTCAAGACACCCGGACCACGTGGCGTCATCACCATTAGCGGAATAACATAGCGCTTGTCAGGCGCAGAGGAACACGCGACGGCCCTCGCGGCCGGACTATAAGCGGCCTCCAACATCAGAAAACATGACTGGTCATTAAAGACCACAGACTCGGCTAGACGAGTCCGGTCGCCCGGATAAAATTGAGTCAGGGCACCGTATATGTAATCCCATAGTGGACACCAGGGGCTACAAATACTTAATACAGTCCCACAGATTGGCTCAACCTTATGGGCAGGCCAACATCTTACACTTTTATTATCCATCGCATACTTACGTTGTACTCTTTTACGAGTTTTCCTTTTTCCACTGACAACGCTCGCGCGATACCCTTCCAGGATACGGCACAACGGAGACAAAGGCACAGATGTGCAGCAGGGCCCCGTTCAACAGGTTTCTTTTTAGATTAAGCCCCTGTGTAAACTGTTGGGGAACGTAGCAGAAATTCAAAATTTTCCTACGAGTCACCAAGATCTATCTATGGAGAAACTAGCAACGAGGGGAAGGAGAGTGCATCTACATACCCTTGTAGATCGCTAAGCGGAAGAGTTCAAGAGAACGGGGTTGAAGGAGTCATACTCGTCGTGATCCAAATCACCGGAGATCCTAGTGCCGAACGGACGGCACCTCCGCGTTCAACACACGTACAGCCCGGTGACGTCTCCCATGCCTTGATCCAGCAAGGAGAGAGGGAGAGGTTGGGGAAGACTCCGTCCAGCAGCAGCACGACGGCGTGGTGGTGGTGGAGGAGCATGGCAATCCTGCAGGGCTTCGCCAAGCACCGCGGGAGAGGAGGAGTACTTGGGACAGGGGGAGGGCTACGCCAGAACTTTTTGGGTGCGGCTGCCCTCCCACCCCTCCACTATTTATAGGTGGGGAGAGAAGGGGGCCGGCCCCTTTAGATCTCATCTAGGGTTGGGGGCGGCGGCCAAGGGGGGGAGGAGTGCCTCCCAAGTCAAGTGGAGGCCCTCCCCCTTAGGGTTTCCCCTCTCCCATGCGCATGGGCCTTGGGGGGGCTGGTGCCCCGGCCCATTTATGCTAGGGCGCCCCTTACAGCCCATGCTGCTGTATTGGACGTGGTGGAACAATTTCCGGACCTCCGGACCCCTCCGGAATCCTCCGGAACCTTCTGGAAGCTTCCCGGTACAATACCAGAAAAACCCGAACTTTTCCCGGAACCCGAACGACAACTTTCCATATATAAATCTTTACCTCCGGACCATTCCGTAACTCCTCATGACGTCCGAGATCTCATCCGGAACTCCTCGGTAACCACGTATATCTATTCCCTATAACCCTAGCGTCATCGAACCTTAAGTGTGTAGACCCTACGGGTTCGGGAGACATGTAGACATGACTAAGACAACTCTCCGATCAATAACCAACAGTGGGATCTGGATACCCATCTTGGCTCCCACATGCTCCACGATGATCTCATCGGATGAACCACGATGTCGAGGATTCGATCAATCCCGTATACAATTCCCTTTGTCTAGCGGTATAGTACTCGCCCGAGATTCGATCGTCGGTATCCTGATACCTTGTTCAATCTCGTTACCGGCAAGTCTCTTTACTGCTCCGTAACACATCATCCCGTGATCAACCCCTTGGTCACATTGTGCACATTATGATGATGTCCTACCGAGTGGGCCCAGAGATACCTCTCCGTCACACGGAGTGACAAATCCAGTCTCGATTCGTACAACCCAATGTACACTTTCGGAGATACCCGTAGTGCACCTTTATAGCCACCCAGTTACATTGTGACGTTTGGTACACCCAAAGCATTCCTACAGTATCCGGGAGTTGCACAATCTCATGGTCTAAGGAAATGATACTTGACATTAGAAAAGCTTTAGCATACGAACTATACGATCTTTGTGCTAGGCTTAGGATTGGGTCTTGTCCATCACATCATTCTCCTAATGATGTGATCCCGTTATCAACCACATCCAATGTCCATGGTCAGGAAACCGTAACCATCTATTGATCAACGAGCTAGTCAACTAGAGGCTTACTAGGGACATGGTGTTGTCTATGTATCCACACATGTATCTGAGTTTCCTATCAATACAATTATAGCATAGATAATAAACGATTATCATGAACAAGGAAATATAATAATAATAACTAATTTATTATTGCCTCTAGGGCATATTTCCAACAGTCTCCCACTTGCACTAGAGTCAATAATCTAGTTCACATCGCCATGTGATTGACACTCACAGGTCACATCGCCATGTGACCAACATCCAAAGAGTTTACTAGTGTCACTAAACTAGTTCACATCATCATGTGATTAAGACTCAATGAGTTCTGGGGTTTGATCATGTTTTGCTTGTGAGAGAGGTTTTAGTCAACGGGTCTGCAACATTCAGATCCGTATGTACTTTGCAAATCTCTATGTCATATTGTAAATGCTTCTTCCACGCTCCACTTGGAGCTATTCCAAATGGTTGCTCTACTATATGTATCCGGTTTACTACTCAGAGTCATTCGGATAGGTGTTAAAGCTTGCATTGACGTAACCCTTTACGCCGAACTCTTTATCACCTCCATAATCGAGAAACATGTCCTTATTTACTCCAAGGACAATTTTAACCGCTGTCCAATGATCCATTCCTGGATCATTCTTGTACCCCTTGACTGACTCATGGCAAGGCACACTTCAGTGCGGTACACAAAGATAGCGTGCATTATAGAGCCTACGCCCTGAAGCATAGGGGACGACCTTCGTCCTTTCTCTCGCTTCTGCCGTGGTCGAGCTTTAACTCTTAACTTCATACCTTACAACTCAGGCAAGAACTCCTTCTTTGACTGATCCATCTTGAACACCTTCAAGATCATGTCAAGGTATGTGCTGATTTGAAAGTACCATTTAGCGGTTTTTTATCTATCCTCATAGATCTTGATGCTCAATGTTCAAGCAGCTTAATCCAGGTTTTCTATTGAAAAACACTTTTCAAATAACCCTATATGCTTTCCTGAAATTCTACATCATTTCTGATCAACAATATGTCAACAACATATACTCATCAGAAATTCCATAGTGCTCCCACTCACTTCTTTGGAAATACAAGTTTCTCATAAACTTTGTATGAACCCAAAATTCTTTGATCATCTCATCAAAGCGCACATTCCAACTCCGAGATGCTTACTCCAGTCCTTACAAGGATTGCTAGAGCTTTGCATATATGTTAGCGTTTTTCAGGATTGACAAAACCTTCTGGTTGTATCACATACAACCTTTCCTCAAGGATATCGTCGAGGAAACAATGTTTTGACATCCTATCTGCAAGATTTCATAAATCATGCAGTAATTGCTAATATAATTCCAATAGACTCTTAGCATCGCTACGAGTGAGAAAGTCTCATCGTAGTCAACTCCTTGAACTTGTCGGAAAACATCTTAACGACAAGTTGAGCTTTCTTAATGGTGATACTTACCATCATTGTTCCGCCTTCCTTTTAAAATCCATCTGCACTCCAACAGCCTTACGACCATCAAGTAGTTCTTCCAAAGTCTACACTTTGTTTCCATACATGGATCCTCTCTCGGATTTTATGACCTCTAGCCATTTGTCGGAATCCGGGACCACCATCGCTTCTCCATAGCTCGTAGGTTCATTGTTGTCTAGCAACATGACCTTCAAGACATGATTACTGTACCACTCTGAAGTAGTACGCATCCTTGTCACCCTACGAGGTCCGGTAGTGACTTGATCCGAAGTTTCATGATCACCATCATCAACTTCCACTTCAATTGATGTAGGTGCCATAGGAACAACTTCCTGTGCCTTGCTACACACTGGTTGAAGTGATGGTTCAATAACCTCATCAAGTCTCCACCATCCTCCCACTCAATTCTTTCGAGAGAAACTTTTCCTTGAGAAAGGACTCGTTTCTAGAAACAATTACTTTTGCTTCTGGATCTGAGATAGGAGGTATACCCAACTGTTTTGGGTGTTCTATGAAGATGCATTTTTATCCGCTTTGGGTTCGAGCTCATCAACCTGAAACTTTTTCACATAAGCGTTGCAGCCCCAAACTTTTAAGAAACGACAACTTAGGTTTCTCCAAACCATAGTTCAAACGGTGTCGTCTCAACGGAATTATGTGGTGCCCTATTAAAGTGATTGTGGTTGTCTCTAATGCCTAACCCATGAACGATAGTGGTAATTCGATAAGAGACATCATGGTATGCCCCATATCCAATAGGGTGCATCTATGATGTTCGGACACACCATCACACTATGGTGTTCCAGGCGGTGTTAGTTGTGAAACAATTTCCACAATGTCTCAATTGTGTACCAAACTCGTAACTCAGATATCCATCTTTATGATCATATCACAGACATTTCATCCTCTTGTCACGAAGATCTTCAACTTCACTCTGAAATTACTTGAACCATTCAATAATTCAGACTTGTGTTTCATCAAGTAAATATACTCAACATCTACTCAAATCATTTGTTAAGTAAGAACATAACGATATTCACTGCATGCCTCAAAGACTCATTGGACTGCACACATCAAAATGTGTTACTTCCAACAAGTTGCTATCTTATTCCATCTTCTTTGAAACGAGGCTTTTCACTCATCTTGCCCATGTGGTATGATTTGCATATCTCAAGTGATTCAAAATCAAGTGAGTCCAAACGATCCATCTGCATGGAGTTTCTTCATGCGTATACACCAATAGACATGGTTCGCATGTCTCAAACTTTTCAAAAATGAGTGAGTCCAAAGATCCATCAACATGGAGCTTCTTCATGCCTTTTACACCAATATGACTTACATGGCAGTGCCACAAGTAAGTGGTACTATCATTACTATCTTATATCTTTTGGCATGAAAATGTGTATCACTACGATCGAGATTCAATAAACCATTCCTTTTAGGTGCAAGACCATTGAAGGTATTATTCAAATAAACAGAGTAACCATTATTCTCCTCAAATGAATAACCGTATTGAGATAGACATAATCCAATCATGTCTATGCTCAACGCAAACACCAAATAACCATTATTTAGGTTTCACACCAATCTCGATGGTAGAGGGAGCGTGCGATGCTTGATCACATCAACCTTGGAAACACTTCCAACACATATCGTCGGCTCACCTTTAGCTAGTCTCCGTTTATTCCGTAGCTTTTATTTCGAGTTACTAACACTTAGCAACCGAACCAGTATCTAATACCCTGGTGCTACTAGGAGTACTAGTAAAGTACACATTAACATAATGTATATCCAATATACATCTATCGACCTTGCCAGCCTTCTCATTTACCAAGTACCTAGGGTAGTTCTTCTTCAAAGGTCCGTTCCTCATTACGAAGCACTTAGTCTCGGGTTTGGGTTCAACCACAGGTTTCTTCAATCGAGCAAGAACTGATTTGCCGTTTCATGAAGTACCCCTTCTTGCCCTTGCCCTTCTTGAAACTAGTGGTTTCATTAACCATCAACAATTGATGCTCCTTCTTGATTTCTACATTCGCGATTGTCGAACATTGCGCATAGCTCAAGGATCATCATATCTATCCTGTTATGTTATAGTTCATCACGAAGCTCTAGTAGCTTGGTGGCAATGTCTTTGGAGAAACATCACTATCTCATCTGGAAGATTAACTCCCACTCGATTCAAGTGATTGTTGTACCCAGACAATCTGAGTATGAGCTCAACGATTGAGATCTTCTCCCTTAGTTTGTAGGCTAGAAAACTCGTCGGAGGTCTCATACCTCTTGACGTGGGCACGAGCCTGAAATCCCAATTTCAGCTCTTGGAACATCTCGTATGTTCTGCGACATTCCAAAAATGTCCTTGGTGCCTCAATTCTAAACCATTTAACATTACCAAACTATCATGTAGTCATCAAAACGTGTATGTCAGATGTTCGCAACATCCACGTAATTCACGCTCGAGGTCTAGCACACCGAGCGGTGCATTAAGGACATAAGCCTTGTACTGTCCGCATAATTGCTACTGTCAACTTTCAACTGAATTTTCTCTAGGAACATATCTAAACAAGAGGGACTAAAGCGCGAAGCCACGACATAATTAGCAAAGACCTTTTGACTATGTTCAGGATAATTAAGTTCATCTTATGAACTCCCACTCAGATAGACATCCCTCTTAGTCATCTAAGTGATTACATGATCCGAGTCAACTAGGCCATGTCCGATCATCACGTGAGACGGACTAGTCATCATCGGTGAACATCTTCATGTTGATCGTATCTACCATACGACTCATGCTCGACCTTTCGATCTCTTGTGTTCCGAGGCCATGTATGTACATGCTAGGCTCGTCAAGTCAACCTAAGTGTTTCGCGTGTGTAAATCTGTCTTACACCTGTTGTATGTGAACGTTAGAATCTATCACACCCGATCATCACGTGGTGCTTCGAAACAACGAACTTTCGCAACGGTGCACAGTTAGGGAGAACACTTTCTTGAAATTTTAATGAGTGATCATCTTATTTACTACCGTCGTTCTAAGCAAATAAGATGCATAAACATGATAAACATCACATGCAATCAAAAGGTGACATGATATGGCCAATATCATTTTGCTCCTTTTAATCTCCTTCTTCGGGGCTCCATGATCATCATCATCACCGGCATGACACCATGATCTCCATCATCATGATCTCCATCATCGTGTCTCCATGAAGTTGTCTCGCCAACTATTACTTCTACTACTATGGCTAACGGTTTAGCAATTAAGTAAAGTAATTACATGGCGTTGTTCATTGACACGCAGGTCATACAATAAATTAAGACAACTCATATGGCTCCTGCTGGTTGTCATACTCATCGACATGCAAGTCGTGATTCCTATTACAAGAACATGATCAATCTCATACATCACATATATCATTCATCACATTCTTTTGGCCATATCACATCACATAGCATACCCTGCAAAAACAAGTTAGACGTCCTCTAATTGTTGTTGCATGTTTTACGTGGCTGCTATGGGTTTCTAGCAAGAACGTTTCTTACCTACGCAAAACCAAAACGTGATATGTCAATTGCTATTTACCCTTCATAAGGACCCTTTTCATCGAATCCGATCCGAGTAAAGCGGGAGAGACTGGCACACGCTAGCCACCTTATGCAACAAGTGCATGTCAGTCGGTGGAACCTGTCTCACGTAAAGTGTATGCGTGTAAGGTCGGTCCGGCCGCTTGATCCCACAATACCGTCGAAACAAGATTGGACTAGTAACGGTAAGCATATTGAACAAAATCAACGCCCACAACAACTTGTGTTCTACTCATGCATAGAAACTACGCATAGACCTAGCTCATGATGCCACTGTTGGGGAATGTAGCAAAAATTCAAAATTTTCCTACGAGTCACCAAGATCTATCTATGGAGAAACTAGCAATGAGGGGAAGGAGAGTGCATCTACATACCCTTGTAGATCGATAGGCGGAAGCGTTCAAGAGAACGGGGTTGAAGGAGTCGTACTCGTCGTGATCCAAATCACCGGAGATCCTAGTGCCGAACGGACGGCACCTCCGTGTTCAACACACGTACAGCCCGGTGACGTCTCCCATGCCTTGATCCAGCAAGGAGAGAGGGAGAGGTTAGAAGACTCCGTCCAGCAGCTGCACGACGGCTTGGTGTTGGTGGAGGAGCGTGGCAATCCTGCAGGGCTTCGCCAAGCACCGCGGGAGAGGAGGAGTACTTGGGAGAGGGGGAGGGCTGCGCCAGAACTTTTTGGGTGCGGCTGCCCTCCCACCCCTCCACTATTTATAGGTGGGGAGAGAAGGGGCCGGCCCCTTTAGATCTCATCTAGGGTTGGGGGCGGCGGCCAAGAGGGGGAGGAGTGCCTCCCAAGTCAAGTGGAGGCCCTGCCCCTTGGGGTTTCCCCTCTCCCATGCGCATGGGCCTTGGGGGGGCTGGTGCCCCTGGCCCATTAAGGCTAGGGCGCCCCCTTACAGCCCATGCTGTTGTATTGGACGTGGTGGAAAAATTTCTGGACCTCTGGACCCCTCCGGAATCCTCCGGAACCTTCTGGAAGCTTCCCGGTACAATACCAGAAAAACCCGAACTTTTCCCGGAACCCGAACAACAACTTTCCATATATAAATATTTACCTCCGGACCATTCCGGAACTCCTCGTGACGTCAGAGATCTCATCCGGGACTCCGAACAACATTCAGTAACCATGTATATCTATTCCCTATAACTGTAGCGTCATCGAACCTTAAGTGTGTAGACCCTACGGGTTCGGGAGACATGTAGACATGACTGAGACAACTCTCCGGTCAATAACCAACAGCGGGATCTGGATACCCATGTTGGCTCCCACATGCTCCACGATGATCTCATCGAATGAACCACGATGTCGAGGATTCGATCAATCCCGTATACAATTCCCTTTGTCTAGCGGTATAGTACTCGCCCGAGATTCGATCGTCGGTATCCCGATACCTTGTTCAATCTCGTTACCGGCAAGTCTCTTTACTCGTTCCGTAACACATCATCCCGTGATCAACCCCTTGGTCACATTGTGCACATTATGATGATGTCCTACCGAGTGGGCCAGAGATACCTCTCCGTCACGGAGTGACAAATCCGATCTTGATTCGTGCCAACCCAATGTACACTTTCGGAGATACCCGTAGTGCACCTTTATAGCCACCCGATTCACGTTGTGGCGTTTGGTACACCCAAAGCATTCCTACGGTATCCGGAGTTGCACAATCTCATGGTCTAAGGAAATGATACTTGACATTAGAAAAGCTTTAGCATACGAACTATACGATCTTTGTGCTAGGCTTAGGATTGGGTCTTGTCCATCACATCATTCTCCTAATGATGTGATCCCGTTATCAACGACATCCAATGTCCATGGTCAGGAAACCGTAACCATCTATTGATCAACGAGCTAGTCTACTAGAGGCTTACTAGGGACATGGTGTTGTCTATGTATCCACACATGTATCTGAGTTTCCTATCAATACAATTATAGCATAGATAATAAATGATTATCATGAACAAGGAAATATAATAATAATAACTAATTTATTATTGCCTCTAGGGCATATTTCCAACATAAACCTTTTCTATTGCATCTTGTTGTTTAACCATCCCATGGGTTCCATACCCACAGAGGATACTGCCGTTTTTGGCATTTCGCCACGGCAGATTAACGCACGTACCTGGAAACGCAGGGTTTATAATGAATGGGCATTCTTGAGCTCATCATCTGTTATAAAGTTTGAATACCTTCGGGAGTGTTCGGCGTCACGAGTTTGGCCTTATATGCATCAGCTCCGAATCATGTCTTTGGTCAAATGTTGGCTTTGCCCGGCTCCTGGGTTTGCCGCCTTACGTTCCGTTATAATCGGCTAAGGTGGCCAAAGGAGAACTACTGCGATTGTGCCCTGGTTATTCCGGACGAGCACCTCAATAGAGAAAGCCAAAAACTGACTGTCATGATGCAGCGAGAGACTGTTCAACCACTCGAAGACTTATCGGAATCTTTAGGATCCCTCTGCATTAAGGAAGGACCGTTTCCCGTTCATGTACACACGCGCACGTATTCGGATACACGCGAAGGTACCAGGGGCTACATAGTAGCCCCAACATTAGACTCCCATGGCTAAGCGAAAGTGTTATAGCTATATAGTCCGGTTGCCTAGTTCGACGTGTGATCACCTCCTTAACGGACCAAGACGTTGGATCAAGTGTGATTAAGCATATTTTTTGCGAACACCCCCGCATTGTTTGCGTGGGGGCTGAAGCCAACGACTGCTATCTTTCGGATTACACATTCATATATATACATATACATATATATACATATACATATATATATATATATATATATATATAGGACAAATGTTTCCTACAAGCAGTGGTAGTTACCACCACTTGCATTTTGTATGTTGTATGTAGTATCTATCGAAACCAAGAGTATGTACGTGTAGTATGTAGTATATAACAATGATTAGGTAATATATATATACTAATTTTTAGGTAGTATGTACCATGTTTTGAGTATGTTTTTTACATACAAATATGTACGTATTTCACAAATGTAACAAAAACTATGGGCTCATATGCAATTTTTTCATGTAACTTGCTTTAAAATATCTTAGATATATTATATGAACATATTTAAAATAATAAAATAGTATATATAGTACCACATGGTAGTATATGAGATATATGGGGTAACTATCACCGGGTGGTAGGATATATATATATATATATATATATATATATATATATATATATATATATATATATATATATATATGTAAACGGCCGAACAGGGGACACAATAATACTTTCAGGCAAAAAGTATAAATATAAGCCTTGTAACCAAAATAACATTGTTTTTACAATGATTCGATTCATCACTCGAATAAGACATTCTTCGAGCACCGCGCCTCTATTAGACGGGCACCTTCTGTGACCTGCGCCAAGTAGTGCTCGGCCGGATATTGGCCCCCCGCCGGATCTTGGGTCGCTATAATATTGGCCTCCATATCCGTCCAATAGGCTTTAATGCGGGCAAGAGCCATCTGTGCACCCTCTATGCACGCCGACCTCTTCATGGCGTCGATCCGAGGCACGGCCCCAAAGAATTGCTGCACCAAGCCAAAGTAACTATCCGGCTTAGGCCCGTTCGGCCAAAGATGGTCTATCACAGACCGCATTGCAAGACCGGACAGCCTGTGAAGCTCCGCTACAGCAGCCATCTTGTCACTTAGCGGCAGCGGGCGAGTGGGAGCATTGAATTGCGACCAGAAAAGCTTCTCCACTTCCTTATCACCCTGATCCTCGAAGAACTTGGCAGCATCAGCCGTACTCTTCGCCAAATCCGCATACGCGTCCGCAGGACTCCAGCGCCCATCCAGGGGAGCGTACTTCGGATCGAAAAACTTCGTCCGTAGCAAGTAGGAGCCTCCAGTCGCGATTTTACCAGCCTGTTGAAGTTCCTCCTCAAGACCTCGAAGCGCGGCACGTATTTCCTTGGTGGCATTACGCGCCTTGTCCAGCTCGGCCAAACTTTCCTTATGCTCCTTTTCAAGGACCTCATTCTGGTCAGCGGCATTTTTTTACTCCACAACCATTTCGGCCATTTTTTCCTCGCTTCGGCGATGAGCTGCCTGTTCGGCTCTCAATTCTTCGGCCGCCTTTAGGGCAGCCACATTGCTAACCCGAGCTTGTTCCCTGGCTTGGACAAGTTCTGCCCTCAGGGCCTCCATGGCAGCAGCACCATCTGCAGTCCGAATATATTACATTAATATCATGCCGCCTCCATATTTTCATATACAAAGGAAGGTAGAGCACATACCTTGTGATTTGTCCAGCCGCTCGTTCACCAGCGTGATATCAGCATCACTCGATCGAATTTGCCTTGTTAATTCGGCAACTTCAACGGACTGGCCGGCGTCCGGACTCACAAGTACCTGCACACGTTTACAGCACTATCATTAGTTTTTGATCCCCTGTTTGCCGCCTAGGGCGGGCAACCACAGTCTCAGGGGCTACTATCTATATGGAGCACACCTAACGCGTGCCTCACAGCCAAAAACAGGGTATTCTTCACTACATACCTCAAAGCCTCTGAGCAGACTTGTAAATGCTTCATTCAAACCGCTTGTAGTAGAGGAAATCTTCCTGAGCACCGCGCTCATTAGTGAGCGGTGCTCCTCTGAGAGCGCAGCTCGCTCTAGTAGGCCCGTCAGTATGTCCGGCCGAACATCGAAATGTGCCGGACCCTGCCCATCGCCCCTCACGGGAGCCAAACGCTTCGAGCCCAGGGCGGCTGACGCATTGGCCTCCGGCTTCGGTAGATCCGGACTCCTCCATGACGACACCTCGGTGTCGCCCGCTTCGCGAGCCGGAGAGGTAGGTGGGGTCTCGCTCTCCATCATCTCCGGAGGAAGATCCCCCGAAGACGGACTCTATTGAGAAGGGCTGCTAGCCGGACTACGAAAGACGAACCCTGGTTATTGATCTAGGAGAAACGCAGCACCTTCGAATTAAAAATTGACTTACAGCTCGGTGGAGGGCTGGCCCGTTGGCGGGCACGATGCGGTGAGGGTGCCCGTCGAGGCAGAGCCCCCTGGTGACATCTTTTTCGCTGGTATGGGCATCTTCGTCTCTGAGTCTTCGGAGGCAGCCCTCTTCTTCCCGCGCGGGGAGGAGGCCTTAGCCCCCCTTCCCGTTTATCCTCCTTAGGAGAGGCAACAATTCCCCTGGTTCGGATGCGCAGTGTTTGGAGTTTGGTTTCTTCGTTCTTCCCCTTGTCTTTCCCTGAGGGCATTCTGCTGAGTACCCGGTCAAGCATCCTGGCCATGGTGGGGCCAGGCAAGCCTTCGGGAAGTGGCGCCGGACACCTGATTCTCTCCGCCTTGCTGAGCCATTCCTGGACGCGGATGATTTTCAGAATAAACAATTATGACACATACAAAACACGGTGTCCGGTATCAAGTTTACTTACTTGGGTATCTAGGCGGTTGCAGCTTAGGCCCGCATCCTCGGTGGTGTCCGGACACTTTACTTTCGGTCCGAAGAATAGTCTGCACATCCCTTCGAGCTTTAGGCCGAAGAAGTGCTTGACAGTCCGCGGACCCTCCGAATTGAACTCCCACATCCGGAGAGGCTGGCGTTGGCACGGTAACATCCGCCGGATTAACATCACTTGCACTATGCTGACAAGGTTAATGTCCCTCTCAAGAAGCTCTCGGATGCGATTCTGCAGTACTGGTATATCACCAGCGGATCCCCAATTCCTCCCTACGTCTATCCAAGACGCCAACTGTGACGGAGGACCCGAGCGAAACTCGGGGGCAGCCACCCACTTTGTGCCCCTAGGAGCCGTGACATAAAACCACCTCCGCTGCCATACATCGGATATTTCTGGGAAAGAACCCTCTGGACACGGGGCATCGGCGTTCCTGCTTATTATGGCGCCTCCGCACTCCACATGTCGCCCCTCGATCATCTTCGGCGTCACATTGAAGGTCTTGAGCCATAAGCCGAAGTGTGGGGTGACGTGGAGAAAAGCCTCGCACACGATAATGAACGACGAGATATGGAGGATAGCGTCTGGAGCCAGATCATGAAAATCCAACCCATAATAGAACATGAGCCCCCTCACGAAGGGATCGAGGGTGAAACCCAAACCGCGGAGGAAGTGTGGGACGAAAACGACACACTCATTGGGCTCCGGCGTAGGGATGACCTGCCCTGGAGCAGGAAGCCTGTGCTGGATATCTGCGGTCAAGTATCCGACCTCCCTAAGCTTTGCAATGTCCTTCTCTTCAATCGAGGAGGCCACCCACCGGCCTTGAGGGTCAGATCCGGACATATTGGAGGATTCCGGAGGGGTGGAGCTTAGGTTTTGGGTGTTAGAACTCGAGGGGCGAGAAGGCGCGATGAAGGTGAAAAAAGAGGCGTAGGTCTCGACCCCCTTATAAAGAGGGTGAATATCAAGAGTCCCGGTGTTACTGTTTGGGGCCTATCTAGAAAACACACGGGTTATACCAGTAGCCGTCGTGGGGTCACGCGTGCTCACATTGATGGAAAATCCCGTAATAAGAGGAATACGATCTCTGCCTTGACGGGATGAGCCGATAAAACCGCCTCGTAACACGAGTCCTTGTGGGGCAGGAAACGTCGGTTCGCGTTGGACCGAGCCCCGATGCAAAGGCACGACGCACGAAGATTGCCAGCAAATCAGATCTATACCATACGAAGATCATCTTGTGGATCCGGACACGGTTTGAGTGTTCGATAATTACCTTGGAGTATTCGGAGGAGGAACCCGCCCTGCAATGCCGAAGACAAGACTGCGCGTCGGACTCATCGTCATTGAAGCCTGGTTCGAGGGCTACCGAGGAGTCCTGGATTAGGGGGTATCCGGACAGCCGGACTGTGTACAACGTCCGGACTATTGAAGCGTGAAGACACAAGACTCAAGACTTCGGCCCGTGTCCGGATGGGACTTTCCTTGGCATGGAAGGCAAGCTTGGCGATCCGGATATTATATTTCCTTCCTTGTAACCGACTCCATGTAACCCCTAGCCCTCTCCGATGTCTATATAAACCGGATAGGTTGGTCCTTAGAAGGCCGATCACAATTACAATCATACCATCATAGGCTAGCTCTTAGGGTTTAGCCTCTACGATCTCGTGGTAGATCTACTCTTGTACTACCCATATTATCAATATTAATCAAGCAGGAAGTAGGGTTTTACCTCCATCGAGAGGGCCCGAACCTGGGTAAACATCTGTGTCCCTTGCTTCCTGTTACCATCAGCCTTGACGCACAGATCGGGACCCCCTACCCGAGATCCGCCGGTTTT
The DNA here is from genome assembly GCA_021605145.1 of Aegilops bicornis. NCBI lineage: Eukaryota > Viridiplantae > Streptophyta > Magnoliopsida > Poales > Poaceae > Aegilops > Aegilops bicornis. Next base: position 61,207,827 of record CM038673.1, on the reverse strand, counting down.
GACACCGACACCCGCCCTGCAATGAAGAATAACGAACGAAGAACGAGAATGAAGAAGAATAAGGGAGAGAGATAAAAGTAAAGGTAAAAGTGGTAGATGATAGATCGATTGTGTGTTGTTTAATCGTTCGTCACCACTTGTCTATATAAGAGGCGGATGGACTTCCCGTAAAAAATAAGTTTCCTTGTCGTCCAAATCATCAAAACCTAGCCAAATTCGGACTTCTCACGACTTCCAGCCCGGATATCCGGCTCTAGGCCCGGATAATCCGGCCTAGACCAGTTTTATGACAGCAGCTCACTGTTTTGACTCTAGAGTCCACATATGACCTCGGATTTGGACAATTTTTATATGAAAATCAACCGTCTCGACGGGACACACAACTTTCATGTTGAACACTTTTCAATCTGAGGGCATCGTGAGGGTGTTTTGGGCCGTTTTCTCAAATCTGCAGCAGAAAAACTCGTCCGGACGTCCGGACGATTGCCCGGATTGTCCGGCCTTTACCCAGATCATCCGGGACTTGACCCAGATCATCCGGCTTCAACTTTTAGCTTCTGTTGTTGTGGTGCCTCGATTTCCCGGATGATCTAGGCCTTGGCCCGGATGATCCGGCCAAACATTGCTGCAGCGTACAGTTTCGGCCGTAACTTTTGCATACAACCTCGGATTAAGACGATTTTTATATCAAAATCGTCCGCTTCAACGAGGTGAGGAACTTTGAAGTTGTAGCTTTTTCCATCTGAGACCATCTTAATTAGGTTTCATGACATTCTTTAATCTGACGTCAACACGGGTATTTCCAAAATTGTCATATCTTTTGCACCTGAGCTCTGTTTTGGACCATCTTCATATCTATTTCGATCATCCTGAAGAGAGCCATCAATTGGTGACATGAACTCATCGTTTTAACCTCATCTCATTATAGCCTCAAACCACTCTTTGTGATCATGCCATTTTCAAGCGTCAACACATGCCCCCCTGTTTTTCGACAAAGCTTGCGCTCTGAAAAATAACTTGCAATACGTTGGTCTAAGGACGATGTCAACACTCCATCGGTCATTTATATGCGCTTAGGGCGATAATTTCTATATCTGCTATGTTTTTGCTTAGGGCTATAGTTATATATCGGCCACTTTGATTAGCGACAAAATACAGCTAATCGAATATATGGCGGTGAGGTAAAACCCTTGCATGATGTAATAAGTTATATTGCGTCCATGGATCAAAATAAGTCCACGGAGGGTAACCAGTCATACCTGAGGATGAATTCCATGGCATATGCATTAATGACATAGTTGAAGAATATGGAGGTTGTTTGAATCTAAGATTTTGATGTGCAAACCTTCGGCTTGGTTGTTCAAAGCTTGCACTCTTCTCTTTCTTCACCTTTGCCGCACTTATTGCAATGGAATCTTGCATATTATTCTTGTTTTTAGTACTTCCTTTGGGAACCCATGCCATGTTCATCTTTTCAAGTTCTTGTGCACTAAGCTTTTGCACTTTCTTCTTTTGCCAATACGGTAAGCCGAGCGAGCACCCCGGCTGCGATTTTGTTTGAGGTAATGGCAATTCTTGTTTTATCTTGTGCACTCCCAATTTCCTCCCTTCAGATTTGGCACTTGATTGACTTGCCTCATTGCCTTTTGTAGCCAATGTCGACACTTTAATTGGCTCTTTTTCATTTGAGATCATATCTGAAGTGGCACTCTTATGACCATCTCTTTTGATGCGGTAGACTTGCTCAAATACCTCCTTATTCTTCCTTGTGCTCCGGACCGATTCTTTTTTATTAAAACGGTCTCGAACATATGACTGCTCATTGAACGTTGGTCTTCTTGAAGCTGCATAATATTGGTCGGATGGTTTATAATAATATGGAGAATGTGCCCTTGTATCATACCTGCCATATGATAGATATGAATTTATGTGAGCATAGGGAGGCATCCACGACATTGGCATTGACGGCCCAAAATAAGGATATGAACATGTTGCATTCAAATTCTCTTCTTGCCAATACCGATCCTTGGATTTGCACCTAGGGGGTGGTCTTGAATTAATGGGTGATAATGCTCTCATGTATGCCTCATAGATAATGGTAGGTGATTCTATCGAACCAATTCCACATGACTATTGTATGTGGTTTATCATTCTGCGAAGCCATACACATTCACATGTTGCTTCAAGTAATGAAATTATTTCATAATGATTGGTAGATGTTGCCACCAGAGTCTACTTAAAAGACTTCCATGATATAGCAGTACCACCATGTAGGAACACAAAGCTGGTCTGTGATATGGCATTATCGGGATCAAACAAATGGTCGGCATCTGCATATCCAATCATATGAGAGTCATGATTTCTCTGGAACTGGAAAAATAGGCCAAGATCCTTTGTGCCTTGGAGATATCGAAAGATATTCTTCACTCCATACCAATGACGTTTGGTGGGAGTTGCGCTATGTCTAGCAAGTATATTTACTGCAAATGCAATATCAGGTCTCGTGCAATTTGCAAGATACATAAGCGCTCCAACGGCACTGAGGTATGGAACTTCAGGTCCCAACACCTCTTCTCCATCACCCCTTAGCCTGGACGGATCTTTCTCTATGTCTAGAGGTCGAACCACCACAGGAGTTTTAGACAGATAGGATTTGTCCATATTGAATTTCTTCAATATTTTATGGATATAGGTAGCTTGTTGTACCATGATTCTTGAGGGAAGGTGCCCAAGTTGAATACCTAAGAAAATTTTGGTTTTACCTAAATCCTTCATCTCTAATTCCATCTTTAGGTGATTGTGTGCTTCATGAACGTCTGGTGTGCTGCCAATGATGTTGAGATCATCAACGTACATAGAAATGATGCAAAATCCTGTAGAGGGCTTCTTGATGAAAATACATGGGCAATCACTACTATTGGAGTAACATTTCTGAAGAAGGAACTCACTGAGTCGGTTGTACCACATCCATTCCGACTACCTTAAGCCATATAATGACTTATTCAGCTTTACACAATACATGTTGCGATTTGCACTTTTATTCGGGACAAAGATTCCGTCGGCAACCTTCATATATATGTCTAAATCTAGTGACCCATAAAGATATGTGGTCACAACGACCATCAACTGCATAGATAGACGATTTTGCACTGCCAAAGATATAAGATATCAGAAAGTGATTCCACTCATTAGTGGGGAGTATGTTTCATTGAAATCAATGTCGGGTTTCTGCGTGAAACCTTGTGCTACGAGACTCACTTTATATCTCACCACCTCATTGTTTTCATTCTGCTTCTGGAGAAAGCCCCATTTGAATCCCACAGGGAAAACACTGGGAGGTGTCGGTATTGCTTCAGTGAATACCTTTCTATTGTTAAGCGAGGCAATTTCTTCTTGGATTGCATTCTTCCATTTAGGCCAGTCGGAGTGCTTTTGGCACTCAGCGATAGTCCTTGGATCATGATTAGTGAGAAGGATATCTGCAATCTTTTCAGCAAAATATATGTCGACAGTCGTAGTCTTACGGTCAAATGATTCTCCAGAATCAACATAGTTGACGGAAATTTCCTGCACCCATGATTTCCCAATACGATTGAGTCGGGGTGTTCTGATGTCCCGGTCAGTTTGTGCACCGAGCTGGGTTGTGAAGGTTCCCCTTCCACTGGGTGTATACTACCCATCAGGTGTTTGTCGACGTTGAGTTGACCTACATTTACTGACTCTGATGTTTTTCTCCACAATTTCCTTTGCTGCTTGCTAGAAGTTTGCTCCAGGTCAGAGGTCGTACTACTCCCCCTCTTTTTAGGAACAGAGAGTTGAGTGGTTTTTATTGGTACCTCCACTCTGTTGGGCACATTTCTGGACGGATTTAAGGATTTTGTAACACTTCAGATCAGTAAATGAATCTGGCAGATTATTTGCAAGATGTTGCAAATTAATGATCTTCCGAACTTGAAGTTCGGTCTCTTGGGTACGTGGATCAGAGGATGAAATGGCATGAGCATTCCAATCAATTTCAGGGCATTCTTTCTGGTACTTGAATTCTCCCCCTAATGCCGGAAAATGTTCCTCATTAAATATGCAATCAGCGTGACGGGTCGTGAACAGATCCCCAGTCAGGTACTTGATAATCGCTGGCGATTTGTACCCCACATAGATGCCCAACTTCCTCTGTGGGCTCATAGATGTCCACTGTGGTGGTGAGATCGGGATTTATGCAGCACATCCAAACTTACGCATGTGGGAAATACTAGGAGGATTTGCACGTACCAATTGCAGAAGGGGAGTATTGTGATATGCAGTTGGCCACAATTGTATCAAGTCAGCATTGTGTAAAACAGCGTGACCCAACAAGAGGTTGGCAAGTTGCAATTCGTCAACAAAGGTCTTGCAATAAGTTTGATCTTCTTAATCAATTATTCAGCCAAACCATTTTGTGTATGGACATATGGAATAGAATGCTGAACTTCAATCCCCAAAGCCATGCAATAATCATTGAAAGCACGTGAGGAGAATTCTGCAGCATTGTCCATTCGAATTGATTTAATTCGACTTTCTGAATAATGGGCTTGCAACTTATTGACTTGCCTCATTATCTTGGCAAATGCATGGTTTCGGCGGATAGAAGACACACATGTGACCATCGTGTAGATGCGTCAATGAGAACCATGAAATACCTGAAAGGTCCAAATAATGGTTTTATGAGACCACAAATGTCTCCTTAAATATGTTCAAGGAACTAAAGTGGTTCAGCTTATATTTTTATGTGTGAGGGCCTCAAAATTAGATTTCCCGTGGCACAAGATGTGCACATAAAGTCTAAAGATTGAGGAAATTTTGACTCAAGCAAATTATGACCAATAGAATTGCTAGTAATTTTTCTCATCATCACGATTCCAAGATGGCCTAGGCGATCATGCCAGGTTTAGAATACGTTAACATTATGAAAATTACTTTGTATGCAACATGTTCCACGTATTTGATATACGTATAGTCAGGGGCGGAGCCGGCGTACAGCCGTTGGGTTCAACTGACCCAATGAGTCTTCCCTGCCACGTACATGTTCATGGGTACTCACTAGTATGAATCCAGTAACTTTTCAAGACTGAACCCATTTAAACGTAGGAGAGCTCCTAACCGGCGCCTTAAGCGCCGGTTCAGGAAGCTGGCGCTCACACGCCGCACCTCATGGGCCGGCCCACCACGCGCTGAGGAAGGAAAAATGTCTCGCGAAAAAAACTGCAGGTACACTCACTCGAACTCACGCCTTGAAACTACAAGGGAGGAACCATTCCGCTAACCACTACAACAAGTAACAACTATTGACTACAACGAACGCGAAATGTATAAGAACCAATAAATTAGCGCTATTTATTAGATTTCCTAATTATTTTAAAAACACTTCATCAAATTTTGAAAAAAGTTTACGAATTAAAAAAAAATAGTTTATTGATGTTTAAGAAAAGTTCAGTAAACTAAAAAAGTTCATCTATTTGAAAAAAAAAAATCATCCTTCTTTTTTAAAAATATTTCATCGCATCTAAAAAAAGTTCAACGAATTTGAAAAAACGTTCATCCTTCTTTTTTTAAGAAAAGTTCATCGAATTTAAAAAAGTTCAACGAAATTGAAAAAATGTTCATCCTTCTTTTTTAAGAAAAGTTCATCAAATCTAAAAAAAGTTCAACGAATTTGAAAAAACAATCGCAATGGGACTCGAACTCCAGGCATAGCGCTGCATGCTAACGAAGCTGGCCAGTTGGGATACTAATTGTGTACATCCTAAAAACAGAGTTTGTTTTTAAGTACCAACCCAAATGGTAGATCCAGGGTTTCAACATTTTCCATTAATTCTTGGAAAAATTGAAAATCTTAAATATGCGAACAAATGTTTCGAATATCGTACGCAAATTTCAAATATTCCTTTTCTTTTAAATGTGAACTATGTTTTTCAAAAACCAAAAAGTGAACAAGTTTCGAAAATTGAATACTTTTTTTGTACTGTGAACAATTTTTAGAAAGGGAATTTAGAATACACATTGAACATTTTCTTAGTATAGGGTGAACATTATTCAAATAAACACTGAACATTTTTTTAAAATACGCTGAACTTTTTTTGAATGCATGCTGAACAAAATTTCTCTACATGATGAACATTTTTTTATACACACTGAACATTTTTTTCATGTATGGTGAACAATATTCAAATGCACATAGAAATTTTTTTTAAATACAAAGAACTCGTTTTGAATGCATGCTGAACAAAATTTCTATACACGATGAAACATTTTTTTATACACGCTGAACATTTTTTCAATGTATGGTGAACATTTGTCCTTAATACGGTGAACAAATTTTGAAATTCGAAAACATGAAAACATGAACAAAATTCGAAAACATGAACAAAATTTGGAATTTCAAAAAACATTTTCTGAAAAGGAAAACGAATTTCGAAAAATCTGAACATATTTTGGATATTGAAAATAGTTCATCCAATTCGAAAACAGTTCATTGAATTTAAAAAAGTTCACTGATTTTCAAAGAAAGTTTATTGAATTTGAAAAAAAATTCATCGATTTTGAAAAAAGTTCATGGAATTTGGTGAGAAAAGTTCATCGATTTTGCAAAAAGTTCACCGAATATGAAAAAAGTTCATCGATTTTGAAGAAAACTTCATCGAATTTGAAAGAAAGTTCATAAAATTGAAAAAAAGTTCATCGATTTTGAAAAAGGCAGAAAAAGGAAAAAGGAAAATAAAAAGAAAAGGCAAAAAGAAAAAACGACAGAAAAAAAGAAAAAAATAAAAACTCGTTAGAAGTAAAGAAGATAGAGGAATTAGATAATCATAGAAGGTGTCTTGGCTGTGTTGGTTAGCGCATTCTGTGAAGACCCCGGCGGCGCGGGTTCGATTCCTTGTCACTTCGTTTTTTGCAGCAAGTTCAGAAAACGAAAAAAAAAATTGAAAAGGGGCCGGCCCATCGCGGAGACAGGGTGTGCGCCCGTTTGTCGAAATAGAAGAAACGGGCGCAACGGGCGACGTTTAGGATTTGCCGAAACGTAGGTACAACGCCACAAGCAAAGTCCTTTAGCCCATTTAAAATATTCTAACTTGATTAGCCCAGCCCAGAAGCCCAAAAGTAACCTAGATTAATTGATCGATTCACGAGAGTAACTAGTTAACGAGCGCTCCTTCGGGACCCTCGCAACGATCAGCGTCACTTGGCGCGCTCTCAGCCATTCGTCACGTGTCGCGCTCTGGACGCTCCCTCCGGATTTTATTTTTTTATTTTTTCCGCACTCGTTTTCAGCTTTTAAACGGGTTTTTTTCCGGTTTTTTCCAACGTTTTGGTTTCCCCCCAGTCTTTCTTAGCTTTTCGATCAAAAAAATTGCGCCAAAAACCCGTTTTTTTCCTTTCGCGAAAGTCATGGTTTTTCTTCCGCGAAAGGCACGGTTGTGCTTTAGCGAGAGTCGCGGTCGTGTCTTTCGGAAACGAAAAAAACGTGTTTTCTGTTTTTTTTTCTTTCACGAGAGTCACGGTTTTGCTTCCGCGAGAGGCACGGTTGTGCTTTCGCGAGAGTCACGGCCGTGCCTCTCGGAAAGGGAAAAACAAAACGCGTTTTCTTTTTTTTTCTTTCGCGAGAGTCGCGGTTTTGCTTCCGCGAGAGGCACGGTTGTGCTTTCACGAGAGTCACGGCCATGCCTCTCAGAAAAGGAAAAAAAATACGCGTTTTCTGTTTTTTTTCTTTCGCGAGAGTCACGATTTTGCTTTCGCGAGAGGCACGGTTGTGCTTTCGCGAGAGCCACGGCCGTGCCTCTCGGAAACGAAAAAAAAACGCGTTTTCTGTTTTTTTTCCTTCCACGGGAGTCACGGTTTTGCTTCCACGAGAGTCATGGTTGTGATTTCGCGAGAGGCACGGGCGTGCTTCTTTCGGAAAGGGAAAAAACCGTGCTCCCTGTTCGGTTTTTTCGCCCGTTTTTTGTCCGGTTTTTTTTTTGTGAAAAAAAGTTCGTCAAAACCTATTAACATGGGACCTAGTTTTGAAAATCTCGACGCGAGGAATCCAATGGTGAAAACCGTTCGAGATTTGAACGCACGGTTTAAGAGATAAAACGTTTTGAATAAACGGATCTACGAAAAAAGGGAAAACTCTCAGATGCACATGCAGTGCGCCACTTGTCGCAACCTGAGAAAGTGGAGTGTTTTTTGCAACGAGTAGTCCTTAATTAGTGATTTCGTCGATTCACATGGCTTGTGCGGTTTGTACGTACATATCGAGGAGGCCGCCGCAACTCCCCCATCGATCTCATCTCTCGTCCCTCTGCCGAGACCTCCTAGCTGACGCTCGTTAGCGTCAAATCGACGAGGTTTCGTGCAGGACGCGCGCTCTGAATGAGCCGGCCCATTCGGTGTCGTCATAAAAATATCAAAAAAAGATGTCCCATTGAGGATTCGAACTGACAACCCCATGATCGCGAGTACCTGATCTTTACCACTACCGTTTGCCTTTAGATGCCACGCGGAACTTTAAGAACTATAAAGGCAGCGGCACAAAAACAAAACAAAAATCCACCATTGAACATTTTTCTGATTTATTATGCTGAATAATTTTTAACTACACTTTGAACTTTTTTGTGATATACGCTGAGTAGTCTTATATACAGAATGAACATTTTATGATACACGATGAATAAATTTTAAATACACATTGAACATTTTCATTATATACGCTGAACATTTTTTAAATACACAATGAACATTTTTTTAAATACGTTGAACATTTCCTTAATATATGGTGAACATTTTGTTAAATATACGATGAACATTTTTGTAATACATAATGAACATTTTCTAATGCGTGGAGCCTATTTCATATATAGAATGAAGATTTTCTTAATATACAATGAACATTTTTTTAATACACAATGAACTTTTTATATGACATGCATAAAAGAGAAGAAAAAAAAAGGAAAACCCAAAGGAAAATGGAACCAAAACAAAAAAAACTAACACTCTGAAAACTGGACAAAACATTGAAAAAACGGAATCAAAAAACCACAGAAAAAACGAAAAAAAGGGCAGAAAACAGCCAAGGAAGAGACGCGAACGAGGAACACACGAAACCAGTACGTGAGCCGGCCCAACCAGATGTTCCCCTCAATGAAGGGACGACCTTTTGACGCTAACGAGCGTCAAATAGGATCTGCCCCCTCTGCTGTCCTGTTTGTTCACTCCCCGATCCATCGCCAGAGTCGCCGCCGGCAATGGCATGTCCCAAACCAAATTTGAGGTATGGAAGATTAGATCACCACGGCTTCTCTCTTCTTTGCACATGTCTAATCTAATCTAATCTAGTAGCTTAGTTCGGCAATGGATTTTGCCCTAATTTTTCAATTGCCTTTTCCTGAACTTTGTTTAATCTAGGTATGGAGTGATACTCCATAAAAGAGAAATAGACCACCAAATTCAGATAATGACTTCAAGGGCACTGTATGTAAAGTCCACCAAATGTTGTTGTTGAAGGTAGTCTCCCAAACTTTGTATTCAGAGACAAACTATTTTATATAATTTTAATTTACAAAAATGGATGATCTTGGTCTTGAACTTCACACTTATATCAACAATGTGTGAGTAGTTGAAAAGTTCGCCACTTTGCACAAGACTGCTGATCTTGCTCAATTACTCATGTAGACAAATAAGCATATCACTTTTCTTTGGTGTTCAACCTCTGAAACTAGTACTGATATTGCTCATCGCCACAACATATGTGGACATATGCTTTTCAATTATGAATGGTATTAAGAAACAATTGCACAATAAAATTAATTCATGAGTGAACGTTTAATTTCCATGTGAAGAAAGGTATGTTTTTAGCTACCATTGATAATGAAGATATGTTTTCTCTGAAATGTGAGCGACTTTACATTCTTCTTTAATTTTTATGGTACTTATTTTATAAATCTCAAAGTGACGTGTCATTTTTTTCGCTTTCTTCAGGAAGATTAGAAGTTGGACCTGTATCTATAAAACTATTTTGGTACTACTCAATATACAATATGTAAAAAAGTGCTTTTATAACTTTGTCCAACATGTATGTCTTGCACTCTTCAGTTTTTAATGCAACCACTATATGTGATATTGTATTTATTTTTTTAATTTAGTATGTTGTCTATGAGCGTTATACTCTAGTAGTAAAATAATATGAAATTGGCTTTACACTTGGTTAATTCATACAAAATTGTCACAATGACTTAACGAGTGAACCCATTGGCCAAATTTTCTGGCTCCGCCCCTGCGTATAGTACAAACCAGACGATAGAGAAGGAATTTTCTCATGTACCTTTTTGCCATATCTGTGATCTTTAGTAAAGAGTACATACTCCTCTTTGTTGTCTTCATGGGTTTAAATATGAAAACCACAGGTATCTTGATAACTGATCAGGGTACTTGATGAGTCAGGATACAATAAAGTATCCTCAATCATCACTTGTCTACCACTTGGGAGGGTGAATATGGCACGTCCAGTACCAACAATCACTGTATCGCGTCCAACGATAGTTAGAATATCTCTATTCATCTTTTTCAGAGTTTGAAAATATCTAATCTCCCTCAGTATGGAGTTAGTGGTACCACTATCCACAAGGCATAATTCCTCTTGCATAGGATTGTCCCCGTAGAAAATGGCGGCGAGTGCTCCTTTTTTTTCGAGCAACCGGCAGGAGCTCTGCCTTTTCATTAAGAAGAAGAGAATTGACACGCACACGCACATGCCAGCCCCGAGGCTGCGCACCACTTGAGTCGACGACACTACCCAAGTGACCAGAGACGACACCCTACAACAGAACACTGGGCTCTGTAGCCGCCGCTCCGACATCCACACCGGCCCCGAGGACACGCGCCAGCCTAGTCGATGGCTCCGCCACCCTAGAGGCCAAAGCCAACACCCAACGCACACGAGATCTCTGGCGCCGCCGCACCGACTTCCACTCCGGCTCCGAGGCCGCGAACCCACCTAGTCGATGACCATGTCGCCCTGCTGACCAAAGCCAATCACCACACGTGGGAGATACCCGGAGCCACCGCTCCAACTTCGACGCCGGCCTCGAGGCCGCGCACTCGCCTAGCAGACGACGAAATTGCAAAGCCACAGGGCCACCACCAGCAGATGAAGGACCAGACCTCCAAAGGCGTCGCCCCCAAGAGGGAAGCGACGAGGAACGCCGCCGACGCCCACTTCGGCCAAGGCCGAAGTTTGGGTTTTCACCCGAAGAGCCTGCGGCTGAGATGACGAGGGAGGTGAAGGGGCTCCACGACGCCGCCTCCAACAAGGGAACCACGTCCTAGGACACCGCCGACGCCAAGATCGACCGAGGTCGAGCTAGGCTTTCACCCGAGCTCACCAAACCCATCTTCACCACAGCCAATCACCACCGACGGCGGCCAAGCACTCTACACCGCTCGCCACCGCCAACCACCTCTTACACGGCCAGCAAAACCACCACGGCACCATGCGCCGTCATGGCAGCCCCGCACCCACCGCCTAGAGCGGGGCCGCCGCGCCGCCATCCTCCCTCCTCGCTGCCGCAGCCAACGCGCCACAGCGCTGCCAGTAGCCCGCCGAACTCGAGGCTGACCACCACGCACCAGATCCGGGGCAGCCTCGCCCGGATCCGCGCCCCAGACGCCGGGACCCGCCAGAGAGCACCAAAGAAGCCGGGAACACCTCGAGCCGCACCTCCGCCGTCCACCACACACCAGATCCGCTGGAGCCCGCCCGATCCGCGCCAGACAGCCGCACCGCCACCGCCACCACGGGCGCCATACCCGTCACCGAATCCAGCGGACCTCGATCTGCAACCACCGGCGCCGGGGGCACGCCCCACCCCAGACGCAACCAGCCACGCCACCAGAGGAGCCCGAGCAGCACCGCCGAAGGGTCCTCCGCTGCGCCACCGCGACCCGCGAGCTAGCCGTGCCCCGGACCAACGACCCTGGCCCGCGCCAGGACCCTGCACGCGAGGGGCGAGAAGACCCGCCGCCGACGACGATGGCAGGACTTCACCCGACCGCGTCATATGGCAGCGGCGGGGGAGGAGGGAGGGCGCGGGGAAGACTAGGGGCGGCGGCGGCGGGTTCCTACCTGTCACCCACGGGAGCGTCGCGGGAGGAAAGAGATGTCTCCTGATTTATGGTAGCCCAAAAAACCGGCGAGTGCTCCTTCCCTCCCTTTCTTTCTCTGTTCTCTCTTGCTCTTCACTGCTTGTTCTACACTAGTAAGTGTGTACGTGCAACACACGTCTAGATTAACATAAAATTATTCAAGGATGACGGTCATCTAAATATTGCATGTCGTGAAATAACAATAATCGTCTAAATTGTTGCATGTCGTGAAATAACAAAAATCGTCTAAATTGTTGCATGTCGTGAAATAACAAAAATCATTGTTCATTCAAACTGTAAGTCATGCACACGACATGTACATATGAACTAATGCAAACTTAGTTAAACCTATAACAAGCACAAAAGAACGGATTGTGGCATGTCACGGAACGACAAAGTTTTTAATTGGAATACCACAAACTTTGTAATTTACTTTATACTAATAAGTACTATATAAATATCCTTTTCCAGACAAGATGCATTACCAGCTACATATATGAAAGTGTGTGTATTCAAACTATTCTTGCCTCAATAAAAGATACTTTGGGAAGACCATAAAAAGTCAATCGCGTCTTATATTTTGGGAAGGAGGGAGTAGACTGAGTGCTAAGCTTCCACACCAGGACCTCTTGGGACAAGTGGGGAGTATTTCACCCACTCGAATACATTCCCGAGAAGGTATCAAGCTGCTCACTCAAAAAACCTAAATTCATTCACAAAAGGCATCCGTAAGCACTTGGATACATGTACTGCAAAAACAAGGTAGATAACAAAGTTAGTAGATCTTGGACTTCTTTGCACTCCATTTGCACATTGATACGATTACAATAGTAATGAAGGGGAGAATATAAATATCAAGTAGATCTTGTTGCAGTTGATAGTACAATACTATTTATTCCCAGCAATTAAATCTCCTTGTACATCAATTGCTCACCCATGGTAAAAGGAAGCATCACTGATTTATGATCACTACAAAGTAGTCTAATTTAATTAGAAACTACATGCATTTAGCCAAAGTATCTCTAGTTAAATATTCAAACAATGAAATAAATCACTTCCAAGAAATAAATATGTGCTCTTAGAGATTTTAGAACTGAGTTCCTGGAGCTCTTTGAGGTAATCATTCTTTTTGTAATCTAAAACATGAACATGTGGATGGTAAAAAAAACTTTGCATTAAATATGTGCATGATCATAAATACAAGTGTTTCTGGTTGTAACCTGAAGGCATCCAGCTCAATTGTAAATGTTAATCCTGAAATGGAATCTAGTCGTTTGCCCTTAATAACCTGCACATTCTCTTGTTAAGTTGTTAAACACTAAAGATGACATGAACCTGAACATATATGAGCTCCTAAAAGACATATTCGCATGTTCATCGACCCGCAGTAATGCAGTATACATGACGCATGTATAGGGTATTACTATTCTTCCTCTACCATCCGGCATATGCGGACCAGGAGGCGGCTTTGACACCACCGGATGCTCAGCACTGTGATTTGATGGAAGAGTGCCGATTGGATGCCCGCCGTCCCGTTTCTCGCCATGGTAATGGCCCTAGCCACAGCCTCTTCCCCCACATCCTCGGCCTCTCCATTGCATCATTCCAGCTTTGTCATAGAAACCATCCTCACCCTATATAAGAAACACACCATTAGATAGATACCTGCCGCATCTTCTTCTTCATACTCTTCAGGATCAACTTCACCCGCAGCCTCCTCATCTCCACCTTTTCTTCCTTGACCGATCCCATGTTTCTAGTGGCCAGTAAGAAATTAAATGTGAAAAAAAGGATCCCCTACAATGAAGCAGGTAATATAACGGGTTTTTTTTTTCGCGAATACGCAAAGCTTGCGTATCATTGCATTGATAGAAGGAGCAGAATAAGTACAAATAAGGGTACAACACATGACACGAACGCAGACAGACGTGAACATGGTGTCCGGAGCAGAAAAACAAGGGATGCTCAGCCCGAAGAGAAGATACACCACAGCTAAACCTACCAAACCCAAACAAAGAGCGGCAAACTCGAACCAACAAGGTCACCAACATCGCCGGAGCCAAGACCGGGGACACCTCGAGCAAGCAAGATGGCGCCTTCAAGAAGGAATACGACGCCGAGACACCGTCGCCATCCGGTCCGGAGGAACCAGACCTAGGGTTTCCCCTAAGCTCGAAGAGGGGCGCAGCCGAGGGCCTTGACAACGCCTCCAAGGAGGAAACGACATCCGCAGACGCCGCCGTTGCCAGCATCGGCAAACCGAGCAGGGATTTCTCCCTGGCCTGAGGCTGAGCAATCCCATAGCCGCCGAATCTGGAAACGAGGATGAGGAAGCCCACGCTAATCGGAGCCACCATGTCGGAAGGGGGGTTGGCGGGCTGCACCTGCCGTCGGAGGGTGGCACCTCCTCCGGATCCACGAGCATTGGATCTGGCAAAAAGGGAAGGCTTTGAAGTGTACAAGGTAGGGCAGACGGTGAAGTAAACCACGAGAGGGTGGGGCGACGGCGAACAGCAACGCCGACAAGCTAGGACTGGAGGTACGCAGATCCGAGCTGCCGTGGCCATAGCCGTCGAGACGTCGAGGAGCCAGGCGAGCTGGAAGGGACGCAGCTGCTGGGTTCTCGAGGCCGGAGCTGCCCGGTAGAGGACACTGGCAGCCATGGACACCGGAAAGACGCGGGTCCAAGTTCGCCGGGGCCGGAGCAGCGCCAGCAAGTACCCGTCTTGAGGGACTTCATGACTGCCTCTAGAAATGTAGCTTCGTCGCCTCCGCGCATGAGCCATCACCGCGGCTCGGGAGGGAGAGGGGCGCCGGATACGAGGGGGCCGCCTGCAGGAAGGCAGACTGCGAACACCCCCGCAAACGGTGATATTTAAAAAGTCTTGTGGGAATAGTCTGTCCTCTAAATGTAATCTTCACTAAGCAGGCTTGCACTCGTCAATAAAAAATGAAAATAGATGTAGCCAGATAGTAAGATGGAGAAGGAATACATAGGACAATTTTGTGTGCATTATGCTCAGAATCAATCTATGATTACTTCAAATTTTGCATAAAACATGGCATGACCAATAACAAAAGATATTGAATTGGTCAGGATTCATTAAGGTGCCAGGAGCGAACGAACTCTCCATGTCACTGATCACGTGTTGATCGATCCAAAATTTCAGAAAATTCAATACAATAGGTAATTGAGCATACACAGAAGGTCCATTTACATATTTCATCAAATGGTATGTACGTATATCTTTACTGATTCGTAATTGAGCATACACAGAGGATGTTGCCTGCAAGCTCATGTGAACTCGATTTAGATCCTCTGCTCAACCCTACTGAACAGAGAGGTTAGAAAGACAGATTGGGTGCAGAGGGTGCAGTTGGTCCTGCCGCCGCCCACGCCCTTATGCCGGCACCGCCGCGACGCCTTGCTGCAGCTTGAGTGGGACAGGAGAGTAGAGAGGGAAGAAGGAACATAGAGAGTGAGAGGGACAGAAGTACCCTCGTCTGAAGAGCCTTCTCGTCGTTGCGCTCGTCGGCGTCAAACGGCCCCACCCCCGTCATCGTTCTTCCACGTCTCCGCCGCAGAACCCTTGCTGCTGTGTGCAGCAGCAGCACCGCGTGGGCATCAAGCGTCTGGTGGAGCGAGCGGCGGAGGCTGCAGGGAGGGAGCGCGGCGACCCATGCAAGATGGAGCGGCTGCGGCGGCGGCATGCGGGAGGCTAGGAGGGCCAACGCGAAGGGCGCCCGTGAGGAGAAGATTGGCTGTTACGTGATTGTAGGGATTTGTTTCCTTTTTTTTTTGAAGTTTTGTTTCCTTTCTTTTTGGAATCGCTCAAGAAGGATTAGTTGTTAATCCTGACGGTTAGATTGATATGAGTGGGCCTGATATGAGGCTCTAATTGTCTCGGTTTATTTCGTGCATATTAGATGGGGTGCACTTAGCGATGAATATATTTGCTTGTTTAATAGTAGTATAGATATAGATGCGTGATAACGCGTTTTGAGGCGAAATGGAAACTTCTATTGATCAGGAGTTGCAGATTACAATTTATACTATCTAGAGAGTCACGACGCTAGAAAAGGATGCGTCGGTTCCGGAGAGAGACATGAGAGGCGTCTATTGCGGGTGTAACCGCACGCCGTTTGGGAAAATGGAGATTTTTCCCTAATTACATGTGCTAATTAATCACAACACTCCCCAAATGGATCCATCTCAGCCTGCAAGTGGGACCTTCCGCGGAAGTCCCGCACCCGCCCCACATCTGCCACATAATTTAGGTGGGATGCCCGTCAATGCCCACATATAATTACGTGGGATAAGTGGGCTTAGTGGGATACCCACTAAACATACATTCATTTATCCGATGCGATAGTAAAACACCAATTCATTACCCTCTACTAGATGTATCGCTCTGCTGCAGCTCCATGTAGTTTCATATGGATCATGCTGCACATATCGTTGTACTGCAGCTCCTGTAGTTATAGACTTTCAGACAAAATTCAGTAAATAACCAATTTTCGCCATACAAGCTCCAGCATGGTCTAGCTGACTAGCTTTGCTACTAAAAGCAACAGAATTCGAGCCTTATAAGAAAACACACAGGAATGGTGGGAGAGCGAGATGAAGTGGTGGCAGCCATGGTGGAGACGGCGCTGGGGAAGGCATGGGCAGAAGTACGGCAGCGCTGATGCGGGCCTGAAGCAGATGGACGACGGCGTTGCAGCGTCCATGGAGAAGATGAATGGCAGCGCACGGCGGCTCTATGCGGCTACGTACATGTTCTGTGCATGCTCATGGATTAAATGTAGAAACGAGGAATTAAGTGGGTTATGTGGGCGCTCGTCGAACAGCCCACTTATCCCAATTCTAAGACCGCAGGTTACGAGGGTGTCCACGAATACAAATTAAATGGGTTTTTAAGTGGGCATCGTGGACAGTCCGTGTCCACTTACAGCCTGAGATCCATCTCACGTGCCTCCCACGAGCCTTCCACGGCCAAAAATCCTCGATTTCGAGGAGCCCACCGCTAGCCCAGCCATCGTGTGGCACGGCTAGCGCGGATACACCTCGTCTCACCAGTGGATCTCGTGCTATGTATGCCTCCCCACGAGCACCACCTCTCACAAAATCATCGAATCTGCGAGGCAACGCCTTATTTCGTGCTGCCCCGAAGCTCAACAACCATGGATCCATGCCGCCGCAAGCTTTTGACGGCCGACCCACCCCAAGCTCCTCCCACGCTGCCCGCCTGCCAGCTAGCCCTACCAAGGCGTTGCTCTCCATGGTCTCCACGGGCTTGTGTGTTGGCACGGTGGTCGGCTGCGTTGCACCCCCTCCATCCAATGCTGAATCCGGCAGCCACATCCTCTTACCCATCATCCTCTCCTGCTCCGCCACGAAGCACCACCGGTAGGCATGAAAGAGGTCCATCTGCGGCTAGGGCCTGGCGACCACGGCTTGCAGTTCGGGCGAGGAAGACACAACTCGTAGGCTCGTTCGATGCCTTGTCGTCCTTGCTCTACCGAGACACCGAGCATGTGCGCCTCCACTCTCGATGCAGTCGAGCATTGAGCAGGAGGGCAATGGCACCTACTACCGGAGTTGGCATGTAACACCGGCGACCCCTGCCTCTGGTGGTTTGCAGGTGGAGCGCACTGTTGCTGGGGCGCTCGTGGATCACCGGCGGCTGCCAGGCAATACGCATCGACGATGCAGCGTTGTTGGTGAGGCGTGGCAGTGGCACCCATGCCACCAGCTAAGCATACCGCGACCCATCTTGGCGGGTGCTATGTCCATCTCAATGGCTATTGGTGCAGTACTCCATTGCAGCAACCCCATCCATGCCACTAATTCATCATCCAAGCCTCCAAGGCATCATAACACCAATCGCATAATCCCTCCGTTTGCTCTAAAAACTTCATTTTTTAACGAAGGTTGTGGGTGTGATTGGTGCTATGATGCAGATCCATACAGAAAAAAAAGCATTAATGCAAGCTGTCCGAGCCGATCCATACAGAAAAAAAAAGCATTTCATTGGAATGCAAGCTACTCAAAATCATCAGAGTATTAAATTTACACCTATCCACCCAACCACAGAAAATACAAGCTATGAAATGCAACGCTTTCATAAAATGGTTTGATGGTTAAACAGGTTTTACCCAAGCAAGCATCAAACAGAGTTTTTATTTTCTTCTTGCATTGGAATAGAACATACGATTGCAGATAAAAGTCGATTTCCAGGACCAATATGATGAGCCAAACAGCATACAAACATTCTTTTTTGTTCATAAAAAATACAAAGGACCTCAATCATAATAAAAAATTATACCTACCAACCCTCAGAGGCAGTCATCATGCAACGCACCACAGTTCATCTACAGAAAACAGCAACAGCATACAAAGCACAAGCATAGGCAAGCTAGCAATGCTTCCATGAGTACCATCACCCAACCATGCAACACAAAAGCAAAAGCCGTAATATCTAGGATGCCGGATCAAAGTTTTCTAGCAAGCATGTACACTATTATCTGCCTGTTATCAAGCGGTAGACCAACCACCATATTCGTGGTCTGTCCGAACTTATTTCGGTACATTCAGGCAGCAATGAACACTTGCTCAACATTGTTGAGGGGGCTTCCATGCTCCACCATTGCTTTTCGGTCACTAAAGACCTTCAAATCACATATTAAGACTTCTAAAAAATTCAACATCTAAATGAAGCACATAAAAGGATTAAGAATGGATTTTTTCAGCTTGAGAGAATAAAACCTGGCAGGGGCGAAAACCCAGGGAGCAACTGCGAATGTTTGAGAAACAAGCCAATACAATGAAACAAGCAGCGAAGAAACAAGCAGCCTTAAATTTTTCATCACTGCCATACCATTTCCCCAGTTGATTGAATAAAATTGACTATCACAGGAACACAGAAGGCATGGCAAATGTTCATAGCTAACAGAGACATGGCAACAGTCCCATTTACATACAGACAATTAGGTACTTGCAGGAAAAAACAGAGTAATCAAAGATTAAAGAGAAAGAAACCAGAAACACCAGCTGAACCAAACGGCGTTTAAATGGGGATTCCAGCCAGACCAATTAACAACAGTTATGAGGACACTTGCAGAGAAGAAGCAGCTGTTGCTTACAATATGAGAAGTAAAAGACCCAAGCAGTATTAAACCTCAGAAAGCCGCAAATATATCGTCATTTGGAATCTGACGGTAATTCCAACATAAAAGCTAATCATCGTAGGATTCAATTGCATTCTGGATCTAATTTGGAAAACAAGCTCTATCATCAGAATATAAATGCCTTCTCATTCACAGGAATCCATTGATACTGACCAAATCAACAGCAGCAAAATTATCACTGGTGGATTCAGATGCAAAGATGACATCATATGGACAGTTTAGCCACCCTTGGATCAAGTGTTGCATCATGCATCAATACCTCATCACTAGACTGGAAGGTAAGAAGAAGCAAACAATCAATGAAAGCGAAAAGAGACTAAGATCAAGTTGCTCAGTGGTGGCAATATTTAATTGGTTCGATTCTGCCAGCGATGTCGTCAATGCTTTCAGAAGAGGGAGCTTGTTATCCTCATCGCAACTACGTTGCCCAAAACAAAATCAAACACAAAAGGACAACGAAAAGAACAATGAACGGCAGAGAAAATTAGGTATCGGATGGCTCGGTTCAGCGGGATAATCGGCATACAAATCAACTCCTGAGAGAAAAACTGTGATTTGGTCTGTTGAGCTTGAATATTTGCAAATCGTCACTGCCATCGCCCAAGAAAAAGATCCAAGTATGTAAACAAAACAGAACCAACTGGAAGACGTGACTGAAACAAATTTGGGAGGGATAAGTGTGCAGCAAAATATTGAATCATCATCTACCGAGTCAGATTCAGAAGTATGTCAATCAGCACAGATCCAACAATGCAGACCTAAGACTGGGGCGACAAATATGAAATCATCATCCTCAAAGTTTATTCTTGCAATCAAAACTAAATTTACAAAATCAGTTAACAAATCGCCAACAACAATACAAGTAAATCCCAAAAACAACGGGATAGGAGCTCAGTAAGAACGTAGCGATTGATAATCACGCCTGGAAGATCATATTTATTCAATTGTCTCATCACTGCTCACATCCAAGCAAATAAAAAATTCAGCATATTGATTAGTCAAATGGAAATCATTCTATTAGTTTAGTTTAATCAATGGCCAAATAATAAAAAAGAATTAACATGTCAAGCCCAAATATAATGTAATAAAGAGGACTCAGAATATGGGTGGTGATATAGCAGGATGGTCGGCAAGGCAAATAAATGCCATTTACGACGAACGAGACCAAATATTAATCTTCACCATAGAAACTAAATTGTCTGATTTTCAAAGGAAAAGCGTTAGGATAGATGAACTAAATTATTTGATTCTCGTGTAAAAGGTTTAGGTTGAAAGGTCATCAGATAGGAGCGAAAGACTATTTTTGTTCATGTAATCATGATTTGATCATATGAACTATGCACTTGTAATCATCACTCGACCTGGGCAAACACCAATTCAAGAGACATAAAAACAAAAAGACAAAGAAAACAGAAACGGGGTACCAGGAATCATGATGCCTCAGAAGGAAGGCAGTAGGTTATGTAATCATTAGTGATTTCATTGAGAAAGGTTCACACTAATCATCATCAGCACCATGAAACCATAAAACACATCAACTATAACTGCAGATATGAGCAAGATCATTGGCCTCATAGAGAAGATTATATCGTTCCACATGAAAATTCAGACATATCTTGTCTATTAATTTAGTTTAATCCTTGGCCACCAACAAACAAAAACACTTACAGAAGCAAACCAATCATCAGCTGAAGAATCTCAACAGGGGAAAGCAGTTTGGAGAGGTATAAAAGAATGGTCGGAGGCAAGAAGATGCCAGCTACGACAAAGAAAAAATATCAACCTTAACCGTCCTCAAAACAAAATGGAATCAGAAAAAACAGATTGGCTGAGATCAAATGAATTACTGGTGCTCAGATTCTATGGGTGTATAAGAGTCATTCATGTGGATCTCCAATAAGTACGAGGAATGTTTTATAATCACTGCACAATTGGAACAAACAGCACCAAGAATAAATCCTTAACAAATCACACAATATTTAAAACGTTGAATTATTTACACAAGTTTGGCGTCTTGGAGCAGGACAAGACAACTAATGTCAATCTAATATTAGCTCCAAAGGTGACAAATCTAAAAGTTCGACAAATTCAGATAAACACTTAAGTCTCAAATCCAAATGCAAAACAAACCTCAAGACAAATAAACACGGATCGAAATGTAAAACAAACCTCAGGACAAAAAAACACAAAAAAGAAATCAAGGATCCAATGAATCCAAAAGAAGCATGATTGGTGCTCGGATTCTATGGGTGTATAGTAGTTGTTCACGTGGATCTCCCATCAGTACTAGGAATGTCTTGTAATCATTGCACCACCAATTGTTCTAACTCAAAACTAGAAGAACCACAAGGACTTGAATTATAATAGATAAAAAAAAAGAAAAAATTGAAGCGCAGAAAGTAAACTGGAATGTTAGATTGAGCATACGCCAAGATCCATCTAGACATTATTAAGGATGCATCAGATCTCCAAGGTGAAAAGGGTGTGACATCATAGAAATGCCTCAGACGCAAATTACCCGTAAACTTGTGTCCTCACCTGCATCAACAATGCTCGTTCCAAAAACAGAAGCAACAACTTGAAAAAACTGAACATTTCAAATGAATATCGAAAGAAGACAACAAGAAACAATCAAACTCATTTTTGACACCAATATACAAGGCAGAGTTACAGCATTGCAAAACCAAAAGAAAACTAAAAACAAAATGCACTACTTATTCTTATCAAACCAGGGATGATGATCAGACTCGGTTCAGTATATAGGCCATCATGCTGGCCAATCAAACCAATAGGGAAATTAATCTTTCATCATCTCACCTCCACTGATTAAATTAGAAAATGATTAGATTAAATTAGTCTGCATGGAACATAGCAAAGGATACAATGATAAAGCAAGGACTTAATCTTGGAAGCAAGAGAATGATCAGACTCGGTTCAGTATTTTAGGCCATCATATCAGCCAATCAAACCAATAGGGAAATTAATCTCATTCATCATATCATCTCTGGCCTACTAGACACAAAATTAAATATATTTTTTTAAAGGAAAGTACCAGCAAAGAAAAATACAACAATGAGGGCAGATGCATCAGATCTCCAAGGTGAAAGAGTGTGACATCACAGAAATGCCTCAGATGCAAATTACCCATAAACTCATGTATCCTCATCTGCATCGACTATGCCCATTCCACTTAGAAAACAAAGTTTTTATATCTGAATTGATCTGCCATTGCTTGTTTGTGTTTTAAACTGCACTAAAACCATTTTTTGTATCATTCTACAACAAACACCACCATATCTTTGAAACCGGAAACGCTTAAAACAAATTCATTTCTCTTCATGTCAAAGAAGGCAGGATGATCAGATTCGGTTCAGTATTTAGGCCATCATGTCAGCCAGTCAAACCAATAGGGAAATTAATCTCATTCATCATCTCATCTCTCGCCATTTAAAACCCACAACAAAAGATTTTTGAATTAAAAAGGAGCCAGGGGATGCATCAGATCTCCAAGGTGAAAAAGAGTATGACATCACTGAAATGCCTCAGACGCAAATTACCCATAAACTCGTGTCTCCTCATCTGCATCAACAAAGCTCATTTCAACAAAAAAAATACTGACCAGCAAATTAAAAAAGAGAAACTCAACAAACTGGCAAAGTTCTCTTTCTTAATACAACAAGTATGGGGTATGATCAGATAGAGCTAATACATGATTCATTGGACATCATATCATCCATCAACAATGTAATCATATCCTCATCTCACCCAAATGAGTCAAAGATAAGAAAAAAATTAACAAGGGAAGAGGATATTATCAAGCATGCATCGGATCTCCAAGGTGAAAAGGGTGTGACATCACAGAGATGCCTCAGACGCAAATTACCCATAAAACTTGTGTCTCGTCATCTGCATCAACAATGATCCTCGAAGAAACAGCAGCAATAACAAGAATGAAACATAAATTTCTAGAGAAACTACAGCCAGCAGAAGAGAAGATAAACAAAAAATATGGTTTAACCAAATACTAGGCATCTGAGAAGCATGCTGTATTTCTGGAGATACTACACCAGATACTGACCAGATACCAGCGTACCACATCTGACCAGATACCAGATTCGTACCACATCTGAGAAGCATGCGGTATTTCTGGAGATACTGACCAGATACCAGCGCCTTTTCTAACCAAACACCAGCACCTAATCAGAACAGAGGGCTACCAAACAGGCTAGCAACTTTAGCATGCTACTACTGTGGTGTTCTTTCAAATCACTGATAAATCTACAGAATCCTAAAAGGACCGTGCAAATGTACACCACCATGGCCTACTGGACCACGGAAGTGAGCCAATACAGAACGGCCACGGTGAGGCGGGTCACTGTGGCATCGTCTCATACGCGGCGGCGATGAGATCCGTCGGTAATCAGTTTTTGCGATGCGCGAGGATAATATCAACAATCCATCCGTCCGAGAGGTAGGGAGCATCAGCAAACTGACGGAAATACAATCTGAACAACCGGTCCATCCAGTAGCATACACTACCATACGACTAGCACAACCAAAGACCCTAGAACCAGGCAGGGTCTCCGTGGGGGTCCTGAGGCGAGAAGGCGGTGAACGGGGTCGTTACCGAGCTCGTCGTGGAGGCCACGGCGGTTGCGGCCGGAGGAGAAGTGGCGGCGCAGCGAGGGGAGGTGGAGGAGTCGGTTGCTGGCTTGCTGCGTATTATAGGGTTTGGATTATACAGACCCGGTGTGGGCTTCGCTGAGGCATCGCTATGTCTCGCGTTCAGACCCGGTGTGGGCTTCGGTGTTACTGCACTCGCTGAAGCGCGCGAGCATATGGGCCGGCCCAGATTCGCGGGTATATATACGAGACATTGCTGCCTCGTTTTCTTTTCTGTTTTTTCTTTCACGTTTTTATTTCGTTTTTTTATTCCATTTTCAAATTTTATTTACACTTTCTAAATAGTCTAAACATACGCATTCGAAAAATGTTGAAAAAATATTTTAAAAAATGTGAAACATGTATATAAAATGTTGAACAAGTATTTTAAAAAATGTTGATCATGTATTTGAAAAAATGTTGAACAAGTATTTTAAAAAAATTAACAAGTGTTTTGAAAAAATGTTTATTATGTATTTAAAAAATGTAAAACAAAGTATTTGAAAAATGTTTAACGAGTATTTTAAAAAATGTTGATCATGTATTTAAAAAATGTTTAACAAGTATTTTAGAAAATGTTGATTATGCATATAAAAATGTTGAACAAGTATTTGAAAAAATGATGAACAATTATAAGGATGTAGAATGACAAACAAAAAGAAACAAAAAAAAGTTGAAAACCAAAAAAGAAAAAGAAAAATGAAGGAGAAAAAAGAAAACCAAACAAAAATGTAGAAGAAAAAAGAAAACTAAACAAAAAAGTAGAAGAAAAGAGAAAAATCAATAAAAACGAATAAAACCCCATGAAAAAACAGGAAAAAAACCAGGATCACCAGTGAAAATCCCACATCAAGTATGTCTCGCTCCTAATGTTGAACACGAACTAGACATGGTCGTGGTGGCTAACAGCGCAACAGATTACCTAGTAGGCCAGGGTTCGATCCCCACACCTCCCCCTTTTCATTCTCCATTACGCATCAACGAGACATATTGTAGCTCAGCTTTGGTGAGCTTGCACATGGGATTGTCCAGTGACCTTTTGGGTCGAATGGTTATTTGGAACAACTAGCAAACATGCCAGTGCGTTACAACAGGAGTAAAAAATCACACTCCTAGCACAATAAGCACGACTCAATAAGCAGTGCGTCCTAACCTTGGTCAATCCCAAGGTGATGATATCAGCCACCGCACTCACATCTGTCACTAAAACACGCCATCGCAAGTGAATGCCTAATAGCTTTAAAACTAATATCGTCGAGCTGGGCATGACGGTTGTCCTTCCCGAGCTACGGCCTACGCCTAGTTCCTACACCATCCCTCTTATGCTCCTCTCAATTTAAAATTGTATATTTGTTTTTCAAAATGCATCAACATTCTTTTTAACACACAAACACTTTTTAAATCACATAATTTTTTAAAGAGCATGAATATTTTTAAAATTGTGAATATATTTTTAAGCATGTGAACACTTTTTAGTTACATGTTTTTTCATTTCAAGAAAAGGGTTAGTATTTTTTAAATTATAGAAACATTATTTTAATACATGGACACTTTTCTTAACAATGCACAAATATTTTAAGATACATGAATGATTTGAAAAAATTACATAAATTTTTTAAAATGCAGAAGACAATTTAAATGACACAAAAAAATTAAACGTCGGCACTTTTTATGAGTAATTGGATTTGGGGTGCAAGTGAATCAGGAGGTATGCACGCCCAAGCTTTTCTTCATTCTTTTTAACACACAAACACTTTTTAAATCACATAATTTTTTAAAGAGCATGAATATATTTTTAAGCACGTGAACACTTTTTAGAGTTACATGTTTTTTTTATTTTGAGGAAAGGGTGAGTATTTTTTAAATTATAAAAACATTATTTTAATACATGAACACTTTCCTTAGCACTACACAAATATTTTAAGACGCATGAATGATTAAATAAATACATAATATATTTCAAAATGCAGAAGACATTTAAATGACACAAAAAATTAACGTTAACACTTTTTACGAGTAATTGGGTTTGATGTGTAAGTGAATCAGGAGGTATGCACATCCAAGCTTTTCTTCATTCTTCTTGTCAGGCATGAGGGACATTTTTTTTATTCCTTTCCTTTCGGAGGGAATTTTTCCTCTTTTTATGTCTTTCCTTTCGGAGGCAAGGCAAACTTTATTCCTTCATTTAATTATTTTCCTTCTTGAGGCAAGGCTATGTTTATTCCTCCTTTTAATTTATTTCCTTTCGTGAGGCAAGACTGAATTTTCTTCTTTTATTTCCTGCCATTCCTAGAGGCTTCTGCTATGATTGTTGAGGCGGCTTATTAATTTTAGATCACAAACCTATATAAATTGGTGGGATCAGATGCAAAGAAGCGAGGTGGGACTATTTAACAGAAGAATGAATCCATTATTTTACATACAACTATGTCCTGACTTGTGGATCGTACCGTTTGTGATGGCATGCAGGTGTAGGGTTCGATCCCTAATTGCAGACCATTTTTTGCTCTCCCGATTTGCTTGGGACACACTGCAGCGGGCTGAGGCCCAAGCGGGAAAAGTGCGGTGGACGAGCCGAGAAGAGCGTTCCAAAAATTGGAAATGTTTTCTTGTGTATGACTTATTAAATAGGGAGTGCGGTTTAATGTTAGAAAACAGCAGGGTTTTTCTATAAAAATGCCACGATGGTGAGCAAAGCAATAGGTGCTTTATTATTAGGTAAAGATAAGCATTAGCCTAGAAAAAAAATGCCTAAAAAAGCACTGGCCTTTTTTCTCAAATGCTTGAATATCTCACATAGTATGTTTGTATATCTCATATTTCTTGTCGCAACGTATTTTTTATGTGCAAATATTCAGGAAACTTTTCTGAAATATGTACTATATGATTTTCCGGTGCTAGAATCTTTGTTAGAGTTGTGTAAGTAAATTATTTTTCGCCGTACCTCATGATTCTGGTGGCATCCTCAACGCCCTCACGAGGGAGGTAACCATATATCAAACTTACATACAGACTATCAAACAAACACCTGGTTTGGTATGGCTCGATAAATACATACCAAAGTTATATGTCTCACCATACATACATTCATGGACAAGTTAGAAGATGATATTAATTGCTTGCTAGAAACTGCGTAAATATCAGTGACCTCCGATGTTGTAACTGTTGGATGGGAGACAAATATATTATCACAGTGGCAGTTACTCGCCCTTCCTCCGTCAGGCGATCCTTGACGATGGTGGCTCGTGCTAATTGCAAGATTCGAGTCCCCTGCTAGCATCGTGTACGTCACTACACGCCCTGTGGAGGATGAGTGTAAAGTAGGTCTAGTATATTATTCATGTACACGTATTTATATACATATATAATTGTAATTATCATCATTTATATATTGAGACGTGAGGCTGGATGTCAACCATCCAAGTAAAATTCTAAACCTGTGTTTTTAATTTGGTATCAGCCTGCTGCATCCGCGCGAGAAATCCATCCGCGCGAGCTAGCCAAGCTAGCCACCCATCCGCCGCGTGAGCTAGACAAGCTAGACATCCATCCGCCGCGTGAGCTAGCTAGCCATCCATCTGCAAGCCGCTGTTGCTGCTGTGCGTTCCATCCATCCGCGCCGCCGCTTCCGTTTGCAGCTGCCGTGCGTGCTATCTTTCGCGACCGCCACGGCGACTTGCTCCGCCGCCGCCGCGTGCTGTCTCATTCGCGCCGCCACTGCGATGTCATCCACCGCTATGTCCGTTGGCCAAACTGCCGGCGCCATTGTCTCTTCCTCCGTCACCTCGATTCCCGCCGCGCTCGCCATTCCGACGATTTCCGTCCGCCTCGGTCGTCACAACTTCATGCTCTGGGGGGGTATCACCAGCATCATTCTTGCCGGTGCTAACCTCCACGGACACCTCGATGGCACCAAGGTGGCACTGGCCAAAATACTCGTTGTCGGCACCGGCGACGCTGCTACCATCGTCGTCAACCCGGAGCACCACCAATGGTGGGTTCAAGACCAGCGCGTCAAGGGGCTCCTTCTCACCTCCATGGATGAGGATATTGCATGCCAACTCATTGGTTGCGAGTCAGCGCATGCGGTGTGGACAGCCGTTGCCGCCATGTTCGGCGCCCAGAGCCGCGCCAATGTTCGCCACATCCGGCGGCAACTTCAGTCGTTGAGGAAGGACGATCTGTCTGCCGCGGAATACATGCACAAGATGAAGGCCCTGGCCGACACTATGGCCGCCGCCGGCTCTCCGATCCGCGATGATGAGCTTATCGATCACATCCTCACCGGCCTCGGCCCCGCCTACAACTCCATCGCCGCCTCCTTGGACGTGAGTAACGCACCCATGCCCTACTCCAGTTTTTACTCATTGGCTCTGTCCTTCGAGGCGCTGCAGGCACAACAGAGTGCAGTGGAGGGTGGTCTCCCTCCACGAACCCCGTGACCTGCTCGGGTTAAATGCGGTGCGGGCGGACGTGCGCCCTACTCCGATCCCTATCCCTCCCACGGAGGGGGGCGCCCTGCTGATGGACATGGCCAGCCCGGGCAGAGCCGCCAGGGCGATAATGGCGGCAACGTCGGTGGCCGTGACCGCAACACTGGTTATGCCGGCAATGGCCGGCAAGGTGGAGGGGGCAACGCCGGCAACAACAGAGGAGGAGGTGGGCGTCGCAACCGCTGGCGTCCCCAGTGCCAAATTTGCAAGAACTGGGGCCATGAAGCCCACGACTGCCGCAAGCGCTATGATCAGGATCACAACTCCTGCTCCGCCAACTTGGCCTCCACCAACACCGTCGACTTTCCTTGGGTGCTGGATACCGGGGCTACGGATCACTTGACTAATGATCTTGAGCGCCTCCAGGTTCACGAGCGCTATGACGGCAAGGATCAGGTTCAGGTGGCCAATGGTGCAGGTCTGTCTATTTCACACATTGGTCATTCGCGTTTACCCGGTTCATCTCTTAAACTGCGTAACATCCTTCATCTTCCACACATCAGCCGGCATCTTCTCTCTGTTTATCGTCTTCTTTGTGATAATGACGTGTTTGTTGAGTTTCACCGTCGTTTTTTCCTTGTTAAGGACAAAGCAACCAGGCGCGTCATCCTTCACGGTAGAAGTTAAGGGGGGGGGGGTCTATCCGGTCCCCTTCGCTCATGCGTCATCTTCATCGTCTCGCTGTGCCTCCTCCGATGTTCGAGTTTCATCGTCGCAATGGCATCAACGTCTTGGTCATCCTACAAATAATGTGGTCACTTCCATTGTTCGGAGTCATGAACTTCCGTGTTCTCGTTCACATAATTCATCGTTAGTTTGTGATGCCTGTCAGCGTGCTACGAGTCATCAACTACCTTATTCTACTTTGTTTCACATCACTACTGTACCTCTTGAATTAATACATTCAGATGCTTGGGGTCCCGCTCTTGCTTCATCGGGAGGGTACAAATATTATGTTAGTTTTATTGATGACTACACGCGCTTCACCTGGATTTATTTGCTTAAACACAAGTCTGATGTTGAGCAAGTTTTCTACAACTTTCAGGCTCACGTCGAACGGCTTCTGGATTATAAAATCAAGGCCGTTCAGTCCGACTAGGGTGGTGAATACCACAAACTTCATCGCTACTTTCAACGCACGGGCATCTCTCACCGAGTGTCATGTCCACATACCTCTCAGCAGAATGGTATTGCCGAGCGCAAACACCGACATTTGGTCGAGACCGGTCTTGCCTTGCTTGCGCACTCCTCTCTTCCACTTCGGTTTTGGGATGAGGCCTTTCTTACGGCATGTTACCTCATCAACCGTATGCCCACTCCGGTTCTCAACAAGGACACACCTCTGTTCCGTCTGTTTCATGTTCAGCCCAACTACTCCTCCCTTCGGATTTTTGGGTGTGCTTGCTGGCCTAGTCTCCGCAAGTACAATGCTCACAAGCTTGAGTTTCGGTCCAATATGTGTGTTTTCCTTGGCTATAGTCCTTTGCATGGCTATAAGTGTCTTCACCGTACCTCCGGTCCGATATACATCTCTCGTGATGTTGTTTTCGACGAGACTGTGTTCTCTTACTCTCAACCCGGCGTTTCGGTTGATCCTGCTTCTCTTGAACATGCACTCACTTTTCCCTTCGATGAACCGGTTCCGGATGTCCATGTGCGTAAATATGACTTGTCCTATTTGTCATCTAACTTGTCTTTTGCAGGTGATATTGCTTTAAGTTCCCCCCAGGTACATGTTGTTGCTCCGACGCCTCCTGATGCGCCCGACGTGCATGTCCCATAGCCCGAGGCAGGCGCGGCTGCCTCGCCCGATGGCTCGACCGCGGACGCGGCTGGGTCGCCACCCTCGCCCGGCGTGGCTGGATCGCCACCCTCGTCTGGTCCGTCGCCCGGGCCGCCACCCTCGCCTTGGTCGGTCCAGCACACCATCGTCTCTCGGCCCGTGTCGCCCCTTGCTGAGGTCCCCTTAGCCGCGACACCCTCGGTCGAGCCCTCGTCGCCATTGTCTTCTCCTACTGGATGCATCTCCGGTGCATGATATGGTTACACGCCATCGTGACCATACGCGCAAGGAGAAGTCTTACACTAATGGCACGGTTCGGTATGACTCTCGCCGTCGTGCCTTCTTCGCCGCGCCGGTTTCCCATCGTGATGCTCTGGGTGAACCTGCCTGGCGTGCCGCCATGTCCGAGGAGTTTGCTGCTCTCCGTCACACTAACACCTGGGTGTTGGTGCCTCGGCCACCTGGTGTTAATATTGTGAGCTGCAAGTGGATTTTCAAAACCAAGCATCGTCCAGATGGGTCTGTTGATAAGCACAAAGCTCGTCTTGTTGCTCGCGGTTTCACTCAACAGCACGGGATTGACTACGGAGATACTTTTAGCCCAGTGGTGAAGCCTGCCACGGTTCGCTTGGTTCTATCTCTTGCTGTGTCTCGTGGCTGGAGCCTCCGACAGATTGATGTGAGCAATGCCTTTTTACATGGGTTCTTGGCCGAAGATGTGTACATGCAGCAGCCACCGGGTTCGAGGATGCCACTTATCCTTCTCATGTCCGCAAACTTCAGCGGTCTATTTATGGTCTCAAGCGATGCGCCCGTGCAGTATGCTCGTTTGAGTCAGCGCCTTTCGCAGCTCGGTTTTGTTGCTTCGAGATCAGATGCATCTCTTTTCATCTTTTCCCAGGGTACTATACAGATATACATGCTGGTGTAAGTTGATGATATTGTGATTGCTGGCTCTACCCCTGCCGTGGTGGATCGTCTTGTGCAGTCGTTGTATGCTAGCTTTCCCATCAAAGATTTGGGTCGCCTCGAGTACTTTCTTGATTTGGAAGCGTCCTTTCATTCAGGGGGCATGACCTTGACGCAGAAAAAGTATGCTTTGGATCTAGTTCATCGCGTCAACATGGAGAACTGCAAGGCCACTTCCACTCCGCTTGCTACATCCGAGAGTCTCTCACGTCATAGTGGTGCACTACTGGGTAGAGATGACTCCTTTCGGTATCGCAGTGTGGTTGGAGCACTTCAAGATGTTGACCCTCACTCGTCCTGATATCTCCTTCGCAATGAACAAAGTGTGTCAGTTCCTGTCTCAGCCAACAGAGGATCATTGGGAAGCAGTCAAGCGTATTCTGAGATATGTCAAAGGTACGCTAGACATGGGACTACGGATTCGTAAGTCCAGATTTACTGGAGTGAGTATATTCACCGATGCAGATTGGGCAGGTTGTGTTGATGATAGGCGCTCCACTGGTGGTTTTGCTATATTTGTTGGACCTAACCTTGTATCTTGGAGCTCGAAGAAGCAACCCACAGTCTCGAGATCAAGCACCGAGGCAGAGTATAAGGAATTGGCAAATGGCGCGGCTGAAGCCATTTGGATAGACTCAGTTCTCACAGAACTTGGAGTCCCACGGCAGCGCACTCCTATATTGTGGTGTGATAACTTAGGGGCAACTTACCTGACAGCGAATCCAGTGTTTCATGCTTGGACTAAACACATTAAGATTGATTTCCACTTTACGAGAGAACGAGTAGCTGCTTGTGAATTGGAAGTCAGGTTTATTTCTACAGATGATCAGTTAGCGGATGCATTTACTAAACCCGTTACTAGACAGATGCTAGACCGTTTTAGAACTAATCTAAATCTTGTATGTAGTTCAGATTGAGGGGGCATGTAAAGTAGGGTCTAGTATATTGTCCTTGTATACGTATGTAATTGTAATTGTGATCATCTATATATTAAGACGTGAGGCTGGATGTCAACCACCCCATGCAAAACCCTAAACCTGTGTTTTTAATTATGAGGTGGTGATAATCACAAGACAACGCCTCCTTTGATTTGATTCTGTCCGTCAACGGGTCACCATGGTGGAACATGAACTCAAGCATACAATCCTCACACTCTGGAGCGGGGAATTAAGTCATCCTTTCAATCATGTTTGCAAAGCCCCTTGCTTTGGTGTATGGTCAATACCAGTATAAATTAGGTCTGCTCTTGGTGCTGTCTCGTGGATGACATATGAATGTTGTTGTAATCATCCCGATGTCTCGCATGCCTACAGGTGATAGAGTAGCACAAAAGCAGTCGCATGGTGTGATATGAGAAAATATATGGTGTTACAGGCGAGGGCATATATAGACTGATAATGTTAATGTCGTCTGAAAAAGAGATTGCCAGTGTGGGGAAGAACCCCGGAGTATTATACGTGTACAGGATATTCAACCCCCAACTAACATTAAGCAATAAGTAAGGTAGGCAAGGAACCCGTAAGACATAAGATGGGTGAATTGGACACAAAAAAACATTCAATACTTTGGTAGTTAGCTTATCGTAACTTTCTACAACAAAAGCTCAGATCAATAGACTTTTGAAACGTTCACGTGTTTGTCCTTGCTGCTAAATTCATTCACGGTGTTAGACCAGAGAAGTAATGTGTGACTCTTGAAGACGATTCATCTTTTTTGACCGTCCATTATTGTTGTGGTTACTACTATCTGAAATAAAAGTTAATACATGTGGTATTTTTCAAAAAAGGGATGACCCCGGCTTCTATATCATATGATGCACACAACCATTTTATTAAACTAAATAAGTCCAAGTCATCAAGCATCAAAAGATTTATTGCAAAACATGACCATATCAATCAAAAACACGTGGCATCACTACAAAAAAAAAGACACATCCGTGACATTTTGGGCCGAACGAAAAAAATTTCTGTCATACATATGACACTTCTATGATGATAATTGTGACAAGACCTGGTATCATCATAGATGTGGTGGGCTCCTACTTCTATGACAAAAAATCATGACAGAAAATGGGCTTTTCGTCCTGGGCGGGCCGGAGACGCAGCTGCATACATTCTTTGGGCCGTCCATGACGGAAAAAACCGTGGTAGAAGCGAGGGGGAGGAAAATTTTGGGGAGTTGCCGGATACGGTGGGAGGTCGGGGGCGGAGTGATGCGCGTTTCTCTCGCACGTACACGCATGTGTGCGAGGCGTTGGCTCTAACTGAAGCCGAGCGAGGCGTTGGGCTCTAATCAACTCGGCGACAGACTGCGCAGGCTACACGTTACTGAACCCGAGCGATCGATCGATGGCTGTTAACTGAACCCGATGGAGCGATTCCTTCGCTACTGCTGCTAACTGAAGCCGATCGATGTTGCCTCTGGGATGAACAGTGAGCGTTGCGGGGGGGGGGGGGGGGGTGGATGAACAGTGAGCGGTGGTGTTGCCTCTGGATGAACAGGAACCCGTGGTGTGGAGGGCTGGATGAACAGTAGACGGTAGAGTGGTGGCCGTGGAGGGGTGGTTGAACAGGAGCCCGTGGAGTGGAGGGCTGGATGAACAGTAGATGGTGGAAGGGTGCCCGTGGAGGGGTGGTTGAACAGTAGTCGGTGGAGGCTGGATGAACAGGAGCCCGTGGAGGCTGGAGGAGGTCGACGGTAGCCCGTGGAGGCTTGAGGAGGTCGACGGTGGAGATGAACAGTATCCCGTGGAGTCCCGTTTTGCGGTACGCCACACCCTTCCCCCCATGTTTCGACCGTAGCGCTCCAACACAAGTCCGCTTCGTCCGTTTTGCGGTACGCCACACCCCTCCCGATGAACAGGACCGCCGTTTCGACCGTAGCACTCCAACACAAGTCCGTTTCGTCCGTTTTGCGGTACGCCACACCCCTCCTGATCAACAGGACCCCCGTTTCGACCGTAGGAGGTCCGTTTCCTCCGTTTTGCAGTACGCCAGGCCCCTCCCGATTAACAGGACCCTGTTTCGAACGTGGCCGGTCGAACACAAGGCCATTTCCTCCGTTGTGCGGTACGCCAGGCCTCGTTTCCATCGCATGTTCCATCCAAGCCCTCCCGATGAACACGACCACGCATTCCATTCCGACCCAGCCGGTTGGCTCCCCATGAACACGACGACGACGTTGTTTCTTCGTTCCGACCCAGCCATGTAAGTATGCGCGATAGGCGTTAGAGACCCTGCCCGTATGTACGTACGTGGCCGTATTTTCTTTCTTGCACGCTCGCCGCTGTACGTACGTGTACATGCTACGTGCTCGCCTCTACTACGACACGTGCGCGCCTCTACATCCACTAGTATATATATACATACACGTTCGCGACCAGAATGACAACGGTACGTACGCTTCGACCAGGTGGGTCCCGATTGTCAGGCACTTCCTTGTCTGCGAAGATGTAGCTGGTGGGTCCCAGCAGTCAGGGGGGCGAATCGTTTTGTTTTTTTTGCCCGGGCGCACTTCCTTGCGTGCGAAGATGTAGCTGGTGGGTCACAGCGATCGGGGCGAATCATTTTTTTGCCGGACACACTTCCTTGCGCGGCGAAGATGTAGCTGGTGGGTCCCAGCAGTCGAGGCGAATCATTTTTGCCGGACGCACTTCCTTATGCGTTAGGTGCAGCCGGTGGGTCCCCAATAGGGGAAACGTTTTTTCGTGAAATATGGTGGCCCGTCCGGTGGGTCCCCGCTGTCGGTGGAGGAATAATTATTTTGCGGCGTAATAAGGAGGCACTTCCTTGCTACGGCCGTGGACCCAGCCGTCGACCTCTCCACATATAGTCCACGTCCGATGGAAGACGTTCCTTGACCACGCTGACCACGCCGCCGAGAGCACCGAGGCGGTGGACGACGGCGCGAGGTCTAGGAAGGGGACGACGCGGAGCCGGGGAAGACGCGGCAGTGGATGCCCACGCGTAGAGGAGTATGAGGGTTCACTGGTTCGTTGTGGTGTGAGGCTGTCGTCGCCGCAGAATAACAGGGGCTATGGGTGAGTAGAGGGATGGCCTGGCCAGCGGTGGGAATAGTAGGGGGCGGTGAGGTTGGCTGCATCGCAGTCGGCCACGGGAGGCAGGAGCACGAGGCACGACCGGCGCTGGTTTGGGCGGCTGGAGCAAGAAGACCAGAGGTTGAAGAAGCACTACGGCCGTTGGATGGACATCGTACGGTCAATGGAGCTAGAATCGTGCATATTGACTAAGTTAATAAAGCCCTCCGTCCCCGTCAACTTAGTAGGCCCACAAGTCAGCCTGCCACTATACTGGATCCCAGCTAATAGGGGGAGTATTCATGTTTTTTGTGCATAATAAGGAGGCACTTCCTTGCGTGCGAAGATATAGCTGGTGGGTCCGAGCTGTCAGCGGCGGTAACGTTTTTTTCGCGAAATATTGAGGCCCTTTTGGTGGGTCCCTGCAGGTGGACGAATCATTATTTTGCGTGTAATAAGGAGGCATTTCCTTGCGTGCGGCCGTGGACCCAGCTGTCGGCCTCTCCACGTACAGTCCACTTCAGATGCATGTCGGTCGTTGACCACGTTGACCAAGCCGCGCCGAGAGCACCGGGGCGGTGGACGACGGCGAGGCCTAGGAAGGGAACGACACGGAGGCAGGGAAGACTCAGCAGTTTTTTCCCACGCGGAGGAGTGCGACCGAGCGAGGGTTCTTGGTTCGTCTGCCGTCACGGAGAATAACAACAGGTGTGGGTGAGTAGAGGGATGGCTAGGCTAGCGATGAGAATGCAGTGGGCGGTGAGGCCTGCTGTGGCAAGACAGCCGGTCATGAGGGAGGAGCGAGCAGTCCGCCGGTGCTTGTTTGAGCAAATGGAGCGGGAAGAGCGAGATTGAAGAAGACGACGGCCGTTGGATGGCCATCCAACGATCCTTTGCTTGTCGTTAACCTTTTTTAGGAAAGCCTCAAATCTGTGGAAAACAGCATACAACCCATCTGCCATTATTTCTAATAATTTACAGCCCATTTGCTAATTCTTAAGGTTTTTTTTGGAGCCCATATTCTTTTTGTTAGCATTACAGCCCATATTGTGGTCACGGTTAAAAAATTATACGAAATTTTGCATATTTTGGTGCGGTCCAAACTGTTTTTAATCCCGAAATTTCGACTCACATTCAAACTGATTTTAAAACTAAATGTATATCAATATAAAATCCAACAAATTCTCCACGCATAAAAATTAATATAATTTAAAATCTCGAAATGAAAAAAAGGATATTTGAAACTAATTGCCGCTTTGATGTGTTTTAAATATGTACAACCCATTTCTCATTACTGATGGGCCATTTTCTCGGCCAGCCAAAAGAAAGCTCTCCTCGTCTTGAAAGATTTGCAGCCTAACAGGCCTGACAAAGCGACTTACTTGGCAAATCACAAAAAAACCTGGCTGTGGCCGTGGACCCAGCTGTCAGCCTCTTCACGTACAGTACTCTTCCGATGGAAGTCGTTCCTTGACCACGTTGACCACGCCGCGCAGAGAGCACCAAGGCGGTGGACGACTGCGAGGCCTAGGAAGGGGACAACGCGGAGCCGGGGAAGACGCGGCAGTGGAAGCCCGCGCGGAGAGGAGTACGAGGGTTCACTGGTTCGGCTGCGGTGTGAGGCTGCCGTCGCCGCAGGGCCTGGCCAGCGGTGGGAATAGTAGGGGGCGGTGAGTCCTCCGCGGCAGCACAGCCGGCCACGGGAGGCAGGAGCATGAGGCACGACCGGCGCTGGTTTGGGCGGCTGGAGCAAGAAGACCAGAGGTTGAAGAAGCACTACGGCCGTTGGATAGACATCGTACGGTCACTGGAGCTAGAATCGTTCATATTGACTAAGTTGACAAAGCCCTTCGTCCCCGTCAACTTAGTAGGCCCACAAGTCAGCCTCCCACGAAGGTGGGTCCCAGCTAGCAGGGGGAGTATTTATTATTTTTGTGCGTAATAAGGAGGCACTTCCAGTGGGTCCGAGTGGCGGGGGGGCGTTTTTTAAATGAAATACGGTGGCTGTCGGTGGGTCCCAGCAGTCGAGGGGCAAACGCTTTTTCCCGCATAAAATACGGTGGCCCGTCCGGTGGGTCCCTGCCGCTTGGAGGAATCATTATTTTCCGGCGTAATAAGGAGGCACTTACTTGCTGCGGCCGTGGACCCGGTGAGACTCTGACGTCTGATATACTTCCGATGGAAGTCGTTCCTTGACCACGTTGACCTCGCCGCGTTCCGTTGCATGCATGCGTCCATGGGCGTGGTGCGTCCCCACTGTCAGCCTCTCACGTACAATCATCTTCCAATGACTCTCGGTTGTTGACCACGTTGACCACACTGCGTCGAGCGCACCTGCATCGGAATGACCGGAGATGGGGAAGACGGGCGGTGGAGTCGCAGATGGAGAGGAATGGGAAACTTCATCGTTCAAAAGGTCTTGGCAGCACAAGCGGTGCCGCCCACGGGAGACAGGAGCAAGAACAGAGGTTGAAGAAGGAGCACGGCTGTTGGATTAACATCCAACGGTCCAGCTGCTAGAATCATTTGTTGATTAAGTTGACAAAGCCGTGCGTACACATCCGCTTAGCAGGCCCACAAGTCAGTCACCAAATCTGACGGGTCCCAACTGTCAACGGGATGAATAATTTTTTCGCAAAACAAGGAGGCACTTCCTTCCGTGCGAAGATACAGCCGGTGGGTCCCAGCTGTCAGGTGGAGGAAACATTTTTTCAGCTTAATAAGGAGGAACTTTCCTTGCGTGCGACCATGGACCTCGTGGGTCCCAGCCGTCATGCTCTCCACGTCTGATCCTCTTCCGATGACTCTCGTTTGTTGACCACGCCGCACGAACACAGCGAGGCGGGGGACGACGGCGAGGCCCGGACGGGAACGACTCGGAGATGGGAAAACGCGGCAGTGGAGTCGCAGATTAAGAGGAGGAGAAGGGTTATAACTGGTTCTGTTGCAATTCATATCAAACTCAGGTTCACATGACACGTTCATATTCATAGCCAACATTCACTATCAACAACTCAAAAGATTCATATATACACAAGCTCAGCATATCTATGCATCCAAATGATTGATAGATCACACGACAATATTCATACATAATTCACAAAAAGATTCAGATATACACATGTTCAGTATGTTTATGCATCCAAATGATTGAGATCACAGCCAATATGATCCATGGACGAACTTTAATTACCTAGGATACAGACTGGTAAATGGTGTTCAACCAGAGGTACTTCTTGCTAAAATTAGTTCTTGTACGAGTAAACTTTCGAGTACATAAGAGGCAGCACAGACAATCTGAACTTTGCTTGTAGGTTTATCCTCAAATAGTGGCCTTGTGCCGACGGAGGTTTGAGCAACTTGGCCACTACTTTCATCCAACTAGTTTACTGGCTCATCTTGGTCCTGTTTCTCGCCAAAATTCTACATTGCAGACGAGAAAGGAGGCGGTTGAGAAAATGAACCACCCAAAAATTTTGTGTAGTTCAACTGAAATGGAGCATCCTTGGCGTGCAGACTGATAAAGTCCCAGATGAATATATGTGTCAACCAACTTGTCTGGAATCTTTAGACTCTATGCCATATAGTTCGCTACCATATGTGCCGATAACCAAAAGGCACAAGTTGGGACCAAAGACTGGATCGTTTTACGGGCTATGCACCAAGCAATATTTTTGGCGTTCACTCTCCTAATACTTGGAGTTTGACAATTGGTTGACGTCGGTTGATACTCGAATGAATATAGGCACTTCTTGTCAACATTGATGCTTGTCTGAGTGAACTTTGGAGTACATAGCAGCAGCATAAGTACCTGTCCATCTGATCATTTTGTGCAGTTCTACTGAAATCACCCGATGTAATGATTTGCCTGCGAGTTCAGGCTCCAAATTACTCATTTATGAAATCGGCAAACAGTAGCACAATACCAAATTACCAATACATATGACAGGCACAATAATCAGGATAAAGACCAAGACCAACCTGTGTGAGGTAGCATATCAATTACTATTTCCTTTATTTGGAAGCCGAGATAAGCCAAGTGACTAACAAAGAAAGGAAGAAAGCAAGCGGATATTAGCGACTGACAGGAAAGGACGGAAGCTGTCGAGGCAATGAAGCACCCAAATTTTTTGTGCAGTTCCACCAAAATCGAGCATCCCTGTTGGCACATATATTGAGAGAGTAAGATTACTGTAATAGTGGAACTAGTTGATGAAACATACACTAACAAATAGAAGCACCCTCATTATCTTAATGGGTAAAGTTAGCAACATAGTAGTCTTGCTTAAAGAGAGGTATTAGTTTATTTAATCAGTGCCAATTAGCTCAACTC
The DNA here is from genome assembly GCA_021605145.1 of Aegilops bicornis. Classification (NCBI taxonomy): domain Eukaryota; kingdom Viridiplantae; phylum Streptophyta; class Magnoliopsida; order Poales; family Poaceae; genus Aegilops; species Aegilops bicornis. The sequence goes on along the minus strand of CM038673.1, from coordinate 61,168,204 downwards.
AACACTCAAAGCATTGCCATTTATCATAGGTTGCAAAACTTAAAAGTGCAAATGTAAAGGAGTTTCTCATGACAAGATGTACGATACAAATAGAGATGATGACAAACTAATATGGATGAAGGCCTTAGGCCCGTACCAACCTGAGAAAAAAAGCTTATTCATGTAGTCCCATAAGAGATGATAAAGCACTCACTGGAATCACACAATAGTATATATTTTTGTGCACTTCAAATATATGGTTGAAATCACTCTTGTTTACCAGTGCTGAGATTATATTGAAATATTATCAAGAACTTCCAGCAGAGTTAAAGCACTAGCTGGGATATAGTTCATTGTATTGTCTTGTGTAGTTCCACTAAAATGTATGATTGGCACAACATGATCCCTGTTTGCACAAGTAGGAACAAGGTGAAACCTTCATTAGCTTAGTGAGAAAGGATAGAAAGACATTAGCATATTCCTCAAACAGTAGCATCAAATTCATGATGGACAATACGCAAAACATTGCCTCATTGAACCAATGGCAATAAATTGACATGCAAAACAATAGCACTATTATGTCATGACACTAATAATATTCCCTCCCTGCTCCACCACATGATTCACCTCCATAGACAAACATTCACACGTACATGATTCAACATAGGGTCCTACTAAAGATTTGTTTAACTCCAACAGAAAAATTAGGCATTAATAAATTAGTGGTACTTAAGTGCTCCTAATTAATTAAGTGAGACAGCAGAAGTGGAAGGGCTCCCTGGAGGATCGTCTCACATGTAAGGTAGTCGTTGCCGAAGCCCTTGAATAGCCTCGACTGAGGCCTCTGGCTTAAGCAAGATCGCCTTGGCACTGTTTATTCTTCTTCTTCTTCCTCTTCATGCTATGTTTCTATTTCTCCTCACCAGTTGGTGAAACCAAGTACATGATTGGCCTTCTAATTCAGAATTGGTTTTGTCAGTGAGGGAGTACAAGTGTACTATAAAAAACAGCATTATTTTCTCATGGCAGTCGGAAAATAGAGATGAACACATGCATTAAATATCATTCTTACCTAAAGGAAGGTTATTGCGCCAATATGGATGATGAGGATTGGAACACAGATCTCCCTTTGTGCAGTTCCACCAAAATGAACCAACTGTTCCATCTGACATTCCAGTTAAACAGCACAAAAGTCACTTCTTTAAGAAGAGTTTTGTGCAGTGCACCAAAAGGTCACAACAAAGAACTGTGTGAATTGGATATCCCTGTTTGCACAAAAAGGCACAGAGGAAACAGTCAAAGTCTCAAACAATTACAGGCAAAAAGATTTGGCTAAACTTGTCAGAGTCTCAAACAATTACAGGCAAAAACAGTGGCATGGCTTCATTTTTACCAGGGACATTATATTAAGAACAGCTAAGGCTGCGTTCGATTCACAGGTTTGGTGCAGGATTTTCGTAGGAACACAATTCCTACCGTATTCTTTCCCTTCCAACCGTTCGAAACACGGGAAAGGTGAATAGTGTTTCATAGGAAAGCTAGTCTGGTAGTACTGATTCCATCGGATTAGAAACATCCACGCGCTGCTCATTTTTTTGGGCGGAAGCCGAGGCAGCGCCGCTGCCATGCATTAGGCAGCTTAACATCTTTGTGTTTGCGGAATAAAAAAATCAACCTATGTGTGGTACGTGAGGTGAGGACAAGAGTAGTCACTGTGCAGCTGAAGAAACAAATAGCATCTCATACTGCCAAGCATGCTACTCTAAAAACAAATCTGTACATTTCAGAGTCCATCCGAACACATTCTCTTGAGAGTTTCCTCCGGTTCATTGTTCCATAGTTTTATACCTACATTCCTTTCCTATTCCTCTATCTTCATCAAGACCTATGTTTTCTGCCCTTTATTCCGAATGAGCCTAAATATTTGGTATAAGGGCATGGGACAGTGGGTGCACCAGCAGTCCAGCACCATGTACGTAAACATGGGCATAAAGTGGTGATTCATAGTTTGTTGCCCCGAGAAACAAACATCCAAGAAACATATCTGGGTTGGTCCCATTTTTGTTCACTCTAGCCACCTACTCCTATGTGTGGATAGCAAACCTAGTCCTGGTCATACCACTGTGTACAGCGTAACCCCTATATTTCCCATTTCGACCAAGAGGCCGGTTGGATGACCAGTCTGTACTACTTTCATCCCCTTTCCTTCCTGTTTGTACCAAGTCTGATGTACATACTAAATTCCCCCACCCCCACTTTATTTCAATGACAAGTATTTTCGGACGGAGGGAGTACAAGATTCGACTCCATGAAGTAGCTTTACCTCTAACAATAGAAGGAAAAAAATAGGTGACGTTGGACCATCCGATCGAGAGGGGCTGAGAGGTCGAAAATGATGCACATGCAGTGACATAGCGAGCTGGGGAAGTAGAGCTAAGGCGGTTTCGAACGAAGATATACCTGAAGGTCGTCGAGATGTGGATAGGTGGGCGGCGGGAGGCCGGACCCGCCCCACAGCAACGAGGGGATCGGAGGACCTCCAGCGCCCGGCGTTCGCCGAGATAACGGTGCGGCCGGCGGTGGGTCTCCTCCTCATTGTCGACGACGGCCCAAACGCTGCCCCTCCTCCCTTCACCGGCGGAGTGGGATACGTCCGGATCTGTAACCAGCGGTGAGGATAGAAAGCCAGTGTTTTTGAAGGGAGAAAGACAGGTTACTACCCCTATCTTGTTTAGATCTGGAGAGGATGAGAGTGTGTGAATAGAGCAGCCCTAGCAAGCAAGCGCGGAGGCTCCGGCCTATATATAAGTAGTGGAGTAGTTTTCCTTTTCACTCCATCAAAACAATCGCTTAAAATTGTGTACTATACTACATGCCGGTCGCGGTTTTTTAGTTGTTGATTTTTGAGATAGCTACCCGCTTGTTCCAAGTGGTGTTACGGTGTGCCAGTCGCACTTTGTATCGTTCAAGTCCGTAGTACTACAAGTCCCTCCATTAAATGAACAACCACCCCTCGTAAAAATTGTGAACAAGCCCACGGCTAAAATTAGCGGAAACGTGGGTTGCCCCAACATGCATTATTATTTATATTTTCTACTCCCTCTGTTCCTAAATATAAGTCTTTTTTATTAGCCACATCTAAGACAAGAATTTTTTTATTAGCAGTGAACCCCACATGTTATAGACACAAAAATTGTGGCAAGATTCCCTTAGGCAAGCCAAAGTGTGTCTAACAATTTGAGCAACTCAGGTTAGGCAAGTGTGGCAAGTGTGGGAAAAATAATGTGGCAACATAAGACAAACATAGTCACAATCCAAACAGCCCCGTGATTTTTTGTGACATGCATGAAAATTTGGTTAGTTAAATTTATAGTCAAAATTTGGCAAGGTGCATCAAATGAACACATGCAAGTATCAAAAGGAAAGTCACGGCATGCATGCACGCGTTGTACTCCCTCTGTTTCCAAATATAAGTCTTTTTAGAGATTGCAACAAGTGACTACTCCCTCCGTTCCTAAATGTAAGTCTTTTTAGGGATTCCACTACAAACTACATACGGATGTATATAGACATATTTTAGAGTGTAGATTCACTCATTTTGTTTCGTATGTACTCCAGTTCATAGTGAAATCTCTAAAAAGACTTATATTTTGGAACGGAGGGAGTACATATGAAGCAGAATATGTCTACTCCTACATACGAAGTAGCCCATTTGAAATGTGTAAAAAGAGTTTTATCGAATGCAGTGCTTTGATGTGTCGCGTCAACTCGTACAAGCCCGAGAAATTTGATTACTACGACGCCCTCTCCCTCGCGGACTGAGCTCCGGTGCCTTAACTGCACCTGCCTTTGGCTGCATGACAGGTGGGCCAACCACCTGTTGGGCCCACCTGTCATGGACGCAAAGGCAGGAGCAGTAAGTAGAAGCTTTCGCTACACGCTATCCCTCCCGCACGAGGTGGACGGACATGCAGCAGTGGATTCGATACTGTAGAAGTAGGGGTAACATCATTGTTCGTCTTCTCGAAGAGGCGAAGAGCCAAGTGCAAACCGAACGTGGCAGTTGCGAATGCTCGCGTGGTGCGGTTCCTTGGAGTACTAGCCAGGCTCTTGCATGAGACAAAGTTGCTATTGTTTAACAATTAAACTCCATTATCCATTGGTTGATACTCATTCTGCATAGGTCCACGCGCTTAGCACCGCTTCCTCCTGGGGTCACCAATGTTTATTTGCTAATTAATAGCATTCCATGCAATGAAATAGCCATTGCAAGTCATTAAAAGCATGCACACCTCTCATCTCTTATTGGTTGATACGTATGTCAAGAAACAAGAAACAAGGTAGAAGTTAATGCACCACGCCTAAGTGTTTTGGGACTATTTGGTTTTTGTAAGATGACTTACACACCTAGACGGAGGGAGTAGTATAGACCTGTAAACCGGAAAGGAGTATTTGCCTTTCTAGAGATTTCAACAAGTGACTAGACTTCGGCTCAAAAAAAACAAGTGACTAGACTACACGGTGTGCAGTACCCCCTCCCCTCCGGTTTATAGGGCTCAAATCTCAAATCTCATGAACCAAGGCATTTTGCGATTGGAGGAATGTATCTCGTACTTTACAAAACTACCCTAATTAAACTCATGCATTAATTACGTAGTTCTCCCGTTTTCCTCTCCGCCTTGGTCGCGGTGCACAATATTGAGGCTAGTCATAGTGGGAGTAACTTAGGTAGTAACTTAACACATCCCAAGACAATTTTGCTTATGTGGCAAGTATTTAATGAGGAAAGAGGTGCTTGTGGTAACATAATATGTTACTATAACATAGCGCTTTTCGAGGCAAAATGAGTCTATGAGATAATAAAGGAAGCAATCTATGATACTACTACTATGTTACTTTGCACTATGGAGGTAGTAACTTACACTAGTGTCATATGCATGACACTAGTCTAAGTTACTCCCCACTATGACCAACTGAGAGAGTGCTTTGATACGTTTTAGTCTCATGACTAAAAGTAGTGGGACTAAAACTTGTTAGCCTCATCCATGCTTGGATCCAAATACTAAAGAGACTAAAATCAAGTTAATGACATTTCAAAGCATCCGGGCCCGCGTGCCATCCACCAAATCACAGCGAGGTGCTACAGTCGAGACTCACCTGTCACCCCGGTGTGGCCGTCATGACCCGTCATATCACAAAACCCACACCTTTACCAGCAGTGGTAAGGTGGCCTCCAAGTTGGACTGGACGAAGCAACCATCATTTCATTGGAACGCTCGTTCAAGCCCTTTCTTCCCTTTCTTGAAGAAAACCTCACTCCAGGCTACTCACTTCTGCCATTTTTCTTCTGTACCGACGAAGGAAAGGTGGGCGAATTAGTTATGCTGCTATATTTTCATTCCAATAATCTTCTTTTTGCGAAGCACCGACCGATTCTCACATCCTATTCTTTTCCCGTTTTCATTGCGATTGTGGTTTCCTTTCGATTGCTTTTTGTTTGTCAGTTCATTGATGGATCCGGAGCACTAGGCAAAGAGTTGCCGCGGACAACCCATCGGAGACAGCGATCTCCAGGAAGCGAGCACCGACCAACGAGTTGACCATGTTGGCGGGCCAACCCATGGAGACGAAGAACTCCAAGAAGCAAGCACTGGCCAAAGAGTTGAGGACGTTGGCGAACGAACTCCTCAAAGAAAGTTGTAAGAACAGCAAGGGCCCCACCATGCCTACCCCAGGAGCTCTGATTGCCACCTATGTAAGGCTCAAGACCGAGTTTGAGGAGATAGTCGCTGTTGAGAAGCAGTATTCCCCTGGCAAGGTGATGGCCCCCATCGAGGACGAGGAGATGGCCCCCGGAGGGATGAGATCCCCCGGTGAGCTGCACAAGGTAAAAAATAATGGCTTATTATCATAGTTGTGGCTTTTGATTATTTGCAATGTGCTTGCTTTTTGATTATTTGCAATGTGCTTGCTAATATGTTAGTGTTGTGCAGGTGTCGGTGGTTGTCCTTGATGATTCCGATGTCGTGGCCCGTCCTGTTGGCATCGCCCCGGAGATCGATTCCGATACCGCTGTCCATCCTGTGGACATCGCCCCAGAGATCGATTCCGATGTCGCGATCAGTCCTGTGGACATTGCCCCAGAAATCGATTCCCATGCCGCTGTCCGTGCTGTGGTCATTGCCCGAGAGATCGATGACAAGAAATAGTTGGTCGCCTAATCCTTCAGGGTAGTTTGCATTGCCCCGTGTTTAATTACCAGAACGATGCGTGTTATCAAACCATCTTAGGGCTAGTGCATTGTCTTGTGTGGGCGGATCTTGCTACTTTTGTTTGATAGTGAATCATGTGATGAATCATGCGAACCCTCTCCGAGTTATGGAAACAAATGTATCCTCACCAGCTTTTGATGTAATATATGGCATGCTTAGACGTAAGTTTGAACTGTTTATCATATCAGCAGGGCTTGTTTGATGATTCTTGGTGTTAGTAGGTTAGCTCTTGTGCGAGCTATAGTACTTGCAAAACACTCACCGAAGAGAAACGTTGGGGCTGATGAGCTCGTGGTACGCTTATACTTATCCCTCGTTGATCGACCAATAGCCCTAGCTCCTAAAATTGTAGGCTTAGCGATCGATCAGACAATAGTCGACATATATTCAGGCCTCATTTGGTTCATAGGGTAGGAAAATCGTAGCAAAAGTACGGAGAACATGCAACACAAAATCATAGCAGTCTTGAGGCGTACTCCCTCCGTTCCAAAATAGATGACCTAGGCGGGCTAGTTTGGCCTAGTGGGTTTCAGTGATATGACGTGGTACAGTGCCGTCCAGTCTTCGCGTGTGGTAGCAGTATTGCGGGTACAATAGGTTTTCTTGAAGAAGAGGAATTCAACGAAGTCATGATGGTTCCTTCATCCGAACAACTTACGGTGGGAAAGGTTGGGCCTGCGATACGACCGGGGTAGACTAGGATAATTTTGTGCATGGCAGGTGGATGAGGATGGTCGACGTCCCACATGTCGGCGAATGAAAGTATTCTTTCCAATATAGAGGACGAGCAACGAGTATTCATTGTTTATTTTTGATGAAAGCTATTGTCTCCACTTTTACTCCTTGACTTTGTCAATGCCTCTCTCTCCTCCACATAAGCGGGGACTACTTGCTATGCATGCAGCGGGCAGCTGGCGTCTTGAGGAGCCAGGGCGCCGTCCACTTGCTCCATTTTTATGTAAGCAAGAGTTTACACTCGTACGCGGGAGGAGTGCGAAACACCGCGGATCTAATTTTGATCGAGGGATAACTGTTACCTGCCAAATAATGGAGGATTGTTAGCGATTATAGCATGATAGTTAGGGCATCTCCAAATACTGGCCCACAAATTTACACCGGCATCTGTCCGAGGACACTGATGGATGCCATCTGATGCTGCCCGCATACCTTTCGACAACTATATGAACTAACCGGATGAAATTCGTGCAAACAAAGAAAATTTCAAATTAACTAGATGAAATTCATTACATTTCAAAAAAATTTCCTACAAACTGGACGAAATTCATTACATATTTCGTGGTGGAGCAAGGAACCTCGTGGTGGAGCGTCTGCACTCATAATATTTAATATTATTCAGCGATATAAAATTAACCAATCATCTCCACAGTGGACCGGAAGAGTACGAAACACGGCAGGCCAGTGTAGTTACATCATACTAGTACATGGCTAACCCACCCTATCACCATATTTCTTGGCTTCCGTGCGACACATATCTCTAGTAATCCAACAGCCTGTATCGCTTCTCCCTCCTCGTCTCTATCAAAGTGCGGCGGGCTGGCGTTTCTGCGTCTATTGAGGTCGGTTAACTATCACATGTTAGCGATATGCCAAGAGCATTCTAAAAAAATTCCTTTCACGTTCCATTTTCAAAAAGAAAAAAATCCTTTCACGTCATTTAATTTGTCTCCTGCTTTGAGCAACTTGCATGTCCTATACTGCTCCTGTTTGATACTCTAACTTAGCTAGAGGTTAGACTAACTCATGACTAACCCTGAACTAACTGTAGCCAAAGAGGTGTTTGGGTGACAGGGTTAGATTGACAATAAATGCACTTCATGGAGAGCGAAAAGTGATTTTTCAGTGGCCCCAATGAGAACTATCTCCAGTTAGCACCTCTTGGGTGGGATAGTTTTTTTTGGTAGGTTCGGTGCAACTTGCTCCAATTTAAACCCTCATGCTTGGATACTTTAGGGCTATTTGAGCCCCAACTAGCTCAAACTAACTCTAACCCATGGATCCAAACAGGTCCTATGGCCAGTCTCGACGCGGAGCAGTCGCGTGCACCGGGAAGCGGTGCTCTCTCGACCGTCGCGCCACTTCAAAGCCGGCGCCAGTGAGAGGCCGCCTCCGCTCTGGCCGGGCATTAATGCGGCACTGACGCTCCAGGGCGACGCTGACCGTTTCACGCGGGAAGCGCGCGCTGGCAAGGGAGTATAGGTTTTGAACCGTTTCAGGTGTAGTAGTAATGGTAGTTTGCAAAACTACTCAATTATTGCACTCAGTTTCCTAAGAAATTGTGGTAAAAAACGTTACTCCATAGCCCGCTTCCCTTCTCCTTCCTGCTCGTGATTTACGTGGCCATGTTAACATGGTTGTGTCAAAAAATGTCACTTCACCTTTCGTGATTAGCGTTATATAATTACAAGCAAGATTCTCGTGCATTGCACGGAACATCAATATGCATTTTTTTACAAAACACCTGTTGTGATTGACCCATGTAGGAGTAATCCCATGTGTAAAAACTAATGATATCTCGAGAATTTTATCGGAAAACTGATATCTCGAGAATGTCATCAAAAAAATGAAAGATGAGAGATAAGGCGAGGAGGAGTCGAGTGTGGTGGTGACTGGTGGTCGGAATGGGCGGAGGCATGGGGATGGGCCAGGCGCCCGGCGTGGCCAGCCACCATGCATGCTAGATTGTTCTAGAGACTTATTCCTTTTTTAATTGCTGAGCAATGAGGTTGCGGGAGATAATGATGTGGAGAGAGGTGCGGGTATCTTTTGTAAAATTATCATAGTTTGCTTCCTATCCGTCAGATATACATCATACGGCCTGTATTACAAGATGGCAGGCACACCATCATCGCCAACTCGTTTTTTTATAAGGGTATATAGATGATAAGTTTGCTGACTACTAAAGTAAAGTGGAATCTGTCCATGTTATGCAAGTAAATAAAGGTGACTGTTTATCATACGGGTAAGGTTGGATTGTTGGGGAACGTTGCAAAAAATAAAAAATTTCCTACGGTTTCACCAAGATCCATCTATGAGTTCATCTAGCAACGAGTGATAGGAGTGCATCTACATACCTTTGTAGATCGCGAGCGAAGCGTTCAAGAGAACGGGGTTGAGGGAGTCGTACTCGTCGTGATCCAAATCACCGATGACCAAGTGCCGAACGGACAGCACCTCTGCGTTCAACACACGTACGGAGCGGATGACGTCTCCCGCATCTTGATCCAGCAAGGAGGAGGGAGAGGTTGAAGAAGATCCAGCAACCTGACGGCGTGGTGGTGGATGCAGCAGGTTCCCGCAGAGCCGCCAAGCTTCTGCGAGAGGGAGAGGTGTAGCAGGGAGAGGGAGGCACCAAGGCTTGGTGCGGCTGCCTCCCTCCCCCCTTTATATAGGCCCCACTGGGGCCGACCACTGAGATGAGATCTCCCAAAGGCGGCGGCCATAGGGGTGGAGTGCCCCCAAGGCAAGTGGAGGCACCCCACCCTAGGGTTTCCAACCCTAGGCGCAGGGGGCCCAAGGGGGCTCACTAAGGAGTTCGGACTAGGGGGTGTCCGGATAGCCGAACTATCATCATCGGCCGGACTCCAAGACTATGAAGATACAAGATTGAAGACTTCGTCACGTGTCCGGATGGGACTTTCCTTGGCGTGGAAGGCAAGCTTGGCGATACGGATATGTAGATCTCCTACCATTGTAACCGACTCTATGTAACCCTAACCCTATCCGGTGTCTATATAAACCGGAGGGTTTTAGTCCGTAGGACGGAACAACAATCATACCATAGGCTAGCTTCTAGGGTTTAGCCTCTTTGATCTCGTGGTAGATCCACTCTTGTAACACACATCATCAAGATTAATCAAGCAGGACGTAGGGTTTTACCTCCATCAAGAGGGCCCGAACACAGGTAAAAACATTGTGTCCCTTGTCTCCTGTTACCATCCGCCTAGACGCACAGTTCGGGACCCCCTACCCGAGATCCGCCGGTTTTGACGCCGACATTGGTGCTTTCATTGAGAGTTCCTCGTATGCGTCACCGATAGGCTCGATGGCTCCTTCGATCATCAACAACGACGCAGTCCAGTGGTGAGACCTTTCCCGGACAGATCTTCGTGCTCGGCGGCTTTGCTGCGGGCCAATTAAGCAGCCATCTGGAGCAGATCGAAGCTACGCCCACAGCGTCGGTCGAGTTCGGAAGCTTAAACTATACGGCCGATATCCGCGGAGACTTGATCTTCGACGGATTCGAGCCGCAGCTGCCGCAAGACCGCCACTCGATGGGCATGATCTAGCTCTGCAGCCGAGCGGCCACAGGCCGCACTGAATCCGCTCCGACCCTTAATCCGGGCCGGATTCTGTCGAGGACGAGTGGTTAGACACCGCCTTGGGGCTTTAATCTCTACTGGCGATCGAGCGAACTCTATCCCTGTCGCTGCGAAGACCTCGACTCCAGGGTGCCGGACTCCTCTTCGGACTCCGAACCCTCCGCGCCCTTACCAATCGAATCCGATTGGACGCCCGTTATGGAGTTCACGGCCGCGGACATCTTTCAGCACTCACCTTTTGGCGACATCTTGAGTTCTCTAAAGTACCTCTTGTTATCAGGAGAGCCCTGGCCGGACTACGGTCAGGACGGTTGGGATGCGGACGACGAAGAAATTCAAAGCCCACCCACCACCCACTTGGTAGCCGCTGTCGATGATCTAACCGACATGCTAGACTACGACTCCGAAGACATCGACGGTATGGACGACGATGCCGGAGACGAACAAGACCCAGTGCCTACAGGGCACTGGAAGGCCACCTCGTCATACGACATATATATGGTGGACATCCCAAAAGATGGGAACGGTGATGGAACAACGGAGGATGACCCCTCCAAGAAGCAGCCCAAGCGCCGGCGTCGTGGCGCCGCGCCTAAATCCCGCCACAGCAAGAATGAAGATTCCGGCACCAGAGATAACAATACACCGGACAGTGCCGAAGAGAATCCACTCCAGCAAGATCCAGTGCAGGAAGATGGAGACGCCAGCCCTCACGAGAGAGCGGCATAAGAAGAGGTAGAGGATTATATGCCTCGCTCCGGAGACGAAGCAAGCCTCGACGACGATGAATTCGTCGTACCTTAGAATCCCGTCGAACAAGAGCGTTTTAGACGCAGGCTTATGGCCACGGCGAACAGCCTCAAGAAAAGCAGCAACGACTTAGAGCTGATCAGATCTGCTAGCCGACGGATGGATCAAGTCCTCGCGGCCGAAGAGCATGAGCTCGAACGCCCCTCCAAAAGCTACCCTAAACGCAAGCTGCTCCCCCGATTAGAGGAGGAGGCTTACGAACCCGCATCACCAGGAGACAATACGGCTGACCGACCACCCCACGGTCGCGACAGAGGGGCCTCTAGGCCCTTCACTAGAACTGTACCCCGGCATCGCTCAAAAAGCACACGGCCAAAGGGGAACGCTCCGGACCTGCGAGATATATTGGAGGACAAGGCAAGACAATCAAGATCGATCTATGGATCGCGTGGGCGCCCCACGGTACGTGACGACAACCGTCGCGCCGGACACAGTAAGTCCGGCCGGGCCGAACAAAACAGACCAAGCTCTTTTGAGCTCCATCGTGATATCGCCCGATGCAGGCGCCGCACACCCACTATGCTTCACGAGACGAAGTAATGGATCATAAAATCCCGAAGGGTTTAAACCCGTCAATATTGAATCCTATGATGGCACAACAGACCCGTGGTTTGGATCAAGACTATCTCCTTCACATCCACATGGCCCGCGGTGACGATCTTCACGCCATCAAATACCTCCCCTCAAGCTTAAGGGACCAGCCCGACATTGGCTCAACAGCTTGCCGGTGAGTCAATTGGGAGCTGGGAGGACTGAAGCCGCATTCCTTGATAACTTCCGGGGCACTTATGTGTGACCACCGCACGCCGATGACCTAAGCCACATAATTCAGCAGCGGATGAATCGGCCGTAAAATTCTGGACACGGTTCTTAACCAAGAAAAACCAAATCGTCGACCGTCCGGATCACGGAGGCCCTCGCGGCCTTCAAGCATAACATCCGTGACGAGTGGCTTGCCCGGCACCTAGGACAGGAAAAGCCAAAATCCATGGCAGCCCTCACATCACTCATGACCCGCTTCACTGGTGAGGACAATAGCTAGCACGCAGCAACAACCTCGGCAAAAATTACATCGGTCCGGACTTCAAGGACCGAAATGGCAGGCAGCGTCGTAACAAAAACAAACGCCGCGTGCGGCGACAATATTGAGGATACGACTGTCAATGCCGGATTCAGAGGCTCTAAACCCGGTCAGCGGAAAAAGCCATTCAAAAGAACTACTCCGGGTCCGTCCAATTTGGACCGAATACTCGACCGCTTGTGCCAGATACACGGCACCCCCGAAAAGCCAGCTAACCATACCAACAGGGACTGTTGGGTATTCAAGCAGGCAGGCGATTTAATTGCCGAAAACAATGACAAGGGGCTGCATAGCGATGAAGAGGACGAGACCCAACCGCCGAACAATAGAGGATGTAAGGTTTCCCCCACAAAAGTGCGGACGGTGAACATGATATACGCAACGCACATACCCAAAAGGGAGCGGAAGCGTGCACTCGTGGATGTCTACGCCGATGGAGCCAGTTGCCCGAAGTTCAATCCATGGTCCTCCCGCCCGATCACTTTTGACCGAAGGACCACCCCACCAAAGATCCGCCACGGTGGATTCGCGCCAGACCGTCTTAGACCCAATCGTCGATGGATTTCACCTAACCGTAGTCCCGATGGATGGCGGCAGCAACTGAACCTGCTTTACCAGATACGGTCGCCAAAATGGGCATAGACCCTCAAGGATTAAACCTACCAAAACGACCTTTAAAGGCGTCATACCAGGTGTAGAAGCCAATTGTACAGGCTCAATTACACCGGAAGTGGTCTTCGGATCCCGGATAACTTCCGGCGAGGAGTTAATCTTCGACATAGTCCCGTTCAGCGGCTATCATGCCTTGCTTTCGGACGTGCTGCGTTTGCAAAGTTCAACGCGGTGCCGCACTACGCATACCTCAAGCTCAAGATGCCAGGCCCTCGAGGAGTCATCACGGCCAACGGAAACATCGAACGTTCTCTCCGCGCGGAGGAACATACAGACTCTCGCGGCGAAGTGCAATGCAGCCTCTTAAGGCAATTCTCGAGTCTGGCCGTTAAGCGGCGGACACAGCCAAGCGCCGCCGGAGTAACTTACAACAAGACCACACAGCACGCGTTCCGAAACGCAGCGTAGCGATGCGGCCCCAACCCAGCGCTGCGAACGTCAAAGCAGGTCCTTCACGTACACCATTATGCTCTGAAAATACCATGGGCATAGGGAGAGGGCACGACCACGATAAACCCAGATCACGGCTCAACCACACGGGGGCTCTCAAGTGTGTCGTTCCTTTTTCTTTTCTTTTACCTTTTACTTTTTACCCACAGGACTCCCTTTGTCGAAGCCTGTCCGGCAGCAGACCTGCCGAACTCACGATGCAACAGCCAGGGAAGGATAAAGGCTACAACGAATATACATGTGGTCTGCATTACGAGCATTTTTATACACCAATTTACAGCCTACCCCTGGAGGGGGACATGCTTAACAGTCCCATACCTTGCTTATCGCACTATTTGTATCGTTTTGCATTCGTAGCAGCACTTATTGAACAAAACAATGCAGCACCTTTTTGCTTATAATTGCATTTCTTTTTCATACATATGTTCATTCACGGCATGTTGCGTCTGTACACTTTGGTATGGCTAATATACACCAGGGGCTTATGTTTCCCGCATTATGGTATAATGAGTCCGAACACTTTCACAAGTGCGGCACCCCGAACTTATAGCACTATATGCATCGGCTCCGAATCATGTCTTGGGTCAATAGTTGGGTTTGCCCGGCTCCTGTGTTTTGGTACCTTACGTTCCGTTACATCGGCTAAGGTAGCACCGGAGAACCACTGCGAATCCGCCCAGCCTCGGCTGGGTTAACGCCTCGATGAGAAAGCTAAAACTGACCGTCATGATGAGGCGAGAGCCGATCGCTGTTCGAGAGGTTTTTTGCGAGTCCTTAAAGACTTATGCCGCTTAGAGCGAGGAGCCGGATACTGTCCGGCCAAGGCGTGGATAGCACCCCAAATTCGGCCTTCCGAAGACTAGGGGCTTCGCCGAAATTTAAAATTATAGAATTCTATGGCTAAGTGAGAGTGTTCAAGCATTATAAGTCCGGTTGCCTTGTTACATTGTGTTGAGCGCCTCCCTAGATGGACCCAAAAATGGGAACAAGAGCGCTCAAGTTTATCCCGAACACCCCAAAGCACTCGTGGCATGGGGGATGAAGCCGACGACTTGCCATCTCTCGGATTTGATAAACAGCCGCCTGAAGGTAATATTTTAAATTAACAAGCGTTGCTTAGCGCATATGAACTAAGTTTTCATTGCAGGATAACAAAATGCGAGTCTACTCAAATATTACATCTTTGGAGCACTCACCCGCAATAGTCTGGGCGCCCTTCAAAGACACTCTTATAATACATCTCGGGCGTGCGATGCTCCTTGCCCTCCGTGGCGGGTCCGTCACAAGCTTCAGGCATCCATCTTGCCCCAAAGTGCACCTTTATGCGGGCAAGGCCCGACGGGCACCCTCAATACAAGCGGAATGCTTGATCACTTCAACCCACGGGCACGCATCCATCACCGCCGCACCAGGCCGAAGTAGCTCCTGTGCATGGCCTCCTTAGGCCACAGCCGAACTATGAGGCCCTTCATGGCCTGTTCGGCCGCCTTGTGGAGCTCGACCAGCTGCTTGGCTGGTCGCTAAGGGCACCGGATGTCCGCCTCAAAGATCTTGAGACCGTAAGACCTTCTCCATCGAGCTCCCTCCTTGGCCCAAGAGAATGCGGCAGCATCGGACACGCTGCAAGGAAGATCTGCGAACGCATACAGAGCTCCGAATTCGGGTAAGCAACAGGTAATTAACACTCACATGCTTACTTTGCATGGAAAATGCCTTACCCGCTGCTATTTTCTTCACCGCCTCAATCTCCTGGAGGGCCTTGTAGGCTTCGGCCTTAGCGGCTTTGGCACTCTCAAGAGCCGTTGCAAGCTCAGACTCTCGAGTCTTCGAGTCATGCTCCAAGCTCTCATGTTTTTTCACGAGATCCTGGAGCTCTTGATGTACCTCCGCCACCCGCGCCTCCTGGTTCTCTCGCTCGGTGCGCTCCGCGGCCGCATTGCGTTCGGCCGCGGCCACCGCCTCCTTCAGGGTCGCCACCTCGTTAGTGGCCCCTACAATACCCACGTTATCCTTGTCATTTTTTTGCAACCAAATCCTTTTCTGTAAGGTACAATTTTCATAAGGTATTACTCACCTTCTTTTTCCTCGAGCTGCTTCTTGGCATGACCGAGCTCGTTCTCGGACCGCTCGAGGTTTTTCTTCAAAGTATTGACCTCCGCAGTCAGTGCGGCGGAGGTCAGCAGCACAGCCTGCAATCCCATATTGACATATTTTTTATGACTTGCGTTTATCTTTCTAAAGATCTTCAATCCGGCTTTTCTTTCCGAACACCGAACCGAGCATCAGGGGCTACTGTCTATGCGGTACCATTTTACATATATTGAAATTCTTACCTCAAAGCCTGTTAGAAGGCTGCTGCAGGCTTCGGTCAGCCCGCTCTTGGCGAGCTAAACCTTCTGAATCACTGCACTCATAACAGTACGGTGTTCCTCTTTGATGGAGGCGCCGTTGAGCTGTTGGGGAACGTTGCAGAAAATTAAAAAATTTCCTACGGTTTCACCAAGATCCATCTATGAGTTCATCTAAGCAACGAGTCATGGGAGAGTGATTGCATCTACATACCACTTGTAGATCGCGTGCGGAAGCGTTCAATGGAGCAGGGGATGATGGAGTCGTACTCGCCGTGATTCAGATCACCGATGACCTAGTGCCGAGCGGACAACACCTCCGCGTTCAACACACGTGCGGAGGCGGATGACGTCTCCTCCTTCTTGATCTAGCAAGGGGAAGGAGAGGTTGATGATGATCCAGCAACACGACGGCGTGGTGGTGGATGCAGCAGAACTCCGGTGGCTTGTTGAAGCAACTACGGGAGGAGGAGGAGGTGTAGCGAGGAGGAGGAGGCGCCAAGCCTTGAGAGGTGCGGCTGCCCTCCCTCCCTCCCTTTATATAGGGGCAAGAGAGAGAGGCGCAGCCTTGCCCCTTCCTCCAAGGAAGGGTGCGGTCGAGGGAGGAGGAGTCCATCCTCCCCAAGGCACCTAGGAGGTGCCTTCCCTTTAGGACTCTCCCTCTCCTCATCTCTTGGCGCATGGGCCTCTTGGGGCTGGTGCCCTTGGCCCATATAGGCCAAGGCACACCCCTTCAGCCCATGTGCCCCCAGGGCAGGTGGACCCTGGTGGACCCCGGACCCCTTTCGCACTCCCGTGCAATACCGATAACGTGCGAAACTTTTCCGGCGACCAAAATAAGACTTCCCATATATAAATCTTTACCTCCGGACCATTCCGGAACTCCTCGTGACGTCCGGGATCTCATCCGGGACTCTGAACAACTTTCGGTTTGCTGCATACTCATATTCATACAACCGTAGCGTCACCGAACCTTAAGTGTGTAGACCCTACAGGTTCGGGAGACATGCAGACATGACCGAGACGGCTCTCGGGCAATAACCAACAGCGGGATCTGGATACCCATGTTGGCTCCCACATGCTCCAGATGATCTCATCGGTTGAACCACGATGTCGAGGATTCAAACAACCCCGTATACAATTCCCTTTGTCAAACGGTATTTTACTTGCCCGAGATTCGATCGTTGGTATCCCAATACCTCGTTCAATCTCGTTACCGGCAAGTCACTTTACTCATACCGTAATGCATGATCCCGTGACCAAACACTTGGTCACTTTGAGCTCATTATGATGATGCACTATCGAGTGGGCCCAGTGATACCTCTCCGTCATACGGAGTGACAAATCCGATCTCGATCCGTGTCAACCCAACAGACACTTTCGGAGATACCTGTAATGCACCTTGATAGTCACCCAGTTACGTTGTGATGTTTGGTACACCCAAAGCACTCCTACGGTATCCGGGAGTTACACGATCTCATGGTCTAAGGAAGAGATACTTGACATTGTAAAATCTCTAGCAAAACGAACTACACGATCTTGTGCTATGCTTAGGATTGGGTCTTGTCCTTCACATCATTCTCCTAATGATGTGATCCCGTTATCAACGACATCCAATGTCCATAGTCAGGAAACCATGACTATCGGTTGATCAACGAGCTAGTCAACTAGAGGCTCACTAGGGACATATTGTGGTCTATGTATTCACACGCGTATTACGATTTCCGGATAATACAATTATAGCATGAATAAAAGACAATTATCATGAACAAGGAAATATAATAATAATACTTTTATTATTGCCTCTAGGGCATATTTCCAACATGAGCGCCTCCAGCAAATTATCCGGCACCTCCGGTTGGACGGAGGCAGCCGGCTTCGCGGTCTTGCCCTTCTTACGAAGGGGTCGCCCGCCGGACTCCGGAGCCACTGTGGCCTCCGGGGCTGAGTCCGGTGCACAGTCCGGGATGGTGTCCTGTGACACCTCCGGGGCCTCGTCCTCCTGGTGGGTCCTTTTCTGGGATCCCACCTCGGCGTCATCCGCGGCACGGGGGGTGGAGGCAATCGGAAGGGAATCCATATCCGACGCACCCAAGGACCCGCTCGACAAGACGAGAAGATCGTCCTTGGGCGGACTGCAGGGTTGTATGCGGCATTAGAAAGACATTATGTGGCGAAAAGAAAACCTTGAAGTTATTCGGGAATCCGGATACTTACGATCTTGCCAGGGGCTTGGCCCTTGGAGGCCAGTCCTCATCGTCGTCACTGGCATTGGCGGAGCAGTCCGGGGGAAGAGTTTTTCCCTTCTTGGACCCTTCGGCCTCCCTTGTTGGGGAGGCCTTCCTTTTCTTCCCTCCCCCCGCTGGGGGAGAGGCTTTCTTCTTCTCCTCCTCGCCTTGGTGGGAGGAGTCGGCCTCGGATTCATCATCCGATAGCACCTGAAAACGGGAACTCTTCCGAGTCCCCGTGGTCGTCTTCTTGGCCTTCTTCTCCGGCACCACGTGGGGTGCCGGAGCCAAGAGCCGATAAGCGGGCGTCCGCTGGGTCCTCTGGCAATGGGGCCGGACAGGTAATCCGTTCGGCCTTTGCCAGCCAGTCCTGTCAAAGGTAAAGGGAGTTTAGATCCCGCATAGAGTCAAACTATGGAAAACAAGTGGTGAAATCACTTACCTCGTCAGCTGGACGCTGCGAGCGGAATCCGCGATCTTCGGTAGCGGATGTGGGAGCTTCGGCGCCCTTGAACAGCACCTTCCAGACATCTTCGTACGTAGTGTCGAAGAGCCCGCTCGAGTGCAGTGCTGCGCCGGATCAAACTCCCACATGTTTAAGCCCCGTCGCTGGCACGGGAGAATCTTGCGGATGAGCATGACCTGGACTACGTTGACAAGCTTGAGCTTCTTGTCCACCAGCTTCTGGATACAGGCTTGGAGTCCGGTCAGCTCCTTCGAACTCCCCCAAGTCCGACCACTCTCTTTCCAGGAGGTGAGCCGCGTGGGGATGCCAGATCTGAATTCGAGGGCCGCTGCCCAATCGGGGTCACGCGGCTCGGTGATGTAGAACCACCCCGATTGCCACCCCTTGATGGTTTCCACGAAAGTGCCCTCCAGCCACGTAACGTGGGACATCCTGCCCACCATGGCGCCTCCGCACTGCGCTTGGCTTCCCTTCACAACCTTCGCTTGACATCAAGGTCTTAAGCCACAAGTCGAAGTGGAGCTGGATGCAGAAGGAAGGCCTCGCACACGACGATAAACGCCGAGATGTTGAGGATGAAATTGGGGCGGATCATGGAAATCTAGGCCGTAGTAGAACATGAGCCCCCGGACAAAGGGATGAAGCGGGAAGCCCAGTCCGCAGAGGAAATGGGGAAGAAATACTACCCACTCATGGGGCCTGGGGTTGGGGACGAGCTCTCCCTCTTCGGGGAGCTGCGCGATGTTGCTGGACAAATATCCGTCGTCGCGCAGCTTCTGGATCTGCCCCTCCGTGACGGAGGAGGCCATCCACTTGCCTCCTGCTCCGGACATAGTTGGAGAAGGTTGAGGTGTGAAGTGCGGACTTGGGCGCTGGAGCTCGAGTTCGCGGAGATGGATAAGCCAAGGAGGAAGAAGGCGCAGGTAAAAGGGTTGGATCTTTATCCCCTTATATGAGCGGACAGAAACATGTGTCCCCACCGGCCTGGTAAAACTCGCTTATCCCTCAAGCGTCACAATCAATGGCGCGGTTGGGTTACCCACGTCCGTATTGATGGGAATCCCAGAATAAGGGGAACACGATCTCTGCCTCGACAAGACGTGCCAAGGAAACCGCTTCGCTAAACGCGCTGAGGTGGAACAATAAAAACAATTTGAGTAAAGGCTTGGTAGTGGTGCGACGTCACGCCACAGAATACGTCAGCAGATTGATCTTGTGTAATATTATTCTCTCTACGGTGGTATGTGGGATTTATTTTTGCAGAGCCATACACTATCCTGGTGTTCACAATCTTAATTATTCGGAGGAAGAACCCGCCTTGCAATGCCGAAGACAACATGCGCGCCGGACTAAATGCGTCATTGAAGCCTGGTTCAGGCTCTTGAGGAAGTTCCGGATTAAGGGGTGTCCGGATAGCCGAACTATCATCATCGGCCGGACTCCAAGACTATGAAGATACAAGATTGAAGACTTCGTCCCGTGTCTGGATGGGACTTTCCTTGGCGTGGAAGGCAAGCTTGGTGATACGGATATGTAGATCTCCTACCATTGTAACCGACTCTGTGTAACCCTAACCCTATCCGGTGTCTATATAAACCGGAGGGTTTTAGTCCGTAGAACGGAACAACAATCATACCATAGGCTAGCTTCTAGGGTTTAGCCTCTTTGATCTTGTGGTAGATCCACTCTTGTAACACACATCATCAATATGAATCAAGCAGGACGTAGGGTTTTACCTCCATCAAGAGGGCCCGAACCTGGGTAAAACATCGTGTCCCTTGTCTCCTGTTACCATCCGCCTAGACGCACAGTTCGGGACCCCCTACCCGAGATCCGCCGGTTTTGACACCGACACTCACCAGCCCACCAGGGGATGGTCCCCTCCCCACTTCAGCCCACGGGGCCCTCCGGGATAGGTGGCCCCACCCGGTGGACCCCCGGGACCCTTCCGGTGGTCCCGGTACAATACCGGTGACCCCCGAAACTCTCCCGATGGCCGAAACTGCACTTCCTATATATAATTCTTTACCTCCGGACCATTCCGGAACTCCTCGTGACGTCCGGGATCTCATTCGGGACTCCGAACAACTTTCGGTTTGCTGCATACTCATATCTCTACAACCCTAGCGTCACAGAACCTTAAGTGTGTATACACTACGGGTTCGGGAGACAGTGCATATGACCGAGACTGCTCTCCGGTCAATAACCAACAGCGGGATCTGGATACCTATGTTGGCTCCCACATGCTCCTCGATGATCTCATCGGATGAACCACGATGTCGAGGATTCAAGCAACCCCGTATACAATTCCCTTTGTCAATCGGTATGTTACTTGCCCGAGATTCGATCGTCGGTATCCCAATACCTCGTTCAATCTCGTTACCGCAAGTCACTTTACTCGCATCGTAATGCATGATCCCGTGACCAAACACTTGGTCACCTTGAGCTCATTTTGATGATGCATTACCGAGTGGGCCCGATGATACCTCTCCGTGTCTGGGAGTGACAAATCCCAGCCTCGATCCGTGTCAACCCAACAGACACTTTTGGAGATACCTGTAGTGCACCTTTATAGTCATCCAGTTACGTTGTGAAGTTTGGTACACCCAAAGCTCTCCTACGGTATCCGGGAGTTACAGGATCTCATGGTCTAAGGAAAAGATACTTGACATTGGAAAAGCTCTAGCAAAACAAACTACACGATCTTGTGCTATGCTTAGGATTGGGTCTTGTCCATCACATCATTCTCCTAATGATGTGATCCCGTTATCAATGACATCCAATGTCCATAGTCGTGAAACCATGACTATCTATTGATCAACGAGCTAGTCAACTAGAGGCTCACTAGGGACATGTTGTAGTCTATGTATTCACACGTGTATTACGATTTCCGGATAATACAATTATAGCATGTATAAAAGAAAATTATCATATACAAGTAAATATAATAATAATCCTTTTATTATTGCCTCTAGGGCATATTTCCAACAGTCTCCCACTTGCACTAGAGTCAATAATCTAGTTACATTGTGATGAATCGAACACCCATAGAGTTCTGGTGTTGATCATGTTTTGCCCATGGAAGAGGTTTAGTCAACGGATCTGCGACATTCAGATCCGTATGCGCTTTGCAAATTTCTATGTCTCCATCTTGAACATTTTCACGAATGGAGTTGAAGCGGCAACTTGATGTGCCTGGTCTTCTTGTTAAACCTGGGCTCCTTGGCAAGTGCAATAGCTCCAGTGTTGTCACAGAAGAGTTTGATCGGCCCCGACGCATTGGGTATGACTCCTAGGTCGGTGATGAACTCCTTCACCCAAATTGCTTCATGTGCTGCCTCCGAGGCTGCATTGTACTCCGCTTCACATGTAGATCCCGCCACAATGCTCTGCTTGCAGCTACACCAGCTTACTGCTCCACCATTCAACATATACACGTATCCGGTTTGTGACTTAGAGTCATCCAGATCTGTGTCGAAGCTAGCGTCGATGCAACCCTTTACGACGAGCTCTTCGTCGCCTCCATAAACGAGAAACGTGTCCTTAGTCCTTTTCAGGTACTTCAGGATATTCTTGACCGCTGTCCAGTGTTCCTTGCCGGGATTACTTTCGTACCTTCCTACCAAACTAACGACAAGGTTTACATCAGGTCTGGTACACAGCATGGCATACATAATAGACCCTATGGTTGATGCATAGGGGATGACACTCATCTCTTCTATATCTTACGCCATGGTGGGACATTGAGCCGAGCTCAATTTCACACCTTGTAATGTCTGAGCAAGAACCCTTTCTTGGACTGATCCATTTTGAACTTCTTCAATATCTTATCAAGGTATGTGCTTTGTGAAAGACCTATGAGGCGTCTCGATCTATCTCTATAGATCTTGATGCCTAATATATAAGCAGCTTCTTCAAGGTCCTTCATTGAAAAACTCTTATTCAAGTAGGCCTTAATGCTGTCCAAAAGTTCTATATCATTTCCCATCAAAAGTATGTCATATACATATAGTATGAGAAATGCTACAGAGCTCCCACTCACTTTCTTGTAAACGCAGGCTTCTCCATAAGTGCTCATAAACCCAAACGCTTTGATCATCTCATCAAAGCGAATGTTCCAACTCCGAGATGCTTGCACCAACCCATAAATGGATCATTTGGAGCTTGCATACCTTGTTAGCATTCTTAGGGTCGACAAAACCTTCCGGCTGCATCATATACAGTTCTTCCTTAAGATAGCCGTTAAGGAATGCTGTTTTGACGTCCATTTGCCATATCTTATAATCATAGTATGCGGCAATTGCTAACATGATTCAGACGGACTTCAGCTTTGCTACGGGAGAGAAAGTCTCATCGTAGTCAACCCCTTGAACTTGCCGAGAACCTTTAGCGACAAGTCGAGCTTTATAGATGGTAACATTACCATCCGCGTCCGTCCTCTTCTTAAAGATCCATTTGTTTTCTATCGCTCGCCGATCATCGGGCAAGTCTGTCAAAGTCCATACTTTGTTTTCATACATGGATCCTATCTCGGATTGCATGGCTTCAAGCCATTTGTTGGAATCTGGGCCCGCCATCGCTTCTTCATAGTTCGAAGGTTCACCGTTGTCTAACAACATGATTTCCAGGACATGGTTGCCATACCACTCTGGTGTGGAACGTGTCCTTGTGGACCTGGGTTCAAGAGCAACTTGATCCGAAGTACCTTGATCATCATCATTAATTTCCTCTCCAGTCGGTGTAGGCACCACAGAACATTTTCCTGAGCTGCACTACTTTCCTGTTCACGAGGTAGTACTTCATCGAGTTCTACTTTCCTCCCACTTACTCCTTGCGAGAGAAACACTTTTTCAATAAAGGATCCGTTCTTGGCAACAAAGATCTTGCCTTCGGATCTAAGGTAGAAGGTATACCCAATGGTTTCCTTAGGGTATCCTATGAAGACGCATTTTTCCGACTTGGGTTCGAGCTTTTCAGGTTGAAGTTTCTTGACATAAGCATCGCATCCCCAAACTTTTAGAAACGACAGCTTAGATTTCTTCCCAAACCATAATTCATACGGTGTCGTCTCAACGGATTTTGATGGAGCCCTATTTAAAGTGAATGTAGCTGTCTCTAGAGCGTATCCCCAAAATGATAGCGGTAAATCAGTAAGAGACATCATAGATCGCACCATATCCAATAGAGTGCGATTCTGACGTTCGGACACACCGTTCTGTTGAGGTGTTCCAGCGGCGTGAGTTGTGAAACGATTCCACATTTCCTTAAGTGTGTACCAAATTCGTGACTTAAATATTCTCCTCCACGATCTGATCGTAAGAACTTTATTTTTCGGTCACGTTGATTCTCTACCTCATTCTGAAATTCCTTGAACTTTTCAAAGGTCTCGGACTTGTGTTTCATCAAGTAGACATACCCATATCTACTCAAGTCATCAGTGAGAGTGAGAACATAACGATATCCTCCGCGAGCCTCAACGCTCATTGGACCGCACACATCGGTATGTATGATTTCTAATAAGTTGGTTGCTCGCTCCATTGTTCCGAGAACGGAGTCTTGGTCATTTTGCCCATAAGGCATGGTTCGCATGTGTCAAATGATTCATAATCGAGAGACTCTAGAAGTCCATCAAGATGGAGCTTCTTCATGCGCTTGACACCAATGTGACCAAAGGCGGCGATTACACAAGTATGTGGGACTATCGTTATCAACTTTACATCTTTTGGTATTCACACTATGAATATGTGTAACATCACGTTCGAGATTCATTAAGAATAAACCATTGACCATCGGAGCATGACCATAAAACATATCTCTCATATAAATAGAACAACCATTATTCTCGGATTTAAATGAGTAGCCATCTCGTATTAAACGAGATCCTGATACAATGTTCATGCTCAAACTTGGCACTAAATAACAATTATTGAGGTTTAAAACTAATCCCGTAGGTAAATGTAGAGGTAGCGTGCCGGCCAGCGATCACATCGAACTTGGAACCATTCCCGACGCGCATCGTCACCTCGTCCTTCGCCAGTCTCCATTTATTCCGCAGCTCCTATTGTGAGTTACAAAGATGAGCAACGGCAGCGATATCAAATACCCAGGAGTTACTACGAGTGCTGGTCAGGTACACATCAATTACATGTATATCAGATATACCTTCAGTGTTGTCGGCCTTCTTATGCGCTAAGTATTTGGGGCAGTTCCGCTTCGATGACCCTTCCCTTTGCAATAAAAGCACTCGGTCTCGTGCTTGGGTCCATTCTTTGACTTCTTCTCGGCAACTGGCTTACCGGGCGCGGCAACATCCTTGCTGTCCTTCTTGAAGTTCTTCTTACCATTGCCCTTCTTGAACTTAGTGGTTTTATTGACCATCAACACTTGATGTTCCTTATTGATTTCCTCTGCTGACTTCAGCATTGAAAATACTTCAGGAATAGTTTTCACCATCCCCTGCATATTGTAGTTCATCACAAAGCTCTTGTAGCTCGGTGGGAGCGACTGAAGGATTCTGTCAATGACCGCCTCGTCTGGGAGGTTAATGTCCAGCTGGGACAAAGCGGTTGTGCAACCCAGAAATTTTGAGTATGTGCTCCTTGTAACTATTTTCCTCCATTTTACAACTATAGAACTTGTCGGAGACTTCATATCTCTCGACACGGGCATGAGCTTGGAAAACCATTTTCAGCTCCTCGAACATCTCATATGCTCCGTGTTGCTCAAAACGCTTTTGGAGCCCCGGTTCTAAGCTGTAAAGCATGCCGCACTGAACGAGGGAGTAATCATCAGCACAAGACTGCCAAGCGTTCATAACGTCTTGGTTCTCTGGGGTGGGTGCTTCACCTAGCGGTGCTCCTAGGACATATTGTTTCTTGGCTGCTATGAGGATGATCCTCAGGTTCCGGACGCTGTCCGAATAGTTGCTGCCATCATCTTTCAGCTTGGTTTTCTCTAGGAACGCGTTGAAGTTCATGTTGACATGAGCGTTGGCCATTTGATCTACAAGACATTTTTGCAAAGATTGTAGACTAATGTTCATGATAATTAAGTTCATCTGATCAAATTATTTAATGAACTCCCACTCAGATTTGACATCCCTCTAGTCATCTAAGTGTTACATGATCCGAGTCGACTAGGCCGTGTCCGATCATCACGTGAGACGGACTAGTCATCATCGGTGAACATCTCCATGTTGATCGTATCTTCCATACGACTCATGTTCGACCTTTCGGTCTCTTGTGTTCCGAGGCCATGTCTGTACATGCTAGGCTCGTCAAGTTAACCTAAGTGTTTTGCATGTGTAAAATTGTCTTACACCCGTTGTATGTGAACGTAGGAATCTATCACACCCGATCATCACGTGGTGCTTCGAAACGACAAACTTTAGCAACGGCACACAGTTAGGGAGAACACTTTCTTGAAATTATTATAAGGGATCATCTTATTTAATACCGTCGTTCTAAGTAAACAAGATGCATAAACATAATAAACATCACATGCAATTATATAGTAGTGACATGACATGGCCAATATCATATAGCTCCTTTGATCTCCATCTTCGGGGCTCCATGATCATCTTGTCACCGGCATGACACCGTGATCTCCATCATCATGATCTCCATCATCGTGTCTCCATGAAGTTGCTCGCCAACTATTACTTCTACTACTATAGCTAACGGTTTAGCAATAAAGCAAAGTAAATACATGGCGTTGAATCAATGACACGCAGGTCATACAATAATTAAGACAACTCCTATGGCTCCTGCCGGTTGTCATACTCATCGACATGCAAGTCGTGATTCCTATTACAAGAACATGATCTCATACATCACAATATATCATTCATCATTCATCACAACTTTTGGCCATATCACATCACAAGGCAATTGCTGCAAAAACAAGTTAGACGTCCTCTAATTGTTGTTGCATCTTTTACGTGGCTGCAATAGGGTTCTAGCAAGAACGTTTTCTTACCTAAAAAGCCACAACGTGATTTTTCAACTTCTATTTACCCTTCATAAGGACCCTTTTCATCGAATCCGCTCCAACTAAAGTGGGAGAGACAGACACCCGCTAGCCACCTTATGCAACTAGTGCATGTCAGTCGGTGGAACCTGTCTCACGTAAGTGTACGTGTAAGGTCGGTCTGGGCCGCTTCATCCCACAATACCGCTGAAGCAAAATTAGACTAGTAGCGGCAAGAAAGTTGACAACATCTACGCCCACAACAAATTGTGTTCTACTCGTGCAAAGAGAACTACGCATAGACCTAGCTCATGATGCCACTGTTGGGGAACGTTGCAGAAAATAAAAAAATTATACGGTTTCACCAAGATCCATCTATGAGTTCATCTAGCAACGAGTGATAGTAGTGCATCTACATACCTTTGTAGATCGCGAGCGGAAGCGTTCAAGAGAACGGGGTTGAGGGAGTCGTACTACCGTGATCCAAATCACCGTTGACCAAGTGCCGAACGGACAACACCTCCGCGTTCAACACACGTATGGAGCGGATGGCGTCTCCCGGACCTTGATCCAGCAAGGAGGAGGGAGAGGTTGAAGAAGATCCAGCAGCACGACGGCGTGGTGGTGGATGCAGCAGGGTTCCGGCAGAGCTTCGTCGAGCTTCTGCGAGAGGGAGAGGTGTAGCAGGGGAGAGGGAGGCGCTCCATCCCCCCCTTTATATAGGCCCCCTGGGGGGGCGGCCCTGGAGATGAGATCTCCCAAGGGGGGCGGCGACCAAGGGGGGTGGAGTGCCCCAAGGCAGTGGAGGCGCCCCACCCTAGGGTTTCCAACCCTAGGCGCAGGGGGGCCCAGAGGCGCACCAGCCCACCGAGGCTGGTCCTCCCCACTTCAGCCCATGGGGTCCTCTGGGATGGGTGGCCCCACCCGGTGGACCCCCTGGGAACCTTCCGGTGGTCCCGGTACAATACCGGTGACCCCCGAAACTCTCCCGATGGCCGAAACTGCACTTCCTATATATAATTCTTTACCTCCGGACCATTCCGGAACTCCTCGTGACGTCCGGGATCTCATCCGGGACTCCTAAAAACTTTCGGTTTGCTACATACTCATATCTCTACAACCCTAGCGTCACCGAACCTTAAGTGTGTAGACCCTACGGGTTCGGGAGACAGGCAGACATGACCGAGACTGCTCTCCGGTCAATAACCAACAGTGAGATCTAGATACCCATGTTGGCTCCCACATGCTCCTCGATGATCTCATCGGATGAACCACGATGTCGAGGATTCAAGCAACCCCGTATACAATTCCCTTTGTCAATCGGTATGTTACTTGCCCGAGATTCGATCGTCGGTATCCCAATACCTCGTTCAATCTCGTTACGGCAAGTCACTTTACTCGTCAGTAATGCATGATCCCGTGACCAAACACTTGGTCACCTTGAGCTCATTTTGATGATGCATTACCGAGTGGGCCCGATGATACCTCTCCGTGTCTGGAGTGACAAATCCCAGTCTCGATCCGTGTCAACCCAACAGACACTTTCGGAGATACCAGAGTGCACCTTTATAGTCACCCAGTTACGTTGTGGCGTTTGGTACACCCAAAGCACTCCTACGGTATCACGATCTCATGGTCTAAGGAAAATACACTTGACATTGGAAAAGCTCTAGCAAAACGAACTACACGATCTTGTGCTATGCTTAGGATTGGGTCTTGTCCATCACATCATTCTCCTAATGATGTGATCCCGTTATCAATGACATCCAATGTCCATAGTCAGGAAATCATGACTATCTATTGATCAATGAGCTAGTCAACTAGAGGCTCACTAGGGACATGTTGTAGTCTATGTATTCACACGTGTATTACGATTTCCGGATAATACAATTATAGCATGAATAAAAGACAATTATCATAAACAAGGAAATATAATAATAATCCTTTTATTATTGCCTCTAGGGCATATTGCCAACATGGATGAAGGGTGGTAGGAACAAATGCTCTGCCTAGAGCATGTGTGTGTGAGATGGAGTCTTAGTGTGTGTGGTGTGTGTGTGTGTGAGAGAGAGAGAGTGAGAGAGAGAGGAGAGAGAGAGGAGAGAGAGAGATGGAGTCTTAGTTTGTCTGTGTGTGTGAGAGAGAGAGAGAGATGGAGTCTAAGTGTGTGTGGGGGGGTGCGTGTGTGTGTGTGTGTGTTTGTGTGTGTGTGTGAGAGAGAGAGAGAGATGGAGTCTTAGTGTGTGTTTGTGGGGGTGCGTGCGTGCGTGCATGTGTGTGTGTGTGTGTGTGTGTGTGTCCCGGGGTCCTCTGTGGCAGATGTAATTTAAGTGTGCATGGCTTCATCATAGAGAGGTGATGTGTATGGCAGAGGCCACCAACGATGGGGTGCGAGAGAGAAAATGCTCGTAGGAGGGAAGAGAAGGTGCGTGCGCGTGAGAGGAGTCGACATCAAGAGAACGTGTTTGTTTGAGAGACACCACGGAAGACTACTATATATTGATGGTGCATGTAGGCGGGAATTAAACAAAGGGATGGTCGTATTGGTTTCAGGGATATAGGGGAAGAGTGAGAGGTGTGCGGGGTGGGGGGGTAGCTAGAAGGAGATTGTTAAGTGTGAGTGTGTGTTTTGCCCATCCAGGCGGAAGTTATGTGCACAAAAGAGGAGAACAATTCGGTATGGCGTTAGGATTGAGGGTAATTAACTACGTATGGAGACATAGAGACCTTGAACGTGCATGTGTGAGAGGTATACATGTATACGTGGGATGTGTGTGTGTGCGCGCGCGCATGATCGAGATAAAAGAAAGAAGACATAAGTCCTAAGATCAACGACATGGGAGAGACGGACCGGTATGACAATATGCATGCATGTGAGAATGCAGGGAAGAAGGCCCGACAATAGAGCATGTGTTTTTTATCTTTAAGAGATAGTGGCGTGGGCTAGAGCATGCATCTATGGCGGCGAGAGGGGTGAGGCGAACGATTGTGCAAAAGAGATCAACCTATAAATGCATATGTATGGATAGACATATATAGTGTGGGTGATAGGAAGCAAGACTCCGTGCGAGAAAGAAATATTGACGGAGAAACTACAGATAGATATAGAGAAAGCTAGAGAGACATCCATTAGTTTGGGTGTCGGAGATGACCGTCGGGTGGTTCAAAGGGTGAAGTTATATATGTGTGTGAGAGGGCACTTGACTGCATGCATGTAGAGAGAAACATATGTAGTGTGCGTGATAGGAATCAAGAGTGAGGGCGAGAAAGAAGGTTGATGGAGAAACAGATAAATAGAAAGATAAAGATGCTAGCTAGTGTGCGCTAGAGATAGGAGTCGAGTGGATCAGAAGGCTGGGTTATGTGTGTGAGTGTGAGAGAGATAGAGAGAGGGTGCATGTGAGTCACATACAAATAAATATCAGAGAGAAATGAGATCCAGAGAGACGGAGTTTTGTGTCTGCGAGAGAGAAAGATATTTCACAACGAGAGTGATAGCTAGAGAGACATGAGGGAACGTAAGATATCTCTAGGGAGAGAGGGTGTGTTTGAGCGACATACAAGAGAACAATTGAGAAATATGAGACCCTGGGAGACAGAGTTTGTGTTTGTGTGTGAGAAAGAGATATTGAAGAGGAAGAGTCGTAGGTTCTCATATCTAAGGAGCGAAAGACATCTCTGTATGAGGGGTGCGAGTGGCACACATGGGAATAGTTGAGAGAAATGAGACCCCGGGAGACAAGTTTTGTGTTTGTGTAAGAGAAAGAGATTCCACATGGAGAATCATAGCTAGAGACACATAGAAGGGAGCGAGATATACTTAGAGAGAGATAGAGTGATGAAGGTCGATGGAGAGAGTACCGTCAGTGTGTTACGAAGATAAAAGATCATTGTCGACATACAGGTGTTGGAAATATGCCCTAGAGACAATAATAAAAGCATTATTATTATATTTCCTTGTTCATGATAATTGTCTTTTATTCATGCTATAACTGTATTATCCGGAAATCGTAATACACGTGTGAATACATAGACCACAATACGTCCCTAGTGAGCCTCTAGTTGACTAGCTCGTTGGTCGACGATAGTCATGGTTTCCTCGACTATGGACATCGATGTCATTGACAACGGATCACGTCATTAGGAGAATGACGTGATGGACAAGACCCAATCCTAAGCATAGCACAAAGATCGTGTAGTTCGTTTTGCTAGAGCTTTTCCAATGTCAAGTATCTCTTCCTTAGACCGTGAGATCGTGTAACTCCCGGATACCGTAGGAATGCTTTGGGTGTACCAAACGTCACAACGTAATCGGGTGACTATAAAGGTGCATTACAGGTATCTCCGAAAGTGTCTGCTGGGTTGACACGGATCGAGACAGGATTTGTCACTCCGTATGACGGAGAGGTATCACCGGGCCCACTCGGTAATGCATCATCATAATGAGCTCAAAGTGATCAAGTGTCTGATCACGGGATCATGCATTACGGTACGAGTAAAGTGACTTGCCGGTAACGAGACTAAACGAGGTATTGGGATACCGACGATCGAGTCTCGGGCAAGTAACATACCGTCAGACAAAGGGAATAGCATACGGGGTTGCTTGAACCCTCGACATCGTGGGTTCATCCGATGACAACATCGAGGAGCATGGGAACCAACATGGGTATCCAGATCCCGCTGTTGGTTATTGACCTGAGGTGGTCTCGGTCATGTCTGCATGTCTCCGACCCGTAGGGTCTACACACTTAAGGTTCGGTGGCGCTAGGGTTAATAGGAAGACAAGTATGTGATTACCGAATGTTGTTCGAGTCCCGGATGAGATCCCGGACGTCACGAGGAGTTCCGGAATGGTCCGAGGTAAAGATTTATATATGGAAAGTGGTTAAACGGACTCGGAAAGTTTCGGGGCATACTGGTAATGTACCGGGGCCACCGGAGAGTTCCGAGGTCCACCGAGGGGCCACCTCCTGGGGGCCACATGGGCTAAGTGGGAGAGGGAGCCAGCCCCTGGTGGGCTGGGCGCCTCCCACCTAGGCCCATGACTAGGGCTTGGGGAGGAAACCCTAAAGGGGCAAAGGGGCGCCCCCGGCTTGGGGGCAAGCCACCCCTTTCCTCCTCCCTTGGCCACCGCCCCCCTCTAGATGCCATCTAGAGGGGCCGCCCCTCCCTTCCTCCTATAAATAGAGGGGTGGGGAGGGCTGCAGACACCATTGAAGGCGCAGCCTCCCATCCCCAACACCTCTCTTTCTCCACGCTGAAGCTTGGCGAAGCCCTGCCGGAGAACTGCCAGACTAACCGCACCACGCCGTCGTGCTGCCATTGGAGTTGTCTTCCTCAACCTCTCCTTCATCCTTGCTGGATCAAGACGGAGGAGACGCCATCGTCCCGTACGTGTGTTGAACGCGGAGGTGCTGTCCGTTCAACACTTGGTCATCGGTGATCGGAATCACGTTGGGAACGTCTTCATCATCACCACTCCCTCGAACGCTTCCGTACTCGATCTACAAGTGGTATGTAGATGCAAACTCTCTCTCTTGACTCGTTGCTTAGATGAACTCATAGATAGATCTTGGTGAAACCGTAGGAAAATTTTAATTTTCTGCAACGTTCCCCAACAGTGGTATCAGAGCTAGGTCTATGCGTAGTTCTCTTTGCATGAGTAGAACACAATTTAGTTGTGGGCGTGGATCTTGTCAATTTACTTGCCGCTACTAGTCTTATCTTGCTTCCGCGGTATTGTGGGATGAAGCGGCCCGGACCAACCTTACACGCATACTTACGTGAGACCGGTTCCACCGACTAACATGCACTAGTTGCATAAGGTGGTCGGGCGGTGTCCGCTCTCCTACTTTAGTTGGAGCGGATTCGATGAAAAGGGTCCTTATGAAGGGTAAATAGAAGTTGACAAGATCACGTTGTGGTTATTCAGAGGTAAGAAAACGTTCTTGCTAGAACCCAATTGCAGCCACGTAAAAGATGCAACAACAATTAGAGGACGCCTAACTTGTTTTTGCAGCAATTGTCATGTGATGTGATATGGCCAAGTTGTGATGAATGATGAATGACACATTGTGATGTATGAGATCATGTTCTTGTAATAGGAATCACGACTTGCATGTCGATGAGTATGACAACCGGCAGGAGCCATAGGAGTTGTCTTTATTTTGTATGACCTGCGTGTCATTGAAGAACGCCATGTAACTTACTTTACTTCATTGCTAAACGCGTTAGCCATAGAAGTAGAAGTAGTCGTTTGCGTGACAACTTCATGGAGGCACAATGATGGAGATCATGATGATGGAGATCATGGTGTCATGCCGGTGACAAGATGATCATGGAGCCTCGAAGATGGAGATCAATGGAGCTTTATGATATTGGCCATATCATGTCACTACTATATATAATTGCATGTGATGTTTATTATGTTTATACATCTTGTTTACTTAGAACGACGGTAGTAAATAAGATGATCCCTTACAACAATTTCAAGAAGTGTTTCCGAACTGTGCACCGTTGCTAAAGTTCGTCGCTTCTAAGCACCACGTGATGATCGGGTGTGATGGATTCTTACGTTCACATACAACGGGTGTAAGACAGATTTACACACGCCGAAAACACTTGGGGTTTACTTGACGAGCCTAGCATGTACAGACATGGCCTCGGAACACGGAGACCGAAAGGTCGAACACGAGTCGTATAGAAGATACGATCAACATGAGAATGTTCACCGATGATGACTAGTCCGTCTCACGTGATGATCGGACACGGCTTAGTCGACTCGGATCGTGTAACACTTAGATGACTAGAGGGATGTCTAATCTGAGTGGGAGTTCATTGAAATAATTTGATTAGATGAACTTAATTATCATGAACTTAGTCTAAAACTTTTGCATAATATGTCTTGTAGATCAAATGGCCAACGCTCATGTCAACTTGAACTTCAACGCTCCTAGAGAAAACCAAGCTGAAAGATGACGGCGGCAACTATACGGATCGGGTCCGGAACACGAGGATCATCCTCATAGCTGCCAGAAACAATATGTCCTAGAAGGACCGCTAGGTGACGCCCCGTCCCTGCAGAACCAAGACATTATGAATGCTTGGCAAACTCGCTACCGATGATTACTCCCTCGTTCAAGGCGGCATGCTTTACAGCTTAGAACCGGGCTCCAAAAGCGCTTTTGAGCATCACGGAGCATATGAGATGTTCGAGGAGCTGAAACTTGTTTTCCAAGCTCACGCCTCGGTCGAGATATGACATCTCCGACAAGTTCTATAGTTGTAAGATGGAGGAAAACAGTTACATCGGTGAGCACATATCAAGATGTCTCAAGGTTGCACAACCGTATGACCCAAAGCTGAATATTAACCTCCCGATGAGGCGGTCATTGACAGAATCCTCCAAGAGCTCCCACCAAGCTACAAGAGCTTTGTGATGAACTACAACATGCAGGGATGGTAAAGACCATTCCTGAAGTGTTCTCTATCTTTGAAGTCAGCCGAGGTTGAAATCAAGAAAGAACATCAAGTGTTGATGGTCAATAAGACCACTAAGTTCAAGAAGGGCAAGGGTAAGAAGAACTTCAAGAAGGACGGCAAGGAGGTTGCCGCCGCCTTGCAAGCAAGTTGCCGGGAAGAAGTCAAAGAATGGACCCAAACCCGAGACCGAAAGTGCTTTTATTGCAAGGAGGGGTCACTGAAGCGGAACTGCCCCAAATACTTAGCGGACAAGAAGGCCGGCAACACCAAAGGTATATCGATATACATGTAATTGATGTGTACTTTGCCAAGATCGTAGTAACTCTTGGGTATTTGATACCGGTGCCGTTGCTCATATTTGTAACTCACAGCAGGAGCTGCGGAATAAGCGAAGATCGCAAAGGACGAGGTGACGATGCGCGTCGGGGAATGGTTCCGTGGTCGATGTGATCGCTTCGGCACGCTTACCTCTTCATTTACCTACGGGATTAGTTATGAACCTTAATAATTG
Organism: Aegilops bicornis; assembly: GCA_021605145.1. Lineage (NCBI taxonomy): Eukaryota > Viridiplantae > Streptophyta > Magnoliopsida > Poales > Poaceae > Aegilops > Aegilops bicornis. Next base: position 61,133,597 of record CM038673.1, on the reverse strand, counting down.
TTATTTGGTGCCAAGTTTGAGCATGAATATTGTATCCGGATCTCGTTTAATGCGAGATGGCTACTCATTTAAATCCGAGAATAATGGTTGTTCTATTTATATGAGAGATATGTTTTATGGTCATGCTCCGATGGTCAATGGTTTATTCTTAATGAATCTCGTTTAGTATTACACATGTTTATAGCGTGATACCAAAATATGTAAAGTTGATAACGATAGTCCCACATATTTGTGGCACCGCCGCCTTGGTCACATTGGTGTCAAGCGCATGAAGAAGCTCCATGCCGATGGACTTCGAGTCTCTAGATTATGAATCATTTGACACATGCGAACCATGCCTTATGGGCAAGATGACCAAGACTCCGTTCTCCGGAGCGAGCAACCAACTTATTGGAAATCATACATACCGATGTGTGCGGTCCAATGAGTGTTGAGGCTCGCGGAGGATATCGTTATGTTCTCACTCTCACTGATGACTTGAGTAGATATGGGTATGTCTACTTAATGAAACACAAATCTGAGACCTTTGAAAAGTTCAAAGAATTTCAGAATGAGGTAGAGAATCAACGTGACCGAAAAATAAAATTCCTACGATCAGATCGTGGAGGAGAATATTTAAGTCACGAATTTGGTACACACTTAAGAAAATGTGGAATCGTTTCACAACTCACGCTACCGAACACCTCAACAGAACGGTGTGTCCGAATGTCGTAATCGCACTCTATTGGATATGGTGCGATCTATGATGTCTCTTACCGATTTACCGCTATCATTTTGGGGATACGCCTAGAGACAGCTACATTCACTTTAAATAGGGCACCGTCTAAATCCGTTGAGACGACACCGTATGAATTATGGTTTGGGAAGAAACCTAAGCTGTCGCTTTCTAAAAGTTTGGGGATGCGATGCTTATGTCAAGAAACTTCAACCCTGAAAAGCTCGAACCCAAGTCGGAAAAATGCGTCTTCATAGGATACCCTAAAGAAACCATTGGGTATACCTTCTACTTAAGATCTGAGGGCAAGATCTTTGTTGCCAAGAACGGATCCTTTCTGGAAAAAGAGTTTCTCTCGAAAGAATTAAGCGGGGGAAAGTAGAACTCGATGAAGTACTACCTCTTGAACAGGAGAGTAGTGCAGCTCAGAAAATGTTCTGTGATGCCTACACCAACCGAAGAGGAAATTCATGATGATGATCAAGGTATTTCGGATCAAGTTGCTACCGAACTTCAGAGGGTCCACTAGGACACGTTCCGCACCAGTGGTACGGCAACCCTGTCTTGGAAATCATGTTGTTAGACAACAAAGAACCTTCAACTATGAAGAAGCGATGACGGGCCCAGATTCCAACAAATGGCTAGAAGCCATGAAGTCCGAGATAGAATCCATGTATGAAAACAAAGTGTGGACTTTGACCGACTTGCCCGATGATCGGCGACGATAGAAAACAAATGGATTTTTAAGAAGAAGACGGACGCGGATGGTAATGTCACCATCTATAAAGCTCGACTTGTCGCTAAGGGTTATCGACAAGTTCAAGGGATTGACTACGATGAGACTTTCTCTCCGTAGCGAAGCTTAAGTTCGTCCGAATCATGTTAGCAATTGCCGCATACTATGATTATGAGATATGGCAGATGGATCGCCAAAACAGCATTCCTTAACGGTTATCTTAAGGAAGAGCTGTATATGATGCAGCCGGAAGGTTTTGTCGATCCTAAGGACGCTAACAAAGTATGCAAGCTCCAGCGATCCATTTATGGGCTGGTGCAAGCATCTTGGAGTTGGAACATTCGCTTTGATGAGATGATCAAAGTGTTTGGGTTTATGCAGACTTATGGAGAAGCCTGCGTTTACAAGAAAGTGAGTGGGAGCTCTGTAGCATTTCTCATATTATATGTAGATGACATACTTTTGATGGGAAATGATATAGAATTCTTGGACAGCATTAAGGCCTACTTGAATAAGTGTTTTTCAATGAAGGACCTTGGAGAAGTTGCTTACATATTAGGCATCAAGATCTATAGAGATAGATCGAGACGCCTCATAGGTCTTTCACAAAGCACATACCTTGATAAGATTTTGAAGAAGTTCAAAATGGATCAGTCCAAGAAAGGGTTCTTGCTCATCTTTGCAAGGTGTAAGATTGAGCTCAGCTCAATGCCCGACCACGGCAAAAGATAAAGAAGAGATGAGTGTCATCCCTATGCCTCAGCCATAGGATCTATTATGTATGCCATGTCTGTGTACTGCACCTGATGTAAACCTTGCCGTAAGTTTGGTAGGAAGGTACCAAAGTAATCCCGGCAAGGAACACCGGACAGCGGTCAAGAATATCCTGAAGTACCGAAAAGGACAAAGGACATGTTTCTCGTTTATGGAGGTGACGAAGAGCTCGTCAGAAGGGTTACGTCGACGCTTAGCTTCGACATAGATCTGGATGACTCTAAGTCACAAACCGGATACGTGTATATGTTGAATGGTGGAGCAAGATGGTGCAACCGCAAGCGAAAGGCCGTGGCGGGATCTACATGTGAAGCGGAGTACATGGCAGCCTCAGAGGCAGCGCATGAAGCAATTTGGGTGAAGGAGTTCATCACCGACCTAGGAGTCATACCCAATGCGTCGGGCCGATCAAACTCTTCCGTGACAACACCGAGCTATTGCACTTGCCAAGGAGCCTGTGTTTCACAAGAAGACCAGGCACATCAAGCGTCGCTTCAACTCCATCCGTGAAAATGTTCGTGATGGAGACATAGAAATTTGTAAAGTGCATACGGATCTGAATGTCGCAGATCCGCTGACTAAACCTCTTCCATGGGCAAAACATGATCAACACCAGAACTCTATGGGTGTTCGATTCATCACAATGTAACTAGATTATTGACTCTAGTGCAAGTGGGAGACTGTTGGAAATATGCCCTAGAGACAATAATAAAAGCATTATTATTATATTTCCTTGTTCATGATAATTGTCTTTTATTCATGCTATAACTGTATTATCCGGAAATCGTAATACACGTGTGAATACATAGACCACAATACGTCCCTAGTGAGCCTCTAGTTGACTAGCTCGTTGGTCGACGATAGTCATGGTTTCACGACTATGGACATCGATGTCATTGACAACGGGATCACGTCATTAGGAGAATGACGTGATGGACAAGACCCAATCCTAAGCATAGCACAAAGATCGTGTAGTTCGTTTTGCTAGAGCTTTTCCAATGTCAAGTATCTCTTCCTTAGACCGTGAGATCGTGTAACTCCCGGATACCGTAGGAATGCTTTGGGTGTACCAAACGTCACAACGTAACCGGGTGACTATAAAGGTGCATTACGTATCTCCGAAAGTGTCATTGGGTTGACACGGATCGAGACAGGATTTGTCACTCCGTATGACGGAGAGGTATCATTGGGCCCACTCGGTAATGCATCATCATAATGAGCTCAAAGTGATCAAGTGTCTGATCACGGGATCATGCATTACGGTACGAGTAAAGTGACTTGCCGGTAACGAGACTAAACGAGGTATTGGGATACCGACGATCGAAGTCTCGGGCAAGTAACATACCGTCGACAAAGGGAATAGCATACGGGTTGCTTGAACCCTCGACATCGTGGTTCATCCGATGACAACATCGAGGAGCATGTGGGAACCAACATGGGTATCCAGATCCCGCTGTTGGTTATTGACCTGAGGTGGTCTCGGTCATGTTCAGCATGTCTCCCGAACCCGTAGGGTCTACACACTTAAGGTTCGGTGACGCTTAGGGTTAATAGGAAGACAAGTATGTGATTACCGAATGTTGTTCGGAGTCCCGGATGAGATCCCGGACGTCACGAGGAGTTCCGGAATGGTCCGGAGGTAAAGATTTATATATGGAAAGTGGTTAAACGGACTCCGGAAAGTTTCGGGGGCATACTGGTAATGTACCGGGGCTACCGGGAGAGTTCCGGAGGTCCACCGGGAGGGGCCACCCCTCCCGGGGGGCCACATGGGCTAAGTGGGAGAGGGAGCCAGCCCCTGGTGGGCTGGGCGCGCCTCCACCTAGGCCCATCTTGGCTAGGGCTTGGGGAGGGAAACCCTAAAGGGGCAAAGGGGCGCCTGCGTGGCTTGGGGGCAAGCCACCCCTTTCCTCCTCCCTTGGCCGCCGCCTCTAGATGCCATCTAGAGGGGCCGGCCCCTCTCCTTCCTCCTATAAATAGAGGGTGGGGGGAGGGCTGCAGACACCATTGAAGGCGCAGCCCCTCCCCTCCCCAACACCTCTCTTTCTCCACGCCGAGCTTAGCGAAGCCCTGCCGAGAACTGCCGTGCACCAACCGCACCACGCCGTCGTGCTGCCATTGGAGTTGTCTTCCTCAACCTCTCCTTCATCCTTGCTGGATCAAGACGGAGGAGACGCCATCGTCCCGTCACGTGTGTTGAACGCGGAGGTGCTGTCCGTTCAGCACTTGGTCATCGGTGATCGGAATCACGTTGGGAACGCGTCTTCATCATCACCACTCCCTCGAACGCCTGCATCGATCTACAAGTGGTATGTAGATGCAAACTCTCTCTCTTGACTCGTTTCTTAGATGAACTCATAGATAGATCTTGGTGAAACCGTAGGAAAATTTTAATTTTCTGCAACGTTCCCCAACAACAGGTAGCACGAGAGATGCCTGAGAGACGATGAACGCGTATAGGTCCAGAGAGATAGTCCTATATAAGCATGAGTGATAGCTATATGAGACGAATATCTGGATTAAAGGGGATTCAAATATTTAAATTGGAGATCACGACATCGATAATATCATAACGCAAATTGGTGTATCAAACATGCATATTCATTTGAATTTGGGCACACGTGTAATGTTATATAGTTTATCAATATTGGTGATCCATAGATTCTTCAATTACAAACAATGCATGGTTTATATGCAATTAGTGTCTAAACGGGATTACACTATATGTTATGGTGTGAAACACATTATACATGTTTGAGAAGTTAAAAAACCCGCATGAAACACACATTAATTGGAGACAGTTAGCGAGGAATGCATACATTGGATTTCAACATAAAGTGGTTTCAAATATTTGAAAATCCAAATTGATGGATACAACCTTATGAATCTGAGATCATGCCATTTGCAAACCATATTTATGTATAAATGGTGTTGTGCTTTTGAAAGTATATATGTAAAAAATGATGTATATAGAATGTAATTCCAATTGAAAATGGATCCCGCCTGAAAAAAATAGTAAAATACAAACGGGATTCGAATTGAGTTGGCACGGTAAACGCAGTAATCGTGCAAAATTTGAACGAAGCGGGGAAAGTCGCAGAATCGCCAAACCAAAATCTGCGAGATGGAAATCACTATCGCCTATCCTGCCATGCAAAGCCTATCTGCTGGATTTCTATAGGTTTCGATAGGGGTAGGTTTGTAATTTCACCCAAACGTGACGTAACCGCCTCTCACCCGGATTCATACACGGTGGGCACCAAAACACAGTGTGCCCTCGGCCGAAATCGACTCCCTCCCTGATTCATATTCATACACGGTGGGCGCCAAAAACAAACTCTCGTCGGCAAATATTCGGTGTATGCGAGATTACCGTCCTATCCCCAACCGACTAATGTTCTTTGTGATGTAGTAGAAATTTGAAACAGGGGCTAAGTTTGTAAATTTCCTCGCATTTGAGACAAGCGCGCCACGACTACATGGTTCCTCCCCGCCTTCCTCTCTACCTCCCTTTTCCCCATTCGCACTGTGGGCGCCAAAACACCCTCTCCACCCCACCCTCCTCCGCCCACCGCCATCCGCCACCCCATCCACCGCCGTCCTCCTCCACCATGCCGAGCCGATACCGACACCGTCGTCCATTACAAGAGATCGACCTCTCTCATCCACGCCTTCGACCGGGATCCTTGCATCCCGCCCTCTCGCTCATCCCCGCCGTCGTCCACCTTGCCGGGCCGCCTCCTACGACCGTCTCGCCCACCGCGCTGCCGCCACCGTCTACCCTCCTAGATTCTGCTTCCACGTCAGCCGACAGCCATTGCTACCGCAGCACCGTCAAATTCTCACCAGATGCAGACATCGCGCCGCACTGTAGGCGGTACTCTTCAGATTCTGCTGAACTTATTTATCGCAGCAAGAAAATAGATCGCCACTGCTTTACTCTGATTTCTTGTCTTGGTTGCAAGGTTGCCTTTGTCCGATTTGCACCTTCAGATCCGCCATGGCACGCTCAACACTATACTCCCAATGCTTATGGTTTTCCCCTTTTATATTCCACACTAGTTAAATCACAAGAGACTAAATTTCAAAATTGGGTCACCGATTTTTCAGAGCTCGCCGGAGTTCGCCGGTGCGATCCAAGGCTCGGGTGATTGTGGGGCCTCGCTGAACGAAGAAAACTCGACGCTGGTGGGGGTGGGGTGGCGGAGGAACACAGCGGTGGGGGCCGGTGGTCAGCCGGGCGTCTGCGGTGTTCTCAGTATGGGAAGAATCACAGACGAGGAAGAAGAAGGGTTAGGAGACGAGGATCTTCATCCAACCGCTGAAATGGTCGAGAGACAGCCGAGTTGCATTCTTAATGCGCTTTGGTTCATCATGTGTGGGCACTATGCAAACAACAACATTTTATTATCCAAAATCTGCTTGCTCTTCTTTACCATGTTCTATAGTGCTGGAATGTACTCGATCGATAGGCTATCAATTACTAGCGGCAATACAACACCGTATTTTAAAGCCAGTTCCACTTTCCAAATATATATATCGTGGTTATGGTGTACCCCTGTTATGTACACTATGATCTTCCTAGTTGTTGTGTGCTCTTGTTATCATGGTTTGGCAATAAACTATCTATACAGTATATTATGAACCTATCATCTACCAGCTATCCTTACTTACGAGCCTATTTTTTATGTACTTGTGCCGGATTATATAAATGCACGCATCGATATTACAGCACACATGAGCTCTCTCATCGTAATCCAAAGGATAGCACATAAGTGTTTACAGGGCGCCCTATATTAGAATATCATCTGCATTACAAAGATAATCTCACAACTATTTATGTTTTCATGGTTCTCAGATATTATACGCAATTACAGTGAATATCAGAATCCGCGCATCAGAAGAATATTGTGGGACACTACAATGACTTACAAAATTGGCACTAAGGCATTGAGTGCCATTTTGGAAGCAATGAAACTCGTACGCTCCCCACCTGTTGATTCTTGTTCAGAATATCATTCTAGTGACTATTCTAACCTCAAGGAGCCAAAGGCAGATGGTCTGTCCTGTTCACCCATCAAGGTGCCTGTTCTAATTTGGCAAGGTTTTATTGATTGCGCGTATCTTGCATATGTTGTCTTGCATTTCTTCTACTTTGTTGCACCACCATCCGCTTAGTTTACTCATCATATAACTCGAGATGCTATGCCCATCCATTATCAATACATATTCCATCTGTCGTCATACCATGTTTTTTCACTCAAATGTTGTTCTTGTGCATCAGACATCAAAAAGGAAGAGGGTGATTGCCGAACCTGAAGGAGCACCAGCAAAGTCCTTGAAAAACGTGGTGGTGCCGGAGAAATCAGACAGCGCCCCACTTATATTGGCTGTACAACCAGTGACACAAAACATAGGACCGACTCCAGCAGACTGTACCCATACTTCACTGGCCACACCACTAGCCCCACCACACAGGACCTGCACTCCAGCAAAAGGTATACCGATTTCATTTGCCATAGCACCAGCCGTACCACATAAAAATCCCACTCCAAAGAAAAAGTACAACAAGTCCACCGTCAAGACCTATCCCAACTGCAGAGACGGCCAATTCCTGCAGATTGGAACCACATTCCATTTATTCCCAGTTTAAAAGACAATGCTTTCAATGTTGTTAGGGACTACGTGCATATATTCCCATCATGGGAAGATTATAGTGAAGACAAACACCATTTTCACATCTTCCTGTCCAACTTACGTGAAAGTGCTATTATTCATGGTTATTATTTTCCTGTTTTCTGCTGATCGAACACATCAATGATTTACATTACATTGTTGTAACTAGGTGAGGGTCAATCTGGATAGTCATGACGATCAAAGCTTGCTTGTGCTTTTCAAGGAAGCATTGCAGCAGTATCGGTGTTACCTGAGGAAATCACACTTTGATGGCAAGTCTATAAACGAATTTCCGGTGATGTCTCCTGTGCTAAATTTAGAAGACATTGAATGGAAAAACCTTGTTATGCAATCGTCTCGTTCCTGTGATGAGGTACTGTCTATGAAATCACATGAAAATTTGAACTACTTCTTTTCCGCATGTTCCTTATTGATCATTATTGCAGGAAATCAGCTCGAAGAAGAATTCCGGTTTGAAAAGAACGACATGATATCGCAAATATGTTGCCCGCTGCTTTGCTCTTGTTAGTACCTGTTGTCCTGTATCACTGTACTTGCATACATACCTGGTTCATTATGTGACAGCAGTATGCATGATAGCTTGCTTGTCAATTGTTCGCTCCAAATTATCTGATCTGTATGAATGGTTACATTAGTGTAGAATATATCCAATGCCAATGAATTTTTTTAGCTCTGCATTGTTCTTATAAGTACATGCTGTCATTTATCAGTGTACTTATATTGACAGGTGATTGTTCATGTACCATCACTCTGCAGCTTATTTTCCTTTGCCCTCCATTTTCTACACATCAGATCTATATTTACTCTTACCATAAGGTTGGTACTGAAGAAGTTTAGCTATGCATTGCTCTTGGCTGTGCCTTTTGCCTGTATCGCTGCACATACATTTATAGCTACTTGGTTATGTAGCATCACTCTTCATCTTATCTTAAATATTCTCCATTTTTTCGTATATTATCACATCTATATTTACTCTTAACAAAATGTAGAATAAAGGCAATGCTTATGAAGAACATTCTGTGCTAAACTTCTTGAATTGCCCCCCCCCCCCCATCAGCATGGACAAGGGCTTTATAGAGCTTGTCTTCAGCAGTAATGTAAGTTTGTCCTTCTTAAGCCTTCAAACTTTGTTGTGTATATTTGGTTAGGCATGACTGCAACAGCTGTTTATTTTTTGTGTTTGCATCAAATTGCATGTTTAAAGTTTATTATGTAGTTCATAAACAAAAGTTTGTCCTTCTCAATTTAAGTTTTCAGTTGTACAACCAAGTTCCTTCTTCATACCATGTAAATTAAACTATACAGAGCAAGTGATCTTCTTTTGCACTGCATGTATGCTTTTGTTCTTCATCCGTAATCCAGTGGTGTGGTGAACCTACCCACTACATACAATGTCATATTCTGCACTGTCTTAACTATGAACAATGTCATATCATTCTACTATTATTTAAACCGCCTCTTTATTTGCCAATCTGAAATGGGATTAATTGACAGCACACTAACCATTGATACTTATGAGTTCTTGATCTGTAATCCAGTGGTGTCGTGAAGCTGCCAACTCCTTCACAATATCAATTCCTGCCATGTCTTGACCTAAACAATACCATATTGTGTTAATGCAATTTTAAACTGTGTCACTTTATTCACAAGAAGAAATGTGATGAATTGTCAAGATCGATACTTTTATGTGCAAAACCTGTCATCTTTCTCGCTTGTTTATCTTTCAGAGTGAGGAAGATATAAGTGTTGAACAAGCGCTTGATCTCATCATCTTGCTCAGCTGCTTGCTGCAGCTCCCAAAGAGGGCTAACCTTTCTTGAACTCTATTGAAGTGATGTCGGTTTTGTATATTATTTTGTCGGCGTGTTTATTTGCAATCGTGGCAATCTTTGATGCCCGGTGTATGTAATCATTGTCCGCTTGTGCTTTATTATCATAGTGGCGAACTTTGATGCCCAAAGGATGTAATATGTCGTAATTTCTTTATTGTATAGTCTAGGTTTTTCTTATTCACGATGCTGCAGTTATTTTATCATATATATATCATGTCTTCGCAAAGAATCGCCAAACCGTAAAATTACGGTACATAATCGGGCCGTCATGCAATCACGATGTATGGTCCGCATCATGGGCCCCGTCAAACTGGCCCACTAGTAGATTCGGGCCTTTAATAGCCGAGTAACCCTCGGCCCTCTTTTCGCAAGAAAACTCAATGGGCTTTAGGAGGTCGAGAAGTAGGTCGGGCACAACGCGTCTTAATAGCTCACCGGGCGGCAGCCGAAATGGACCCCGGCCCATGATTGTGCGAATCAATTCACGGGCTTTTAACAGGCCAAAGTTGTCTCGGTCCTTGTTTGGCCCAATCAGATATCGGTGTGAGCGGTAGGATGCAAACCGGCCGCAGTTAGGCCCAACTATATGATGTGCTTTAACAGCCGAAATTAATATAGGGCCAAAATGTTAAATGGGCCCTTAACAGTCGAAACTAATATCGGGCGAATTACTAAATGTGCCTTTAGCAAGTGGGCCCAAAAGCATAGCGTCCAAATAATGTGTCGAATCTGATATGGGCCATAATTGAGCCCAAAGCCTCTTAAAGGGCCGAACCTGATCTGGGCCGTGATTTGGCCCAGAAAGTGGGAGGCATTTAACAGGCCGGATCTTATATGGGCCATTACTAGGCCCGGAACGTGGCAGGCCATTAATGGACCAGATCAATTATGGGCCGGCATTTGGCCCAAAACATGGCAGCCAGTTAATGGGCCGGCCTACTAGGGTCCTCAAAATCTTGTGGGCCCACAGCTGGGCCGACCCATTAATGTCGGTGAAATCTCGTGGGCCTTTAGCTCGGCCGGCCCATTATGATCCGCAAGAATTTTGTGGGCATTTACTGGCCGCCCATTATGGCACACAAAAATCTTGTGGGCCTTTACTGGCTGGCCTATTATGGCCCATAAAATCTTGTGGGCCTTTAGCTGGGCCAGCCCATTATAGTCCGCAAAATCTCGTGGGTTTTAATCGGGCCGCCCATTATGGGTCAGCCAAATCTTGTGGGCCTTTAGTTGGGCCGCCCATTTAAACTTGATTGGTCGTGCCACGCTTCGGACGTATCATAGGCGCCTTCTGTCCAATGAGTGGATGACATCTGTCCCAATGATGAGCCGACACGTGTTTCCTCCACCAATGATGATTTTACACGGAAAATCCCCATTAGTCGGGCTTTTAACGGGTTATCGGATCCAAAACCCGACCCGATAGCTTAACGGCGTTCGTTACAAAGGATGCCACGTGTCGGTCACCCTTGACGAAAGCACTTCGCGGACGCGCGATTTATCGTTATGGAAGTGGACACTTCCGTGATGATAATTTTGGTAATGTCATCGAACACTTCTACGACAGTACAGGTATGACTATCTTAATTCTGTCATAAATTTGTCATGGATGTACATGCATGACAAAAAATACGACCTACTACGACAAACACGTATCATCACGGAAGTGTTTTTTTTTTTGTAGTGCATGGTGTTACGTTCCAATATCGTCCCTAAATCTTGAACCCAGGTGTTGGTATCCCTAATACTTTAATAGCCAGTTGAGCGTCTCCACTCCTTCATTTTTTGTGTAGTATGGTCCACGATGGTGACTTGTAGTCGTCGCATCTAAACAAAAACTATAGCTCAGGAGATAATCCCCCAAAAATATTGAAATGTTGATACGAAAAGCATGTTAAAATATGATGTGTAGCTCGAATGTCATTCCCTTTATTTGTTTTTGTCAGGAAGTTGGATTTTCGTTTAATCAGCTGCATCCAACTAGAACTTGCTCGTTGTACGAGAATCACAACTTGCATATGCATGTGCCAGCACTGATGTTTTCTGCAACCCCTAATCCAGTGATAATCCATAACCTGAGGTTCATGTATAGGCTACCTGCAAAGATATGCATTGTCTGATATCACAAGCGCTCCAAAGTGACATGTGAAACAAATGACTCATCCGTAGTCTACTAGAGTACATTGTTTAGAACTTCCCGATGCATTTCATGCCTAACAATGACAGAGTAGCTAAGCAAAGAATTGACTGAGGAATTGCTTGAGTGTAGTGAGTGGCATGGAGGAGCAAGCGTCCCTAATATAGTCGACAAGGGTAGGAAGATATCTTCTGGATGCTCATGGGGAAATGGACAATATCTATGCATCTTTTTTATATGCAAGTATACCGCACATCAGAAAGCCATGTATTACATTCATTATCTAATCACTAGACTTTAAAGCTTCTTTAGACTTTAGCTATACCATGAGCAACCGCGTTACCCTGTCGTCCAGCAAAAAGAAGCTTGAATGCATCGAAATAAGAGACAATCTCTTTCATCTCACACAAAATGTGGTGTCCTTGAGACTTCTCCGAGTTTGATTCCCAACAATTCTTGACATCTTGTCGGTCCATTTCTAATATCACGTGCTGCATGGACTTGGACGACACAAGAAGCAAAGCATCTCGACAGGCTACTACTAGTAGTTCAGTTGCAAACGGATCAATAATGTGGTCATAGCAGCTTCCCTTCCCTGTCAGAAAAACACCTCCATGGTCGCGAGCTACCATCCCAACACCTACACATTGGCTGGCAACATCAATGGAACCATCAGAGTTGGACGCCAGTTGATCTCTTGTACCGGCGGAGCACTTCTTTCAGGCAAAGGAAGCCCTAGCGCTTGGACAACCTCATCTATCATAAAGCATGGATTGCTGCAGCTGGTATTGAACCTCTCCATGGTTGTAATTATTCCTTGAGTGCCAAATCGCCCACGTGAAATAATTGCAGAATTCTCCTTTGGAACTATCAAATGGATATCATGTGGTAAAGAACCCTGCCCCATGTTCACAAAGCCGGCCAGAAAGTGTCATCTCTGATATGGCACTGGTGCCGCTCACCGTGGCTTGGCAGTAGACCCTTGACCACCCTCCACGAGAAAACACGGATTCTGGGTAGGACATTAAGGCCCAGTTCTTTTGCCAGAATCTGACCCCTACTCAGCTTCTTCCAGAATCTTTGAGCTCCATTTGTTTTACAATCCTATCTAGCTAGGGTCTAAATAGATAGGATTGTAATATAAATGGGGCTTAAAGATTCAGAAAGAAGTTGGATAGGGATCGGATTCTGGAAGAATCCTCATATTCTGGCAAAAGAACTCGGCCTAAATCCCCGCTTGCCCCGATTCTCTTTCTCCAGGCGCACGCATAGAAGAGCTGGAGTTGTGGGCTGAACGTTTTGCAAAATTCTAAAATATGCAAGTAGAGTTGGGAGCTGAGAAGTAAGGAGTGGAGTGTTGCCAAACAGGCTCTAAGTTTACAAAGAGCTCTCCACACACTATCAGTACCAACGGAACCTTCAACACCCATATTATCATGGGCAGCGATCTGCGTCGACGCACCAGCCCAATCGTTGGGCCGGTCAAGCCCCAACCGTTCGATCCGCGAGCTCGAACTGTCAGATCTGTTCCTCGCGCCCCCTTCCCCCGTGTTGCCTTCTTCTTCCTCTTCTTCTTCTTCACCGCGCCCCCTCACCTGGACCTCCTCCCCCCCCCCCTAGTCCCACGCTCCTAGATGCGCTCTCCGTCCCCGTCGCCGCCGGTCGCCGTCGCAACATCCGTACTCGCCCCCCGGTCCAGCAGAAAGCCTGCCGCTCCCTCGTAGCAAAAAATGGCGCCGTCTTGAAGCACACCGGCACCCCCTGTCGTTGCAGCACCTAGCAGCCGCCATCGTCGCTGCACTGTCGTGTCGCCGATGCAGCTCTCAACGTCGCCGCTCGCTGCCATTGGCGAGTCAGGTTGAAGCTTTTTATATCATCAGTTGAAGCTTTTCTCTATGCCTGTTGAAGCTTTTCTCGCGGATTGAAGCTTTTCACCGTGCCAATTGAAGCTTTTTTCACCTGAGCTTGAAGCTTTTTTCACAAAGGGTTGCAACAAAAACACAGAGAGACGCCATGGTCGTTGTCGAGGAGGATTTCTCAATCTTTGTTTGAAGCTTTTTCATCTGCGGGTTGAAGCTTTTTGTCAAACGGTTGTAACTTTTCCTGTATTTCGTTGTCGGGTTGAAGCTTTTTTATCTACTGGATATAGCTTTTTGTGTCCATAGTTGTAGCATGGGAAAACGCTGTTTGCAACTCTCCCAGTATCGTGGTTGCAGCTCCTCCCCGTGGCCATGGTTGTACCACGGGCACCTTGGTCCTCCCCGCGTTTGGCCTGTCCCCGGTTGCAGCAAAAAGGGAAGAGAGGAGGAGGAAAGGGAAGAGAGGGAGAAGGAAGGGTAGCTGCTGGTGCCGCGAGGGGACGGCAGCTCGGGAGAACGCCGGCGAGGCGGGATCTGCAAGGTGGGAAGAGAGAGAAGACATAGAAGAAACAACGAGCAGTTGGAGAGAAAGCTGGAAGGGGATAAGGCCGTGTGATTGGGATCCACCACCCCACGCGTCGCGATTTGACTTGCTGCAGCGCGTGGACAAGACTGGTGGAACGGTTCGGCCGGTGCCCCGGCCAAAAACGATTCCCCCTATTATCATTATACCTCATGTTCATGACTTCTTTATATGCCGATCTTACTTCAACACCCATATTATCATTATACCTCATGTTCATGACTTCTTTGTACGCCGATCTTATCGAGCATACACCATTCTTCTCCCATGCCCATGCTCAGATGTCATCACGCTCTACGTTGCGGACGTGTTTCCTACCCTAGTCGTCGCCGCCACCAGGCGACTAGGGCGAGGCACTTTTTCCTCCGATCTCCACCGGCCAGTGCGCTAGCCCCTTCTCCCTTCGGCTGCTGCTCCGGCGGCAGGAGGAAGGGGGAACCCCGTTCCTCCGCTCTGTAGTTAGGTTTTGAATTTGTAGGTCGTGGTGCGTCGTTGGGGTGGTGAGAGCGGCGCCCGGACGAATAAATCTGCCTCAACCCCACTCCCACACCGGCGGTGCCTTCATGGCGGCGTCTCGGAGTTGATGGCATTGTGTCTCTGTCGATCCCTCAGATCAACAGAGTTAGGGTTCATGGATGGTGTTGACGAGGCGGCGGCGGCGACTCCATCAAGTGTGTCTCTCCTTCTGCTCTGTTCCCGTTGCTGCGGCGTTGTCTCCGACGTCATGGTGGAGCAGAAAGGTTTTGTCGTTCAAAAGTACGCGCAGGCGGTTGTCTATGCAAGTGACAGCTGAAAGATGGAGTATCTTGTGTTGGGTCTGTGGTCGAAGGCGGGCAGTTCTGGTTTCCTTCTCCAACGTCGTCGTCATGCGAGGGTGTCAGTTCTGAAGTTCGATGGCGTGTCCGCGGACATGTTGCCTCGGTCTGATTCTTTCAGTGACGATGGTTTTGCTTTTGGCAAACTACTTTGAAGATCCGTAAAGCTGCTGATCAGCGATGGAGCCGCGTCGAGCTTGGGCGAAGAGGTGATCTGTTTTTTTACCCTTTGATGGCCGCTTCGGTGGTGTCAAAGGAAAAGGACATGCGCTGGTATTGCATAGGATTTTCCTATCTTTTCAGCCATGTATGGTCGGTGCTTACATGCCTTGTAACTTAATCTTTATTTTATATAAATAAGACACATATTACCATGAAAAAAAAATGTCATCACGCTCTCCTCGACCATAGCATGTTTAGGATCGCATTCGCATCTGGCCAAAAGAAAACATCCTGAACCAGTTGCACATCCCACCTGACCCGTGACAGGATCAAATAAATCAGCAACCAAATGTACTGGGTTATCCAACAGTCTACCCATCGATTTCATAGTACTATCAGCAATCCAACGATGGTGCCTTATCCATATCTCCGTACTTCTCGCATAACCCACATGCCGAATAAGTCCCAAACACGGACCTGGCAAATACTTCCACCATCTCATAATGTAAGACGGTTTTTAACACTCTATCACACCACTTTAATCTCATTTATCATATCATATCAAGTTAAATACAGTATTTTTAGAAAGAGATGCATCAGTAATGAAAAAAGGAAAGTATACTTTTATCATCACCCAACTCTAAAACCTGGTGTAAGACGAGGCGGCCCGCGCCTTCATACTGTTTCTCTCTCACGTTCTCCGCCCTGGCGACAGCGGATGCACCCAAGACTCGCCGGCTGTAGCAGGACTGAACACAATCGCACGATGATGGCTGTCATGTCGAGCCATCAGTGCCCAAGAATGACCAAACCCTATTTTTTTAGAGGACAAGATGTGGTAGGTTCTATTTTCCTGAAGTTTTTTTTTGGCCCATTACAAATGTTTAACAAAAATACAAAGTGCATCCGTGACCAAACAAGGATCCTGGTAGTCTTCATGCACACAAAAGCATGTTGGTTAACCCAGCACTGAAACCATACAACATGTACACAAACAGCAGGATATTTGATCAATGGTCTTCTAACAACTAATAACAAGCATATCTATATCCATGCCCAGTCTGCCCTTCTTTCATTGTCATCCATTCAGGTGGCAACGAACGCTTGTTCAACACTGCTGATAGGCGAACGCTTGGTTCAACACTTCACCATTGCTTTTCCATAATCAATCACTAAACAAAATGATGGTTTCAGCCTTAAGATGTAGCAGCATTAGAAAAAACACTTTGGCAACTAAAATGTAAACCAGCCTTAAACTGATCTTCATTTGCTATGCAAAGAACCAAGCAGTCAAGACAACAGAAATAAAACTGAAACAAAGACAAAATGTTGGCTCAGACATCCAAGGAAGGAATTAGCAGCATTAGCTCTCAAGCCTGGCTGGGCGAAAGCTCTTAGGCGGCAACTGCGAATGTTTGAGAAACAAGCCTTAAATTTATCATCACTGCCATACCATTTCCCAAGATGATCAGATCATACTGCACAATAAACAGATCTGTAAACAGAACAAAGCACACAGCTGAATCAGACAAGGTGTAAACAGAGATTCCAGCCAAGGGCCGACACTTCCCACTTCAGTGATTATTAGGGGCTGTTGTATCAACATAAAAAGCAAAAGACTTAGCAAACTTTAACCTCAGAAAGCCGCAAAAATATCGTCATTCTGTATCTGACGGTAATTCCAACATAAAGCTAATCATCATAGGCATCAATTGTTCAATTACACATCAATACCTCATCACAATCCAAACAAATCTAGTAAACTGGAAAGTTAAAAGAAGCAAACAATCAATAACAGCAAAGAAATATTATTCCAAGTTGCACAGTTGCTCAGTGGTGGCAATATTTAATTGGTTCGATTCTGCCAGCAATGTCGTCAATGCTTTCAGAAGAGGGAGCTTGTTATCCTCATCGCAACTATGTCCACCAAAACAAATAAAAAAATTAAACAGAATTATAGATAAAGGAATGAGCAATATGCTTAATCAAGAAAAAGAAGCAGAAAAGAGGGAACGGAAGAAAAGAACAATGAACAGAAGATTATAAAATCAGGTATCGGATGGCTCAGTTCAGCGGGATATTCGGCATACAAATTAACTCCTAAGAGAAAACCTGTGATTTGGTCTGTTGAGCTTGAATATTTGCAAATCGTCACTGCCATCACCAAAGGAAAAGAACCAGCAAGTATGTAAAGAAAACAGAACCCATTGGAAGAAATAACTACTGAGTCAGATTCATAAGTATGTCAATCAGCATAGATCCACCAAGGTGGACCCTAAGAGTGGAGCGATAAATATGTCATCATCCTCAAAAAGGTTTGGAATATCACTGCCAACATCAAGTATATGTTGCACAATAGCAATCAAAGTCGAAGACAATTAGACAAACTACCGAGTCAGATTCATAAGTATGTCAATCAGCATAGATCCAGCAATGTGGACCCTAAGAGTGGAGCGACAAATATGTAATCATCATCCTCAAAATAGGTTTGGAATATCACTCTTTAACACCAAGTATATGTTGTCAATAGCAATCAAAGTCTAAAACAATTAGAAGAACTGATACAAAGATAGGAGCTCAGTAAGAACGTAGCAATTGATAATCACACTAAGATAATCATATTTATTCAATTGTCTCATCACTGCTCAAATCCAAGCAAATAAAAACTTCACTATATTTGTAGTCCAATGGAAACTGCTTCTCAAGTAGTTTAGTTTAATCATTGGACAAACACCAAAAAAGGATTAGCATGTCAAACCAAGATAGTAAATGTTGTAAGGACTCGGAATATGGGTGGTGATATAGCAGGATGGTCGGCAAGGCAAATAAATGCCAGTTACGACGAACGAGACCAAATATCAATCTTCACCGTCCTAAGTTTGATGTACGATTGTCCATGTAAAATGCAATTAAAAAAATAAAATCTAGATTTGATTCTCATAAAAAAGGGTGAGCATGAATGGTCATCAGATAGGAGCGAAAGACTATTTTTGTTCAAGTAATCATGATTTGATCATATGAACTATGCACTTGTAATCATCATTCGACCTAGGCAAACAAGCAATGCAAGAGAAACCAAAAGAAATCAAAAGGAAACAGAAGAAGGATTCCAGGAATAATGATGCCTCAGAAGGAAGGCAGTAGGTTATGTAATCATGAGTGATTTCATTGAGAAAGGTTCACACTAATCATCATCAGCATCATTCAACCACAAAACGCGGCAAATATAACTACATACACATAAATGGGCAAGATAATGGCCTCATAGAGAAGATTAGATTGTTCAACATTAAGAAAATTCAGACATATGCTTGTCTTTTAATTTAGTTTAATCCTTGGCCAACAACAAAAAAAACAATTGCAGAAGCAAACCAATCATCAGCTGAAGAACCTCACAACAGAGGAAAGCAGTTTGGAGAGGTAAAACAGAATGGTCTGCAAGGCAAGAAGCTAACAGCTGCTAGTCAGACTTAGAACAAGATCAAATGGTTAAGTTGTGCTCAGATTCTATGGGTGTATAGGAGTCATTCATGTGGATCCCCCATCAGTACGAGGAATGTTTTATAATCACTGCACAATTACAACAACCAGCTCCAAGAATAACACCTTATCAAATCACACAAGATTTAAAACAATGAATTATGAAAGAGTTTGGTGCCATGGAGCAGAAAACACAACTAATGTCAATCAAACATTAGCTCTGAAGGTGACAAATCTGAAAGTCCAAATGCAAAACAAACTTCAGGACAAATTAAATCAAAACAACAAGATCCATCAGGACAAGATACAGAAGAAGCATGGTTTGTTCGATACTCAGATTCTATGGGTGTATTAGGTCGTTCACGTGGATCTCCCATCAGTACGAGGAATGTTGTATAATCATTGCACCAACAAATGTTCAACTCTAAATAAGAACCAAGGATTTGATTTACACTTGATAAAAAAGCAAAAAAAAAAACATCAGCAGAGAAAGTTAACTGGAATTTCAGGTTAAGCATAAGCAAAGATCCAACTGACGTTAGAAATAAATGAAACAAAAGGGAAAATATCAAAATAAGTGAACATTATCAAGGATGCATCAGATCTCCAAGGTGAAAAGGGTGTGACATCATAGAAATGCCTCAGACGCAAATTACCCATAAACTCGTGTCTCCTCATCTGCATCAACCATGCTCATCCCAACAGCAAAAGCAACTTCAAAAACTAAAGATTTCAAATGAACATCAAGAGAAGACAGCAAAAAACAATCAAACACATATCTGACACCAACATACAAGGCAGAGTTACAACATTTCAAAACAAGAAGAAAGCTAAAATAATGCATTCCTTTCTCTTATCAAACCAGGGATGAGGATCAGACTCGGTTCAGTATTGAGGCCATCATATCAGCCAATCAAACCAATAGGGAAATTAATCATTCATCATCTCACTCCACTGATTAAATTAGAAAATTATTAGATGAAATTACTCTCCATGGAACAAAGCAATTCTAACAATGATAAAGAAAGGCAAGCAATAACATACTCCCTCCTTCCATCTATATAGGGCCTAATGCGTTTTTTAAGACAACGTTTGACTATTGATAAGATTAATAATACATAAGATGTATAATGTGAAAATTATATCATTGGAATCTCCTTTCACATACAAATTTGACGGTATGCTTTGTGTAACTTGCATGTCATATATTATTGCTCTATCATTTAGTCAAAGTTGGCCTCGAAAAACGTATTAAGCCCTATATAGATGGAAGGAGGGAGTATTTGACTTAATTGGAGGCAAGAGGATGATCAGATTCGGTTCAGTATTGAGGCCATCATATCAGCCAATCAAACCAATAGGGAAACTAATCTCATTCATCATCTCATCTCTGGCCTACTAAACCCATAATCAAATATTTTAAAAAGTAAAGTACCAGCAAGGAAAAGTACAACAGTGAGGGCAGAAGCATCAGATATCCAAGGTGAAAAAGAGTGTGACATCCCAGAAATGCCTCGGATGCAAATTACCCATAAACTCATGTCTCCTCATCTGCATCAATTATGCCCATTTCAAATAGAAAACAAAGATTCTATTTGAATTGATCTAACTCTGTTTGTTTGTTTTTAAACTGCACAACAATCATTTTTGGTACCATTCTACAACAAACACCACCATATCTTAGGAACTAGAAAAGGTTAAAACAAATTCATTTATCTTCACACAAGAGAAGGCAGGATGATCAGATTCGGTTCAGTATTTAGGCCATCATGTCAGCCAGTCAAACCAATAGGGAAATTAATCTCATTCATCATCTCATCTTTCACCAATTAAAACCCCAAACCAAAAGATTTTTGAAATATAAATACGAAGACATGGGTTAGGGGGATGCATCAGATCTCCAAGGTGAAAAAGAGTGTGACATCACAGAAATGCCTCAGACGCAAATTACCCATAAACTCGTGTCTCATCATCTGCATCGACAACTCCTTTACAAAAGATGCTGCTAAAGAAAGTAAATTCGAAAAAAAAAACAGACAAGGCGGCAAAGTTTTCTTTCTTCCAAGACACAGAACAAGACCAGTATGTGGCATGATCAGATAGAGCTAATACATGATTCATTGGATATCATATCATCCATCAACAATGTAATTGTATCCTCATATCGCCCAACCGAATCAAAAATAGCAAGGAAAAAAGGTACAAACACAGAGGATATTATGAAGGATGCATCAGATCTCCAAGGTGAAAAGGGTGTGACATCACAGAGATGCCTCAGACGCAAATTACCCATAAAACTCATGTCTCCTCATCTGCATCAATAATGCTCCTCCCAGAAACAGCAGCTACGAGAAAGAGATATAAATTCCAACAGAAACTACAGCAACCAATATACAAACCTAACCGGCGATACTAGTTGCTTAGGACACCAAATTGTCATAAAAGCATGCCATGCTTTTGCGGACACTGTAATGTTAAACAATGGTACCTAAGTTGTGTACATCAATACTAGTCAGAAGAAAGCGCTAACAAGATACCAACTTTTATTATTAAATGGCCGGCACTATCCAGTGAAATCCCTGATGAATGCACGGAACCGTGAGACCACTACGCAATGTACACCACCATCACCTACTGGACCGCAGAAGCGAGCCCATACAGAACGGCCACGGCGGGGCGGATCGCTGTGGCATCGTCTCATACACGGCGGCGATGAGATCCGTCGGTAATCAGTTTTTGCGATGCGCGACGACACGAACTCGTCCGGAAGCAACAGCAAATCTATCCTGGTTATCCCACTATACTAGTAGCATATATCATGCAGCTCGCACAACCTACGCGGTCCTAGAACTAGGCAATGAAGGCAGACTGGCTGCTTCGCCCCGCTTGGAGTTCCAGAGGCGGGAAGGGGGTCGTTACCGACTTTGCTCGTGGAGACCGCCGTGGTTGCGAGCGTGGCGCGGGTCGGCGGCGGCGGCGGCGCGAGGGGAGGGGAGATGCCTGCTGCGGGGAGTCAGTGGCGCTAGGGTTTGGGTTATATAGAGTCGGGGAGGAGGCAAGGGTTTCGGCCGGTGTGGGCTTCAGGGAGAGTCTGGGCACGGGATTGTCCGCCCACTCCAGTCTGGCGGCCTCTTGGGCCGAATTCGTTTGGTTCAATATTCGTTAGAACGTTTATTATAAGCACTTTCCCCTCAAAAAAAATTTTATAAGCACTTGGTCATCTCAACCCCTAAAAAAAGCACTTGGTCATTTTTTGCTAAAAAAAAAAACATTTGTCATTTTTTGCTTAAAAAAAAACTTGGTCATTTTTCCTTTTCGGGGCGTTGTGCCCTCTCGTCCGTGCATTTTTTTAAGAACCGACCTCTAGGCATTTTATTCAATTATGTGACGGTTTACATCGGATTGCACTAAGGCAACCAGAGAATCAGGGATTACATCAAACTGATTAACATCAGAGGCACTCTTAAGGCCCTCTTGAGCACACCAATGAGCAGCCTTATTGGCCTCTCTTCTCACGTGGTGATCATGAAACCACGAAAATTTTGAAGATATGATTTGATTTCACTGACATCGACTCCCCATCGACCAAAGCATTTTGTCGCCGTCCATTCCTCCGTGACAGTTTGGCAATCTGTTTCGACGGCAACCTGCGTCTAGCCCTTCTCCATAGCTAGACGCATGCCTTCTCTCACTCCTAGGAGTTCAAAGAACATATGGGTCGGGCCACCCCCCTTAGCTTGCGACTTCAAGCGGCACGAGACCTCCCCGATCTCTTGCCACAAGTCCAATGGCTGAAGTTCCCCATTCACATCAACAGCAGATCTGTGTTCACCTTTACCCAGTAGGTCTCGGTGGTATCCAGGTCCACATTCTTCCTCTCACGCCTGCAGACGGAGTGGCGGAATGTACAAAGCATGAATGAGTTCTTGTACTAGAACCATCGACCTACCAGTCGGGTACTTAACCTCCTCATGGTTATACTTATTCCTGCTAGACCATATTGCCCACATAACTGAGATAATGGTGGCGGCTCGGTCTTGCGCATAAACCCGGGTCTAGCAAATCCCGTGACCAAGTAGCAGGATGTAGCCGGGGTAGTTTGAAGTCGAAAAAATTCTCAGCTTCCCTCCAAAACAGTTTTGCATGATCGCACATCACCAGAGCGTGGTGAAGTGATTCCTCTTGGTGATCGCACATTGGGCAGGTGAAATCCTCCCCTATATGCCTCCTACACAGCTCCTCCTTTGCGCAAAAAATCCCTTGAGGACTCGCCACCAAAATATCCGAATTTTTGGTTGTACCTTGATCCGCCATAATGCCTTCCAGACGTCCTCGCCTTTGGGAAGAATTCCCAACTTGGATCGATCTTGCTTGTTGTTCTTCCATAAGCATACGGTATGCGGATCGGACCGTGAACATCCCCGATCTTTCATGGCCCCATGTCCAAAATCGTAGATAGCCATCCCTGTCCTTGGCATATTGAGTATAGCGTTAGATCCGGCAATAAAATTCCTTCTAATTATATCCTCATTCCATTCACCATCTTCGTTCATCGGATCTGCTACAGTGTATTGGATCAACCCCCAAGTTACACAATCGTTTAAAGGATGAACTCCCTTGTATCCAGCTATCATGCCACACTTCCGTAGTCGCTCCATCTCCGACTCGACGGATCCAACCTTGCTTAAGCACTTCCCTACCGTGATAATAGCTTTCCACGTAGTAGAAGCGCCACGGCATCCCGCCTGCAGAAAGTCCCCATCTGGGTAATATCGTCCTTTTAGGACTTGTGCACATAAGTTGTTTGGCTTCTCCATCAGGCGCCACGCCTGCTTAGCTAGCATGGCATCATTGAACTTTTCCAAATCACGGAATTCCAAGCCTCCCTTCGATTTGGAGACAGCCATTTTCTCCCAAGATTGCCAATGCATTCTTCGTTTGTCCAATGATTCATCCCACTAGAATTTTGACATCACTGCCGTAACTTTCTGACATAAGCCTTTAGTGAGCTTGAAACAGCTCATAGAGTAGGCCGGTAGGGCTTGAATCACAGCCTTAAGAAGAACCATCCTTGCCGCAATCGACATCAACTTCTCACAGTAACCTTGTACCCTGGACCTTGCTTGCTCCTTAATATGAGCAAAGCTATTTTCTGTGATCTTTCCCGCTGTTGTAGGCAACCCCAGGTACTTCTCGGTCAAAGCTTCCCTGTGGATTTGTAAATTATTTCTTACCCCTGCTTTGGCCGATGCCCTACAATTCGGGCTGAAGAAAACGGAGCTCTTTGCCTTGTTAACACACTGGCCAGAGCCCAAATTGAAAGCTTGAAGGATTTCATTCAGTCTCTGCGCACTCCTTGAATCTGCCTTCATGAAAACCAAACAGTCATCCGGAAACAAGAGATGCGAGATCCAAGTGAAGGAAATATGCCCTAGAGGCAATAATAAAGTTATTATTTATTTCCTTATATCATGATAAATGTTTATTATTCATGCTAGAATTGTATTAACCGGAAACATAATACATGTGTGAATACATAGACAAACAAGTGCACTAGTATGCCTCTACTTGACTAGCTCGTTAATCAAAGATGGTTATGTTTCCTAACCATAGACATGAGTTGTCATTTGATTAACGGGATCACATCATTAGGAGAATGATCTGATTGACATGACCCATTCCGTTAGCCTAGCACTTGATCGCTTAGTATGTTGCTATTGCTTTCTTCATGACTTATACATGTTCCTGTAACTATGAGATTATGCAACTCCCGTTTACGGAGGAACACTTTGGTGCTACCAAACGTCACAACGTAATCGGGTGATTATAAAGGAGTACTACAGGTGTCTCCAAAGGTACATGTTGGGTTGGCGTATTTCGAGATTAGGTTTTGTCACTCCGATTGTGGAGAGGTATCTCTGAGCCCTCTCGGTAATGCACATCACTATAAGCCTTGCAAGCAATGTAGCTAGTGAGTTAGTTACGGAATGATGCATTACGTAACGAGTAAAGAGACTTGCCGGTAACGAGATTGAACTAGGTATTGGATACCGACGATCAAATCTCGCAAGTAACATACCGATGACAAAGGGAACAAAGTATGTTGTTATGCGGTTTGACCGATAAAGATCTTCAGAGAATATGTAGGAACCAATATGGGCATCCAGGTTCCGCTATTGGTTATTGACCGAGAATAGTTCTAGGTCATGTCTACATAGTTCTCGAACCCGTAGGGTCCGCACGCTTAAGGTTTCGATGATGCTTATATTATGAGTTTATGAGTTTTGATGTACCGAAGGAGTTCGGAGTCCCGGATGAGATCGGGGACATGACGAGGAGTCTCGAAATGGTCGAGACGTAAAGATCGATATATTGGACGACTATATTCGAGTTCGGAAAGGTTCCGAATGATTCGGTATTTTTCTGAGTACCGAGAGTTACGGGAATTCGCCGGGGAGAAGTATTGGGCCTTATTGGGCCCTGCGGGAAAGAGAGAGGGCTGCCTAGGGCAGGCCGCGCTTCCCCATGGCCTAGTCCGAATTGGACTAGGGGAGGCCGCATCCTCCTTCCTTCCTTCTCTCTTCCCCTTCCTTGTCTCCTACTCCTAATACATGGAAGGACTCCTAGTTGGACTAGGAAAGGGTGAATCCTACTCCGGTGGGAGTAGGACTCCCCATGGCGCGCCTCCTAGGGCCGGCCTCCTCCTCCCTCCCTCCTTTATATACGGGGCAGGGGCACCCCATGAACACACAAGTTGATCTACGGATCGTTCCTTAGCCGTGTCGGTGCCCCCTCCACCATATTCCACTTCGGTCATATCGTCATGAGCTTAGGCGAAGCCTCGCGCCGGTGAAGTCATATCGTCATGAGCTTAGGCGAAGCCTCGCGCCGGTGAAGTCATATCGCTGCGGAGCTTAGCGAAGCCTCGCGCCGGTGAAGTCATATCGCCGCGGAGCTTAGGCGAAGCCCTGCGTCGGTGGAGCATCATCATCGCCACCACGCCGTCGTCGACGGAACTCATCCCCGACACTTTCTTTGGATCGAGTCCGGGATCGTCATCGAGCTGAACGTGTGCGTAACTCGGAGGTGCCGTACGTTCGGTACTTGGATCGGTCGGATCGTGAAGACGTACGACTACATCAACCGCGTTATTATAACGCTTCCGCTTACGGTCTACGAGGGTACGTGGACATACACTCTCCCCTCTCGTTGCTATGCATCACCATGATCTTGCGTGTGCGTAGGAAATTTTTTGAAATTACTACGTTCCCCAACACCAAGGGGATCTCAACCCTGGTCGGATTCCTCTGTCAATCCAGCCAACATCATAATTCTTTAGCAAGCATGAGAGCCCTTCCCTGCAAAGTAAAAACAAATACGGAGAAATAGGATCACCTTGCCGTAAACCTTTGGAGGGACGAAATCTTTGGCGAAGCTCTCCATTCACCTTCACTTGGAAAGATACGGAGTTGACACATCTCATCACAAGAGACACCCATTCCTCAGAGAAACCTAGCTGCAACATGATGCCTTGAAGGTAAGCCCATTCAACTCGATCATACGCCTTCATCATGTCCAGTTTAACCGCACACCATCCTCGCTTAGTCCTCTTCCTTTTCATTGCATGAATACATTCATAAGCAGTAATTGTATTGTCAGTGATCAATCGCCCTGGAACAAAGGCGCTTTGCTCCTCCGCAATGATTTCATCTAAAATCTCCCTCAACCTGTTTGCCAACACTTTAGAGCAAAGTTTGTAAATAACATTACATAGGGAGATAGGTCTATACTGTGAAATATTTCTCGGATTTTTAACCTTTGGAATCAGTACTATTACAGTCTTATTTATCGCCTCAGGCATGTGACCGCCGTTTAAGAAATTTAGAACAGCACGCGTCACATCCTCCTTGATAGTCGACCAATGATGCTGATAGAAACCCGCATGAAAACCGTCTACACCAGGTGCCTTTGAGGGTGCCATAGCAAACAACGCTTTTTCAACTTCTTCTGCCAAAAAGGGTCTAGTCAGCCAGTCGTTCATCAAGTCAGTTACCATCGCTGGTACATGGTGTAGGACCTCATCGACAATTACTTCCTCCTGAGCTGTATATAGCTGAGTATAAAAGTTATGCACCTCAGCCTTTACCTCTTCCTTACTATCAATTATCGTGCCATCTGCTTTCTCAAGTACCACAATCTTGTTTATATTTTTTTGCCTTGATGCCTGGGCATGGAAGAACCCCGTGTTTCGGTCTCCCGCCTTCAGCCAGTCTGCCCTCGACCTCGCACGTGCCATGGTTTCCTCCTTCAACAGGAGATCATTTAACTGTCTCGCTAGCTCCTTCTCCCTCCTGGAGGATCCATTATATAGTGAGTTCGCCTTCTCCTGTTCAAACTCCCTTCGCACCTTTTTCAACTTTCTCTTTATATCACCGAACTTCTTTTGCTTCCAATCTGTAAGTTGGCCTTGCATGTTATATAGTGAGGGGTTGAGGTCCTCAAGCGTAACAGCCCTAGCATTCTTCTCCCATGCAGCCCTCACAGTAGGCTCATACGTTTCCTCTTGTCGCCATGCTTCCTCGTACATAAAGCGGCGTGGGCCACTTGCCTCCCAATCCACTTCTTTCTTTATTCTAATCACCAACAAGCAGTGATCAGATTGTGGCGTCGGGACATGCCTAACACCAGTTGCATTATACTGCTGGATGAAGGCCGGATCAGCTAAGTAACGGTCCAGCCGTACTTTGACATTTGCTGCACCCTCCTGCCGGTTGTCCCACGTATACGGAATTCCGACAAACCCCAAATCCTGGAATTTACACACGTCAATGGTCTCCCTAAAACCCTGCATTTGCCATTCAGCTCGTTCATTTGATCCAAAATACTCCGAATTGTTCGTGATCTCATTAAAATCACCTCCACATTGCTAATTAGACCTTAACTAGCTAGGAATTGTAAAAGAAATATTAAGTGGCAATTCTGGGAGAAGCTGGGGAGGGGGTCAATTCTGGGAGAATTGCCCAAAAGAAATATTAGTGATGGCCGGTATCAGATTGCACATTGCCGCTCCACTCAGTGTTAGTGGTTGTAAAGCAATGTGCCAGGGATCCGTCGCCATATGTTAGGAAATGCGGGCATATGCTCTGCTACTTGACACTATATGCATCTGAAGCCTTCTAATGTTATTGGCTTATTGCAGATAGTCTGATAATCCCCGTGGAGTAATGGGGTCTGCCGCTGTTACATTGAAGTCAGTTTATCCATCACTAAGGCCGCCGACTTGGCGCACCGGAATTCCAGCCGCAGCCACGGGTCCGCCCCCCAGTCACCTCGGCGACGAACCGGGTGCCATTGTCCCCATCCATTTCAGTTGCCATTATCTTCAACAAGTCTCCGCCGTCCCCTGCAACCTCCCGCTGTCATAAACGTCTTACTCTGGCGGCAAGGCAAACTTCCAGGAGTAGCAATGGATAATAGCTCTCTCGCCGTTTGCTTTGATTATTTAGGTCGACTGAGATTGCCAAAGTAAGTTGGTGAGTGTTGTGTAGATTAGATTGTTTTTTTTCTCTAAAAAAGATCTGTATATTACTTGCTTTTCCATGTGTTGCCACTTTTTCTGTTCTGCCAATATAAAATAGGAGGCACCCTATTCTATGGGTAATCTGCTTTTAGATATCGATGTATGTTGTATTTACTTTACCCTGAACATTGCAATGCTATAGAAAAAAAGCTTGCCATAGCTTATCTAGATTAACCGTTCACACTTACAAGTTCACTGAGAGGGAGAATTGACTACCTTCACAGTAGGCATGTGATCGTCCTAATGAGAGGGATCGATGAATCTTATATTTGGGTTAGACCATGGTCCAATGAGCCTTGGATGGTGCCATAACTTATCTAGGTAGAAGTTAAATGCAAATTCTGAAGGGATTGGTCTGGCACTGATATTGCCACTACTACCACTACTCCTTTTTTTTCTCTTTTGACTGGAATACCATAGGGGAAACCCCTTACAGTGTAAAATTTTTTATAGATAAAAAAGGTGTACATGATTTACATCCCCTCAGGCGAAAAAGAAAAAGTAAAGAAAAGGGAGGGTTTTAAACAAGGGGGCTCAAACAAAAGGATGAAGCAACCAGTCTAACAGGGGTTGAACATGAGAAGGCTTCACTCTGAAACTTCTGTAGCTCATGTGTGTTCTAAGTTTGCCAACTCGAGCTTAAAGCATTTGTTGTATTTTTGTGGTCACACTTTTGTTTTTGTTTCCAGAGAGCTTTTGTACATATGTGGAATTTGTATTTGTAGAATATAACCCTCGTATAAGTGAGGTGTTTTTTTCGGGTTTAGGTTAATACCATGACCAATCAGGCCATTGCCTTGTTGTCTGACCTTTTGACAATTACCATGCCATTAGGGTTCTTGACACATATACTTCCAGTTGTATATAGAAGGAAGCTCCCTCGCTTTTACTTATTTACGATTTACCGACATTGCCAAATTACGCCTACTATTATATTGATGATATTTTCTATCTCTCAAAAACAGAGTTCTATTACTTGCTGTTCTGGTTGTTGCCATTTCCCCTATTATGCCAGCCTGCCA
The DNA here is from genome assembly GCA_021605145.1 of Aegilops bicornis. NCBI lineage: Eukaryota > Viridiplantae > Streptophyta > Magnoliopsida > Poales > Poaceae > Aegilops > Aegilops bicornis. The sequence goes on along the minus strand of CM038673.1, from coordinate 61,104,205 downwards.
TGCTCATTGAAGCCATTGCCATGAGGGTTGGTGAATGGTAAGCTTGCTGGAAGCCTCGTGATTGACTTGACCAATGACCATGCTAAGTCCTCGTGATTGACTTGACCAATGACCATGCTAAGTCCTCGTAGACAAGCTAAGGTACACTTATCCTATTCTGCTAGCCTGGGACGGTCCCAAAGCTTGTCTAAGCATAAGCTGAATTTCAGTACTAAAGATGTGTGTCTGATATTGGCACTAGCACCAACCCGTTTGGTTAATTTGTGCTCTTTCGCGAGCTCTCTTTTTTGTGTTTTAAGTTTGCAGAGTTCAGCTCAACATTGTTGTATTTCTGTGGTGGCGCTTTTTCAGGGAGGGACCTTTTGTTGTTGATATGCCTTGAATTTGCATTTGTAATGTTGGACCATGCATTTATGCAAATATTTTGCGGGTTTAGAAAGGTTATATTCGAAGTTATCTCTCTAAATGTGAGGTATATTTTCTGGTTTGAAGCTCACTGATTGGTGAACAGTGAGCTTGATGGAGGCCTCATGATTGACCTGACCATGGTCCATTGAAAGTCCTGCCTTGCAATTATGGTAGCACTGCATTGTTTTTATGGCAATTCTGTCCCAATGTGAACATAATTGACCCCAAGTGAACTTCCCTGTAAGCTTCAGCCAGCTGAGCACTTGGCCTTCCATTCTATATATACATCCACTCTTTTTCTCTAAATTATTCACTCTTTTTCAACATGCCTCCCCTCTACATACCACTCGGGTTTCTCCTCTTGCACACTCCTCTTTGGTGCTTCTCTGCAGCTGCATATGGAGACTCTCTCGCGGCAGGCCAAGCGCTCGCCGTTGGTGGCAAGCTCGTCTCAAGAAACGGCAAGTTCGCCCTCGGCTTCTTCCAGCCAGCAGCAAGCAACATTAGTAAGTCGTCCTACAATGCCACCTCCAGCTGGTATCTAGGCATATGGTTCAACAAGATCCCAGTTTTCACTACCGTGTGGATTGCTAATAGGGACCAGCCCATCACCAACCCCAGTGTCAACCTAACACAGCTCAAGATATCAAGCGATGGCAATCTTGTCATCGTAAACCATGCCGCCAAAACTGAATCCGTTCTTTGGTCCAGTCACATTGTCAATAGGAAAACCAGTAGCAAAAACACCACCACCGCTAGTGCCGTTGTTCTCTTGAACAGTGGAAACCTTGCCCTACTAGCAAATAGACAAGAGATGTTGTGGCAGAGCTTTGACTACCCAACAGATATCGGGCTTCCTGGCGCCAAGTTGGGCAGGAACAAGGTCACTGGTTTCAGTAACCAGTACATATAAAAAAAGAGTCTCATTGATCCGGGTTTTGGCTCATACAACATTGAACTAAAAGACACCAGCGGGATTGTCCTCATGCGCCGCAACAACCCCCTGGTAAAGTATCTGACTTATGCAACCACGGGATCATCATCTTTGATACCAATACTCAAGTCATTACTAGCTTTGAATCCTCGGACCAAAGGTTTGATTAATCCAATATATGTCAATAACAACCAAGAGGAGTACTACACGTACACTTTACTGGATGAATCATCAACTTCCATGTTTGTCTTGCTAGACATCTCTGGTCAGGTCAAGCTGAATATTTGGTCACAAGCCAACCAGTCTTGGCAAACCATATATTCCGAGCCTGCAGATCCTTGCAGTCCGCCTGCTACATGCGGACCTTTCACGGTTTGCAATGGCATTGCACATCCATCCTGTGACTGTATGGAGAGCTTCTCCCATAAGTCACCGCAAGATTGGGAGTTTGAGGATCGAACAGGAGGATGCATCAGAAACACACCGTTACATTGCAGCACTAGTGATAACAACAAAAACATGACAAGTTCATCGGACACGTTCCACCCCATTGCTCAAGTTCAATTGCCCTACAACCCGCAAATAATAGATGTTGCTACTACTCAGAGCAAATGTGAAGAAGCATGTCTCGGTTCCTGCTCCTGCACTGCTTATTCCTATAGCAATAGCAGATGCTCTGTCTGGCACGGGGAATTGTTTAGTGTAAATCTGAATGATGGCAATGATAATAATTCTGAAGATGTTCTTTACCTTCGCCTTGCCGCCAAAGATTTGCTGCCAAGTTCCAGAAAAAATAAAAGAAAACCAAACGTCGGAGTTGTTGCTGCTGCAAGTATTATTGGTTTTGGGTTACTGATGCTCATGCTGTTGTTACTGATTTGGAGGAACAAATTCAAGTGGTGTGGTTTGCCTTTATACGGCAATCAAGGTAGTGCTGGTGGAATTATAGCCTTCAGATACACTGACTTAGTTAGTGCCACTAAAAACTTCTCAGAAAAGCTTGGAGGTGGTGGTTTTGGTTCTGTATACAAGGGAATGTTAAGTGACTCGACAATTACTATAGCAGTGAAAAAGCTTGATGGTGACCGCCAAGGAGAGAAGCAATTCAGGGCCGAGGTGAGCTCAATTGGACTGATCCAGCACATAAATCTAGTCAAATTGATTGGTTTCTGCTGTGAAGGCGACCACAGATTACTTGTGTATGAACACATGTTTAATGGGTCTCTTGATGGTCATCTATTTAAAAAGAGCAATGTTGATGCTGCCATCCTAAGTTGGAAGACCAGATATCAGATAACCCTAGGAGTTGCTAGAGGATTATCATACTTGCATCAGAGTTGTCGTGAGTGCATCATACACTGCGATATTAAGCCGGAGAACATACTTCTGGATGCATCATTTGTTCCTAAAGTTGCAGACTTTGGGCTGGCAGCATTTGTGGGAAGGGATTTCAGCAGAATTTTGACTTCATTCAGAGGAACTGCAGGTTATCTTGCCCCAGAGTGGCTTACCGGAGTGGCAATCACACCTAAAGTTGACGTTTACAGCTTCGGCATGGTTCTGTTGGAAGTCATATCTGGAAGGAGGAATTCCTCGCCTGAAGAATCATACAACACTAGCAGCAGCAGTAACCAGAATGTTATATATTTCCCTGTTCAAGCCATCAGCAAGCTTAACGGCGGAGATTTGAAGAGTTTGGTGGATCCACAGTTACATGGTGAGTTCAACTTGGAAGAGGCTGAAAGGGTTTGCAAAGTTGCAGGTTGGTGCATCCAAGATAATGAGTTGGATCGGCCGACAATGGGTGAAGTGGTCCGGGTTCTCGAGGGTCAACAGGAGATTGATGTGCCCCCAACGCCAAGATTGCTTGCAGCTGTAACGGAACAATCTGGTGCTCCAACTTTAATGTAATAAAAATTTGTAGTTGATATTAGTAGTCTTTGTTAATTTTAGCAATTTTCTTAAAGTTTTATTGTTGAGAGGAAGGAATAAAGGAAGGCAAGCTTGCAGTTGCTAATTAGATGTCTCTTATTTAGGTGTTTTAATGCCAATTTTATATGGTAAATAATCATTGTAGCAAAATATGGCAGAGATAGAAATATGTGCATGGTTTGTTCTTTTCCGAGCCAGGATGGGAACTTCAGAACTTCTAGTTGCAGTGCAGGAATAGGTCACTATTGGCATACTTAGACAAGATGCTAGCTAGGGTTAAATAATTGTTTTCAAACTGCAGCAGTTTCTGCAGTTCTGCGAGTAGGTATTCTCAAACAGACCTGAAAGCTGTGGGTGGATATGATCAAGAGACCTCATCCGCTGTATAATCGCCCGATATTTTCATATTTCTATGCGATTTGTACAATCCTTGTTGAGCTAATCATGGCATCTTGGATTTCAATGCTGTGCTTGTCCTTTGTCAGGTGTCAGCTGAACCGACCCTAGCATATTTTCCTGTGACCCTGGCATAGCTACGATCACGAACAAGGTAACAATCTTCATGCTGCAAGTTTGTTTGTGAAGTGTCTTCGGCATAGGTTGTGAGTTGGAATCCTAGCTGAAATGACACCAGTAGGATATGTCTATGTGAGTCCGAAGTGTACCCTAGGCTTCAGTAAGGTGACTATAGCCCCCCCCCCCCCCGGCGCCCCACGCGCATTTATGTAAGTACTCCTTCCAGATATGATCTCCAACAGAATTTGCTTCAGTAAGGAATAGGTTGGGTGCAGAAAATTCTGATTTATGTAAATATAGAGGACATCCCTTAGCATACAAACTGCTGAGTTAAAAAATAAAGTATCAATAAATCTCCTCTACTTCATGAACTTGCAATGTTAATTGTTTTTCTCATAAGGTAGAAATTTCTTCTGCATTTCATCTTTTTCTCTATAATTACGGCCTTTTATATATGTTCTCATCCGTATCTTTTTTATTTATTTTAGGCACCATGACCATGATGCCAACTTTTTTGCTCTTAATAAGCAGGTTTTCTAGATGTACTTATTATTTCCTGTTTGGTTGTTATCTCTTCAGTCTCATTTTCTGCGATTCTCAAGATACATTTATTATCTATTCAGTTGAACGAGGAAGCTGCTTCCTCGGACTGGACCAAGTCAAGAGGTCATGCTGCAAAATATTTGAATATGTACAAGGCACAAAAGTTGAACTTGGTCCAGATGATGATGGCCAAGCAAGATCTTTTTCAGGGAAATATCAAGGTGATGGACATACCAGAATGCCATGCCCGTGGAAGTATCACAAAGAGCCTGATCCTGGTGCTGGTGCTGGCGATCTAGTCCTGAAATCTGGAAACAAGATGGAACTGAAAAGGTGAACCGGTAGTAGTTGGGTATCCCGCTCCACTTGTTGCTGCTCATGCAGAGCTACTGGATCTAAGTAGGTTTCCGTGGTGTTGCAGCCGCCGAGCTCGCCTTTGAAACCGTCCACCCAGAATGATTTAGTGACGCAGGCAGTCGGTTTGGCCAGGATCGAGATACCAATGTGGAAGCTGGGGACATCCTTTTGCCCCTTGATGAGATCAGAGAAACTTTGGTCCCTCCTGTTTCTTAAGAACCAACAGTTCTCTGAAAGTGTGCTTCAACGCGCGATGTGGTCGACCGAAGCCTTTTGGGATTTCATTTGACATGATGAAGACAGAAGCAAATTTCCTACTGATGCATTTAGCTCTTTTTTGGGTAGGTAACTAATGAGGAGGGCAAATCCAGGATCTTGTTGGAACTTTTTTGTGTTTGTTGAGAAATCGGATCTTGTTGGAACTAATTGACTTACGCTGACGGGGATGTCTACTAAAGAAGGGCCATTAGACATAAGTTGAGGCTTCAGCATCGTTCCCTGAAGTTTCTCAAAGAAGCGCCAGCGTTCAACATTGTTTAACTTGAACCATGAGTTTTCTAAAGCCAAGATTTTTTCGACTGGAGCACTTTAGTAAGATGGGAGTAGGAGACGGCACTTTTAAACTGCCCATCCCTCGTGGATCATCCATCGTCGCCGCAACCAGATGGAGTCGAGGCAATCCTCTCTTCGTTTCTAGGTATGTACTAGAAGCTGTTATGTTGAACACACTGTAAAGACCTCAGTGTGCTTGTAATGCCATGACCAGAAATCATCTTGGTGTCGTGTTCACAGTGCAATCTTCTGTACTACTCGTATGTCTTAAATATCCATTGGTGCGCAGCAATTTTCTAGCTTAACAAAGTCCCGCTCAGGGTATCTTCAACGTGGATCACCAAATCGCCTGCCTGACCTTTCATTATTTTGCCATCAAACGGGGTCATCAAAATTCTCCGGACCAGGCTAGGTGTTCAAAATTTTGTGAATTGGAACCAAACTGGGGTGGTTTGGGGAAGTCCGGACATCCGCCACGTTGGACTCCGACGCCACTGGCCTACCACTTGATCCGCCGCCTTGGCCTTGCCAAACCTCTCCCGCTCTAGCCAGACGTTTGCCTGCCTAGGCCTACGCCACCATTCCACCCCGGATCCCATCAACGCCTAGGTACCATCTTCCCATGTTGATGCCGTCCATGATGGATGCCAAACCCAGCAAGTATTCGATGCCATAGCAAAATATTTTGGCATTATCATTGTTGTCGTTGAAGGAAATATGATGATTGCATACTCGGTGAAGGAGGATGAATTGTTGTATGTGAGGCTGGTTGGCCACAAGTGCAGAGTTTCAAGTCATGAGTCGAAATGCGGCATTTTTGGAAAAGTGTGCATGTTTGATTTAACAAGCAAAAGCACTACGCGCCCTACAACATGGAAGTGATCCATGATCACAAAGCGAAGTCTCTACTCCATAGATGTTACACCATTCAAAAGGCCATCAACAAGTATTGCAGTGTGCATGCACAAGTGCAAAGAAGGTGGATAATGAATGTGTCACTCGTAGAGCTCGTAAGTTTTGCTTCTTGTTACTCTACGGGTTGGTCCTTTAATTAATTTCTTGAACGTTGTAATTTGTTGGATGACTCTCAATGGGCATAGAAACTGGATCGACATGTGCCTATGAAGAAGTTCAAGATCGAGGAGAGGAAGCTTGGGATGAAGGCCGCTTTCGAGGAGTGAGGACTTTGGCACCAGTTCTTGTGGTTTTGGGATTGATGAATTTTAAAAACTTGTTGAACATCCCATGCTTTCGTATTTAAATTGTATGATTGAATTGCTATTCATTTAGAGACATTTGTTAAAGTAAGGTTGTATCAAGGCGGACATTTGGTTTTATTTTATTTTATTTTTTCGAGGAAAAGGGGGAACATTTGGTAACTACACTTGGATGGCCCATCCCTATCTCTATCCATGGACACGTCCAGACGTGTCCGCAAATATCTGGTGATGCCCATTCTGGTGAACTGCGTTGGAGTTGCCCTCGGCTCTTGTGTTATTGATGAAGTCACACATGTACTGATACCTCGTGTATGCCCTGGCCACAACCACGTCTGTTACGTTTGGCAGGATCTAGACTGGGCTCACAGAGCAACACTAGTTTTCCTTTTGCACTTTGTCCTTACTTGTGCGCTCCTGGTATGAACTTCTCAGTCAGTCACCCATTCTCAAATTGTTCCAAGTCAAGCACGCTTACTGCAAGATATATATCATACTCCTCTAGCACCTACAATTTGCTTGCGACTAGTACGGCGGACGAGAACAATAATTGTTCCAGTACCGGGGCAACCATAACGGTTTACAAGCGATTTCTTCTCCAATCCGGGTTTATGGCGATTTTCTCGGTGGGTAGTTTTCTAGGTTCAGTTTTTCTTTTCTTTTCTTTTCATTCGTTATCATCGAATTTTTGTTTTTTTCTTGTTTGTTTTTAATTTTCCTTCATTCTTTAAATACATGTGAACTTTTTTCAAAATATACATTGAAATTTTTTCTTATATAGGTTGAATACTTTTCAAATATACGCTGAACATTTTTCTGAAATACACGTTGAACATTTGGTAAATGCACATTGAACATTTTTTGGATGCACTATGAATATTTTTTAACACACATTGAACATTTCTCATAAATTACATTAACATTTATTTAAAAGATCTAAAATATTTGTTAAGCGTTAGATTTTTTAAAGTTACTAACATTTTCATAATGATACCCAACTTTTCTAATATTTACGTGGGCAAATCTTTATATTGTATACACATTTTGAAAATACCACAGGCATATTTTTTAAATGGGTGAACATTTTTTTTGAAATGACACAACATTTGTTTGCATGGTACTAAACCTTTTTCTGAATTATGTGATTTTTTAAAAATTGTACAAACAATTTTAAAAATGTCACAACCATTTTTTTTGTATTTTTCGCAAAAAAACCTTTTTTTGTAACATCCGAATATTTGTTTTAGATGTCAGAACATTTTTTTTGAATGATAGTATTTTCTAAAACAATTATGTAACATTTTTTACATTGTATAAACATTTATTAAAATGTAACGGACATATTGTTAAAATGATGATCATGTTTTAAATGTCTCTAAATTTCATTCATGGTTGTTATCTAAAAGTATGAAGAAAAAAGAAAAAAAGGAAACATAGTAAACATCTCGCTGAAATACCGATGGCACTTCAAAGAACGACATTGTTGGGCCAGGCCCATAATCTGTGAGGTATAGGCGAGTGCGACGCTCACCTCACTATAAGCAAGGTATAGATCGATGAGTCATCCTCTTTGGCATTTAAGGCGCCACTTACAACGGTCACTCCCCACCTTCTGTGACGCTAAAAAGTGGCGCACTGTATGTGTGTCACTTGTCGCAACATGAGATTTTCCCCTTTTTGTGGATTTGTTTATTTGAATTATTTAATCTCTTGAACCGTGCGTCCAAATAATGAACCATTTCACCTTTGAAATTCTTGTGTCATGATCTTTGAAACTAGATCCCATGTTAATAGGTTTGGACAAACTTTTTCGAAAGAGAACAAAAAATTACCTAGGAAAAAACCATAAAGAAAAAAGTAATACAAAAACAAAAATCCGATAAAAAGAAAATAAAAAAATGCAACCGAAAAAAGTATGCTGCAACAACCGGAAGAAAAAGCCCGAAGCCCAGAAGCACGGTTGCAATTTTCACTTTTGTTGGAAGCACGTACTGTGATTTTCCTTTTTGAGGGGAAGTATAGGTCGTACTGCTCGCAGAAGCAAGGATGTGCTTCTCATGAAAGCATAGTTATGCTTCTCGTAGAAGCACGTGAGAAGCACAACTGTGCTTTTTAAAAGCACACTTGTAGAAGCACATGCTATGCTTTTTAAAAGCACATTTATAGAAGCAAATTCTATGCTTTAAAAAAGCATAACATGTGCATCTGTACTTCTCGTGGAAGCACAACTTGTGCTTCTAGTGAAAGCAGAAGTTATGCTTCTCGCAGAAATAAATCTGTGTTTTCATGAGAATCACAACTCCGCTTCTCGTGGAAGCACTTTTTTTTAGAAACAAAGTTGTGCTTTGCAGAACCCCCCCGCCCCCCCCCCCCAAACCCTAAAATCTAGGAAACATGAGGCAAAACCCGAAAAGCCAAAAAAAAGGCCAAAACCCCATCTAAAACTGAAAAACACATATAGTAAAATAAAATAAAAAACAAAATCCAAAGGGAGCACTCAGCATGCGACACGTGACGCCAGCTGGAGGCACCACTTGGCACACTCCCAGGTAGGGTTGAAAATGGAGTGGAAAATTTCCGCTTTTTTGGAGGAAAAATGAAAACGAAAATGGAAATGGAATTCTTTATGCGGAAACAGAAATGAAAAATAGACATGGAAACAAAACTTTCTGGTTCCATGAATATGGAATTTCCGTTTCTACTATAGGCACATGACTGCTTTGTAACCCACTTACCAAGCAATACACAATGACATAATGAGTAGAATGGATCATTTGAGGACCAAATTTCACTATCACACACTTACTCAACTAGACCCTATACCGACTTGTCATGTACTACTACAATAGTACCCTATGTTCTTAATATAACCATATTATTTTGTAGCCATGTTAACAATTCCATATTTTTTTGCTTTTTGTCTGTATTTCTCTATGATTCAACGTGGTTTTAAGTTCCGCTCAAACCACAGTTTTGCTTACGTGTCTGCTCTGTATTGTCTGTTTTTGGTACTATTTGTTTCTGTATTCGTTTTCAGGGTTTCTGTATTCGTTTCCGCTTCTGCAAAAAAATATGAAAACAAATATGGTATCACGCAGTACCGTCTGTTTCCGCGCCGTTTTCGTTGCTACTCCCAGGCCAAAAAAGTGACCCTTGCGGGAGCCCCTCAGAGGTAACCATTGGTTAATTGCTAACTAGCGCCCTGGGTGTCGTCCGCATGGGCTTGGCCTAGTAACGCTCGCTAGATGGCTCCCACTTGCTTGCTCATTTTTTGCTACTATTTTCCTATAGTATAGGTATGTTGTACTTAGAAAAAAGAGGGCTGGTTTTTTAAATAAAAAATGTAAATGATATTTTTTAAAAATTTATGAAATTTAAAAAGATGGCTTGTAAATTTGAAATAGCTCATGGATTCAAAAAATGTATGCAGCTTTAGAAAAAGTGTTCGTGGTTTTGAAAAAAGTTCGAGGATTTGGAAAGGTTCAACATTTTGGAAAAGTTGATGAATTTGAATTTTTTTTCATGAAATAAATTAAAATCTACATGAAGTTCATGAATTCTAAAAATGTTCACTGTCTTTTTTGCGGAAATATTTTTTTTCAAAAATTTGATTTTTTATGGAGTTTGAAAAAGTTCATGCATTTGAACATGAAAATTACTAAATGAAAACAATTCGCAATTTTCTCACAAATTTGGAATTTCGTGAATTTTAAAAAATATTTACGGATTTGAAAAAGGTTCTTGGATGGAAAAGAAAACTTCGCTGGTTTGAAAAATGTGCAAAAATCCGCGTGGCATCCACGTGACCGGCTTTCCCCCTCCCAAACCGTGTTTCGCCTTATTTGTTCAAATAAACAAGTTTACGACCCAAATTAACCACTTCCCGAGTTGTTGACCTAAAACGCGCAACCAATTTGAGTTAATGTCTATTGGCATGTTTCACTCTACAATTTCGTTTCACTTGCCATGTAGTTTTATCAAGGTAAGCAACGGCCTTTCGCTGAAGGTGTGTGCTTTTTCGAAAATGAGTGTTTTTATTGATTCATAATGAAGCATTAAGGTGATAAAAACACAATGAATATACCCGGCCTTTCCATAATTAGAATGCACACAGCCAACATCAATATACACATGCAAAAAAAAATCACGCCGGCAGATAGCAAAATCACAGAAGACCGAAGCTATGCCTGATAGAGGAAGAAAAAGAAAAAAAAACCCTGAAGTGATCAAAACAACGATCGACGACATACAATGACGACCTTCCACACCAACTAACCCTTGACAACACAAGTACTACCAGAAAGGAAATGACGTGCAAATGCCGCTATCGCCGGATCCAACCACTGTCGGATCGTGGGTTTTCACCCTAAAGATCTAGCCCGAGCAAACTCCGAGCAATGCCTCAACAGGGTAATGACGCAAAAACACCATCATTGCCAGGTATAATGAACTAGCGTCAGACCTAGGTTTTCACCCCGAAGCCTGAGACAAGATGCTCGAGCAGCACCACGCAATCGAAGTCTTCATATGTCATCTCCTCCATTTGCCAGGATCCCAGTAGCAGTTTACATGCACGGTCCTTAACAACATAAAAGGGCACTGAACAATTAAAGCTCGTTAGTCGTACACAGGACAAAATCTTCGACGAGAGAGTAAGGTCATTAGAACCGCCAAAATTACAAGTTTGGGACGCTTCGGCAGCCTCGAACCAATCGTCACAAGTGGCAACTGATGGTTGATGTACGATAGAAGACACCACTACATGCCTCCACTAGCTCCGACATCTTTGCCTTTGGCAGCAGATCATCCTAGGGGAGGGCATGACCGCCGCCGTGCATGGCCCCTAGCCCTCCAATGAATGCACCCAGCCGGTGTCGCGTCCATGGACGCACTGCCAGCCAGCCACAGCCGGCGGACGCGATATTTGCCGCACGGCCACCACCAAATCCCGCCACGCCCTGTTGTTGAAGAGTCACCACAAGTGCAGTGCCGGCCCTGGGCTCTAGCGTGGCTCTTAAGATTTGGTACGTTGTACTTCTTCTTGTGCATCATCATCTGGCCTCGCCCTCTACGTGTCTGGAGAATGGAGGCCTGAGTTGTCCCATTTTCTCAAGATTGATGAGAGGAGGAGCTTGGTAGGCTCAAATCCTTGCATTTTGCCAAGGATGATATTAGTGTAATATTCCCGATGTCTCTCATGCCTACAAGTAATGGAGTTGTAATAAAGGTGAATGGCCGATTCAGACTAAGGGAGACGGATAGGCGAGTGGTGTGCTAACCCAACCGTATAATATATGTGGAGCAGATTCAAGTTCACACTAATAAATACTCCGTAGGTACTATGGCACGAGAGCATAGGACTCAAGCAATTGAACAAATGCGTGCATCACTTGGGCATTTGAAGTACCTGGTGGACCCAAGCCCTCAACAACTCAGCATTTAAAACTCAATAAAACTATTGAAATATATGCATGCCGCGGGTGCAACATTTATGTATACTGTGGTAAAATTTGAATTAGAAACACAACGCGTAAACAAATGAGACAAATAGGCTCGTGAACATACCAATTGGCTACTTTTCACTTAGGCTTCAAACCCTGATGGTGTTACTAAAGGTTAAGCATACTTCTGTGCCAACATGTAAGGGAAATGGCAATCAGTTAGATATCATGTTGTTGCTTGTGTGAAATAACGAGGGGATTTCTGTCGCCACTTGGGTGTCGGTGTAGCGATAGGATTAGTTCTACCTGAGTTATGAGGTTTCATGACCTTGTTGTTTGATTTGTAACCTTTGAGATACATTGTAATAAGTTGGACAACATGTGTGAATCTTCAAGTACAAGTTCAAGAGAGATCCTCCTGCCATTCATCTATCAAAAAAAGAAACTTGCGCATAAGCTTCGAGCATAGTGAACCCTCGCCCACTCTGGTTGTTTTGGCTAGGAAGGGTAGATAGAAGTACCATGAAACAAGGCTAGGAACCCTGAAATAAGTATTCTGTCTTATATGGTGCACCCTGAAACATGAACTATCGTAGATCTATCAATATATTCAAAGAAAGGGGAAAAAGGTCGATTCAGTATCAAACAAAGATTACTACATTGAATATTTTTCATAAATCCACGGAACAAAGTCGACTTCAATTGTTCTTTAAAGCCAAGGTCCTGGTTACTAGGCAGCAGTTTTGATTATCACTCGGTAACCTTATCTTCTGGTCCCTCTCGGTGAATGTGCTCACCAGAAAAACAATCTCCCAGTTGAGTTCTGGAATATGATCTCTTATAGACCTCGGCATAACTATCATTAGCAATATATGGTCTCATTTTTTTAGGAAAAAGTGGTCGCCCTGGCTCTTAGAACCAGACCACGAGTTCACAATAGTGTCAGCTCGACGGAAAATGGCAACAACCGCCAAAGTCGTGGCTGTAACTGCATGGAAACACCCTCTAGCTATTCGAGGCATGGGCTGGGCAGATGTTAGTTGCCCTTGCGCTTCATCATTGATCTAAACTACACAACAATGGAGGTGCAGAAGGACACTCCGAAAAAAATTTGGTGAGTTCCAGCTACTACTTAAGCTCTGGCGCCGTCCACCCTCAAGCATGGTGCGTCAACAATATTGCATTGCTGTATTGGTCGAGACCAACCTGTGAACAAAGGCCTGGTCTTGTCAATATGCTGACGTTGACTTTTCAGATGTTGTAGTCATCCCGATACCTCACATGCCTACACATGATATAATTGTAGGGGAACGTTGCATGGAAAACAAAAAAAAAATTCTACGCACATGCGAGATCTATCCATGGAGATGCATAGCTACGAGAGGGGAGAGTGTGTCTATGTACCCTTGTAGACCGTTAAGCGGAAGCGTTTATCAACGCGGTTGATGTAGTCGTACACCCTCACGATCCGTCCCGATCAAGTACCGAACGTACGGCACCTCCGCGTTCAACACACACTCAGCTCGATGACGTCCTCGCCTTCTTGATCCAGCAAGAGAGGCAAAGTAGTAGATGAGTTCCGGCAGCACGACGACGTGGTGACGGTGGTGGTGAAATTATCCACAGGGCTTCACCAAGCACAACGGACGTGGATGGAGAAGGAACTAGAACTAGAGGGATACGGGGAGCCGCACACGGCTTGGGGATCGAGGTGTGTGTTGCCCCTCTCCCTCCTCTCATATATATAGGTGGGGGAGGAGGGGATCTTGGGGAACGTAGTAATTTCAAAAAAATTCCTACGCACACGCAAGATCATGGTGATGCATAGCAACGAGAGGGGAGAGTGTTGTCCACGCACTCGTGACCAAAGCGAAGCGTTTGAATAACGCGTTGATGTAGTCGTCGTCTTCACGGCTCGACCGATCAAGCAATCGAAACTACGGCACTATCACGCCTAAGATGCGACCCTATCCTAAAGGAACTCGAAGGTCCCACCAAGGATAGAAGCGCATCTTGAAGACGCTTTTGCAAGGTGGATATCATTACATCAACATTACATAATAGTGGGGATACATACATAAGGCATACAATGCCACACGAATATAACATCACATCATATACAAGATCAACATCCGACTACGGATGAAACATAAACAGAAGCTCAAACGACATCCACCCTGCTAGCCTAGGCTGCCGACCTGGAACCTATCCCCTGATCGAAGAAGCAGAAGAAGAACTCCAAACAAGCAAACATCGCTCTCGTGTCACGATCATCGCACAACCTGTACCTGCAACTGTTGGTGTAGTAATCTGTGAGCCACGAGGACTCAGCAATCCCATTACCATGGGTATCAAGACTAGCAAAGCTTAAAGGGAAAGGAAGGGGTAAAGTGGTGAGGTTGCAGCAGCGACTAAGCATGTATGGTGGCTAACATACGCAAATAAGAGCGAGAAGAGAGCAAAAGGAACGGTCGTCAACTAGCAATGATCAAGAAGTGATCCTGAACTCCTACTTACGTCAATCATAACACAGAAACCGTGTCCACTTCCCGGACTCCGCCGAAAAGAGACCATCATGGCTACACATGCGGTTGATGCGTTTTATTTCGGATCTGGTGTCAAGTTATCTACAACCGGACATTAACAAATTCCCATCTGCCTATAACCGCAGGCACGGCTTTCGAAAGATTATACCTGCAGGGTGTCCCAACTTAGCCCATGATAAGCTCTCGCGATCAACGAAGGATATTCCTTCTCCCGGAAGACCCGATCGGTCTTTAATCCGGCTACAAGACATTTCGACAAGAATAAAACAAGACCAGCAAAGCCGCCGGATGTGCCGACAAATCCCGATTGGAGCTGCACATATCTCGTTCTCGTGGCACACCGGATGAGCGAAGCGTCTGAGGAACCAACGTAACCCAAGTTGCCAAGGAATGGTCCCAAGACGGTGCTCTAGTTTGGACCAACACTCGGAGGAGCACCGGCCGGGGGGTAAAATAAAGATGACCCTCGAGTTCGAAACCCAAGGGAAAAAGGGCTAGGTGAGGCAAATGGTAAAACCAATGTTGGGCCTTCTTTGGAGGAGTCTTATTCAAAGCGAACTGTCAAGGGGGTCCCATAAATCACCCAACCGCGTTAGGGACGCAAAATCCAGGAACATAATACCGATATGATGGAAACTAGGATGGCAAGAGTGGAATAAAACACCAGACATAAGGCCGAGCCTTCCACCCTTTACCAAGTATATAGATGCATTAATAATATAAGAGATATTGTGATATCCCAACCAAAATCCTGTCAACCATGGAGCAATCTTCAACTTCACCTGCAACTAGCAACGCTATAAGAGGGGCTGAGCAAAAGCGGTAACATAGCCAAACAGTGGTTTGCTAGGAAGGGTGCCAAAGGTTAGAGGTTCATGGCAATTTGGGAGGCTTGATGAGCAAAAGATAGGTAACGCAGCATAGCGATAGAACGAAGCAACTAGCATAGCAAAGATAGTAGTGAGATCCAGGATAGCGGTCATCTTGCCTGAAATCCCGCAAGGAAGAAGAACGAGTCCATGAAGAAGACGAAGCCACGAAGACGAACCAAGCGTAGACGAACGAATCCTCCCGATCGCAACGAAACAGGAACTAACAAGAAGAAGCACACAACATGGTAAACACACCACACATGAACAAGACATGATGCTCAACCAAGTATGATGCATGACAAGTCTACATGAAGCTACTCATGGCAAAAGATGATGCATACAAGACCAACACATCAAAGCAAGTTTAAATGAAATTTGGAAACAACATAGAACAATTCCGGTAAGTCCTCATATGCAAATTTCGAAATTGGTCCAGATCTGAATAAACCTTATGTTCAATTTGTTAAACAGCAAGTTAAGATGCACCATGATGATCTACACAAAATTCTAGTCAAATTACATATAAAGTTCATTAGATTCGGAGCTACGGCCTAGAAGATATGAGCAAAACAAGTTAAACATGGCATTGATGCAAAATGCATACAAACATCAAGCAAACACCTCAAAACAAGGATGCAACATGATAATATGAAACTACATGCAAAATCAAGCAAGTTTCATATAGAGCACATTCAAAACGGAGCAACGGTTCAACACATACACATGAAACAAGTTATAGCAACAATCTGTCCAAAACAGCAACTAGGCATATTGCAAGCACCAAGACAACAAGCTACAGCATCTTAACATGATAACAAAAGGCATGGGCATGATGTACAGGTAAAGCATTACAAAACATGAACACTGAGCTATCTCCATAAATCACTAGAACATGCTCAAAATTACATGGCAAGATTGCAAAGAATAACAGTTTCGGATTTAGCAGGAATAACATCAGGTTGCAATGTTTAGAGCTATAAAATAACATGATAGTAACTTATCATGGCAAACAAAGGCATGGCATGAATCTACTAAATACATAGAACAAAAGTCCCTTACTGACCATGAGCCACAAAGGATCAGAAAATATGATGGCACCCATGTAAACATGGCAATTTATATTACAGATTCATACATGGCAGGAACAACGATAAGTAGGCATGTTGGTGAGCTTGAACCACTCACCACAGAGCAATACATGGCATGGAAAGGAAACTCACAGTAAGAAGACATATTTATGAAGCTAAGCATGGCAAGATAAAGTTCATAGAGTGCATGGATCACTAGCAAAGCTCATGGCAAAACTGAACTTAAAGTTAACAGGTTGACAACAACATTATTTAGCAACTTGAGAGCAAGATTACAACAAGTTACAGCAAACTATAATTGCAACAAAGGGAATGGATGCATAGAGCAAGACATGTATAACAAAACATCCTTAGTGAATATCTCCATATTATGCATAGAATGACTTGTAGAAGCAGGTTAACATAGCAACAAAATATAACAGAATCAGACATGCAAACAACAACAACAAGTACCCTACTTAACAAGCTTGATGCACTCACTACACAACTCATAAAAATACATGGCAAGAACCCCTGTAAAGATGGCATGACATAGATCAGAACTCATGTAGAGCTCATGCTCATAAGATGCACACATCAAACGCAACAAAAATGTCAAATCATCAAGTTATAACAGTTTCAGCAGATTAACATCATATAGCACTCTTGCAACGATGATTCAGGCATCAATATGAACTCAAATGAACATGATGCAATGGAATGAAATGATTTACTCACCGAGGCGAACAATTTGACATATTACACGCACGAAAAGGAGCAGTGTGCAGGGAGTTATGGCATGTTGAACATGGCATGATAATGCAAAAATATACGGGACTTAGGCGTTTTCAAAGGGGGGAAAGTCAACCTCAAGATCCAGATCCGGGCACGGAGCTCGAGGTTGGCCGGAGTGGATGCGGTGGCCGGGGCAGGGAAGGTCGCCGGAGGCCGGGAGGAGGCGGATCCGGCCGGAGGGAGGCCGAGGCGGCGGGGCTCGAGATGGCGCGAGGCGCGCCCGGCTGGCGGCAAGGCACCGGGGCCGAAAGGCTGCCGGAGGCGAGACGCCAGCTGGCGCCAAGCGGCGGCGCGGCACGGAAGCGGTCGGGCGGCGGGGCCGGCAGACGGAGGAAGGCGCTGGCGAGGGGCCAGGCCGGACGGCGGGTCAATGGCCGAGGCGGGCGGACGGCGGGCAAGGCGGCGGCCTGGCTGGCCGATTCTGGGCTGCCCTGGCGGCTGAGACGGCGGCGGCGGGCGACGTGGCGAGGTGGGATTGGTCGGGGGCGACGGGCGGACATGTCCGGTTGCGTCCGGACATGTCCGGTGGCGGCGGGGAGGGTTAGGCTAGGGTTTCGTCCGCGAATTTGGACGGGGAGGGCATATTTATAGGTAGAGGGAGCTAGGAGAGTCCAAATGAGGAGCGGTTTTCGGCCATGCGATCGTGATCGAACGACCGAGAGCATGGAGGGGAGTTAGATGGGTTTTGGGCCACTTTTAAAGGGGTGTTGGGCTGCAAAGAGAAGGGGGCTTTTGCGGTTACCCGGTTAACCGTTGGAGTACCAAACGACCTCCAAATGGCACGAAACTTGACAGGCGGTCTACCGGTGGTATACTAAGGCCACTTGACAAGCCTCGGTCCATTCCGAGAACGTTTAACACTCGCTCACAACGAGAGACGAAAGGGGAACGCCGGAGGGCATAGGAGTGCCGGATGGCGAAACGGACAACGGGGAAAATGCTCGGATGCATGAGACGAACACGTATGCAAATGCGATGCACATGACGAAATGATATGAAATGCAGATGATGACATGGCAAAGACGGCGAATAACTGGCGGACACCTGGCGCATCGAATCCGGGGCGTTACACCGCACCTCCGAGTTCTAGCACACGTTCAGCTCGATGACGATCCCCGTACTCCGATCCAGTAGAATGTCGGGGAAGAGTTCCGTCAGCATGATGACGTGGTGATGATCTTGATGTTCTACCGTCGCAGGGCTTCGCCTAAGCACCGCTACAATATTATCGAGGACTATGGTGGAGGGGGGCACCGCACACGGCTAAGAGATCAAGAGAGAAATTGTTGTGTCTGGAGGTGCCCCCCGCCTCAGATATAAAGGAGCCAAGGGGAGGGGCGGCCAAGGAGGGGCGCGCCAAGGGGAGTCCTACTCCCACCGGGAGTAGGACTCCCTCCTTTCCTTGTTGGACTAGGAGAAGGGGGAAGGAGGAGGGAGAGAGGAAGGAAAGGGGGGGGGGGCGCCGCCCCCTCTCCTTGTCCTATTCGGACTAGGGGGGAGGGGCGCACGGCCCAGCCCATGCCTCCTCTCTTCTTCTCCACTAAGACCCATGTAGGCCCAATAAGTCCCCGGGGGGTTCCGGTAACCTCCCCGTACTCCGGTAAAATCCCGATTTCACCCAGAACACTTCCGACATCCAAATATAGGCTTCCAATATATCAATCTTCATGTCTCGGCCATTTCGAGACTCCTCGTCATGTCCGTAATCACATCCGGGACTCCGAACAAACTTCGGTACATCAAAACTCATAAACTCATAATACAACTGTCATCGAAACCTTAAGTGTGCGGACCCTACGGGTTCGAGAACTATGTAGACATGACCGAGAACCATTTCGGGTCAATAACCAATACTGGAACCTAGATGCTCATATTGGCTCCTACATATTCTACGAAGATCTTTATCGGTCAAACCACATAACAACATACGTTGTTCCCTTTGTCATCGGTATGTTACTTGCCCGAGATTCGATCGTCGGTATCTCAATACCTAGTTCAATCTCGTTACTGTCAAGTCTCTTTACTCGTTACGTAATGCATCATTCCGTAACTAACTCATTAGTTACATTGCTTGCAAGGCTTATAGTGATGTGCATTACCGAGAGGGCCTAGAGATACCTCTCCGACAATCGGAGTGACAAAACCTAATCTCGAAATACGCCAACTCAACATGTACCTTTGGAGACACCTGTAGAGCTCCTTTATAATCACCCGATTCGTTGTGACGTTTGGTAGCACAAGAAGTGTTCCTCCGGTAAACAGGAGTTGCATAATCTCATAGTTATAGGAACTTGTATAAGTCATGAAGAAAGCAATAGCAACATACTAAACGATCAAGTGCTAAGCTAACGGAATGGCTCAAGTCAATCACATCATTCTCCTAATGATGTGATCCCGTTAATCAAATGAGAACACATGTCTATGGTAGGAAACATAACCATCTTGATTAATGAGCTAGTCAAGTAGAGGCATACTAGTGACATTTAAGTTTGTCTATTTATTCACACATATATCATGTTTCCGGTTAATACAATTCTAGCATGAATAATAAACATTTATCATGATATGAGGAAATAAATAATAACTTTATTATTGCCTCTAGGGCATATTTCATTCAGTCTCCCACTTGCACTAGAGTCAATAATCTAGATTACACAGTAATGATTCTAACACCCATGGAGTCTTGGTGCTGATCATGTTTTGCTTGTGGAAGAGGCTTAGTCAACGGGTCTGCAACATTCAGATCCGTATGTATCTTGCAAATCTCTATGTCTCTCACCTGGACTTGGTCCTGGATGGAATTGAAGCGTCTCTTGATGTGCTTGGTCCTCTTGTGAAATCTGGATTCCTTTGCTAATGCAATTGCACCAGTATTGTCACAGAAGATCTTCATTGGTCCCGATGCACTAGGTATGACACCTAGATCGGAAATGAACTCTTTCATCCAGACTCCTTCATTTGCTGCTTCCGAAGCAGCTATGTACTCCGCTACACAAGTAGATCCCGCCACGACGCTTTGTTTAGAACTGCACCAACTGACAGCCCCACCGTTCAATAAAATTAGGGTTCTGGTGTGCGTTTTTGAATCGTCCGGATCTGTGTCAACGGGTGCATCGACGTAACCATTTACGACTAGCCCTTTGTCACCTCCATAAACGAGAAACATATCCTTAGTCCTTTTCGTATTTCAGATATTCTTGACCGCTGTCCGATGATCCACTCCTGGATTACTTTGGTACCTCCCTACCAAACTTATTGCTAAGCATACGTCAGGTCTGGTACACAGCATTGCATACATGATAGAGCCTATGGCTGAAGCATAGGGAACATCTTTCATTTTCTCTCTATCTTCTGCTGTGGCCGGGCATTGAAAAACTTTTATTCAAGTATCCCTTTATGCTATCCAGAAATTCTATATCATTTCCAATTAATAATATGTCATCTACATATAATATCAGAAATGCTACCGAGCTCCCACTCACTTTCTTGTAAATACAGGCTTCTCCAAAAGTCTCAGATAAAACCATATGCTTTGATCGGACTATCAAAGCGTTTATTCCAACTCCGAGAGGCTTGCACCAGTCCATAAATGGATCATTGAGCTTGCACACTTTGTTAGCACCTTTTGGATCGACAAAACCTTCCGGTTGCATCATATACAACTCTTCTTTCAGAAATCCATTCAGGAATGCAGTTTTGACATCCATTTGCCATATTTCATAATCATAAAATGCGGCGATTGCTAACATGATTCGGACAGACTTAAGCATCGCTACGGGTGATAAAGTCTCATCGTAGTCAACCCCTTGAACTTGTCGAAAACCTTTCGCAACAAGTCGAGCTTTGTAGACAGTTACATTACCATCAGCGTCAGTCTTCTTCTTGAAGATCCATTTATTCTTGATGGCTTGCCGATCATCGGGCAAGTCAACCAAAGTCCATACTTTGTTCTCATACATGGATCCCATCTCAGATTTCATGGCCGCAAGCCATTTTGCGGAATCTGGGCTCATCATCGCTTCCTGATACGTCTCCAACATATCTATAATTTTTGATTGCTCCATGCTACTTTATCTATTGTTTTGGACTATAATGGGCTTTATTTTCCACTTTTATATTACTTTTGGGACTAACCTATTAACCGGAGGCCCATCCCAGAATTGTTGTTTTTTGCCTATTTCAGTGTTTCGAAGAAACGGAATATCAAACGGAGTCCAAACGGAATGACACCTTCGGGAACTTGATTTTCTCACCGAACGTGATCCAGGAGACTTGGACCCTACTCCAAGAAGTGCCAGAGGCGGTCACGAGGGTGGGGGGCGCGCCCCTCGGGCGCGCCGCCTCATGGGCCCCTTGACGCCCACCGACGTACTCCTTCCTCCTATATATACCTCACGCACCCAACAGATCGGGACGGAGCCAAAACCTAATTCCACCGCCGTACCTTCCTGTATCCATGAGATCCCATCTTGGGGCCTGTTAGGAGCTCACGAGGGGGCATCCACCACGGAGGGCTTCTACATCATCACCATAGCCCCTCCGATGAAGTGTGAGTAGTTTACTTCAGACCTTCGGGTCCATAGCTAGTAGGTAGATGGCTTCTTCTCTCTTTTTGGATCTCAATACAATGTTCTCCCCCTCTCTCGTGGAGATCTATTCAATGTAATCTTCTTTTTGCGGTGTGTTTTTTGAGACCGATGAATTGTGGGTTTATGATCCAACTTATCTATGGAAAATATTTGATTCTTCTTTGAATTCTTTTATGTATGATTGAGTTATCTTTGCAAGTCTCTTCGAATTATTTGTTTGGTTTGGCCAACTAGATTGGTAGTTCTTGCAATGGGAGAAGTGTTTAGCTTTGGGTTCAATCTTGCGGTGTCCTTACCTAGTGACAAAAAGGGTTGCAAGGCACGTATTGTATTGTTGCCATCGAGGATAACAAGATGGGATATTTATCATATTGCATGGATTTATTCCTCTACATCATGTCATCTTGCTTAAGGCGTTACTCTGTTTTTCACTTAATACTCTAGATGCATGCTGGATAGCGGTCGATGAGTGGAGTAATAGTAGTAGATGCAGAATCGTTTCGGTCTACTTGTCACGGACGTGATGCCTATATACATGATCATTGCCTGGATAACCTCATAACTATGCTCAATTCTATCAATTGCTCAACAGTAATTTGTTCATCCATCATAGAATATCTATGCTCTTGAGAGAAGCCACTAGTGAAACCTATGGCCCCCGGGTCTATTCTCATCATATCAATCTCCATCACTTTATTTACTTGCTTTGTTTTTACTTTTTACTTTGCATCTTTATACCAAAAATACCAAAATATTATCTCTATCAGATCTCACCCTCGTAAGTGACCGTGAAGGGATTGACAACCCCTAAGCATTGGTTGCGAGTAGCTATCGTTTTGTGCAGGTACGAGGGACTTGCGCGTGGTCTCCTACTGGATTGATACCTTGGTTCTCAAAAACTGAGGGAAATACTTACGCTACTTTGCTGCATCATCCTCTCCTCTTCGGGGAAATCCAACGCAGTGCTCAAGAGGTAGCAAGAAGGATTTCTGGCGTCGTTGCCGGGGAGGCTTACGCAAAAGTCAACATACCAAGTACCCATCACAATCCCTATTTCTCACATTACATTATTTGCCATTTGCCTCTCGTTTTCCTCTCCCCCACTTCACCGTTGCCGTTTTATTCGCCCTCTCTTTCCCAATCTCCTCCTGTTTTTCCCTTTGCCTTTTGTTTGCTCGTGTGTTAGTTTGCTTGTTCGTCGCAACGACTCAAGATGCCATCAAATTGTGTGACTTCACCAATAACAATAATAATGATTTCCTTAGCACTCCGATTGCTCCTCTTGCCAATACCGAATCTTGTGAAATCAATACTGCTTTGTTGAATCTTGTTATGAAAGATCAATTCGTCGGCCTTCCTAGCGAAGATGCCGCTACTCAGCTGAATGGCTTCGTTGATTTATGTGATATGCAAAAGAAAAAAGATGTCGATAATGATGTCGTTAAATTGAAGCTATTTCCTTTTTCGCTTAGAGATCGTATAAAGCGTGGTTTTCATCTTTGCCTAAAAATAGTATTGATTCTTGGAACAAGTGCAAAGATGCTTTTATCTCTAAGTATTTTCCTCCCGCTAAGATTATCTCTCTTAGGAACGATATTATGAATTTTAAGCAACTTGATCATGAACATGTTGCACAAGCTTGGGAGAGAATGAAATTAATGATACGTAATTGTCCTACTCATGGTTTGAACTTGTGGATGATTATACAAAATTTTTATGCCAGATTGAATTTTGCTTCTAAAAATCTTTTAGATTCGGCCGCGGGAGGCACTTTTATGGAAATCACTTTAGGAGATGCTACTAAACTCCTAGATAATATTATGGTTAATTATTCTCAATGGCATACTGAAAGATCTACTAATAAAAAAGTGCATGCTATAGAAGAAATCAATGTTTTGAGTGGAAAGATGGATGAACTTATGAAGTTATTTACTAAGAGTGTTTCTTCTGACCCTAATGATATGCCTTTGTCTACCTTGATTGAGAATAATAATGAATCTATGGATGTGGATTTTTGTTGGTAGGAATAGTTTTGGAAACAACGCGTATAGAGGGAATTTTAATCCTAGGCCTTATCCTAGTAATCCTTCTAATAATTATGGAAATTCCTACAATAACTCTTATGGAAATTTTAATAAGATGCCCTCTGAATTTGAGAGTAGTGTTAAAGAGTTTATGAATTTGCAAAAGAATTTTAATGCTTTGCTTGAAGAGAAATTACTTAAAGTTGATGATTTGGCTAGGAACGTTGGTAGAATTTCTCTTGATGTTGATTCTTTAAAGCTTAGATCTATTCCTCCTAAGCATGATATCAATGAGTCTCTCAAAGCTATGAGAATTTCCATTGATGAGTGCAAAGAAAGAACCGCTAGGATGCGTGCTTCCAAAGATGCCTTTATTAAAGCGTGTTCTTCTAATTCCTATGAAAATCAAGATGAAGATCTAAAAGTTATTGATGTGTCCCCTATTAAATCTTTTTTTTGCAATATGAATCTTCATGAAACTGAATATGATCTTCCTTTACCTAGAAGGCGTTCCAAGAATTCGGAGTTTTTAGATCTTGATGATGAAATTGATAAAAGTGGGATTGAAAGAAATAAAAATCGAGATATTGCTAAACCCACTATTTTGGATCTCAAGGAATTTAATTATGAAAATTCCTCTTTAATTGATTGTATTTCCTTGTTGCAATCCGTGTTAAATTCTCCTCATGCTTATAGTCAAAATAAGGCTTTTACCGAACACATTGTTGATGCCTTGATGCAATCTTATGAAGAAAAGCTTGAGTTGAAAATTTCTATCCCTAGGAAACTCCATGATGAGTGGGAACCTACTATCAAAATTAAAATTAAAAATTATGAGTTTCATGCTTTGTGTGATTTGGGTGCTAGTGTCTCTACTATTCCCAAAACTTTGTGTGATTTGCTAGATTTCCGTGATTTTGATGATTGCTCTCTAAACTTGCATCTTGCGGATTCCACTATTAAAAAGCCTATGGGAAGAATTAATGATGTTCTTATTTTTGCAAATAGGAATTATGTGCCCGTAGATTTTATCTTCTTGATATAGATTGAATCCTTCATGTCCTATTATTCTTGGTAGACCTTTCCTTAGAACGATTGGTGCAATTATCGATATGAAGGAAGGAAATATTAGATTCCAATTCCCTTTAAAGAAGGGCATGGAACACTTTCCTAGAAAGAAAATAAAATTACCATATGAATCTATCATGAGAGCCACTTATGGATTGCCTACCAAAGATGGCAATACCTAGATCTATCCTTGCTTTTATGCCTAGCTAGGGGCGTTAAACGATAGCGCTTGTTGGGAGGCAACCCAATTTTATTTTTGTTTTTTTGTTTTTGCTTATGTTTAGGAATAAATAATCCATCTAGCCTCTGGTTAGATGTGGTTTTATCTTTTAATTAGTGTTTGTGCCAAGTTAGACCTATTAGATCTTCTTGGGAGATAGTTATTTGATCTTGCTGTAATTTCCAGAATCTTTGCGCTCAGTGCCCGAATTGTTAAAAATCACCAGAACGTGATAAAATACTGATTCCAATTTCTGCTGAACAATAAACAAATTTTCCAGGTCGTCTAATTTTGGTAGAATTTTTTGGGTTCCAGAAGTTTGCGTTAGCTACAGATTACTACAGACTGTTCTGTTTTTGACAGATTCTGTTTTGCGTGTGTTGTTTGCTTATTTTGATGAATCTATGGTTAGTAAAATAGTTTACAATCCATATACAAGTTGGAATACAGTAGGTTTAACACTGATATAAATAAAGAATGAGTTCATTACATTACCTTAAAGTAGTCTTTTGTTTTCTTTCTCTAACGGAGCTCACGAGATTTCTATTGAGTTTTGTGTTGTGAAGTTTTCAAGTTTTGGGTGAATTCTTTTGATGGATTATGGAACAAGGAGTGGCAAGAGCCTAAGCATGGGTATGCCCATGGCAACCCCAAGGTAATCCAAGGACACCAAAAATTCAAAGCTTGGGGATGCCCCGGAAGGCACCCCCTCTTTCGTCCACTTCCATCGGTAATTTACTTGGAGCTATATTTTTATTCACCAAACATGATATGTGTTTTGCTTGGAGCGTCTTGTATTATTTGAGTCTTTTGCTTGATAGTTTACCACAATCATCCTTGCTGTACACACCTTTTGAGAGAGCCATATATGAATTGAAATTTGATAGAATACTCTATGTGCTTCACTTATATCTTTTGAGCTTGATAATTTGCTCATAGTGCTTCACTTATATCTTTTTGAGCGTGATAATTTTTGCTCTAGTGCTTCACTTAGATCTTTTAGAGCATGGTGGTGGATTTGTTTTAAAGAAACTTGATCTCTCATGCTTCACTTAGATTATTTTGAGAGTCGTTAATAGCATGGTAATTTGCTTAATGTTAATATACTTGGTGTTCAAGATATGTGAAACTTTCTTTTGAGTGTGTTGAATACTAAGATAAGTTTGATGCTTGATAATTGTTTTGAGATATGGAGGTGATAATATCAAAGTCATGCTAGTTGAGTAGTTGTGAATTTGAGAAATGCTTGTGTTGAAGTTTGTAAGTCCCGTAGCATGCACGTATGGTTAAAGTTGTGTAACAAATTTGAAGCATGAAGTGTACCGCTTGTGCATCCTTATGAGTGGCGGTCGGGGACTGAGATGGTCTTTTCCTACCAATCTATCCCCCTAGGAGCATGCGTGTAGTACTTGATTTTTGATGACTTCTAAATTTTTGCAATAAGTATATGAGTTCTTTTGACTAATGTTGAGTCCATGGATTATACGCACTCTTACCTTTCCGCCATTGCTAGCCTCTTCGGTACCGTGCATTGCCCTTTCTCACATTGAGAGTTGGCGCAAACTTCGCCAGTGCATCCAAACCCCGTGATACGATACGCTCTATCACACATAAACCTCCTTATATCTTCCTCAAAACAGCCACCATACCTACCTATTATGGCATTTCCATAGCCATTCCGAGATATATTGCCATGCAACTTCCATCATCATCATCATCATGACATACTTTACTTTTGTCATATTGCCACTGCATGATCATGTAGTTGACATCGTATTTGTGGCAAAGCCACCATGCATTATTTTTCATACATGTCACTCTTGATTCATTGCACCATCCTGCACACCGCCGGAGGCATTCATATAGAGTCATATCTTGTTCTAGTTTCGAGTTGTAATCCTTATGTTGTAATCAATAGAAGTGTGATGATCATCATTATTATAGCATTGCCCAAAAAAAAGAGAAGGCCAAAAAAAAGGAAAGGCCCAAAAAAAAAAAGAAAAGGAAAGGGCAATGCTACTATCTCTTTTTCCACACTCGTGCTTGAAAGTAGCACCATGTTCTTCATGTAGTGAGTCTCATATATTGTGCTTCAAAGTAGCACCTCGTTCTTCATGTAGTGAGTCTCATATATTGTGCTTCAAAGTAGCACCATGTTTTTCATATAGTGAGTTTCATAAGTTGTCCTTTTCATACTAGTGGGAATTTTTCATTATAGAACTTGGCTTGTATATTCCTACGATGGGCTTCCTCAAATGCCCTAGGTCTTCATGAGCAAGCAAGTTGGATGCACACCCACTAGTTTTCTTTTGTTGAGCATTCATAGCTCTAGTGCATCCGTTGCATGGAAATCCCTACTCCTCAGGTTGACATCAATTGATGGGCATCTCCATAGCCCGTTGATTATCCTTGTCAATGTGAGACCTTCTCATTTTTTGTCTTCTCCACACAATCCCCATCATCATACTCTATTCCACCCATAGTGCTATATCCATGGCTCACGCTCATGTATTGCGTGAAGGTTGAAAAAGTTTGAGATTATTTAAGTATGAAACAATTGCTTGGCTTGTCATCGGGGGTATAGAAGTTGGGAACATCTTTGTGTGACGAAAATGAAGCATAGCCTAACTATATGATTTTGTAGGGATGAACTTTCTTTGGCCATGTTATTTTGAGTTAACATAATTATTTTGATTAGTATGCTTGAAGTATTATTATTTTTATGGCAATAGGAACTTTTGTCTTGAATCTTTCGGATCTGAATATTCATATCACAATTAAGAAGATTTACATTGAAATTATGCCAAAGTATCACTCCGCATCAAAAATTCTTCTTTATCATTTACCTACTCGAGGACGAGCAGGAATTAAGCTTGGGGATGCCTGATACGTCTCCAACGTATCTATAATTTTTGATTGCTCCATGCTACTTTATCTATTGTTTTGGACTATAATGGGCTTTATTTTCCACTTTTATATTACTTTTGGGACTACCCTATTAACCGGAGGCCCAGCCTAGAATTGCTATTTTTTTGCCTATTTAAGTGTTTCGAAGAAACGGAATATCAAACGGAGTCCAAACGGAATGAAACCTTCGGGAACGTGATTTTCTCACCGAACGTGATCCAGGAGACTTGGACCCTACTCAAAGAAGTGCCAGAGGCGGTCACGAGCGTGGGGGCGCGCCTCCCCCTGGGCGCACCCCCGCCTCGTGGCCCCCCGACGCTCCACCGACGCATTCTTCCTCCTATATATACCTACGCACTTCAACAGATCGGGACGGAGCCAAAACCTAATTCCACCGCCGTACCTTCATGTATCCACGAGATCCCATCTTGGGGCCTGTTCCGAGTCTCACGGAGGGGGCATCCACCACGGAGGGCTTCTACATCATCACCATAGCCCCTCCGATGAAGTGTGAGTAGTTTACTTCAGACCTTCGGGTCCATAGCTAGTAGCTAGATGGCTTCTTCTCTCTTTTTGGATATCAATACAATGTTCTCCCCCTCTCTTGTGGAGATCTATTCGATGTAATCTTCTTTTGCGGTGTGTTTGTTGAGACCGATGAATTGTGGGTTTATGATCCAACTTATCTATGGAAAATATTTGATTCTTCTCTGAATTCTTTTATGTATGATTGAGTTATCTTTGCAAGTCTCTTCAATTATCCGTTTGGTTTGGCCAACTAGATTGGTAGTTCTTGCAATGGGAGAAGTGTTTAGCTTTGGGTTCAATCTTGCGGTGTCCTTACCTAGTGACAGAAAGGGTTGCAAGGCACATATTGTATTGTTGCCATCGAGTATAACAAGATGGGATATTTATCATATTGCATGGATTTATTCCTCTACATCATGTCATCTTGCTTAAGGCGTTACTCTGTTTTTAACTTAATGCTCTAGATGCATGCTGGATAGCGGTCGATGAGTGGAGTAATAGTAGTAGATGCAGAATCGTTTCGGTCTACTTGTCATGGACGTGATGCCTATATACATGATCATTGCCTGGATAACCTCATAACTATGCTCAATTCTGTCAATTGCTCAACAGTAATTTGTTCACCCACCGTAGAATATCTATGCCCTTGAGAGAAGCCACTAGTGAAACCTATGGCCCCCGGGTCTATTCTCATCATATCAATCTCCATCACTTTATTTACTTGCTTTGTTTTTACTTTTTACTTTGCATCTTTATACCAAAAATACCAAAAATATTATCTCTATCAGATCTCACCCTCGTAAGTGACCGTGAAGGGATTGACAACCCCTAAGCGTTGGTTGCGAGTAGCTATCATTTTGTGCAGGTACGAGGGACTTGCGCGTGGTCTCCTACTGGATTGATACCTTGGTTCTCAAAAACTGAGGGAAATACTTACGCTACTTTGCTGCATCATCCTCTCCTCTTCGGGGAAATCCAACGCAGTGCTCAAGAGGTAGCACTTCCTCATAGTTCATAGGTTCGCCATGGTCAAGTAACATGACTTCCAAAATAGGATTACCATACCACTCTGGTGCGGATCTTACTCTGGTTGACCTACGAGGCTCGGTAGTAACTTGATCTGAAGTTTCATGATCATTATCATTAGCTTCCTCACTGATTGGTGTAGTTGTCACAGGAACCGGTTCTTGTGATGAACTACTTTCCAACAAGGGAGTAGGTACAGTTACCTTATCAAGTTCTACTTTCCTCCCACTCACTTCTTTCGAGAGAAACTCCTTCTCTAGAAAGGATCCGAATTTAGCAAAAAAAATCTTGCCCTCAGATCTGTGATAGAAGGTGCACCCAATAGTCTCTTTTGGGTATCCTATGAAGACACATTTCTCCGATTTGGGTTTGAGCTTATCTGGTTGAAGTTTCTTCACATAAGCATCGCAACCCCAAACTTTAAGAAACGACAACTTTGGTTTCTTGCCAAACCACAGTTCATAAGGCGTCGTCTCAATGGATTTTGATGGTGCCCTATTTAACGTGAATGCGGCCATCTCTAAAGCATAACCCCAAAACGATAGCGGTAAATCAGTAAGAGACATCATAGATCGCACCATATCTAGTAAAGTACGACACGCTGCTCGGACACCCCATTTTGTTGTGGTGTTCCGGGTGGCGTGAGTTGCGAAACTATTCCGCATTGTTTTGAATGTAAACCAAACTCGTAACTCAAATATTCTCCTCCACGATCAGATCGTAGAAATTTTATTTTCTTGTTACGATGATTTTCTACTTCACTCTGAAATTCTTTGAACTTTTCAAATGTTTCAGACTTGTGTTTCATCAAGTAGATATACCCATATCAGCTCAAATCATCTGTGTAGGTGTGAAAATAATGATACCCGCCGCGAGCCTCAATATTCATTGGACCACATACATCAGTATGTATGATTTCCAACAAATCAGTTGCTCGCTCCATAGTTCCGGAGAACGACGTTTTAGTCATCTTACCCATGAGGCACGGTTCGCAAGTACCAAGTGATTCATAATCAAGTGATTCCATAAGTCCATCAGTATGGAGTTTCTTCATGCGCTTTACACCAATATGACCCAAACGGCAGTGCCACAAATAAGTTGCACTATCATTATCAACTCTGAATCTTTTGGCTTCAACATTATGAATATGTGTATCACTATTATCGAGATTTAATAAAAATAGACCACTCTTCAAGGGTGCATGACCATAAAAGATATTACTCATATAAATAGAACAACCATTATTCTCTGATTTAAATGAATAACCGTCTCGCATAAAACAAGATCCAGATATAATGTTCATGCTCAACGCTGGCACCAAATAACAATTATTCAGGTCTAAAACTAATCCCGATGGTAGATGTAGAGGTAGCGTGCCGACCGCGATCACATCGACTTTGGAACCATTTCCCACACGCATCGTCACCTCGTCCTTAGCCAATCTTCACTTAATCCGTAGTCCCTGTTTCGAGTTGCAAATATTAGCAATGTAACCAGATCAAATGCCCAGTGCTATCATGCGAGCATTAGTAAGGTACACATCAATAACATGTATATCACATATACCTTTGTTCACCTTGCCATCCTTCTTATCCGCCAAATACTTGGGGCATTTCCGCTTTCAAAGGTCCACCGCTTTGGTAGAAGCACTCAGTCTCAGGCTTAGGTTCAGATTTGGGTTTCTTCTCTTGAGCAGCAACTTGCTTGCTGTTCTTCTTGAAGTTCCCCTTCTTCTTCCCTTTACCCTTTTTCTTAAAACTGGTGGTCTTATTGACCATCAACACTTGATGCTCCTTCTTGATTTCTACCCCCGCAGCCTTTAGCATTGCAAAGAGCTCGGGAATAGTCTTGTCCATCCGTAGCATATTATAGTTCACCACGAAGCTCTTGTAGCTTGGTGGCAGTGATTGAAGAATTCTATCAATGACACTATCATCAGGAAGATTAACTCCCAATTGAATCGAGTGATTATTATACCCAGACATTTTGAGTATATGTTCACTGACAGAACTATTCTCCTCCATCTTACAACTATAGAACTTATTGGAGACTTCATATCTCTCAATCCGGGCATTTGCTTGAAATATTAACTTCAACTCCTGGAACATCTCATATGCTCCATGACGTTCAAAATGTCGTTGAAGACCCGGTTCTAAGCCGTAAAGCATGGCACACTGAACTATCGAGTAGTCATCAGCTTTGCTCTGCCAGACGTTCTTAATGTCGTCAGTTGCATCTGCAGCAGGCCTGGCACCCAGCGGTGCTTCCAGGACGTAATTCTTCTATGCAGCAATGAGGATAATCCTCAAGTTACGGACCCAGTCCGTGTAATTGCTACCATCATCTTTCAACTTAGTTTTCTCAAGGAACGCATTAAAATTCAACAGAACAACAACACGAGCCATCTATCTACAACAAACATAGACAAGCAAAATACTATCAGGTACTAAGTTCATGATAAATTTAAGTTCAATTAATCATATTACTTAAGAACTCCCACTTAGGCGTACATCTCTCTAGTCATCTAAGTGATCACGTGATCCAAATCAACTAAACCATGTCCGATCATCACGTGAGATGGAGTAGTTTCAATGGTGAACATCACTATGTTGATCATATCTACTATATGATTCATGTTCAACCTTTCGGTCTCCGTGTTCCAAGGCCATATCTGTATATGCTAGGCTCGTCAAGTTTAACCTGAGTATTCTGCGTGTGCAACTGTTTTGCACCCGTTGTATTTAAACGTAGAGCCTATCACACCCGGTCATCACGTGGTGTCTTAGCACGAAGAACTTTCGCAACGGTGCATACTCAGGGAGAACACTTCTTGATAATTAGTGAGAGATCATCTTAAAATGCTACCGTCAATCAAAGCAAGATAAGATGCATAAAGGATAAACATCGCATGCAATCAATATAAGTGATATGATATGGCCATCATCATCTTGTGCTTGTGATCTCCATCTCCAAAGCAATCGCCGTGATCACCATCGCCACCGGGCGCGACACCTTGATCTCCATCGTAGCATCGTTGTCGTTTCGCCATCTATTGCTTCTACGACTATCCCTACCGCTTAGTGATAAAGTAAAGCAATTACAGGCGTTGCATTTCATACAATAAAGCGACAACCATATGGCTCCTGCCAGTTGCCGATAACTTCGGTTACAAAACATGATCATCTCATACAATAAAATATAGCATCACGTCTTGACCATATCACATCACAACATGCCCTGCAAAAAAAAGTTAGACGTCCTCTACTTTGTTGTTGCAAATTTTACGTGGCTGCTACGGGCCGAGCAAGAACCGTTCTTACCTACGCATCAAAACCACAACGATAGTTCGTCAAGTTAGTGCTGTTTTAACCTTCGCAAGGACCGGGCGTAGCCACACTCGGTTCAACTAAAGTTGGAGAAACTGACACCCGCCAGCCACCTATGTGCAAAGCACGTCGGTAGAACCAGTCTCGCATAAGCGTACGCGTAATGTCGGTCCGGGCCGCTTCATCCAACAATGCCGCCGAACCAAAGTATGACATGCTGGTAAGCAGTATGACTTATATCGCCCACAACTCACTTGTGTTCTACTCGTTCATATAACATCTATGCATAAAACCAGGCTCGGATGCCACTGTTGGGGAACTTAGTAATTTCAAAAAAATTCCTACGCACATGCAAGATCATGGTGATGCATAGCAACGAGAGGGGAGAGTGTTGTCCACGTACCCTCGTAGACCAAAAGTGGAAGCGTTTGAATAACGCGGTTGATGTAGTCGTACGTCTTCACGGCTCGACCGATCAAGCACCGAAACTACGACACCTTCGAGTTCTAGCACACGTTCAGCTCGATGACGATCCCCGTACTCCGATCCAACAGAATGTCGGAGAAGAGTTCCACAAGACGACGCGTGGCAGTGACGATCTTGATGTTCTACCATCGCAGGGCTTCGGCTAAGCACCGCTACAATATTATCGAGGACTATGGTGGAGGGGGCACCGCACACGGCTAAGAGATCGAGAGATCAATTGTTGTGTCTAGAGGTGCCCCTGCCCCGTGATATAAAGGAGCCAAGGGGAGGGGCGGCCGGCCAAGGAGGGGCGTGCCAAGGGGAGTCCTACTCCCACCGAGAGTAGGACTCCCTCCTTTCCTTGTTGGACTAGGAGAAGGGGGGGAAGGAGGAGGGAGAGAGGAAGGAAAGGGGGGGCGCCACCCCCTCTCCTTGTCCTATTCGGACTAGGGGGGGAGGGGCGCGGCCCAGCCCTTGCCTCCTCTCCTCTTCTCCACTAAGGCCCATGTAGGCCCAATAAGCCCCCGGGGGGTTGCGGTAACCTCCCGGTACTCCGGTAAAATCCCGATTTCACCCGGAACACTTCCGACATCCAAATATAGGCTTCCAATATATCAATCTTCATGTCTCGGCCATTTCGAGACTCCTCGTCATGTCCGTAATCACATCCGGGACTCCGAACAAACTTCGGTACATCAAAACTCATAAACTCATAATACAACCGCCATCGAAACCTTGTTGCAAGCGGACCCTACGGGTTCGAGAACGATGTAGACATGACCGAGAACCATTTCGGGTCAATAACCAATAGCGGAACCTGGATGCTCATACTGGCTCCTACATATTCTATGAAGATCTTTATCGGTCAAACCACATAACAACATACGTTGTTCCCTTTGTCATCGCTATGTTACTTGCCCGAGATTCGATCGTCGGTATCTCAATACCTAGTTCAATCTCGTTACCGGCAAGTCTCTTTACTCGTTACGTAATGCATCATTTCGTAACTAACTTATTAGTTACATTGCTTGCAAGGCTTATAGTGATGTGCATTACCGAGAGGGCCCAGAGATACCTCTCCGACAATCGGAGTGACAAAACCTAATCTCGAAATACGCCAACTCAACATGTACCTTTGGAGACACCTGTAGAGCTCCTTTATAATCACCCAGCTACGTTGTGACGTTTGGTAGCACACAAAGTGTTCCTCCGAAAACGGGAGTTGCATAATCTCATAGTTATAGGAACTTGTATAAGTCATGAAGAAAGCAATAGCAACATACTAAACGATCAAGTGCTAAGCTAACGGAATGGGTCAAGTCAATCACATCATTCTCCTAATGATGTGATCCCGTTAATCAAATGACAACACATGTCTATGGTTAGGAAACATAACCATCTTTGATTAATGAGCTAGTCAAGTAGAGGTATCATGTTTTCGGTTAATAGCATGAATAATAAACATTTATAATGATATGAGGAAATAAATAATAACTTTATTATTGCCTCTAGGGCATATTTTCTTCAGGGGAGGCAGCCTAGGGTGCCCCCACGAGGGCCGGCGGCCCCTGATAACCCACAAGTATAAGGGATCGCAACGGTTTTCGAGAGTAGAGTATTCAACGCAAATTTATAGATTCGACACAAGGGGAGCCAAAGAATATTTGCAAGTATTATCAGTTGAGTTGTCAATTCAATCACACCTGGAGATTAAATATCTGCAGCACAGTGATCAGTAGCACAGTAGTTTGATAGTTTTGATAGCAGTAGTAACAATAGTAGTAACGGTAACAGTGATAGCAATGAATTTGTAGCAAGCGTAACAATCGCAACATCAGTAGTAACTTAGCAAAAGCCATATGTGAAAAATCGTAGGCATTGGATCTGTGAATTCTTGGATGATATTCATCATATAACAGTCATAACCTAGGGCAATACAAAACTAGCTCTAGTTTATAAATATAATGTAGGCATGTATTCTGTAAATAGTCATACATGCTTATGGAAAGAACTTGTATGACATCTTTTGTCCTACCCTCCCGTGGCAACGGGGTCCATAAGGAAACTAAGGGATATTAAGGCCTCCTTTTAATAGAGAACCGGAACAAAGCATTAACACATGGTGAATACATGAACTCCTCAAACTACGGTCATCATCGGAAAGTATCCCGACTATCTCCGGGGTTTACGGATCATAACACGTAGCAAGGTGCATATAACTTGCAAGATCGGATCTAGAACATAGATATAATGGTGAAAACATAAACAGTTCAGATATGAAATCATGGCACTCGGGCCTTAGTGCCATTGCCTTGTTGGCTGACCTTTTGACAAATAGCATGCCATGAGGGTTCTTGCCACATATGCTTGCAGTTGTAGGAGATATAGAACGAAGCTCCCTCGCTGTTACTTGTTTACGATTTACCTACATTGCCAAATTATGTCTACCATTATATTGATGATTTTTTTCTATCTCTCAAAAACAGAGTTCTATTACTTGCTATTCTAGGCGTTGCCGTTTCCCCTATTATGCCAACCTGTCATGCTCATTGAAGCCATTGCCATGAGGGTTGGTGAATGGTAAGCTTGCTTGGAAGCCTCATGATTGACTTGACCAATGACGATGCTAAGTCCTCGTGATTGACTTGACAAATGACCATGCTAAGTCCTCGTAGACAAGCTAAGGGACACTTATCCTATTCTGCTAGCCTGGGACTGTCCCAAAGCTTGTCTAAGCATAAGCTGAATTTCAGTACTAAAGATGTGTGTCTGATATTGGCACTAGCACCACTCCGTTTGGTTAATTTGTGCTCTTTCTTGAGCTCTCTTTTTTGTGTTTTACGTTTGCCGACTTCAGCTCAACATTGTTATATTTCTGTGGTGGCACTTTTTCAGGGAGGGACCTTTTGTTGTTGATATGCCTTGAATTTGCATTTGTAATGTTGGACCATTCATTGAAGCAAATATTTTGTGGGTTTAGAAAGGTTATATTCGAAGATATCTCTCTAATATGTGAGGTATATTTTCTGTTTTGAAGCTCACTGATTGCTGAACAGTGAGCTTGATGGAGGCCTCATGCTTGACCTGACCATGGTCCATTGAAAGTCCTTCCTTGCAATTATGGTAGCACTGCATTGTTTTTATGGCAATTCTGTCCCAATGTGAAGTTAATTGACCCCAAGTGGACTTCCCCGTCAGCTTCAGCCAGCTGAACACTCGGCATTCAATTCTATATATACATCCACTCTTCCTCTCTAAATTATGAAAAATCGTTTCTGATCATGAGCACAGCTGAGCCCGGAATCTTGTCCGTTGGTCTTCATTGGGGTGCGCGTGTATTTTGTATTCCTGAGCGTACGCATGCACCATATTTACATTGTATTCAATGGGGGGTCCCATGTAGTAAAGTGGTGCTCAACCACTGTGTCGTAGTGGAACAGGAAAAGTGTGGACGGATCAGCCGTTTTCGTGAGCCTACCTGTCCTGCTGCTAGTTGATGGACGAGTGAACGGCCACCCACCTGGTCGGTGCGTTGATAATTACGACTCGCAGCCCCTTCCCTTACCCCACAGAAGAAATCCACCACCAGTGGCATACGTGTTTAGAATTTTGAATTCATGACGCGCTTACGGGCGTCCAGCTGGACCCAACACAGACACGTGTAATAGCAAAATTTACTCTAGTAGCACCAACCAGTGATTGAAAGCTCAGCAAGCATACACCCAGTAAAACCAAGGCGCCAGTATATTTTGAAATGCCAGGAATGGTCATGTGTGGGAAAAAAATCGTCTCACCAGTACAACTGTCTACAGATTTCGTGAAATTCAAATTATTAAGTTTAGACACAGCAAATGCAAATAGACTGCAACAAGGAGGAACAAGTGTGGAGGTTCAAACACAAGCCATCAGCTAGAAAATCCTCGATTATTATTATTCTAACATTACACATAGCTGGGAAAAAGTATTAAGTCCTCGTGATTGACTTGACCAATGACCATGCTAAGTCCTCGTAGACAAGCTAAGGTGCACTTATCCTATTCTGCTAGCCTGGGACGGTCCCAAAGCTTGTCTAAGCATAAGCTGAATTTCAGTACTAAAGATGTGTGTCTCATATTGGCACTAGTACCAACCCGTTTGGTTAATTTGTGCTCTTTCGCGAGCTCTCTTTTTTGTGTTTTAAGTTTGTAGAGTTCAGCTCAACATTGTTGTATTTCTGTGGTGGCGCTTTTTCAGGGAGGGACCTTTTGTTGTTGATATGCCTTGAATTTGCATTTGTAATGTTGGACCATGCATTGATGCAAATATTTTGCGGGTTTAGAAAGGTTATATTCGAAGATATCTCTCTAAATGTGAGGTATATTTTCTGGTTTGGAGCTCACTGATTGGTGAACAGTAGCTTGATGGAGGCCTCATGATTGACCTGACCATGGTCCATTGAAAGTCCTGCCTTGCAATTATGGTAGCACTGCATTGCTTTTATGGCAGTTCTGTCCCAATGTGAACATAATAGACCCCAAGTGAACTGTTGGGGAACGTTGCAGAAAATAAAATTTTTCCTATGGTTTCACCAAGATCCATCTATGAGTTCATCTAAGCAACGAGTAATAGGAGAGAAATGCATCTACATACCACTTGTAGATCGCGTGCGGAAGCGTTCAAGAGAACGGGGATGATGGAGTCGTACTCGCCGTGATTCAAATCACCGATGACCAAGTGCGAACGGACAGCACCTCCGCGTTCAACACACGTACGGAGCGGATGACGTCTCCTCCTTCTTGATCCAGCAAGGGGGAAGGAGAGGTAGAGGAAGAAGGCTCCAGCAGCAGCACGACGGCGTGGTGATGGTGGAGAGGCAGTACTCCGACAAGGCTTCGCCAAGCACTTAACGGAGGAGGAGAGGTGTTGGGGAGGGGAGGGGCGGCGCCTTGGATGTGTGTTGCAGCCCTCCCCTCGCCCCTCTATTTATAGGGGAAGGGGCAGGCGGCCCCTCTAGATGAGATCTAGAGGGGGGCAAGGAGGGGCTTGCCCCCAAGCAAGGGGGCGCCCACTAGGGTTTCCCCAATGCACACTTTCGGAGATACCTGTAGTGCACCTTTATAGTCACCCAGTCACGTTGTGACGTTTGGTACACCCAAAGCACTCCTACGGTATCCGGGAGTTACACGATCTCATGGTCTAAGGAAAAGATACTTGACATTGGAAAAGCTCTAGCAAAACGAACTACACGATCTTGTGCTATGCTTAGGATTGGGTCTTGTCCATCACATCATTCTCCTAATGATGTGATCCCATTATCAACGACATCCAATGTCCATAGTCAGAAACCATGACTATCTGTTGATCAACGAGCTAGTCAACTAGAGGCTCACTAGGGACATGTTGTGGTCTAAGTATTCACACGTGTATTACGATTTCCGGATAATACAATTATAGCATGAATAAAAGACAATTATCACGAACAAGGAAATATAATAATAATCCTTTTATTATTGCCTCTAGGGCATATTTCCAACAGTCTCCCACTTGCACTAGAGTCAATAATCTAGCTACATTGTGATGAATCGAACACCCATAGAGTTCTGGTGTTGATCATGTTTTGCTCGCGGAAGAGGTTTAGTCAACGGATCTGCGACATTCAGATCCGTATGCACTTTGCAAATTTCTATGTCTCCATCTTGAACATTTTCACGAATGGAGTTGAAGCGACGCTTGATGTGCTCGGTCTTCTTGTGAAACCTGGGCTCCTTGGCAAGTGCAATAGCTCCAGTGTTGTCACAGAAGAGTTTGATCGGCCCCGACGCATTGGGTATGACTCCTAGGTCGGTGATGAACTCCTTCACCCATATTGCTTCATGCGCTGCCTCCGAGGCTGCCATGTACTCCGCTTCACATGTAGATCCCGCCACGACGCTCTGCTTGCAGCTGCACCAGCCATCGCTTCCACCATTCAACATATACACGTATCCGGTTTGTAACTTAGAGTCATCCAGATCTGTGTCGAAGCTAGCATCGACGTAACCCTTTACGACAAGCTCTTCGTCACCTCCATAAACGAGAAACATGTCCTTAGTCCTTTTCAGGTACTTCAGGATATTCTTGACCGGTGTCCAGTGTTCCTTGCTGGGATTACTTTGGTACCTTCCTACCAAACTTACGACAAGGTTTACATTAGGTCTGGTACATAGCATGGCATACATAATAGAACCTATGGCTGATGCATAGGGGATGACACTCATCTCTTCTATATCTTCTGCCGTGGTCGGACATTGAGCCGAGCTCAATTTCACACCTTGTAATACAGCAAGAACCCTTTCTTGGACTGATCCATTTTGAACTTCTTCAATATCTTATCAAGGTATGTGCTTTGTGAAAGACCTATGAGGCGTCTCCATCTATCTCTATAGATCTTGATGCCTAGTATATAAGCAGCTTCTCCAAGGTCCTTCATTGAAAAACTTTTATTCAAGTAGGCCTTAATGCTGTCCAAGAGTTCTATATCATTTCCCATCAAAAGTATGTCATCTACATATAATATGAGAAATGCTACAGAGCTCCCACTCACTTTCTTGTAAACGCAGGCTTCTCCATAAGTCTGCATAAACCCAAACGCTTTGATCATCTCATCAAAGCGAATGTTCCAACTCCGAGATGCTTGCACCAGCCCATAAATGGATCGCTGGAGCTTGCACACCTTGTTAGCGTTCTTAGGGTCGACAAAACCTTCCGGCTGCATCATATACAGTTCTTCCTTAAGATAGCCGTTAAGGAATGCCGTTTTGACGTCCATTTGCCATATCTCATAATCATAGTATGCGGCAATTGCTAACATGATTCGGACGGACTGCAGCTTCGCTACGGGAGAGAAAGTCTCATCGTAGCCAATCCCTTGAACTTGCCGATAACCTTTAGCGACAAGTCGAGCTTTATAGATGGTAACATTACCATCCGCGTCCGTCTTCTTCTTAAAGATCCATTTGTTTTCTATCGCTCGCCGATCATCGGGCAAGTCTGTCAAAGACCATACTTTGTTTTCATACATGGATCCTATCTCGGATTGCATGGCTTCAAGCCATTTGTTGGAATCTGGGCCCGCCATCGCTTCTTCATAGTTCGAAGGTTCACCGTTGTCTAACAACATGATTTCCGTGACAGGGTTGCCATACCACTCTGGTGTGGAACGCGTGTCCTCGTGGACCTACAAAGTTCAAGAGCAACTTGATCCGAAGTACCTTGATCATCATCATTAATTTCCTCTCCAGTCGGTGTAGGCACCACAGAAACATTTTCCTGAGCTGCACTACTTTCCGGTTCAAGAGGTAGTACTTCATCGAGTTCTACTTTCCTCCCAATTACTCCTTTCGCGAGAAACTCTTTTTCAAGAAAGGATCCGTTCTTGGCAACAAAGATCTTGCCTTCGGATCTAAGGTAGAAGGTATACCCAATGGTTTCCTTAGGGTATCCTATGAAGACGCATTTTTCCGACTTAGGTTCGAGCTTTTCAGGTTGAAGTTTCTTGACATAAGCATCGCATCCCTAAACTTTTAGAAACGACAGCTTAGGTTTCTTCCCAAACCATAATTCATACGGTGTCGTCTCAACGGATTTAGACGGTGCCCTATTTAAAGTGAATGTAGCTGTCTCTAGAGCGTATCCCCATAATGATAGAGGTAAATCAGTAAGAGACATCATAGATCACACCATATCCAATAGAGTGCGATTACGACGTTCGGACACACCGTTACACTGAGGTGTTCCAGGCGGCGTGAGTTGTGAAACGATTCCACATTTCCTTAGGTGTGTACCAAATTCGTGGCTTAAATATTCTCCTCCATGATCTGATCGTAAGAACTTTATTTTTCGGTCACGTTGATTCTCTACCTCATTCTGAAATTCCTTGAACTTTTCAAAGGTCTCAGACTTGTGTTTCATCAAGTAGACATACCCATATCTACTCAAGTCATCAGTGAGAGTGAGAACATAACGATATCCTCCGCGAGCCTCAACGTTCATTGGACCGCACACATCGGTATGTATGATATCCAATAAGTTGGTTGCTCGCTCCATTGTTCCGGAGAACGGAGTCTTGGTCATTTTGCCCATGAGGCATGGTTCGCATGTGTCAAATGATTCATAATCGAGAGACTCTAAAAGTCCATCAGAATGGAGCTTCTTCATGCGCTTGACACCAATGTGACCAAGGCGGTAGTGCCACAAGTATGTGGGACTATCGCTATAAACTTTACATCTTTTGGTATTCACACTATGAATATGTGTAATATTACGTTTGAGATTCATTAAGAATAAACCATTGACCATCGGAGCATGACCATAAAACATATCTCTCATATAAATAGAACAACCATTATTCTCGGATTTAAATGAGTAGCCATCTCGCATTAAACGAGATCCTGATACAATGTTCATGCTCAAACTTGGCACTAAATAACAATTATTGAGGTTTAAACCTAATCCCGTAGGTAAATGCAGAGGTAGCGTGCCGACGGCGATCACATCGACCTTGGAACCATTCCCGACGCCAAGATCGCCACCTCGCCCTTCGCCAGTCTCCGTTTATTCCGCAGCTCTGCTGTGAGTTACAAATGTGAGCAACGACGCCGGTATCAAATACCCAGAGTTACTATGAGTAATCGGTAAGGTACACATCAATTACATGTATATCAAATATACCTTTAGTGTTGCCGGCCTTCTTGTCTGCTAAGTATTTGGGGCAGTTCCGCTTCCAGTGACCCTTCCCTTTGCAATAAAAGCCCTCAGTCTCAGGCTTGGGTCCATTCTTTGACTTCTTCCCGGCAACTGGCTTACCAGGCGTGGCAACATCTTTGCCGTCCTTCTTGAAGTTCTTATTACCCTTGCCCTTCTTGAACTTAGTGGTTTTATTAACCATCAACACTTGATGTT
This sequence comes from Aegilops bicornis, assembly GCA_021605145.1. NCBI lineage: Eukaryota > Viridiplantae > Streptophyta > Magnoliopsida > Poales > Poaceae > Aegilops > Aegilops bicornis. The sequence continues at coordinate 61,061,953 of CM038673.1, read as the reverse complement.
CTTTCTTGATTTCAACCTCTGCTGTCTTCAGCATTGAGAATACTTCTGGAATAGTTTTCACCATCCCCTGCATATTGTAGTTCATCACATAGCTCTTGTAGCTCGGTGGGAGCGACTGAAGGATTCTGTCAATGACCGCCTCGTCCGGGAGGTTAATGTCCAATTTGGGACAGGCGGTTGTGCAACCAGACTTTTGAGTATGTGCTCACCGATGTAACTAATGTCCTCAATCTTACAACTATAGAACTTGTCGGAGACTTCATATCTCTCGACCCGGGCATGAGCTTGGAAAACCATTTTCAGCTCCTCAAACATCTCATATGCTCCGTGTTGCTCAAAACGCTTTTGGAGCCCCGGTTCTAAGCTGTAAAGCATGCCGCACTGAACGAGGGAGTAATCATCAGCACGAGACTGCCAAGCATTCATAATGTCTTGGTTCTGCAGGATGGGTGCTTCACCTAGCGGAGCTTCTAGGTCATATTGTTTCTTGGCTGCTATGAGGATGATCCTCGGGTTCGGACCCAGTCCGAATAGTTGCTGCCATCATCTTTCAGCTTGGTTTTTCTCTAGGAACGCGTTGAAGTTCATGGTGACATGAGCGTTGGCCATTTGATCTACAAGACATTTTGCAAAGATTTTAGACTAATGTTCATGATAATTAAGTTCATCTAATCAAATTATTTAATGAACTCCCACTCAGATTTGACATCCCTCTAGTCATCTAAGTGTTACATGATCCGAGTCGACTAGGCCGTGTCCGATCATCACGTGAGACGGACTAGTCATCGTCGGTGAACATCTCCATGTTGATCGTATCTTCCATACGACTCATGTTCGACCTTTCGGTCTCTTGTGTTACGAGGCCATGTCTGTACATGCTAGGCTCGTCAAGTTAACCCTAAGTGTTCTCGCATGTGTAAAATTGTCTTACACCCGTTGTATGTGAACGTAAGGATCTATCACACCCGATCATCACGTGGTGCTTGAAACGATTTAACTTTAGCAACGGTGCACGCTTAGGGGAACACTTTCTTGAAATTATTATAAGGGATCATCTTATTTACTACCGCCGTTCTAAGTAAACAAGATGCATAAAACATAATAAACATCACATGCAATTATATAAAGTAGTGACATGATATGGCCAATATCATATAGCTCCTTTGATCTTCATCTTCGGGGCTCCATGATCATCTTGTCACCGGCATGACACCATGATCTCCATCATCATGATCTCCATCATCGTGTCTCCATGAAGTTGCTCGCCAACTATTACTTCTACTACTATGGCTAACACATTTAGCAATAAAGTAAAGTAATTTACATGGCGTTGAATCAATGACACGCAGGTCATACAATAATTAAGACAACTCCTATGGCTCCTGCCGGTTGTCATACTCATCGACATGCAAGTTGTGATTCCTATTACAAGAACATGATCTCATACATCACAATATATCATTCATCATACATCACAACTTCTGGCCATATCACATCACATGACAATTGCTGCAAAAACAAGTTAGACGTCCTCTAATTGTTGTTGCATCTTTTACGTGGCTGCAATTGGGTTCTAGCAAGAACGTTTTCTTACCAACGAATAACCACAACGTGATTTGTCAACTTCTATTTACCCTTCATAAGGACCCTTTTCGTCGAATCCGCTCCAACTAAAGTGGGAGAGACAGACACCCGCTAGCCACCTTATGCAACTGGTGCATGTCAGTCGGTGGAACCTGTCTCACGTAAGCGTACGTGTAAGGTCGGTTCGGGCCGCTTCATCCCACAATACCGCTGAAGCAAAATAAGACTAGTAGCGGCAAGAAAGTTGACAACATCTACGCCCACTGTCGGGGATATACCCCGTGGCGTAAACCGGCCGGAAGTATAACCCGGCCGGACTTGGCGCTTACTCAAGAACCCACGGCACTTGGCGGTTCACCGGCGACCTGGCGGTTTACGGTTCATTGGTATCTGGCGGCAGGCGGGTCGGAGGAGCGACAAGACCCGGTAGCCCGACTGGCGGTTCATGAAGGCCGGTTCAACTACGGTGGGCCGTTTATAAGGAAAGGCATAAGGAATATTTGTCTTACAAGGAGTTAAGACCTGGACTTGTATCCGGTTTGTATTAGAGATAGGTTTGTCCTAATCCTAGTAGGACTCCACATGTAACCCGCCCCTTCAACTTATATAAGGAGGGGCAGGGCTCCCCAAAGGGGAGAGGCTACAAGCAAGAAGAAACAATCTTAGGGCTAGACACAAAGAGGAGAGCCGGTTTACGGCGACTCCCTCGTGATTATAATGAGACCTAGCCTCAAACAACATGTAGGGTTTTTACCGGATGATGTTTCCCGGGGCCCGAAGCTGTCTAAATCCCTGTCTTGTGTTGCGTCTCTCGATTCTGCTCAACCCCTCTCAAGCTACCGCATAGATGCGTTGGCCTCGTGACTAAGTCCTGACACTAAGGACATCTGCCGTGACGATTCCACGACAGTTGGCGCCCACCGTGGGGCCTGCGCACGGTGGTGTTGAGTTCTTGGAGGAATCTCTTCTAGGGATTGAAAAGCTCGCAAATTTCCGGATGAAGAAGAGCCGGTTTGAAAGTATTTATATCAGTGTTGAAGTTCATCAGTCCGGATTGTTAGTCTGAGATTTAAAATTCAAGAAAAGTAAGGCTGGGGCATGTTTGTTTTCTGCAAGTCGCCGAGATTGACAGGAGCGTTTCCGCCACGCACAATATGCTACAGGAATCCACCGCAATCATTGGTGAGTTTTGCTACGGATTCGACGGCCGGGTCCGATTGTTATTAGGTGGTTGCCACAAAATTCAGTCCGGTTCATGGTTGACAGATCGATTCCGAGTGGCTGCTGGATGGGTCCGGGCACCGCTGATATTTTCTACCAAGTACGGATTTAAGACGCTTTTGTTTATTGGGAACCAACTGACCCCCTGGCTGTACCGAAAGCGCCCTGGAACCTTGGTTATTTGAGCGGAGTGGACACACCTAAGAACATTAACTGTTGTTGCTGTCACCACCAGGTGAAGAGCTAGAATCAATTCGGCTGTGGAGCACTACTTTTTGCTCCTTGCATGATGGAAGGCAAATAAAACAAATAGAAGATGACGTTTGAAGGAAACTCTTTGGAAATTATTTTATGCGCCGCCCGCCGGTCCGTCCTGAGCCCAACCCGCAGCTGCAAGCCGGCAGTGCATCCAGCTCCGATTCATCTGCCTTGAGTCGAAGCACGCACGGTCACAGCTACACCTCTCCAACCCATCGCTTCGCTGATGCGCCATGTTGACCCACCGAGCGCCCTCGTTGCAGCATCCGAGCACCTGCAAGCCACTGTTACGGCCATGTTAAGCCACCCCTGCTGGAGTCGCCTGAGCCGCCCAATTGCCAGCTGTGGCCTTGACCCGGAGTGCCTCCGCCGTTCTCTGCATTAATCCACCCTCGAGACGCCCCGTGCCTACGGCCGGTTCACCACACGGCCGTCTGCCGTTGAATCGCCGGCCCTGAGCTGCCATGTATAACATCAGGTCATTGCGGCCTCTTCTGGCCCGGCCTCACCTTCCGCTTCTGCAACGGGGCTAAGTCACCCGGCCACCTGTGAGTTGCCCCCGCCGATGGTCTGTCCTCTCTGTGGCTGACGCCACCTCGTCACACCGCGCTGAATCGCCGCCGCTTTGTCGTTTCGCCTCCGCGTCGCCCTTGCCTCGCCCACATGGCCTTGGCTTTTGCCGGCTCTGGTTCATCCGCGCGTCGTCCGCAGCCAGGCCGAATCACTGCCGGATTCCATCTGCTCCCATGAGTCGCCGCCGGACTACGTCCGCGTCTGCGCCGTCCCGCGACGGCCCAGTGCGCCGCCTCGCCTCACGGGTTCCCCAGTCGGCCGCCGCCCCTCTTCGACCGCGTAGGCTGCGACTCGCGCCGCCGCACCTTCGGCTGCCGCCCCAACCGTGCGGGCTGCAACTCACGCCGCTGCACCTTGGACTCGCCTCCTCCGTCGCCGAAGTCGCCGCGTCCGAGAGGCCTCACCTCGCCGCTACCTCGCGCTGCCGTGGCCGCGTCCTGCTCCTGGGCCGCCTCCGCCAGGGGCTTCCTCGGCTGCAGCCGGGCCGAGTCACCGGCCTTGCCGCCGTCTCCGCCGTGGTGGACCGCCTCGGCGTGCCCTCCCGTGAGCAGACCGCGCCTCGCCTGGCCGGTGCCCCTCCACCGACGTGCCCCGGTTTTGCCGGCCTCGCCATCCGCTGTGGTCGACCGCACCGGCGTGGCCTTGAATCGCTGCCTTCGACAAACCGCCGTCCCAGGCCTCGGGCTGCCAGGGGCCTCCTGCCGTCGCAGCAAGCCTGCCGGTCGGCCCTGTTGCCTCATTGCCAGAGCCGCCGTCCGGATCACCCCGGCCTCAAGACCACCGACGCCAAGTCGCCAAGATTGCTGTCGCCTTCTTCCTCGTGATGCCCTGAATCACCTTGCGCCACTTCAGCCGTGCTCTTCCATGAACCGCCGTCATCGGTTCACCTCAGCTTGAGCTGTTGCCGGGTCACCACGGGCTCCAGTTTACCACCCGCACCAGCGCCCTGGCTCCTTTCTCACTGTGCATCAAAACGGGCGCAAGTCGCCACCGCTGCCTCCGCCGTGGTTTGCCGTGGCCGCAGCAGCCCTAGCTCGGAGTCCCTCCGTCTCTGTCTTGAACCGGGTCCGCCTTCGAGCTGGCCACCCTCTACCGTCGCGGCCTCGGCCGCTCCTTGGTCATCGCCGGTTCACCGTCCTCTGTCGTCGCGGCCTCGGCCTTGCTCTGAATCGTCAGGAGGGTCTCGCTCCGAGTGGCTCCAAGCTGCCGTCGCTGGCTCGCCTTCGCCGTCAGGACCATCCCTGCAGCCGTGCCAACACTGCACGCCGGTCCCGGCTGGGTTATGCCTCTGTTTGTGTTTGTGGACAAGGGATGTTTCTGTTATGGCCTTGCCTTCGTGACCGGTTTTGCTGCGTGTTACTTCCGCTCTAAATCGCCGTTGACAAAGTTGCCTCGCCTCCGTTGCTGTTGAACCACCCGTGGCCTCTGCTCCTGTGGACCAGCCCTTGGCGAGCGGTGAAATAAGTGCCTTCACAGGAGATAAGGACATACTACCGGCAAGCGGGCCCGACCAGGATGACTGTGGTCTGACTGAAGGATGAATCTTGTGACCGTCTGCCGTATGAGGAATAATTGCAATCTCCTGATCGATAAAACTGGAGGTTATTACGTGTGTGATGGCATAGTCCGTCCGAAGAAAGATCATAGAGACAAAACGGAAAGGCAGGTTATGTGGCGGACCCGATTATCAAAATTTGGTTTGCGCCATCAGTGTCATCCGACAAAAAATGCCAGGTGATATTCATCTAAGTATATTTTATCAGTAAATATTGTTTTTATAAAGAGAACAATTACTTTTGGTCTGTATATTTTTTATGTGCAGGACAATAATTTATTATAAAGATGGTGCCATGCTGTGCCAATGAAGTATGCGTTAAGCGTCATCATGCGTCATTGTCCGCGCACCTGCTTGTTGTTGAACGGCTTCACCATGGTGATCATCAACTCTGCGGTGGATAACCACTAGCCTGGCATATCAGGTGAAATCCATCCGGTATATTTTTATATTATATATTGCTTTCTTTAAAAGAGCGATTACTCTGGCTTGCAAAGTTATCTAATGCAGGACCCTAAACCGCCATATTGGTGCAAATTTAAAGGCCGTCGGAAAATTTCCGGCTGAAAATGAATATGCCGGTTTAAAATCTGGTTCAAGGGAAAGATGTCTCTCACAAAGCTTTGAAGCTCTCAATATCCAGTTTAATGTCCGGTTCAAGAAGGATTTTTCTCTTACAATAAGTTAAAAGGTGCCAAATAGGACCTGCTGCCATGATGCGCGGTTCAAACATGGGTATCATGCCTTATTGGCTTATCATATTATTGATCACTTGGGGGCTTGGTCATGTATCCGAACCATAGCCACGCCTCTTGATCGGCCTAGTGCCACAACATCACTTGGGGGCTTGGTCGTGTCCGAACCAATGCAACACCTTTTGATAGGCGAAAGCCACCAGATCACTTGGGGACATGGTCAAGTCCGAACCAGTCACGCCTCTTGATCGGCCTAAGGCCATAGAGTCACTTGGGGGCTTGGTCGAACCCGAACCATTGCCACGCCACTTGATCGGCACAATGCCACGGTTTCAGTTGGGGACTTGGCTGACTTGAACCATGGCTACACCTTATTGGGAGCTTGGTCGTGTCCGACCATGGTAACACCATCTGATCGGCTTAGTAAAGCCTCATTTGCAATGGTTTTATTTTGCCTTTGCTTGAATTCTGTTATTTTTTGCTAAAGAACTTTTACTTCTGTTGCGTTTTTAAAGCGACATTGTTAATCCAGTTCAAACTGTCAATTACAAATTGGCGGAACACGGTCAAATCCTAATCCGGAGACTATCTGCCCGGTTTGATGTTACCATCTTATTATGGAGTAAACCGGTGTTCATTAACCCGGCTTGACTTTCAGTTACAAATTGTCAGTACATGATCAAATCATAATCCGGAGACTATCCGCCCGGTCTGGTTTGACTATGAGTCGCCAGTATTATATATGGTTAAACCGGTGTTTATCACAACCCGGTACGGTTTTATCATAAACCGACAGAGTATGAAAGGAGTTATCATTACTCAAGATTGGGGTCATCACCCTTACTACAAAAAATTGGTAAACCAATGATGTGATTCAATGTCACAGGTATGATATATTTCATTGATTATTATTAAAGTGCAGCCTTGGTTATAAACCTGGGTTATATGTTGGGCATTATGACCCGTCCGGTGGTAAACCGCCAGGACACTTTAAACTTGTTGTATGCAGAGACAGGTTGAATAAAGCATGATGATAAATTATCCGGTGTTTATTAAACCGGCCTTGCTTTAAGACGATAAGTCGCCAACATATGATGAGAAATTATCCGGTGTTTGTTAACCCGGCCTGGTTTTGGACTATAAGTCGCCAGTACATATTTGGATTGCGCCATTGGAATCATGCGCTTATAAATCATTGGGTTATATTATTCAACTAGCCAAACTTGGCTGAATTTTCATTATGATATTAAATGAATAAGGTTTTTCATACCAGATTATATTATATTGAATAGCCAACATGGCTAGATTTTTATTATGGTTATCAATAACCAATATTATGATTGAGGTTTTCAAAGTCGCTCAAATAAGAATGGCTATTATTTCATCAATGGGTATGATTTATTCTACAATGGAGGGAATAGTCCCAAGTTGCTGCAGGCTTACGACCCGGCACTTGGGGGCTACATTATTTAAGTTGAGATTATATCAAATATGCAAGTATCATGTCGCTGCAAGCATGCACCATGACACTTGGGGGCTAATGCAAAGTAATTTTTTGTTCATATTATTGGAGACCCGACTCATCATATTATAATGAGCCGGCCCTTGGGGGCTACCAATTGCTCCTATCAACAATTCAAATCCCAGCTCATTATTGCATAATGACCCGGTCCTTGGAGGCTACACTGGTTGAAGTTTTTATGAGTAAGACAATTACAAGTCCTGTGTTGTCGCAAGCATGACAACCCGCACTTGGGGGCTACGTAATATGGAGTATTCAGTTTTACTAAGTGACTGGGATGAACAACATGGATTTCTTCTTAAGTGGCAGTATTTATATTGAATCAAGTCTTAAGCCATCACTTTGTTCTGCTCAAGATTTGGGAGCTACAGGTATTATATTATTATTGAAGAACTATTTTCAAAGTCTCTGTTTTGAGCAAACCGGATTGACCCGGCGTCACCAATCATTGCGACCGTGTCTGCAACCCGGCGTCATCAATAATCATGACCCGGAATTATCAGTTTTTATAACCCGACAATGATGAGCATTGAAGGCCGACTCAAGTGGATTATTCTTCACAAATTTTCTCTGGGGGAAATCAATGTCAGCAAATTGAGTATGAAGCTGACTTGTTGACCCGGATTTTCTAGAAGGAGGAAATGACAAGGATTTAAGGATGATCAGATGCTGGTTTACAAGAATTCTTAACCCGGAGCATAATCTGTCAAGTTTGTTCTTGTGTTTATTTCACAGGATCAGTTTCACATGGATAAATCCAAATTAAACTGGGGGCTAATGTCGGGGATATACCCCGTGGCGTAAACCGGCTGGAAGTATAACCCGGCGGACTTGGCGATTTACTCAAGAACCCGCTAGCACTTGGCGGTTCATGGCGACTGGCGGTTTACGGTTCATTGGTAATCCGCAAAGCGGTCGAGGAGTGACAAGACCGGTGGTCTGATCGGGCGGTTCATGAAGGCCGGTTCAACTACGGTGGGCGGTTTATAAGGAAAGGCATAAGGAATATTTGTCTTACAAGGAGTTAAGACCTGGACTTGTATCCGGTTTGTATTAGAGATAGGTTTGTCCTAATCCTAGTAGGACTCCACATGTAACCCGCCCTTCAACTTATATAAGGAGGGGCAGGGCTCCCCAAAGGGAGAGGCTACAAGCAAGAAGAAACAATCTTAGGGCTAGACACAAAGAGGAGAGCCGGTTTACGGCGACTCCCTCGTGATGATAATGAGACCTAGCCTCAAACAGCATGTAGGGTTTTTACCGGATGATGTTTCCTGGGGCCCGAAGCTGTCTAAATCCCTGTCTTGTGTTGCGTCTCTTGATTCCGCTCAACCCCTCTCAAGCTACCACATAGATGCGTTGGCCTCGCGACTAAGTCCTGACACTAAGGACATCTGCCGTGACGATTCCACGACACCCACAACAAATTGTGTTCTACTCGTGCAAAAGGAGAACTACGCATAGACCTAGCTCATGATGCCACTGTTGGGGAACGTTGCAGAAAATAAAATTTTTCCTACGGTTTCACCAAGATCCATCTATGAGTTCATCTAAGCAACGAGTAATAGGAGAGAGATGCATCTACATACCACTTGTAGATCGTGTGCGGAAGCATTCAAGAGAACGGGGATGATGGAGTCGTACTCGCCGTGATTCAAATCACCGATGACCAAGTGCCGAACGGACAGCACCTCCGCGTTCAACACACGTACGGAGCGGATGACGTCTCCTCCTTCTTGATCCAGCAAGGGGGAAGGAGAGGTTGAGGAAGAAGGCTCCAGCAGCAGCACGACAGCGTGGTGATGGTGGAGAGGCGATCTCGGCTGTGGCTTCGCCAAGCACTTAACGGAGGAGGAGAGGTGTTGGGGAGGGGAGGGGCTGCGCCTTGGATGTGTGTTGCAGCCCACTAGTGCAGAACCGGGCAATAGCACCGGTTTGTAAGGCCCTTTAGTGCCGGTTCCATAACCGGCACTAAAGTGTGGGCACTAAAGCCCCCCTTTAGTACCCGGTTCAGCACGAACCGGTGCTAAAAAGGCAACCAACCACGTGGCACGAGCCAGCTCTGGGGCACGAGGCCCTTTAGTACCGGTTGGTAAGACCAACCGGTACTATAAGGTTTGGGGGTTTTAGTTTTATGATTTCTATTTCATTTAATTTTGTGTTTCCATTTTAATTCTTTTTATTGTTCTGTTATTTTACGATACTACACATTGTACACGTTATTCATATATATATATATATATATATATATATATATATATATATGCATGATTGGTTCTAAAGAAATCATCAATGTACACGTTATGCATATATATATATATATATATATATATATATATATATATATATCATCAATGTCTCACAAACCCACATATTAAATAATTCACACAAACACACATGTATAGCTATATACAATTTCTCCTACATATGCATGTTGCCTTGAGCCAGTGGCATTAGCCTAATTGGTGCCTTCGAGCACGATGACAATTGGAAGTGGTTTTCATGGGGCGGTAGCGGGTAATAGTATTCTCCTTCGGATTTATGACCTGGTCGAGCAAAAATCCCGCTTATTTCCTCTTGAAGTGCTTCTACGCTCCATTTCTAGGAGCTTCTCCGCACCTCATTGAACTGTTAAGAAGGAGATCAATATGCATGTGTATTAGTTGTGTGACTAGATATCGATAATGGTGTAAAAATTGTGAATAGTGTTCGACAAGCGTACCCATTCCTGTCTTTGAGATCTGCTCCTTTCGGCGCCATCATGCGAATGTTCTCGCAAACGCAGAATGCACACAGATCAGTCCCCTCGCCTGCCTCAGGCCTTTACGAGAATGGAATTTGATCAGATAATAATTAATCAAGCATGATAATTAAAGAGATGGCAGCTAGCTAGCTAGCTAGTACTACTTAATTACTTACCTTGGGTCGAAACCATTTAAGCTTTTTTCCATTCGCCTTCGTGACGCCGATGAACCTTGCCCAAGCCCTGCCACGACAAAGAAAATGAATAAAGGGGTAATTAAAAAGATCAAATCAAGAAATGACGAACTAAAAAGCCCGAGATATATAGATAATAATGAATGAAATTACCTGTTGACTATCCCAAACAAGATGTTATACTCAGTATTTGCTTTGAGTATTGAGTCCAAGATTTCAACTGTTCAAGGCCAACTTTAATGATACACAAGATCCAGTGAAATCTGCATGCACACACGCTTGCATGTCTTAATTAAGCGGGCATATGTAAGCAAAAACATGTAGCTAGCTAGTAGGCAAAAACAGAAAATTTGTAGTACAAGACAGTGTGACTCACTGGAAGTTGTAAGGAAGTAGTATATCTTCATTGTATTTGAGGCGCTTCAAGAACTCTAGCATGTTGTCCTCTACGGTCTTTTCATGATGTGGATTTATTAGCCATGTGTATTCATTAACGGTGTTTGGGTCAATGAACCCAATGCCAAAGCGTCCACCTTTTCTCATTTCATACATCTTCATCCTGCATAATACCACGTAAAAGAATATAGTGAGGATAATTACAGGTAATGATTGATCAAAAGGATCACTACAGCTAGCTTGAGACTTAAATTACGTAAAGAAATCACTTACGCATAATAGCAATCGATTTATAGATTTGTCGAAAAGGCCCCGATTGTATAACTGAAACAGTACATAATACTCAACGGACAGAGCTTTCTCATGGAAGTAATGCTCCTCCTTGACATTCACCATGAGGGACAATCGATTGGAAATCTTGGTAATGTTCATGTACCATTGATGCAATTCATACATTCTCGTTGGGAGGTTCTTGACCTTGTCTGACTCGACCAAAGGTTGGCCCCGGACATATTTCCGTTTTATTTCATCCTCTCGACCAAAGGTTGGCCCCGGACATATTTCCGTTTTATTTCATCCTCTGTAAGCACAGGCATGGGCTCGATCTCGAGGAGTTGTCCAACAGTGATGTTGAGAACTTCAGCCTGCATTATATGGTCCTTGGTTATTACCACATTGCCCACCTCGGGAACATAAACTGTTTGCCCACAATAATATTGGGCGTCTACAGATCACACGTGTTGTTGGCACAACAAGCGAGGGATCGATTCGCCGCTGTTCTCCCAAATTGGGAATGGTTTTCCGCATTTTTGACAGCTGCTTGTTGTTTTCTCGATCCCGAGCTCGCCTCCTTACGTAGACGTGCTCGATTTAACTTCCCGATGTGGCGCTCATAGTCTGTGTCAACAGGCTTGGGAGCTGGTGGTTGAGCCATACGAATGAGGTGGTCAATCGCTTCCTCGTGCACTTTCTCCCTTGGTCATGTGGCGGTTTCGGTGCAAAATGGGCTTCCACCTCGGCCTTCGATATGGCTGCGTTTTCCTCCTTGGACTTGTCATAAGGCCTCAAGGAAGAGGCGTGAGGCTTGGACCATATTTATATCGCTTGCCTTCGCTGTACTTCTGTACTACCTCGACTCGTGCCGCCACGCACCATAGCTGCGGGTGTCTCTTCTGCGATTGCCGAGGCGGGCGGAGATGGCTGACGGGGCTGAGTTGGACGAGGAGGAGTGGCCTAAAGCTGTGCCGGACTTGGAGGAGGAGTGGCCTGAGGTTGTGCCGGACTTGGAGGAGGAGTGGACGTCTGACGCTGTGGTGGACTTGGAGGAGGAGGAGTGGCCTGACACTTTGCCGGACTTGGAGGAGGAGTGGCCTGACACTTTGCCGGACTTGGAGGAGGAGTGGCCTGACACTTTTCCGGACTTGGTGGACTTGCAGGAGCGGGAGTCTGCTGACTCGGTGGCGGACTTCGACGAGGAGTCGGCTGATGCGGTGTCGGTGGCCTTCGAAAGATGATGCAATCCTTTTTCCATAGGATGATACGATGTTTGGCCTCTCCGAGAAAGTGCTCGTCGTCACCTCCAGGAATGTCAAGCTGTAGCTCCGAATATGGGTCCACCACCTCATCAACCAAGACACGAGCATAGCCCGCTGGAATCGGGTTGCAATGGAAGGTTGCCTCGGGGGGATTTGTAAAAGCAACGGCGTCCGCCACCTTCATGGATATGTTCTTCATTTTGACGTGTAGCTCGCAGTTAGTGTTCTCCGTGATGTCATCCACGGGGTATCTATCCAGCATTTGTCGTCCGGGGCGGAACCCACGCTGCTTCTCAGCATGGATGGGGCGGTGCTATCCAATGCTGGATCATTCGCTAGCTGCTGCAGCTGCTGAGACCCCCTTTGCTGGGTAAGTGAGTCGATCTGCCTCGCTGCCGCTAGAATTTGACCGCCAATTCCGCTTGACTTGCTTCTAGGCCTTGAAGGCGTTCATAGTCCCGCTTCCTCCGCTCCTCCTCCATCTTCCTCTTCTTCTCCTCCGCAATCTTCTTTCTCGCACGGGTTCTCGTAGTCGGTGTTCCAATTAAAACCCCTCATACCACGGAATAGCGCCCTTGCCTCGTGTTCTTCCCGGGTGTTCAGGATTTCCTAGGGCACGCGTAAGCTCGTCGTTCTCTCTGTTGGGCTGGAACACCCCCGATCGTGCCTCTTCTATTGCAACAAGTATCGCATCGTCGGCTCCTTCAGACTTGCCCTCGTCGAAACATTGCCTGTCTTGGTCCAACTCCCCCATGCGCATAGAACCAAGTCCTGCACACTGGGGCCAGCTCTTAGTAACCGGAGTGACACCTGCATCCTCCATCTCTTTCTCAGACTTTTCCCACTTAGGCATTGCCACCGCATAGCCACCTGGCCCCAGCTTATGGAACTTATCCTTTTTTTTCGGAATTCTTCTTGTTTATTCTCGACCGTTCCTTAGCTAATTCCGAATCCTTGAATTTCACGAAATCATCCCAATGAGCACGTTGGTTCTCTAGTGTTCCCTCGAATACTGGAGTCTTCCTTCCTCCCTTGACGTACTTGTCCCATTCACGATTCTTGTGGTTCTTGAATGCAACCGCCATCTTCCTAAGAGTAGCGTCCTTGACTTTCTGCACATCTGCTTCTGTGAAATGATCTGGTAGGGTGAAATGTTCCATGAGAGTATCCCAAAGCAGATCTTTTTGTCTTTTGTCGACAAAAGTAACATTTGGATGTGGAGCAGCGTCCTTTTTGTCTTTTTGTCTTTTGTCTTTTGCTGGCTGTCTCCATTCTTGAAGGGAGATTGGGAGTTGGTCCTTCACAACAACTCCGCACTGACGAACGAACTTGTCCGCAATCTTCTTAGGCGCTAATGGTTCGCCATTAGGTCTGATTGCCTCGATATTGTACTTTACGCCCTCCTTCAACTTTTTGTTCGGGCCTCGTTTCGTCCTTTTGCCTGAAGATTTGCTCGATCCGGATGGTTGAAAGAACAAAGATCGATTCGTTAATATATCTTCAAGTCATTTAAAACATGTGATGATCACCAGATGCCTGCTTATATAAATATATATACCTCGCCGGTCTTTGTTGTTTCAAGATCAACATTTTCTTCGTCATCATCATAATCATAGTTCATGACTTCATCAATTCGGTCGTCGCGATCGAATATCATATCACCCTCTCCGGTGTTGTTTAGAAATTCGAGCCGTCATAATCTTCTTCATTCTCGATCATCATCCGCCCGTGAGGATGGCGTATCATATCGAACATGGCCTGTTCTCCCTCTCTGCCGGTATTGTCCGCCATAGCTTTTATTTAACTAATCCAAAAGAAATATAAAACAATTTAGTATTCAAATTACATCGTCCCGAATAATAGATATAATCTCGAATACATCATCTCGAATAATAGATATAATCTCGAAAACAACGTCTCGAATAATAGATATAATCTCGAATACATCGTCTCGAATAATAGATATAATCTCGAATACATCGTCTCGAATAATAGATATAATATCGAATACATCACTGGCTAGGTAGCTAATAAAGATCAAATACTACAGAAGAATCTAGGACACTCGCGGTTCCTGCGGCGCGGGCGGTTGACACCCAAAGAGAAGGAACCCTCACAGGATCATAGCTAAAGTGAGATCCCTGAAGAAACTGCCAGGTATTGGAGAACCTGCCGCCCTCTAACGCAACCATGTAGCGATGGACATGCTCGTCCTCCTCCCTGACACGGCGACGTACCACCTCCGGCTGGGCCGGCTCCCTCCGCGCCGAAACTGGCCCACGCGAACGCCACCAAACGAGATCAGGGTCGACGACGGGACCCGGGGCCGGGTTCCTCATCAAGCGGCGCCCCTCCAGGCAGCACCTCCCAGTGCCAGCCCGGCGGAGCCCAGTCCCGGACATGGGTCAGTCGGACATCGTCGTGGACGTGTCGACGGCGAGGATGCGGGTCGGGCATCGTCGTGAACAAATACTAGCTATATGCCCGCAAAAAGTAACATTTTTTAATGATTGGATTTTGATAACTAAAATTTCTAACATTTCTATATAACTAACATTTCTATAACATTTCTAACAATGCTATATATAACTAACATTTCTATAACATTTCTAATATTTCTATAACTAAAAAACAGAAAAAATTATAACATTTTTATATATATAACTAACATTTTTATAACTATTTCTATAACTAAAAACACAAAAATTTCTAACAATTCTAACTTTTTTATAACTATTTCTATAACTAAAAACAGAAAAATTTCTAACAATTCTAACATTTCTAACTATTCTAACAATTCTAACATTTCTAACTATTCTAACAATTCTAACATTTCTAACTATTTCTGAAAAACAGAAAAATTTCTAACAATTTCTAAAAACAGAAAAATTTCTAACTATTTGTATAACTAAAAACAAAAATGTATGTGTGTGTGTGTGTGCTGCGTTCACCGGGCGAGGCGAGGGACGACGGGGCGGCGACGAGTGCCAGCAGCGGGACGGCGACGGGCGCGCGAGGACGGGATGACGACGACGGGACAGGGATGGGCGGCGACGACGGGACGGGACGGACGGGCAGGCGGCGGCGATAATGACGGGACGTGAGGCGGCGCCGGCACGACGGGACGGGAAGACGCTGGACGGGCCGGACGGGCGGCGGTGACGACGGGACGACGGGGACGGGACGACGGCGGCAGCGACGACGGGACGGGCAGCGACGGGCGGCGACGAGGGATGGAGACGTACGAGGGCAGCGGGCGACGGTGCAGAGGAGAAGAAGCCAGATGAGAAACTGAAATTTTCGTAAGTGTTGTTTATATAGGAGGGGCCTTTAGTACCGGTTTGTGCCACCAACCGGTACTAAAGGCCAGTTTTGGCCAGCCCAAGCGGCGGGAAGCGACCCCTTTAGTACCGGGTGGTGGCACAAACCGGTACTAAAGGCCCCCCCTTTAGTACCGGTTTGTGCCACGACCCGTACTAAAGGGGTGCGCCAAGCAGTGCGGTGCCGCAAGTTTAGTCCCACCTCGCTAGCCGAGGGGCGACTGCACTGGTTTATAAACCCCGTGCGGTCGCTCTCTTGAGCTCCTCTCCAAAGCAGGCCCACTGGGCCTACGTGTTCTTTGTTGCCTCAGGCCCACTTGGCCTTTGCGGGCCTGCATCCTGGCCCAACAACAGGTTGGGTTTCTAGTCGTATGCAGGCCGCTCTGTCCTAGTAGGCCGGCTTTTTTTATTTTTTTTTGCTTTATTTATTTTTGTGTTGTTTTTTTGTGTATTTAGAGTTTCTTTGTGAATATTTTTGCTTTAGGTACAAAAAATTACAAACTTTCTGTTAGTGCCCGTAGTTTTCAAATTTGAATAGTTTAAATTTTGAATTATTTGAAATTAGTGTGAATCACTAGTTTGTGAATAACTTAACTTTAAAAATCAGTAAAGGCATGAAAGAATTTGTTTGCACATAAAATTTCTTCACGTTTCAAATGCCAAAACACATAACTACCCTAACTATTACAGAGATTCCCATCTGGGTGTGAAACACGTAAGAAAGTGATGATAGTGAAGCCGATCACATCCCGGATCTTTGGGTGTGAAACTTTTTCTTCAAGGTGTGTCCCTTTGCGCCAGTAACCATGGAAAATCTTCATCATTTAACGGGATGCTCGGGTCAATATTCACCGTGAATGGAGCAATTTCATCAAACTTTTCATAATCTTGACTTGTCTGTCTTGTCATCCACTCCCACGATGTTTCTCTTCCCGTAAAGAACTATGTGCCGCTTTGGCTCATCGTACGATGCATTCGCTTCCTTATCTTTTTTTCTTGGCTTGGTAGACATGTCCTTCACATAGAAAACCTGTGCCACATCATTGGCTAGGACGAATGGTCTGCTGCATACGCAAGATTGTTGAGATCCACTGTTGTCATTCCGCATCGCGGGTCTTCCGTTACCCGCCTCGTGTCATATTGACCCATTTGCACCAAAACAAAGGGACCTTTAAACCACGTCGATAGTCAAGTTCCCATATGTCCTGTATATAACCATAATATGTTTCCTTTCCCATCTTGGTTTCTGCATCAAAGCGGACACCACTATTTTGGTTGGTGCTCTTCTTATCTTGGGCGATCGTGTAAAATGTATTACCATTTATCTCGTACCCTTTGAAAGTCATTATATTCGAAGATGGTAATCGGGACAGCAAGTACAGGTCATCTTCAATAGAGGTGTCATGCATGGTACGTGGTTCTGCAACCAGCTGGTGAAACTCCTGGTTTGTTCACGTGTAATCCAGTCATCGACCGCTCCGGTGTTTGGAGCGTAGCAAATTCTTGTGTTCATCCATATACGGAGCCACCAAGGCGGAATTCTGTAGAACTGTGTAGTGTGCTTCAAAGGAGAGAATGTCCGTCCATACATATTATTTGTTCCTCCTAGCGTGCCTTTTTCCATCCAGTCTGCCCTTATGCCGCGATTCAGAACACCAATCGACTTAAGGTCAGGAATAAAGTCAATACAAAACTTAATGACCTCCTCATTTTGATGGCCCTTAGAGATGCTTCCTTCCGCCTAGCACGGTTATGAACATATTTCTTTAAGACTCCCATGAACCTCTCAAAGGGGAACATATTGTGTAGAAATACAGGACCCAAAACGTTAATCTCTTCAAGATAGGTGAACTAGGACGCGTGCGTCATGATGTTGAAGAAGGATGGTGGAACACCAACTCAAACCGACAAGACATTGCACCAAATCATTCTCAGAACCTTGGTATGATTTCTGGATTGATTACCTTCTCGAGAGATTGCATTGAGAAATGCACATAGCTTCACAATGGCTAATCGAACGCTTTTCGGTAGAAGCCCCTCAATGCAACCGGAAGCAGCTATGCGTCATAATCATGTGGCAGTCATGAGACTTTAGGTTCTGGAACTTTTTCTCTGCCATGTTTATTATTCCCTTTATATTCGACGAGAAGCCGACGGTACCTTAATATCGAAAGCAGGCATTCAAAGAAGATTTCCTTCTCTTCTTTGGTAAGAGCATAGCTTGCATGACCCTGATGTATGCCGTCTTCTCCGTGCATACGTTGCTGGTCCTCCCGTGCCTCAAGTGTATCTTTTGTCTTCCCATACACGCCCAAGAAGCCAAGAAGGGTCACGCAAAGATTCTTCGTCACGTGCATCATGTCGATTGCGGAGCGGACCTCTAGGTCTTTCCAATATGGCAGGTCCCAAAATATAGATTTCTTCTTCCACATGGGTGCGCGTCTCCGCCAGGACCCTTTCCAAATATCACCTTCAAATCCTTGACCATATCATGTACATCAGCACCAGTACGGTGGTGAGGCTTCGTCCGGTGATCCGCCTCACCTTTGAAATGCTTGCCTTTCTTTCTTACGGAATGCCTGCTCGGAAGAAATCGACGATGTCCCAGGTACACATTCTTCTTACAACTATTCAAATATATACTGTCGGTATCATCCAAACAGTGCGTGCATCCGCGGTATCCCTTGTTTGTCTGTCCTGAAAGGTTACTGAGAGCAGGACAATCATTGATGGTCATGAACAGCAACACCTTTAGGTCAAATTCTTCCCCCATGTGCTCATCCCACGCACGTACACCTGTTCCATTCCACAGTTGTAAGAGTTCTTCAACTAATGGCCTTAGGTACACATCAATGTCGTTGCCGGGTTGCTTAGGGCCTTGGATGAGCACTGGCATCATAATGAACTTCCGCTCCATGCACAACCAAGGAGGAAGGTTATACAAACATACAAATCCACAGGCCAGGTGCTATGGTTGCTGCTCTGCTCCCCAAAAGGATTAATGCCATCTGCGCTTAGACCAAACCATATGCTCCTTGCGTCATCTGCAAACTCCTTCCGTACTTTCTTTCGATTTTTCTCCACTGCGACCCGTCAGCGGGTACTCTCAACTTTCCGTCTTTCTTACGGTCTTCTCTGTGCCATCGCATCGCCTTGGCATGCTCTTTGTTTTGGAACAAACGTTTCAACCGTGGTATTATAGGAGAATACCACATCACCTTGGCAGGAATCTTCTTCTGGGCGCCGCCTCGACATCACCAGGTCATCGCGGCTGATCTTATAGCGGAATGCACCACATACCGGGCAAGCGTTCAAATCCTCGTACTCACCGCGGTAGAGGATGCAATCATTAGGGCATGCATGTATCTTCTGCACCTCTAACCCTAGAGGGCAGACAACCTTGTTTGCTTTGTATGTACTCTCGGGCAATTCGTTGTCCTTTGGAAGCACATCCTTTATCATTACCAGCAACTTTCCAAATCCCTTGTCAGATACACCATTCTCTGCCTTCCATTGCAGCAATTCCAGTGTGGTGCCCAGCTTTTTTCTTGTCACCTACGCAATTCGGGTACAACAATTTTTTGTGATCCTCTAACATGCGCTGCAACTTCTTCTTCTCCAAATCACTTGCGCAGTTTCTCTTTGCATCGGCAATTGCCCGACCTAGATCATCAACGGGCTCATCTGATGCCGCTTCTTCAGCTTCTTCCCGCATTGCCGGCTCAGCTTCTTCCCGCATTACCGGCTCAGCTTCTTCCCCCATTGTTGTATCATCGTATTCAGGGAACCCATGGCCAGGATAGCTGTCGCCGTCCTCTTCTTCTTCATTGTCTTCCATCATAACCCCTCATACTCCGTTCTTGGTCCAAACATTATAGTGGGGCATGAAACCGACTCAAACAGTGGACGTGAATGGTTCTTGACGTAGAGTAATTGCGACCATTCTTACAGCCAGCACATGGACAAGGCATAAAACCATCCGCCCGCTTGTTTGCCTCAGCCATAAGCGTAAAAGTATGCACACCCTCAATGAACTGGGAGAGCATCGGTCATCGTACATCCATTGCCGGCTCATCTTCATTACACAACACCGAATAGACCAAATTAATACAAGTTCATACATAAAGTTCATACAACACTTAAATGCAACAAACAAATAACTCTCTAGCTAAAGCATTTAAATGCAACAACAAATGCGATCAAGATCGCAACTAAGGTAACAATTGATCCAACAGCATAATGATACCAAGCCTCACTATCGATGGCATATTTTCTAATCTTTCTAATCTTCAAGCGCATTTTCTCCATCTTGATCTTGTGATCATCGGCGACATCGGCAACATGCAACTCCAATTCCATCTTCTCCCCTCAATTCTTTTCAATTTTTCTTTCAAGTACTCGTTTTCTCTTTCAACTAAATTTAACCTCTCGACAATAGGGTCGGTTGGAATTTCCGGTTCACATACCTCCTAGATAAAAATATCTATGTCAACTTGATGGGCATAATTTGTCATAAACATGAAATGCAACAAATAGTTTTCAAAGAGAATATACCACATCCGAATCATAACAAGGACGAGGGCCGACGGGGACGGATATCAAAACCATGGCACTATGTATAACAAACAACGTACGGGTAAGATAATTATACGAGTAACTATATATCCAAATCACACAAACATCAATTTTTTATATATAATTTCATGAACAAGAGGCTCACCACAAGGTGGTGCCGTGACAGAGACGGTCTTTGGCGATCGACGGTGGTTACGACGGAGATTTAGAAGGCACTAAGTAAAACACACCTACATATGCAAACTAAGTGTTATTTTGACCTCAAATTGCATATAAATCAAATACTACCACATATAATTCCTCCCAAATTACTAAAACCCACAATTAATCACTATATAAACCAATGCAAGAGCTAATCTAGCAATGAGAGATGAAAGGACAAAGTTGCTAACCTTGGTGATCATTTGAATGGATGGGGCCTGCAAATCTTGACAAATTTGGGGCAAATTTTGTGATGAACTCGAGAGGAAGAAGGGAAGAACAGAGGAGAGGGAGAGGGAAAGGGGAAGAACAGTGCGGGTGGGCCGAAGGGTTTATATAGGGCGACCTTTAGTACCGGTTCGTGCCACGAACCGGTACTAAAATCTTGGAAGGGCCCCACTCTGACAACATCCTGCCACCACTTTCTTTAGTACCGGTTCGTGGCATGAACCGGTGCTAAAGGTTCGCCACGAACCGGTACTAAAGAGCTCCTCCCGCCTAGCCGTTGGAACCGGCACTAATGGACACATCAGTGCCGGTTCTGTTACAAACCGGGACTAATGTGTCTCACATTTGACCCTTTTTCTACTAGTGGCCCTCCCCTCGCCCCTCTATTTATAGGGGAAAGGGCAAGGGGGCCGGCCCCCTCTAGATGAGATCTAGAGGGGGGGGGGGCGACCAAGGGAGGGGGCTTGCCCCCCAAGCAAGGGGCGCCCCACTAGGGTTTCCCAACCCTAGGCGCATGGGCCCAAAGGCGCCCAGCCCTCCAGGCTGGTTCCCTGCCCCTTACGGCCCATGAGGCCCTCCGAGAGAGGTGGCCCCTCCCGGTGGACCCCCGGAACCCCTCCGGTGGCCCCGGTACAATACCGATATGCCCCCGAAACTTTCCGGTGACCGTATGACAGCTTCCCATATATAAATCTTCACCTCCGGACCATTCCGGAGCTCCTCGTGACATCCGGGATCTCATACGGGACTCCGAACAACATTCAGTAATCACATACAAGTCTTCCTAATAACCCTAGCGTCACCGAACCTTAAGTGTGTAGACCCTACGGGTTCGGGAGATATGCAGACATGACCGAGACGGCTCTCCGGTCAATAACCAACAGCGGGATCTGGATACCCATGTTGGCTCCTACATACTCCTCGATGATCTCATCGGATGAACCACGATGTCGAGGATTCAAGCAACCCCGTATACTATTCCCTTTGTCGACGGTATGTTACTTGCGAGATTCGATCGTCGGTATCCCAATACCTCGTTCAATCTCGTTACCGGCAAGTCACTTTACTCGTACCGTAATGCATGATCCCGTGACCAGACACTTGGTCACATTGAGCTCATTATGATGATGCACTATCGAGTGGGCCCGGTGATACCTCTCCGTAATATGGAGTGACAAATCCCAGTCTCGATCCGTGTCAACCCAACAGACACTTTCGGAGATACCTGTAGTGCACCTTTATAGTCACCCAGTTACGTTGTGACGTTTGGTACATCCAAAGCACTCCTAAGGTATCCGGGAGTTACACGATCTCATGGTCTAAGGAAAAGATACTTGACATTAGAAAAGCTCTAGCAAAGCGAACTACGATCTTGTGCTATGCTTAGGATTGGGTCTTGTCCATCACATCATTCTCCTAATGATGTGATCCCGTTATCAACGACATCCAATGTCCATAGTCAGGAAACCATGACTATCTGTTGATCAACGAGCTAGTTAACTAGAGGCTCACTAGGGACATGTTGTGGTCTAAGTATTCACACGTGTATTATGATTTCCGGATAATACAATTATAGCATGAATAAAAGACAATTATCACAAACAAGGAAATATAATAATAATCCTTTTATTATTGCCTCTAGGGCATATTTCCAACATGAACTTCCCTGTAAGCTTCAGCCAGCTGAGCACTTGGCCTTCCATTCTATATATACATCCACTCTTCTTCTCTAAATTATTCACTCTTTTTCAGCATGCCTCCCCTCTACATACCACTCGGGTTTCTCCTCTTACACACTCCTCTTTGGTGCTTCTATGCAGCTGCATATGGAGACTCTCTTGCGGTAGGCCAAGCGCTCGCCGTTGGTGGCAAGCTTGTCTCAAGAAACGGCAAGTTCGCCCTCGGCTTCTTCCAGCCAGCAGCAAGCAACATTAGTAAGTCGTCCTACAATGCCACCTCCAGCTGGTATCTAGGCATATGGTTCAACAAGATCCCAGTTTTCACTACCGTGTGGATTGCTAATAGGGACCAGCCCATCACCAACCCCAGTGTCAACCTAACACAGCTCAAGATATCAAGCGATGGCAATCTTGTCATCGTAAACCATGCTGCCAAACCTGAATCCGTTGTTTGGTCCAGTCACGTTGTCAATAGGAAAACCAGTAGCAAAAACACCACCACCGCTAGTGCCATTGTTCTCTTGAACAGTGGAAACCTTGCCCTACTAGCAAATAGATAAGAGATGTTGTGGCAGAGGTTTGACTACCCAACAGATATCGGGCTTCCTGGCGCCAGGTTGGGCAGGAACAAGGTCACTGGTTTCAGTCACCAGTACATATCAAAAAAGAGTCTCATTGATCCGGGTTTTTGCTCATACAACATTGAACTAAAAGACACCAGCGGGATTGTCCTCATGCGCTGCAACAACCCCCTGGTAAAGTATCTGACTTATGCAACCACGGGATCATCATCTTTGATACCAATACTCAAGTCATTACTAGATTTGAATCCTCGGACCAAAGGTTTCATTAATCCAATATATGTCAATAACAACCAAGAGGAGTACTACACATACACTTTACTGGATGAATCATCAACTTCTATGTTTGTCTTGCTAGACATCTCTGGTCAGGTCAAGCTGAATATTTGGTCACAAGCCAACCAGTCTTGGCAAACCATATATTCCGAACTGCAGATCCTTGCAGTCCGCCTGCTACATGCGGACCTTTCACGGTCTGCAATGGCATTGGACATCCATCCTGTGACTGTATGGAGAGCTTCTCCCATAAGTCACCGCAAGATTGGGAGTTTGAGGATCGAACATGAGGATTCATCAGAAACACACCGTTACATTGTGGCACTAGTGGTAACAACAAAAACATGACAAGTTCATCAGACACGTTCCACCCCATTGCTTAAGTTCAATTGCCCTACAACCCGCAAATAATAGATGTTGCTACTACTCAGAGCAAATGTGAAGAAGCATGTCTCGGTTCCTGCTCCTGCACTGCTTATTCCTATAGCAATAGCAGATGCTCTGTCTGGCACGGGGAATTGTTTAGTATAAACCTGAATGATAGCAATGATAATAATTCTGAAGATGTTCTTTACCTTAGCCTTGGCACCAAAGATTTGCTGCCAAGTTCCAGAAAAAATAAAAGAAAACCAAACGTCGGAGTTGTTGCTGCTGCAATTATTATTGCTTTTGGGTTACTGATGCTCATGCTGTTGTTACTGATTTGGAGGAACAATTTCAAGTGGTGTGGTTTGCCTTTATACGGCAATCAAGGTAGTGCTGGTGGAATTATAGCCTTCAGATACACTGACTTAGTTAGTGCCACTAAAAACTTCTCAGAAAAGCTTGGAGGTGGTGGTTTTGGTTCTGTATACAAGGGAATGTTAAGTGACTCGACAATTACTATAGCAATGAAAATGCTTGATGGTGACCGCCGAGGAGAGAAGCAATTCAAGGCCGAGGTGAGCTCAATTGGACTGATCCAACACATAAATTGTTGGAAATATGCCCTAGAGGCAATAATAAAAGGATTATTATTGTATTTCTTGTTCATGATAATTGTCTTTTATTCATGCTATAATTGTATTATCCGGAAATCGTAATACACGTGTGAGTACATAGACTACAACATGTCCCTAGTGAGCCTCTAGTTGACTAGCTCGTTGATCAATAGATAGTCATGGTTTCTTGGCTATGGACATTGGATGTCATTGATAACGGGATCACATCATTAGGAGAATGATGTGATGGACAAGACCCAATCCTAAGCATAGCACAAGATCGTGTAGTTCGTTTTGCTAGAGCTTTTCCAATGCCAAGTATCTTTTCCTTAGACCATGAGATCGTGTAACTCCCGGATACCGTAGGTGTGCTTTGGGTGTACCAAACGTCACAACGTAACTGGGTGACTATAAAGGTGCACTACAGGTATCTCCAAATGTGTCTGTTGGGTTGACAGGGATCGAGATCGATTTTTCACTCCGTATTACGGAGAGGTATCACCGCCCACTCGGTAATGCATCATCATAATGAGCTCAAAGTGACCAAGTGTTTGGTCACGGGATCATGTATTACGGATGCAGTAAAGTGACTTGCCGGTAACGAGATTGAACGAGGTATTGGGATACCGACGATCGAATCTCGGGCAAGTAACATACCAGTTGACAAAGGGAACTGTATACGGGGTTGCTTGAATCCTCGACATCGTGGTTCATCCGATGAGATCATCGAGGAGCATGTGGGGCCAACATGGGTATCCAGATCCCGCTGTTGGTTATTGGCCGGAGATCTGTCTCGGTCATGTCTGCATGATTCCCGAACCCGTAGGGTCTACACACTTAAGGTTCGGTGACGCTAGGGTTATTAGGAAGACTTGTATGTGATTACCGAATGTTGTTCGGAGTCCTGGATAAGATCCTGGACGTCACGAGGAGTTCCGGAATGGTCCGGAGGTAAAGATTTATATATGGGAAGTTGTCATACGGTCACCGGAAAGTTTCGGGGGCATATCGGTATGGTACCGGGGCCACCGGAGGGATTCCGGGGGTCCACCGGGAGGGGCCACCTCTTCCGGAGGACCTTATGTGCTGTATGGAGAAGGGAACCAGCCCAAGTTGGCTGGGGCGTCTCAACCCCCTAGGGCCCATGCGCCTAGGGTTTGGGGGGAACCCTAGAGGGGGCACCCCCTTGCTTGGGGGGCAAGCCCCCCCTCCCCTTGGCCGCCGCCCCCCTTCTAGATCTCATCTAGAGGGGGCCGGCCCCCTTCCCTCTTCCCCTATAAATAGAGGGGCGAGGGGAGGGCTGCACACACAATCCAAGGCGCAGCCCCTCCCCTCCCCAACACCTCTCCTCCTCCGCGTGTGCTTGGCGAAGCCTGCCGAGAATCGCCACTCCATCACCACCACGCCGTCGTGCTGCTGTTGGAGCCTTCTTCCTCAACCTCTCCCTCCTCCTTGCTGGATCAAGGTGCGGGAGACGTCATCCGCTCTGTACGTGTGTTGAACGCGGAGGTGCTTTCCGTTCGGCACTTGGTCATCGGTGATTTGGATCACGACGAGTACGACTCCCTCAACCCCGTTCACTTAAACGCTTCCGCTCGCGATCTACAAAGGTATGTAGATGCACTCCTATCACTCGTTGCTAGATGAACTCATAGAAGGATCTTGGTGAAACCGTAGGAATTTTTTTATTTTCTGCAACGTTCCCCAACAGTGGCATCATGAGCTAGGTCTATGCGTAGTTCTCTATTGCACGAGTAGAACACAAATCTGTTGTGGCCGTAGATGTTGTCAACTTTATTGCCGTTACTAGTCTTATTTTGCTTCAGCGGTATTGTGGGATGAAGCGGCCCGAACCGACCTTACACGTACGCTTACGTGAGACAGGTTCCACCGACTGACATGCACTAGTTGCATAAGGTGGCTAGCGGGTGTCTGTCTCTCCCACTTTAGTTGGAGCGGATTCGACGAAAAGGGTCCTTATGAAGGGTAAATAGAAGTTGACAAATCACGTTGTGGTTTTTCGTAGGTAAGAAAACGTTCTTGCTAGAACCCTATTGCAGCCATGTAAAAGATGCAACAACAATTAGAGGACGTCTAACTTGTTTTTGCAGCAATTGCCTTGTGATGTGATATGGCCAAAAGTTGTGATGAATGATGAATGATATATTGTGATGTATGAGATCATGTTCTTGTAATAGGAATCACAACTTGCATGTCGATGAGTATGACAACCGGCAGGAGCCATAGGAGTTGTCTTAATTATTGTATGATCTGGGTGTCATTGATTCAACGCCATGTAATTACTTTGCTTTATTGCTGAACCGTTAGCTATAGTAGTAGAAGTAATAGTTGGCGAGCAACTTCATGGAGACACGATGATGGAGATCATGATGATGGATATCATGATGATGGAGATCATGGTGTCATGCCGGTGACAAGATGATCATGGAGCCCTGAAGATGGAGATCAAAGGAGCTATATGATATTGGCCATATCATGTCACTACTATATAATTGCATGTGATGTTTATTATGTTTATGCATCTTGTTTACTTAGAACGATGGTAGTAAATAAGATGATCCCTTATAATAATTTCCAGAAAGTGTTCTCACTAACTATGCGCCGTTGCTAAAGTTCGTCGTTTCGAAGCACCACGTGCTGATCGGGTGTGATAGATTCCTACGTTCACATACAACGGGTGTAAGACAGTTTTACACATGCAAAACACTTAGGTTAACTTGACGAGCCTAGCATGTACAGACATGGCCTTGGAACACAAGAGACCGAAAGGTCGAACGTGAGTCGTCTGGAAGATACGATCAACATGGAGATGTTCACCGATGATGACTAGTCCGTCTCACGTGATGATCGGACACGGCCTAGTCGACTCGGATCATGTAACACTTAGATGACTAGAGGGATGTCAAATCTGAGTGGGAGTTCATTAAAGAATTTAATGAGATGAACTTAGTCTAAAATCTTTGCAAAAATGTCTTGTAGATCAAATGGCCAACACTCATGTCAACATGAACTTCAACACGTTCCTAGAGAAAACCAAGCTGAAAGATGATGGCAGCAACTATTCGGACTGGGTCCTAACACGAGATCATCCTCATAGCAGCCAAGAAACAATACGTCCTAGAAGCACCGCTTAGGTGAAGCACCCATCCTGAGAACCAAGACGTTATGAACGCTTGGCAGTCTCGTCGATGATTACTCCCTCGTTCAGTGCGGCATGCTTTACAGCCTTAGAACCGGGGCTCCAAAAGCGCTTTTGAGCAACACGGAGCATATGAGATGTTCGAGGAGCTAAAATGGTTTTCCAAGCTCATGCCCGGTCGAGAGATATGAAGTCTCCGACAAGTTCTATAGTTGTAAGATGGAGGAAAATAGTTACATCGGTGAGCACATACTCAAAATGTCCGGGTTGCACAACCGCCTTTGTCCCAGGTGGACATTAACCTCCTGGACGAGGCGGTCATTGACAGAATCCTTGATCGCTCCCACCAAGCTACAAGAGCTTTGTGATGAACTACAATATGCAGGGGATGGTGAAAACTATTCCTGAAGTGTTATCAATGCTGAAGTCAGCAGAGGTAGAAATCAAGAAGGAACATCAAGTGTTAATGGTCAATAAAACCACTAAGTTCAAGAAGGGCAAGGGTAAGAAGAACTTCAAGAAGGACGGCAAGGATGTTGCCGCGCCCGGTAAGCCAGTTGCCGGGAAGAAGTCAAAGAATGGACCCAAGCCTGAGACTGAGTGCTTTTATTGCTAAGGGAAGGGTCACTGGAAGCGAAACTGCCCCAAATACTTAGCGGACAAGAAGGCCGGCAACACTAAAGGTATATTTGATATACATGTAATTGATGTGTACCTTACCAGTACTCGTAGTAACTCCTGGGTATTTGATACGGTGCCATTGCTCATATTTGTAACTCATGCAGGAGCTGCGGAATAAACGGAGATCGGCGAAGGGCGAGGTGACGATGCGCGTCGGGAATGGTTCCAAGGTCGATGTGATCGCCGTCAACGCTACCTCTACATTTACCTACGGATTAGTTTTAAACCTCAATAATTGTTATTTAGTGCCAAGTTTGAGCATGAACATTGTATCGTGATCTCGCTTAATACGAGATGGCTACTCATTTAAATCTGAGAATAATGGTTGTTCTATTTATATGAGAGATATGTTTTATGGTCATGCTCCGATGGTCAATGGTTTATTCTTAATGAATCTCGAACGTGATGTTACACATCTTATCTTATATTTACTAATTGGAGGCATCTTTCATGACCTCTCATTAATCCACATCATCAAAATTAATTTAGCCGTTAGATTGTAAAATTTACGATCAGGATAAAAGGAAAAGTAGTGTAACACAGATGATGTCTTGGTATAGAAAAACACATCTGGCACGTCTACGAGTTGTTACCGAGTTGGACTAGGGTTCACCTATTATAAATACCTCTTGTAAGCCGCCGTAAGGGATATGTTGCATTGAGGAAATTCCCCGGCGTTTGTAACCTCACCCCCGATATAGTGAAGTCTTGTCGGCCGGGCGCTGTGGTTTTTCCCCGCAAGGGTTTTCCACGTTAAAATCTCGTGTCCCTGTTGGTTGATTTCTTGGTTCATCGTTGTTTCTTGCTATCGCGTATAACAAGTGGTATCGAGCCACAGTTGCAGATTAGGGTTTTGCGATGGCATTGATGAAGTTTGATCTACCGATGCTTTGGACTACAAGACGAGATTCTCGCTGTGGCAAGTGAAGATGAGGCGTTTCGCCCTAGCTTCGGATCTGGATGAGGCGCTAGATGCGTTCGGTGAAAAGGCACCGAGCACGTGGACTGCCGAGGAGAAGCGCAAAGATCGTAAGGCTTTCTCTTTGATTCAACTTCATCTTTCTAATGATATCTTGCAAGAGGTGCCGGCAGAGAAATCCGCCGCTACCGTGGCTCAAGCCGAGTCGATCTGCATGTCTAAAGATCTTACCAAGAAGATGCACGTGAAGATGAAGTTGTTCATGCACAAACTCCAGGAGGGTGGTTCCGTGATGAACCACATATCGGTCTTCGTGGAGATCGTTGCCGACCTAGTGTCGATGGAGGTAAAATATGAGGATGAGGATCTAGCTCTTCTGCTGCTAGTTTCATTACCTAGTTCTTTTACAAATCTGCGAGATACCATATTATTGAGCCGTGATACACTAACCCTTGCGGAAGTATATGAGGCTCTCCAAACCAGGGAAAAGATGAAAGGTATGGTACAGTCTAACGATCGTCATCCAAGGGCGAAGCGTTGCGGGTTAAATGGCAGACCTGAGCAAAAGAACTATAACAACTACAACCGTGACAAGAGCAAGGACGGTCGAGGCCGTTCAAGTCTAGAGGCAAAGATAAGTTCTGCAGGTATTGTAAGAAAACTAATCATACCATTGATGATTGCTGGAAGTTGCGTAACAAGGAGAAAAGAAAGCGATGCGTATAAACCGAAAAATAAAACTGAAGGTGATGGTAACGCCTCTGTTGCAGCCGGTGGTGAAAGTTCTGATTCGGCGATGCTCTTGTTGTTCTTGCTGGTTGTGTTGTTGGTCGTGATGAATGGATTCTTGATTACGCATGCTCGTTTCATATTTGCAATCCTTGAGATTGGTTTAGTTCATATGAGCCTGTGCGAGTGGAGATGTCGTGCGTATGGGAGATGATAACCCACGTGAGATTGTGGGCGAGGCTCCGTTGAATCAAGACGCATGATGGTATGATCCGCACTTTGGACGGACGTGAGGCACATCCCAACCATGGCCGTAAATCTGATTTCCCTTAGCACACTTGATGTTGAGGGGTATAAGCACATCGGCTCAAACCGTGTGATGAAGGTATCAAAAGGTTCCCTTATTTACATGGTTGGTGATATGAATTCTGCTAAGTTATATGTCCTTAGAGGTAGTACTTTACATGGTTCGCTGTCTGCTACTATTTCGATAATGAACCAAGTAAGACTAACTGTGGCATATGCGTCTTGGACATATGAGTGAACTTGGTATGGCAGAATTGATGAAGAGGAACTGCTGCATGGCTGCACCATGAGTAAGACACCGCTCGTGAGCATTGCGTGTTTGGTAAGCACAAGAGAGTAAAATTCCCTACTTCTAAACATACCACAAAAGGTATACTTGATTATGTGCATGCTGATTTATGGGGCCGTCACGTAAGCCCTCACATGCCTTTGGTTCTCGCTACATGCTCACTATTATTGATGATTACTCTAGAAAAGTGTGGCCATATTTTCTGAAGAGTAAAGATGAAACTTTTGCTGCTTTTAGAGGATGGAAAATTATGATAGAGAAGCAAACTGAAAGGAAGGTTAAATTACTTCGTACTGACAATGGTGGTGAATTTCGTTCGCATGAGTTTGATGACTTCTGCAGGGAAGAAGGCATCGTGAGGCACCACACCATCCCATACACTCCGCAGCAGAATGGTGTAGCTGAGCGCATGAATAGAACCATCATCTCGAGAGCTCACTGCATGATATCAAACGCTAAGCTGAACAAGCGTTTTTGGGCTGAAGCAGCCTCCACCGCCTGCTACTTGATTAACAGGTCACCTTCTATTCCGCTTGATAAAAAACTCCCATTGAGGTATGGTCGTAAACCTGCTGATTATTCAGAGTTGAGAGTTTTTGGTTGCACCGCTTATGCTCATGTTGATAATGGAAAGCTAGAACCTAGAGCCATTAAGTGTATGTTTGTTGGATATGGTTCTCGAGTAAAGGGATATAAGTTATGGAATCCACGACCTTTGGAAAGTTTTTCATGAGCGAAGTGTTGTTTTCAATGAACCTGTTATGTTTAATGACAGTTTGCCTCTTGATGTTTACTTTGTTAGTTACGATGATGAGCAGGAGGAAATTAGCGTGCAGGTGGAGCACGTTGATAATAAAGAAAATGAAACTGAAACTGAAACTGAAAATATTGTTGATGATACTGTTCAGCACTCACCCATTGTCTTGCAGCCACAAAATCAGTCCATTGCTGCTCGGCGTACTCAGAGGAATTGTGGACCTCGTCCACGTTTAATTGAGGAGTGTGATATTGTTCACTATGCTTTTAATTGTGCTGAACAGGTGGAGAACAACAATGAGCCATCCACGTATTAATCAAGCAGTTGGTTACGGTGATCGCGAGAAGTGGGTCTCCGCTATGCAAGAGGAGATGCAATCACTTGAGAAAAATGGTACGTGGGATGTTGTTCGCTTGCCTAAGAAAAAGAAGACCGTTCGTTGTAAGTGGATCTTCAAGAGAAAGGCGGGTTTATCTCCTAGTGAGCCTCCAAGGTATAAGGCAAGGTTAGTTGCAAAAGGTTTCAGTCAAATGCCGTGTTGATTACAATGATGTTTTCTCTCCGGTTGTGAAGCATAGCTCTATTCGTACTTTCTTTGGTATTGTTGCTATGCATGATCTTGAGCTTGAGCAGTTAGATGTGAAGACTGCATTTTTACATGGAGAGTTGGAGGAGGAGATATACATGGACCAGCCGTAAGGGTTCATAGTGCACAGTAAAGAGGGCTTTGTGTGTAAGTTGAAAAGGTCCTTATATGGTTTGAAACAATCTCCTCGTCAATGGTATAAAAGGTTTGATTCATTTATGTTGTCACATGGCTTTAAGAGGTCTGAATTTGATAGCTGTGTGTACATTAAGTTTGTCGATGGATCACCTATATACTTGCTGCTATATGTTGATGACATGTTGATTGCTGCCAAAGGCAAGAAAGAAATCACTACATTGAAGAAATTGTTGAGTAGTGAGTTTGAGATGAAGGATCTTGGTGCTGCTAAGAAAATACTTGGTATGGAGATTGCTAGAGATAGAAATTCTGGCTTGTTATTTCTTAGTCAGCATAATTATATTAAGAAAGTTCTTCGTCGTTTTAACATGCATGATGCAAAGCCTGTTAGTACTCCCATTGCTCCTCATTTTAAATTGTCTCGCTTTACAATGTGCTAGTACGGATGAGGATTTTGAGTACATGTCTAGAGTGCCATATTCTAGTGCTGTTGGTTCTTTGATGTATGCCATGGTTTGCTCTCGTCCTGATTTATCATATGCTATGAGCTTGGTTAGTAGATACATGGCTAACCCTGGTAAAGAACATTGGAAAGCTGTTCAGTGGATTTTCAGGTACCTACGTGGCACATCCAATGCTTGCTTGAAGTTTGGCAAGACTGATGAGGGACTCGTTGGCTATGTGGATTCAGATTTTGCTGCCGATTTGGATAAGAGGAGGTCCCTCACAGGCTATGTGTTCACGGTAGGTGGTTGTGCTGTGAGTTGGAGGCGACGTTGCAGCCAGTTGTTGCCCTGTCTACCACTGAAGCAGAATATATGGCCATTGCTGAAGCATGCAAAGAGTCTGTTTGGCTGAAAGGTTTGTTTGCTGAGCTTTGTGGAGGTGATACTTGCATTAACCTGTTTTGTGATAGTCGAGTGCCATTTACCTTACTAAGGATCGGATGTTCCATGAGAGAACAAAGCACATTGACGTCAAATACCATTATGTGCGTGATGTTGTTGCACAAGGTAAGCTGAAGGTATGCAAAATCAGCACTCATGATAATCCTGCTGATATGATGACAAAGCCAGTTCCTGTTACTAAGTTTGAGCTTTGCTCGAACTTAGTTGGTATCACTGTTCTAGCCCAAGAGGCTATTTGGCGCCGAAAGTGTTTTCTTTGTTGTTTCAGGGTGAAGGTTCTCGTTCATGCTACAAGAGGGAATTTGGCTCAAGGTGGAGTGTTATTTTTGTGGTGATCCAAATTCCTAGAAGAAATAAAGATAAAGGCAACTTCGGCCCGAGCGAAGCGAGGCCGTACGGTACGAGTTGTTACCGAGTTGGACTAGGGTTCACCTATTATAAATACCTCTTGTAAGCCGCCGTAAGGGATATGTTGCATTGAGGAAATTCCCCGGCGTTTGTAACCTCACCCCCGATATAGTGAAGTCTTGCTGGCTGGCGTCCGTGGTTTTTCCCGCAAGGGTTTTCCACGTTAAAATCTCGTGTCCCTGTTGGTTGATTTCTTGGTTCATCGTTGTTTCTTGCTATCGCGTATAACAAATAAAAAGAAATCCTTGCGTAAAAATAATCCTATAAAAAAACGAATCTGACACATCCACGTCTAACCAGCGTTTAAAAGAAAACAAGGAAAGCTTTTTTAGGGACAAACAAGGTAAGCTCGATGTACAAAATAAAAGGAAATCCTCACGTATTAAAAAGGTAAGTCTCCATGCATCTGACACATCTAGGTCCAACATTAGTGAAAAAAGCAAGAAAAGCGTCACGTTCAAAATAACAGGAAAGCCTTGCGTAAAAAAAGTCATATAGAAAAACGAATCTGACACGTCTAAGTCCAACGATAGTGAAAAACAAATAAGGAAAGCTTTTTTTAGGGGACAAACAAGGAAAGCTGGATGTACAAAATAAAAGGAAATCCTCACGTATTAAAAAGGTAAGTCGCCATGCATCTGACACGTCTAGGTCCAACATTAGTGAAAAAAGCAAGGAAAGCATCACGTGCAAAATAAAAGGAAAGCCTTGCGTAAAAGAAGTCATATAGAAAAAAACAAATCTGACACGTCTAAGTCCAACGATAGTGAAAAACAAACAAGAAAAGCTTTTTTTAGGGGACAAACAAGGAAAGCTGGATGTACAAAATAAAAGTAAATCCTCACGTAAAAGAAAGGTAAGTCTCCACCCGGTCAAACAAATTAAGAAAGAAAGCCCCCGTTAAAAATTTCATGGCCTCTCATTAATTCACCGCATCAAAATAATTCATACCCCTACAAAAAATCAAATTTAGTTTTATTAAATATGTTAGATTGTCTCATGTAAAATTTAAGATCAGGATAGAAGAAAACTTCACCCGCAATAAAAAAGGATAGAAGAAAACTTGCATAGCGCAGATTATCATATCTGATAC
Source organism: Aegilops bicornis (assembly GCA_021605145.1). Classification (NCBI taxonomy): domain Eukaryota; kingdom Viridiplantae; phylum Streptophyta; class Magnoliopsida; order Poales; family Poaceae; genus Aegilops; species Aegilops bicornis. The sequence goes on along the minus strand of CM038673.1, from coordinate 61,027,863 downwards.
AAACACACATTCAAGTCCAATGTAACTAAAATAAAAAAAAGTCTCACATAAAAACAAAGAAAAAGGAAATTCTCACATAAAACAAACAATTCTCACGTAAAACAAACAAGGAAAGCCTACGCCTGTACCATAGATTAAGAAGGAAAGCCCCCGTTAAAAACTCCAACGATGTCAAGGGTATAAAAAATCAACGATCTGCTGATAGCCCGTGAAATAAAAGTAAGCCTCCATCAATCAAATTTTCTTTCGATTGAAATCTCTGTGGACTCCTCCGTATGATCGCTGCCTCCTTCTCTGCTTTGAACCTACTGTCCTACCTATGGCCGGCGGTGTGTGGAGCTGGTCGTGGAGTAGATGACACCGGCTGCATTCGGAAAGGAAAGAACCTAGAAAGCCGGATCAGAAGTAAGTTAGATGTTATTTTCGTTATTTTATTTTGAGGAATCAGAGAATCAGACTATAGTTGTGATTTGCTGGGTTGGACACGTTGGGCTACTTAATTTATGAATAATCCATCACATTATGCTTCCGATATATACTTTGTAGTACTACTATTTTATGGGTGTCCTTACATAAAAAGAAATGTAAGACACAACATTACAAACATTTTTTTCCATTATATTAGAAAACAAAGGATATCCATGTGATCAAAGAAAATTCATATCTATTTTGCAGCTCCGTAACTTCTTTTTTGTAATTTAAATCCAGTTAGAATTTGTACTGATTTGCTTACTGCTCCTAATAAACAATCTCAGCAAGGGACCATGCGTTCTGCAAGGGGAGACCAATCATCCTTGCTAATTAATTGTCAGGATCGCATGTGGATGAGTGCTTCTTGCATGACAAACATAAATAACACTGGATGGACCGGCTCGCCGAGCTACTCCTGTACATTGTCTGGCACTGGCTGCATCCGATATCACCAGATGCAAGGTAGTGCTGTCATGGAAGTTTAGTCGAGATGCTAAATCAACATAGTCGGCCTCTATTATTGTTATTATGCACACACATAATTTTATTCTCTGGACAGATATACTACTTTGGCTAACATGCATGCTTGCGGTTGATAAATTACATGTGGATTCACATGATTCTTCACAGGTGCACATTGTTAATGCGTATTGTTTGCGTATATAGTAGATCAATGCATGTCTTTTTTTTCCCGCCTCATAAGTAAGAAAACATATAGCTAATGAAATATCTTTTAGTACACACAAATTTCTACAGTAATAAAACAATGTGGATGTCATGCACCACAAAGATCTCATATAAACCAAGGATTATGTATGTGATATACATATGTGTATTAGGGATAAAAAGTACTATTAACATTCAGGCACATTTATCTTAAAAGAAATTCTTTAAGATTTTTTAACACGAACAAAAGCTTGAAATCAGAATAATTCATAGCAACTTATTAATGTTTCTGTCCAACAATTATAATTCGTACCAACTTTGTCATATTTAATATTAAATGGGCTAGCCCGTGTAGATGCACGGGTTGACGACTAGTATTCATAGTGTGAATACCAAAAGATGTAAAGTTGATAACGATAGTCCCACATACTTGTGACACTGCCGCCTTGGTCACATTGGTGTCAAGCGCATGAAGAAGCTCCATGCTGATGGACTTTTAGAGTCTCTCGATTATGAATCATTTGACACATGCGAACCATGCCTTATGGGCAAAATGACCAAGACTCCGTTCTCCGGAACAATGGAGCGAGCAACCAACTTATTGAAATCATACATACCGATGTGTGCGGTCCAATGAGCGTTGAGGCTCGCGGAGGATATCGTTATGTTCTCACTCTCACTGATGACTTGAGTAGATATGGGTATGTCTACTTGATGAAACACAAGTCTGAGACCTTTGAAAAGTTCAAGGAATTTCAGAATGAGGTAGAGAATCAACGTGACCGAAAAATAAAGTTCTTACGATCAGATCGTGGAGGAGAATATTTAAGTCACGAATTTGGTACACACTTAAGGAAATGTGGAATCGTTTCACAACTCACGCCGCTGGAACACCTTAAGCGTAACGGTGTGTCCGAACATCGTGTCGCACTCTATTGGATATGGTGCGATCTATGATGTCTCTTACTGATTTACCGCTATCATTTTGGGGATACGCTCTAGAGACAGCTACATTCACTTTAAATAGGGCACCGTCTAAATCCGTTGAGACGACACCGTATGAATTATGGTTTGGGAAGAAACCTAAGCTGTCATTTCTAAAAGTTTGGGGATGCGATGCTTATGTCAAGAAACTTCAACCTGAAAAGCTCGAACCCAAGTCGGAAAAATGCGTCTTCATAGGATACCCTAAGGAAACCATTGGGTATACCTTCTACCTTAGATCCGAAGGCAAGATCTTTGTTGCCAAGAACGGATCCTTTACGGAAAAGAGTTTCTCTCGAAAGGAGTAAGTGGGAGGAAAGTAGAACTTCGATGAAGTACTACCTCTTGAACCGGAAAGTAGTGCAGCTCAGAAAATGTTCTGTGGTGCCTACACCGGCGGAGAGGAAATTAATGATGATGATCAAGGTACTTCGGATCAAGTTGCTACTGAACTCAGAGGGTCCATAAGGACACGTTCCACACCAGAATGGTATGGCAACCCTATCCTGGAAATCATGTTGTTAGACAATGGTGAACCTTCGAACTATGAAGAAGCGATGGCGGGCCCAGATTCCAACAAATGGCTTGAAGCCATGCAATCCGAGATAGGATCCATGTATGAAAACAAAGTATGGACTTTGACAGACTTGCCCGATGATCGGCGAGCGATAGAAAACAAATGGATCTTTAAGAAGAAGACGGACGCAGATGGTAATGTTACCATCTATAAAGCTCGACTTGTTGCTAAAGGTTATCGGCAAGTTCAAGGGGTTGAGTACAATGAGACTTTCTCTCCCGTAGCGAAGCTGTAGTCCGTCCGAATCATGTTAGCAATTGCCGCATACTATGATTATGAGATATGGCAAATGGACGTCAAAACGGCATTCCTTAACGGCTATCTTAAGGAAGAACTGTATATGATGCAGCCGGAAGGTTTTGTCGACCCTAAGAATGCTAACAAGGTATGCAAGCTCCAGCGATCCATTTATGGGCTGGTGCAAGCATCTCGGAGTTGGAACATTCGCTTTGATGAGATGATCAAAGCGTTTGGGTTTATCTTGAGACTTATGGAGAAGCCTGCGTTTACAAGAAAGTGAGTGGGAGCTCTGTAGCATTTCTCATATTATATGTAGATGACATACTTTTGATGGGAAATGATATAGAACTTTTGGACAGCATTAAGGCCTACTTGAATAAGAGTTTTTCAATGAAGGACCTTGGAGAAGCTGCTTATATATTAGGCATCAAGATCTGTAGAGATAGATCGAGACGCCTCATAGGTCTTTCACAAAGCACATACCTTGATAAGATATTGAATAAGTTCAAAATGGATCAGTCCAAGAATGGGTTCTTGCTAGATTACAAGGTGTGAAATTGAGCTCGGCTCAATGTCCCACCACGGCAGAAGATAAAGAAGAGATGAGTGTCATCCCTATGCTTCACCATAGGATCTATTATGTATGCCATGCTGTGTACCGGACCTGATGTAAACCTTGCCGTAAGTTTGGTAGGAAGATACCAAAGTAATCCCGGCAAGGAACACGGGACAGCGGTCAAGTATATCCTGAAGTACCGAAAGGACTAAGGACATGTTTCTCGTTTATGGAGGTGACGAAGAGCTCGTCAGAAGGGTTACGTCGACGCTAGCTTCGACACAGATGTGGATGACTCTAAGTCACAAACCGGATACATGTATATGTTGAATGGTGGAGCAGTAAGCTGGTGCAGCTGCAAGCAGAGCGTCGTGGCAGGATCTACATGTGAAGCGGAGTACATGGCAGCCTCGAAGGCAGCGCAAGAAGCGATTTGGGTGAAGGAGTTCATCACCGACCTATGAGTCATACCCAATGCGTCGGGGCCGATCAAACTCTTCTGTGACAACACTGGAGCTATTGCACTTGCCAAGGAGCCCAGGTTTCACAAGAAGACCGAGCACATCAAGCGTCGCTTCAACTCCATTCGTGAAAATGTTCAAGATGGAGACATAGAAATTTGAAAAGTGCATACAGATCTGAATGTCGCAAATTCGTTGACTAAACCTCTTCCGCGAGCAAAACATGATCAACACCAGAACTCTATGGGTGTTCGATTCATCACAATGTAACTAGATTATTGACTCTAGTGCAAGTGGGAGACTGTTGGAAATATGCCCTAGAGGCAATAATAAAAGGATTATTATTGTATTTCTTGTTCATGATAATTGTCTTTTATTCATGCTATAATTGTATTATCTGGAAATCGTAATACACGTGTGAATACATAGACTACGACATGTCCCTAGTGAGCCTCTAGTTGACTAGCTCGTTGATCAATAGATAGTCATGGTTTCCTGGCTATGGACATTGGATGTCATTGATAACGGGATCACATCATTAGGGGAATGATGTGATGGACAAGACCCAATCCTAAGCATAGCACAAGATCGTGTAGTTCGTTTTGCTAGAGCTTTTCCAATGTGAAGTATCTTTTCCTTAGACCATGAGATCGTGTAACTCCCGGATACCGTAGGTGTGCTTTGGGTGTACCAAATGTCACAACGTAACTGGGTGACTATAAAGGTGCACTACAGGTATCTCCGAAAGTGTCTGTTGGGTTGACACGGATCGGGACTGGGATTTGTCACTCTGTATTATGGAGAGGTATCACTGGGCCCACTCGGTAATGCATCATCATAATGAGCTCAAAGTGACCAAGTGTTTGGTCACGGGATCATGTATTACGGTACGAGTAAAGTGACTTGCCGGTAACGAGATTGAACAAGGTATTGGGATACCGACGATCGAATCTCGGGCAAGTAACATACCGATTGACAAAGGGAATTGTATACGGGGTTGCTTGCCTCGACATCGTGGTTCATCCGATGAGATCATCGAGGAGCATGTGGGAGCCAACATGGGTATCTAGATCCCGTTGTTGGTTATTGGCCGGAGAGCTGTCTCGGTCATGTCTGCATGATTCCCGAACCCGTAGGGTCTACACACTTAAGGTTCGGTGACGCTAGGGTTATTAGGAAGACTTGTATGTGATTACCGGATGTTGTTCGGAGTCCCGGATAAGATCCCGGACGTCACGACGAGTTCCGGAATGGTCCGGAGGTAAAGATTTATATATGGGAAGTTGTCATACGGTCACCGAAAAGTTTCGGGGGCATATCGGTATTGTACCGGGGCCACCGGAGGGGTTCCGGGGTCCACCGGGAGGGGCCACCTCTTCCGGAGGACCTTATGGGCTGTATGGAGAAGGGAACCAGCCCAAGTGGGCTGGGGCGCCTCAACCCCCTAGGGCCCATGCGCCTAGGGTTTGGGGGGGAACGCTAGAGGGGGCACTCCCTTGCTTGGGGGGCAAGCCCCCCTCCCCTTGGCTGCCGCCCCCCCCCCCTTCTAGATCTCATCTAGAGGGGTCCGGCCCCCTTCCCCCTTCCCCTATAAATAGAGGGGCGAGGGGAGGGCTGCACACACAATCCAAGGCGCAGCCCTCCCTCCCAACACCTCTCCTCCTCCCGCGTGTGCTTGGCGAAGCCTGCCGAGAATCGCCACTCCATCACCACCACGCCGTCGTGCTTTGTTGGAGCCTTCTTCCTCAACCTCTCCCTCCTGCTTGCTGGATCAAGGTGCGGGAGACGTCATCCGCTCCGTACGTGTGTTGAAGCGGAGGTGCTGACCGTTCGGCACTTGGTCATCGGTGATTTGGATCACGACGAGTACGACTACCTCAACCCCGTTCACTTGAACGCTTCCGCTCGTGATCTACAAAGGTATGTAGATGGACTCCTATCACTCATTGCTAGATGAACTCATAGACGGATCTTGGTGAAACCGTAGGAATTTTTTTATTTTCTGCAACGTTCCCCAACATAAATCTAGTCAAATTGATTGGTTTCTGCTGTGAAGGCGACCACAGATTACTTGTGTATGAATACATGTTTAATGGATCTCTTGATGGTCATCTATTTAAGAAGAGCAATGTTGATGCTGCCATCCTAAGTTGGAAGACCAGATATCAGATAACCCTAGGCGTTGCTAGAGGATTATCATACTTGCATCAGAGTTGTCGTGAGTGCATCATACACTGCGATATTAAGCTAGAGAACATACTTCTGGATGCATCATTTGTTCCTAAAGTTGCAGACTTTGGGCTGGCAACATTTGTGGGAAGGGATTTCAGCAGAATTTTGACTTCATTCAGAGGAACTGCAGGTTATCTTGCACCAGAGTGGCTTACCGGAGTGGCAATCACACCTAAAGTTGACGTTTATAGCTTCGGCATGGTTCTGTTGGAAGTCATATCTGGAAGGACGAATTCCTCGCCTGAAGAATCATACAACACTAGCAGCAGCAGTAACTAGAATGTTATATATTTCCCTGCTCAAGCCATCAGCAAGCTTCACGGCGGAGATTTGAAGAGTTTGGTGGATCCACAGTTACATGGTGAGTTCAACTTGGAAGAGGCTGAAAGGGTTTGCAAAGTTGCAGGTTGGTGCATCCAAGATAATGAGTTGGATCGGCCGAAAATGGGTGAAGTGGTCTGGGTTCTCGAGGGTCAACAGGAGATTGATGTGCCCCCGACGCCAAGATTTCTTGAAGCTGTAACGGAAAAATCTGGTGCTCCAACTTTAATGTAATAAAAATTTGTAGTTGATATTAGTAGTCTTTGTTAATTTTAGCAATTTTCTTAAAGTTGTATTGTTGAGAGGAAGGAATAAAGGAAGGCAAGCTTGCAGTTGCTAATTAGATGTCTCTTAATTTAGGTGTTTTAATGCCAATTTTATATGGTAAATAATCATTGTAGCAAAATATGGCAAAGATAGAAATATGTGCATGGTTTGTTCTTTTCCGAGCCAGGATGGGAACTTCAGAACTTCTAGTTGCAGTGCAGGAATAGGTTACTATTGGCATACTTAGACAAGATGCTAGCTAGGGTTAAATAATTGTTTTCAAACTGCAACATTTTCTGCAGTTCTACGAGTAGGTATTCTCAAACAGACCTGAAAGTTGTGGGTGGATATGATACAGAGACCTCATCCGCTGTATAATCGCCCGATATTTTCATATTTCTATGCGATTTGTACAATCCTTGTTGAGCCAATCATGGAATCTTGGATTTCAATGTTGTGCTTGTCCTTTGTCGGGTGCCAGCTGAACCGACCCTAGCATATTCTCCTGTGACCCTGGCATAGCTACGATCACGAACAAGGTAACAATCTTCATGCTGCAAGTTTGTTTGTGAAGTGTCTTCCGCATAGGTTGTGAGTTGGAATCCTAGCTGAAATGACACCAGTAGGATATGTCTATGTGAGTCCTAAGTGTACCCTAGGCTTCAGTAAGGTGACTATAGCCCCCCCGCCCCACGCACATTTATGTAAGTACTCCTTCCAGATATGATCTCCAACAGAATTTGCTTCAGTAAGGAATAGGTTGGGTGCGGAAAATTATGATTTATGTAAATATAGAGGACATCCCTTTGCATACAAACTGATGGGTTAAAAAATAAAGTATCAATAAATCTCCGCTACTTCATGAACTTGCAATGTTAATTTTTTTCTCATAAGGTAGAAATTTCTTCTGCATATCATCTTTTTCTCTATAATTACGGCCTTTTATATATGTTCTCATCCGTATCTTTTTTATTTATTTCAGGCACTGAGACCATGATGCCAACTTTTTTGCGCTTAATTAGCAGGTTTTCTAGATGTACTTATTATTTCCTGTTTGGTTGTCATCTCTTCAGTCTCATTTTCTGTGATTCTCGAGATACATTTATTATCTATTCAGTTGAACGAGGAAGCTGCTTCCTCGGACTGGACCAAGTCAAGAGGTCATGCTGAAAAATATTTGAAGATGTACAAGGCACAAAAGTTGAACTTGGTCCAGATGATGATGGCCAAGCAAGATCTTTTTCAGGGAAATATCAAGGTGATGGCTATACCAGAATGCCATGCCCGTGGAAGTATCACAAAGAGCCTGATCCTGGTGCTGGTTGAGGGAGTCCTGGATTAGGGGGTATCCGGACAGCCGAACTGTATACATCGTCCGGACAATTGAAGCGTGAAGATACAAGACTCAAGACTTTGACCCGTGTCCGGATGGGACTTTCCTTGGCGTGGAAGGCAAGCTTGGCGATCCGGATATTATATTTTCTTCCTTGTAACCGACTCCATGTAAACCCTAGCCCTCTCCGGTGCCTATATAAACCGGAGAGGTTGGTCCTTAGAAGGCCGATCACAATTACAATCATACCATCATAGGCTAGCTTCTAGGGTTTAGCCTCTACGATCTCGTGGTAGATCTACTCTTCTACTGTCCATATATTCAATATTAATCAAGCAGGAAGTAGGATTTTACCTCCATCGAGAGGGCCCGAACCTGGGTAATCATCTGTGTCCCTTGCTTCCTGTTACCATCAGCCTAGACGCATAGATCAGGACCCCCTACCCAAGATCCGCCGGTTTTGACACCAACACTGGTGCTTTCATTGAGAGTTCCTCTGTGTCGTCATTACAGGGCTCGATGGCTCCTCCAGTCATCATAAATAACACGATCCCGGGTGAGACCTTTCTCCCTGGAAAGATCTTCGTGTTCGGCGGCTTCGCCCTGCGGGCCAACTCGCTTGGCCATCTGGAGCAGATCGAAAGCTACGCCCCTGGCCACCAGATCAGGTTCAGAAACCTGAACTACACGGCGGACATTCGCGGAGACTTGATCTTCGACGGATTCGGACCTATGCCAGGAGCGTCGGACAGTCACAACGAGCATGACTTAGACCTGCTGTCGGACAAAGCTCGGGGTATCACCCCCGCAGTAGCCCTGGACCTAAAGCCGAGCAGGCTGCACTGCCTAAAGACGAAGGGATGGACCCCGCCCCGTAGGTCGTGCACTCATCGGCGATGGAGCCGAACACGGGTCTTACCTCTGTGGTGACCTGTGACTCCGGACCCCTGGATTCGTATCCGGACGTGGGTTCCAGTCCGCGCACTCCCGAGCCAGCCGAGCCAGGTTGGGCTCCGATAATGGAGTTCACCGCTGCGGATATCTTCCAGCAGTCGCCCTTTGGCGACATGCTAGACTCATTAAAGTCTCTCTCTTTGTCAGGAGGCTCGCGGCCAAACTATGTCCGGCTCGAGTGGGAGGCAGGCGGTGAAGGAATTCGTTACCCACCCACCACCCACTTCATTGCCACGGTCGATGATTTAACCGAGGTACCGGACTTCGACTCCGAAGACATCGACGGTATAGACGATGATGCAGGAGAAGAACATGAACCACCGCTCACTGGGCGGTGGACAGCCACCTCTTCCTATGATATATATATATATATATATATATATATATATATATATATATATATATATATATATATATATATATATATATATATATATATATGGTGGACACTCGAAGGAAACAAATGGCGATGAGGCAACGGAGGATAAAACCTCGTGGAAAAAAGCAAAGAATGGGCGTCGTCGCCACTCCAAGCCCCGCCACAGCAATACCGCCCAGAGACGAAAAGAATCCGAATGGTGCGAAGAAGAATACAACCCTGATCAGCCCGCCTTGAGCATGCCGAGCAGGAGGATGAGCAGGTCACCCCGTAAGAACAGCGACGGACGAATACCGGAGGAGGACAGCTACATGCCCCCCTCGAAGGCGAGATTAGCCTCGGCGGCAGCGAGTTCAGCGTGCTCGAGGATCCCGTAGAGCAGGAGCGCTTCAAGCGCCGGCTTATAGCCACTGCGAGGAGCCTGAAAAAGAAGCAGCAGCAACTCCAAGCTGATCAAGACCTGCTCACAGATAGATGGACTGAAGTCCTGGCAGCCAAGGAATATGGACTCGAGCGCCATACGGCTGACCGACCACCTCGTGGCCGGGATAAAACGGCATATCAGTCCGCATACCAGCCAACACCCCCACGCCAACATACTACGGCCCGGGGCAACAAAACAGAACAGCCAAGATCGATCTATGGATCGCGGGGGCGCGCCTCGGCACGCGACGACGACCGTCACGCCGGATACACCTTCAGCAAGTCCGGCCAGGCCGAATATAGCCACCCAGAGCAATTCGACCTGTGTAGCCACATAGCCCGGCACAGAGGCGTCGCGCACCCCCTCTGCTTCACTGACGAAGTAATGGATCATGAATTCCCAGAAGGGTTCAAACCCATAAACATCGAATCATACGATGGCACAATAGACCCCGCAGTATGGATCAAAGATTTCGTTCTCCACATTCACATGGCCCGCAGAGACGATCTACATGCCATCAAGTATCTTCCCCTTAAGCTCAAAGGACCAGCCCAGCACTGGCTAAATAGCCTGGCAGCAAATTCCATTGGCAGTTGGGAAAACCTGGAAGACGCATTCCTCGACAACTTCCAGGGCACATATGTGCGACCACGAGACGCCGATGACCTGAGCCACATTACTCAACAACCCGGAGAGTCAGCCAGGAAATTCTGTACTCGGTTCTTAACTAAAAAGAACCAAATAGTCGACTGTCCAGATGCCGAAGCCCTGGTGGCTTTTAAGCATAATATCCATGACGAGTGGATCGCTCGACACCTCGGCCAGGAAAAACACAAATCCATGGCAGCTCTCACAACACCAATGACCCGCTTTTGCGCGGGCGAGGACAGCTGGTTGGCTCGCAGCAGCACTACACCACATTCTGGCACTTCGGATGGCCGCGACAATAACGGCAAGCCACAGCGTAATAGACATAAGCGACGAAACAACGGCGACATCACTGAAGACACGTCAGTCAACGCCGGATTCAGCGGATCCAAGCCCGGTCAGCGGAAGAAGCCGTTCAAAAGAAATAATCAGGGACCGTCCGATGCGGACCGCATCTTTGGGCGCTCGTGCCAAATTCATGGCACCCCGGACAAGCCAGCCAACCACACCAATAGAGATTGCTGGGTATTCAAACAGGCCGGCAAGATAAACGACGAAGACAAGGACAAGGGGCTGCACAGCAACGATGACGAGGATCCCCGACGTCCGAACACGGGGGAGGGGGGGGGACAGAAGAAATTCCCCCCCCCCCCCAGGTGAAAACGGTCAACATGATCTACGCCACGCACATCCCCAAGCGGGAATGGAAGCGGGCACTACGGGACGTCTATGCGATGGAGCCAGTCGCCCCAAAATTCAACCCATGGTCAGCTTGTCCGATCACCTTTGATCGTAGGGATCACCCTACTAGCATCCGTCACGGCGGCTCGGCCGCATTGGTCCTAGACCCAATCATCGATGGATTCCACCTCACGCGCGTCCTTATGGACGGTGGTAGTAGCCTGAACCTGCTTTATCAGGACACAGTGCGCAAAATGGGCATTGACCCTTCAAGGATCAAGGCCACCAAAACCACCTTTAAAGGTGTGATTCCAGGAGTAGAGGTCCGTTGCACGGGCTCTATAACATTGGAAGTGGTCTTCGGATCTCCGGATAACTTCCTAAGCGAAGAGTTAATCTTCGATATCGTCCCTTTTCGCAGTGGTTACCACGCACTGCTCGGACGAACCGCATTCGCTAGAATCAATGCGGTACCACACTACGCATACCTCAAGCTCAAGATGCCAGGACCACGTGGGGTCATAACAGTGAATGGAAATATGGACCGCTCTCTCCGAACAGAAGAGCATACTGCAGCCCTCGCGGCGGAAGTACAATGCAGCCTCCTCCGACAAACCAATCCGGCGACAACAAGTCCAAGCACCGTCAAGAGAGTCCGGAGCACCCCGCAACAGGATCATCAGGCACGCCAAGAGCGCGACTAGCAGTCCGGCCTCCGCTTAAGCCCCATCAAAGCAGCATTCGTGCCACGCGTACACAATTACGCACTCAAGATACCATGGGCGTAGGCGGAGGCGCAACAACGACTCAGTCAACAGTGCGGGATAACCGCCACATACCTTCATAACCCGTCCTTCTTCTTTTTCAGGACATTGCTTTGGAGCAGCCTCTTCAGAAGAGCCGGATTGCCGGACTCACATAGGAGAGAAAACCAAGGAGGCATCAGGCTTCGCGCACAGAAGGAAACACCCAGGTGGAATCTATTTACAATCGTTATACCTATTTTATATATCCATACACGGCCTGCCCCTGGATAGGACATGTCAAATAGTCCTATTTATCTCCACTTAATGCATTCATTGTAAACATACGCGTAAATGTATTTTCATCAATGGGAGATTATATATAGCGTCAGCTCATTATTATTATTTGAACATTTTTCTTACAAACGTTTCTGTGATATTGCATCCGTACACTTTGGTACGGTCCGTTTGCCAGGGGCTTCCTATGGTGCCTCGTTCTATGGCAAATAAAGTCCAAAGACTTTGAACAGTGCGGCACCCTGAACTTATAGCACTATATGCATCAGCTCCGAATCATGTCTTGGGTATACAGTTGGGTTAGCCTGGCTCCCTTGTTTTGGTACCTTACGTTCCGTTATATCGGCTAAGGTAGCCAGGGAGAACTACTGCGATTGTGTCCTAGTTCTTCCGGATGAGCACCTCAGTAGAGAAAGCCAAAAACTGACCGGCATGATGAGGCAAGAGCTGGTCGCTGTTCGAGAGGTCTTAAAATCCTTAAAGATTTTTTCCGCTTTAGGCGATGAGTCGGCCTTGTCCGATTTAGGCGTATATAGCGCCCCAATTCGGCCCTCCGAATTCTAGGGGCTTCGCCGAAATTTAAAATTATAGACTTCTATGGCTAAGTGAAAGTTATAAAGCCGCATAGTCCGATTGCCTTGTTCGCTGTGCCGGATACCTCCTTAAGGGACCAAACATTTGGACAAAGAGTATCCGGGTTTTTCCAGGAACACCCCGGTACTAGGTACGCGGGGGCAGAAGCCGATGACTGGCCTACTTTCAGAATTTGATAAACAGCCGCACAAATGGTAATATTTTAAATCAAAACAGTGCTACATAGCACAGGCAACTCCGTCCTTAAATTACAACAACGCAGAGGTACATTTAGTCAAAAATCTTGTCTTTAGTACATTCGTCGGCCACGAGACGAGCGCCCTTCATAACGCCATCATAGTACTTCTCGGGATGGCGATGCTCCTTGCCCTCCGGCGGACCGTCCTTCACCAGCTTCTCCACATCCAGCTTGCCCCAATGCACCTTCGCGCGGGCAAAGGCCCGGCGGGCACCCTCGATGCAAACGGATCGCTTGATTACTTCAAGCCGCGGATAGGCATTCACCATCCGCTTGATCAGGCCGAAGTAGCTAGTTGGCAAGGGCTCACCATGCCACATCCGGACTATGAAATCTTTCATAGCCACTTCGGCCGCCCTGTGGAGTTCGACCAACTACTACAGTTGGTCACTCAGAGGCGTTGGGTGTTCGGCCCTAGCATACTGGGACCAGAACATCTTCTCCGTTGAGCTCCCCTCTTGGGCACGGTAGAACTCCGCGGCATCTGATACGCTGCGTGGCAGATCTGCGAATGCCCCTGGAGAGCTCCGAATTTGAGTAAGTAAAAGAAACGCCTCCTCCACATGTTTGCTTTGCACAAAGAATTTCTTACCCACCGCTATCTTTTTGGCCTCCTGGATCTCCTGCTATGCGTTCTCGGCTTCGGCCTTGGCGTGTTTCATACTCACAAGGGCCTTCGCAAGCTCGGCCTCTTTCATCTTCAGATCATACTCCACAGACTCGAACTTCTTGCCGAGGTCCTGGAGCTCTTGCTGTACCTCGCCCACTCTAGCACTTTGCTTCTCGCGCTCTTTGCATTCCAAGGACGCCTTGTCTCGGATAGCGCTTTCTTCAGGGACGCCACTGTTGGGGAACGTTGCAGAAAATATTTTTTTTAGGGGTTTCACCAAGATCTATCTATGAGTTCATCTAGCAACGAGAGAGAGGAGTGCATCTACATACCCTTGTAGATCGCGAGCGGAAGCGTTCAAGAGAACGGGGTTGAGGGAGTCGTACTGCCGTGATCCAAATCACCGGAGATCCTAGCGCCCGAGCAGACGGCACCTCCGTGTTAAACACACGTGCAGTCGAGAGACGTCTCCTCCTACTTGATCCAGCAAGGGGAAGGAGAGGTTGATGAAGATCCAGCACGACGGCGTGGTGGTGGATGCAAGAGGATCCCGAGGCTTTGCCAAGCGTCTGCGGGAGAGAGAGGTGTAGCAAGGGGGAAGGGAGGCGCCAAGTGCAAGGGTGCGGCTGCCCTCCCTCCCCCCTCTATATATAGGATCCCCAGGGGGGGCGCCGGCCCTAGGAGATGGGATCTCCTGGGGGGGCGGCGACCAAGGGGGTGCCTTGCCCCCCAAGGCAAGTGGAGGCGCCCCCTCCCCTAAGGCTCCCAACCCTAGGCGCAGGGGGGCCCAAGGGGGCGGGGCGCACCAGCCCACCAAGGGCTGGTTCCCCTCCCACTTCAGCCCACAGGGCCCTCCGGGATAGGTGGCCCCACCCGGTGGACCCCCGGGACGGTGGTCCCGGTACAATACCGGTGACTCCTGAAACTTTCTCGATGGTCGAAACTCGACTTCCCATATATAATTCTTTACCTCCGGACCATTCCGGAACTCCTCGTGACGTCTGGGATCTCATCCAGGACTCCGAACAACTTTCGGTTTGCTGCATACTTATATCTCTACAACCCTAGCGTCACCAAACCTTAAGTGTGTAGACCCTACGGGTTCGGGAGACATGCAGACATGACCGAGACGCCTCTCCGGTCAATAACCAACAGCGGGATCTGGATACCCATGTTGGCTCCCACATGCTCCTCGATGATCTCATTGGATGAACCACGATGTCGAGGATTCAAGCAACCCCGTATACAATTCCCTTTGTTAATCGATACGTTACTTGCAGAGACTCGATCGTCGGTATCCCAATACCTCGTTTAATCTCGTTACCGGCAAGTCACTTTACTCGTTCCGTAATGCATGATCCCGTGACCAGACACTTGGTCACATTGAGCTCATTATGATGATGCAATACCGAGTGGGCCCAGAGATACCTCTCCGTCATACGGAGTGACAAATCCCAGTCTCGATCTGTGCCAACCCAACAGACACTTTTAGAGATACCCGTCGCGTACCTTTATAGTCACCCAGTTACGTTGTGACGTTTGGCACACCCAAACCACTCCTACGGTATCCGGGAGTTGCACAATCTCATGGTCTAAGGAAATGATACTTGACACTTGGAATAGCTCTAGCTAAACGAACTACACGATCTTTGAGCTATGCTTAGGATTGGGTCTTGTCCATCACATCATTCTCCTAATGATGTGATCCCGTTATCAATGACATCCAATGTCCATAGTCAGGAAACCATGACTATCTGTTGATCAACGAGCTAGTCAACTAGAGGCTTACTAGGGACATGTTGTGGTCTATGTATTCACACGTGTATTGCGATTTCCGGATAACACAGTTATAACATGAATAACAGACTATTATCATGAACAAAGAAATATAATAATAACCATTTTATTATTGCCTCTAGGGCATATTTCCAACAGTCTCCCACTTGCACTAGAGTCAATATTCTAGTTACATTGTGATGAATCGAACACCCATAAGCGTTACGGTGTTGATCATGTTTTGCTCTAGGGAGAGGTTTAGTCAATGGATCTGCTACATTCAGATCCGTATGTACTTTACAAATATCTATGTCTCCATCTTGAACATTTTCACGTATGGAGTTGAAGCGGCAACTTGATGTGCCTGGTCTTCTTGTGAAACCCGGCTCCTTGGCAAGTGCAATAGCTCCAGTGTTGTCACAGAAGAGTGCGATCGGCCCGATGCATTGGGTATGACTCCTAGGTCGGTGATGAACTCCTTCACCCATATTGCTTCATGCGCTGCCTCCGAGGCTGCCATGTACTCTGCTTCACATGTAGATCCCGCCATGACGCTTTGCTTGCAACTGCACCAGCTTACTGCCCCACCATTCAAAATATACACGTATCCGGTCTGTGACTTAGAGTCATCCAGATCTGTGTCGAAGCTAGCGTCGACGTAACCCTTTACGACGAGCTCTTCGTCACCTCCATAAACGAAACTTATCCTTAGTCCTTTTCGTGTACTTTAGGATGTTCTTGACAGCTGTCCGGTGTTCCTTGCCGGGATTACTTTGGTACCTTCCTACCAAACTTACGGCAAGGTTTACATCAGGTCTGGTACACAGCATGGCATACATAATAGACCCTATGGCTGAGGCATAGGGGATGACACTCATCTCTTCTTTATCTTCCGCTGTGGTCGGGCATTGAGACGAGCTCATTCTCACACCTTGCAATGAGGCAAGAACCCTTTCTTGGACTGATCCATATTGAACTTCTTCAATATCTTATCAAGGTATGTGCTTTGTGAAAGACCTATGAGGCGCCTCGATCTATCCCTATAGATCTTGATGCCTAATATGTAAGCAGCTTCTCCAAGGTCCTTCATTGAAAAACACTTATTCAAGTAGGCCTTAATGCTGTCCAAAAGTTCTATATCATTTCCCATCAAAAGTATGTCATCTACATATAATATGAGAAATGCTACAGAGCTCCCACTCACTTTCTTGTAAACGCAGGCTTCTCCATAAGTCTGCATAAACCCAAACGCTTTGATCATCTCATCAAAGCGAATGTTCTAACTCCGAGATGCTTGCACCAGCCCATAAATGGATCATTTGGAGCTTGCATACCTTGTTAGCATTCTCGTGGTCGACAAAACCTTCCGGCTGCATCATATACAGTTCTTCCTTAAGACGGCCGTTAAGGAATGCCGTTTTGACGTCCATTTGCCATATCTCATAATCATAGTATGCGACAATTGCTAACATGATTCAGACGGACTTCAGCTTCGCTACGGGAGAGAAAGTTTCATCGTAGTCAATCCCTTGAACTTGCAGATAACCCTTAGCGTCGAGCTTTATATATGGTAACATTACCATCCGCGTCCGTCTTTTTCTTAAAGATCCATTTGTTTTCTATTGCTCGCCGATCATCGGGCAAGTCTATCAAAGTCCATACTTTGTTTTCATACATGGATCCTATCTCGGATTGCATGGCTTCAAGCTATTTTCTGGAATCTGGGCCCGCCATCGCTTCTTCATAGTTCGAAGGTTCACCGTTGTCTAACAACATGATTTCCAAGACAGGGTTGCTGTACCACTCTGGTGCGGAACGTGTCCTTGTGGAGCTTCGAAGTTCAGTAGGAGATTGATCCGAAGTATCTTGATCATCATCATTAACCTCCTCTCTTGTCGGCGCAGGCACCACAGGAACATCTTCCTGAGTTGCGCTACTTACCATTTCAATAGGTAATACTTCATCAAGTTCTACTTTCCTCCCACTTAATTCTTTTGAGAGAAACTCTTTCTCCAGAAAGGACCCGTTCTTGGCAACAAAGATCTTGCCTTTGGATCTTAAGTAGAAGGTATACCCAATGGTTTCCTTAGGGTATCCTATGAAGACGCATTTTCCGACTTGAGTTCGAGCTTTTCAGGTTGAAGTTCCTTGACATAAGCATCGCATCCCCAAACTTTTAGAAACGACAGCTTAGGTTTCTTGCCAAACCATAATTCATACGGTGTCGTCTCAACGGATTTAGACGGTGCCCTATTTAAAGTGAATATAGTTGTCTCTAGAGCGTATCCCCAAAATGATAGCGGTAAGTCGGTAAGAGACATCATAGATCGCACCATATCCAATAAAGTGCGATTACGATGTTCGGGCACACCGTTACACTGTGGTGTTCCAGGCGGCATGAGTTGTGAAACAATTCCACATTTCCTTAAGTGCGTACCAAATTCGTGACTTAGATATTCTCCCCCACGATCTGATCGTAAGAACTTTATCTTTCGGTCATGTTGATTCTCTACCTCATTCTGAAATTCCTTGAACTTTTCAAAGGTCTCAGACTTGTGTTTCATCAAGTAGACATACCCATATCTACTCAAGTCGTCAGTGAGAGTGAGAACATAACGATATCCTCCGCGAGCCTCAACGCTCATTGGACTGCACACATCGGTATGTATGATTTCCAATAAGTTGGTTGCTCGCTCCATTGTTCCGGAGAACGGAGTCTTGGTCATTTTGCCCATGAGGCATGGTTCGCATGTGTCAAATGATTCATAATTGAGAGACTCTAAAAGTCCATCAGCATGGAGCTTCTTCATGCGCTTGACACCAATGTGACCAAAGGCGGCGATTGCCACAAGTATGTGGGACTATCGTTATCAACTTTACATATTTTGGTATTCACACTATGAATATGTGTAACATCACGTTCGAGATTCATTAAGAATAAACCATTGACCATCGGGGCATGACCATAAAACATATCTCTCATATAAATAGAACAACCATTATTTTTCGGATTTAAATGAGTAGCCTTCTCGTATTAAACGAGATCCAGATACAATGTTCATGCTCAAAGTTGGTACTAAATAACAATTATTGAGGTTTAAAACTAATCCCGTAGGTAAATGTAGAGGTAGCGTGCCGACGGCGATCACATCGACCTTGGAACCATTCCCGACGCCAAGATCGTCACCTCCTCGCCCTTCGCCAGCCTCCGCTTATTCCGCAACTCCTCGCTTTGAGTTACAAATATGAGCAACCGCACGGTATCAAATACCCGAAGCTACTACGAGCACCGTAAGGTACACATCAATTACATGTATATCAAATATACCTTTGGTTTTGCTGGCCTTCTTGTCCGCTAAGTACTTGGGGCAGTTCCGCTTCCAGTGACCACTTCCTTTGCAATAAAAGCACTCAGTCTCAGGCTTGGGTCCATTGTTTGACTTCTTCTCGGTAACTGGCTTACCGGGCGCGGCAAATCCCTTGCCGTCCTTCTTGAAGTTCTTCTTACCCTTGCCTTTCTTGAACTTAGTGGTTTTATTTACCATCAACACTTGATGTTCCTTTTTGATCTCTACCTCTGCTGATTTCAGCATTGAATATACCTCAGGAATGGTCTTTTCCACCCCCTGCATATTGAAGTTCATCACAAAGCTCTTGTAGCTCGGTGGAAGCGACTGAAGGATTCTTTCAATGACCGCGTCATCCGGGAGATTAACTCCCAGCTGAGTCAAGCGGTTGTGCAACCCATACATCTTGAGTATGTGCTCCTTGTGAACTATTTTCCTCCATCTTACAGCTGAAGAACTTGTCGGAGACTTCATATCTCTCGACCCGGGCATGAGCTTGGAAAACCATTTTCAGCTCTTCGAACATCTCATATGCTCCGTGTTGCTCAAAACGCTTTTGGAGCCCCGGTTCTAAGCTGTAAAACATGCCTCACTGAACGAGGGAGTAATCATCAGCACGAGACTGCCAAGCGTTCATAACGTCTTGGTTCTATGGGATTGGTGCTTCACCTAGCGGTGCTTCTAGGACATAATCTTTCGTGGCAGCTATGAGGATGATCCTCAGGTTCCGGACCCAGTCCATATAGTTGCTGCCATCATCTTTCAGCTTGGTTTTCTCTAGGAACGCGTTGAAGTTGAGGGTAACATGGGCCATTTGATCTATAAGACATATTGTAAAGATTTTAGACTAAGTTCATGATAATTAAGTTCATCTAATCAAATTATTTAACGAACTCCCACTCAGATTAGACATCCCTCTAGTCATCTAAGTGAAACATGATCCGAGTCAACTAGTCCGTGTCCGATCATCACGTGAGACGGACTAGTCGACGTCGGTGAACATCTCCATGTTGATCATATCTTCTATACGACTCATGCTCGACCTTTCGGTCTTCCGTGTTCCAAGGCCATGTCTGTACATGCTAGGCTCGTCAAGTCAACCTAAGTGTATTGCGTGTGTAAATCTGGCTTACACCCGTTGTATACGAACGTTAGGATCTATCACACCTGATCATCACGTGGTGCTTCAAAACAATGAACTTTCGCAACGGTGCACAGTTAGGGGGAACACTTTCTTGAAATTATTGTGAGGGATCATCTTATTTACTACCGTCGTTCTAAGTAAGCAAGATGCAAAACATGATAAACATCACATGCAATCAAATAGTAGTGACATGATATGGCCAATATCATATAGCTCCTTTGATCTCCATCTTCGGGGCTCCATGATCATCTTTGTCACCGGGATGACACCATGATCTCCATCATCGTGTATCCATGAAGTTGCTCGCCAACTATTACTTCTACTACTATAGCTAACGGTTTAGCAATAAAGTAAAGTAATTACATGGCGTTGAATCAATGACACGCAGGTCATACAATAATTAAGACAACTCCTATGGCTCCTGCTGGTTGTCATACACATCGACATGCAAGTCGTGATTCCTATTACAAGAACATGATCTCATACATCACATATATCATTCATCATTCATCACAACTTTTGGCCATATCACATCACAATCACATGCTGCAAAAACAAGTTAGACGTCCTCTAATTGTTGTTGCATGTTTTAGGTGGCTGCAATAGGGTTCTAGCAAGAACGTTTTCTTACCTACGTAAAAAGCCACAACGTGATTTGTCAACTTCTATTTACCCTTCATAAGGACCCTTTTCATCGAATCCGCTCCAACTAAAGTGGGAGAGACGGACACCCGCTACCCACCTTATGCAACTAGTGCATGTCAGTCGGTGGAACCTGTCTCACGTAAGCGTACGTGTAAGGTCGGTCCGGGCCGCTTCATCCCACAATACCGCTAAAGCAAAATAAGACTAGTAGTGGCAAGAAAGTTGACAACATCTACGCCCACAACAAATTGTGTTCTACTCGTGCAAAGAGAACTACGCATAGACCTAGCTCATGATGCCACTGTTGGGGAACGTTGCAGAAAATATTTTTTTTTACGGTTTCACCAAGATCTATCTATGAGTTCATCTATCAACGAGAGAGAGGAGTGCATCTACATACCTGTAACATCCCAAATTTTCAATTTGGCATGTTATACATAGGTCATCCATGCATATCATATTTTATTGCATTCTCGTTTGCAATCCTCGAAATCCTAAACAACTCAAGGACCCTCGGAGAGAGTTGGGGATTTTCCGATTTTCATATTTGAATTTTATCAAATAATGAAGACGAGGATTTTGGATTTTATTATTTTTCTCTCCGGAAAATATTTCATGTTTAATAATAAATGAGAGGAGATAATATGACTTCTCCAAAAATAATTGAAATACCGAAGGAAAAATGTTAAAATCATTATTTGGATTTTATTCTATTTATTGGAATTTTTATTTACCTAGAGAAAAAATTGCATATATTTAAAAAATTGCATTTTAGGGGCCAAGAAAAGTTCATCCTGTCCTAAATATTTTATTTAGGCAAAGAAAACTTGTTTTGGCATTTTTAGAATTTTATTTATTTTTCAAGGATTTTTATAAGTTTCGGCGGAACGTTTAAAAAACATGAACCGTGCCCGATTGGGCCAAAGGCCCAGCCGAGTAGGCCGGCCCAGCCAGCCACCGCCTCCGCCTGCGCGCGCAGCCGCCGCCGCGCCGGACTAGAGTCCGAGCCGGACTCCTCCTCCCCACCGCCTTGCCCCCTCCTCCAAGCCAGCCCCCCCCCTCTTTAAATAGCGCCCCGCCCCCCCCCCCTCTCTAGCCACCACCGCCACCGCCATCCCGGAGCCCGAGCCCGAGCCGAGCTGCCGCCGCCGCCCTTGGCCGCCACGCCGCCTCCGCGCCGCCCGCCCCTCGCCCGAGTCGCCGAGCCGCCGCCGCCCCTAGCCGTCCTTGCCGCCCCTCGCTGGACCCCGCCGGAGCCGCCCGCCCGCTGGACGACCTCGCCGGAGGTAGCCCTCGTCGCCGGTTTTTCTTTTAAAAGAACCCTTCGGTTTTTTTAGAAAAAAACCCTAGCCCGATTTTTTATATAGATCGGTTTTATTTTTTTCCGGTTTGTTTATTTTGCGAGCATTCGCTCGTTCGTTCGTTTTACGAACGTGTTCGTCGTTTAGTTTCTGCTAACGAACGTCCGTTCGTTTAGCCGTTCGTCGTTTTCTTTAATCGGATTTATTCCACGATTATTCCGACTGCGATTTCTGATCCGATGTTTGAATTAGTATAACTTTTCGCTCGTTTATCGGAATCAGGCGATTCAAGCGCCTGTAGTTTCATCTCGAAACCCTCTTTCCGAATAGCCAACTTAAACCAGTTTTCAACTTTGTAAAATTTGACCCTAGTTCAGATTAGTAAACGGATCTTGTTTCTCTCGCCGTTTGAATTTCGTTGCTCCGTTTGGTTTGATTCTTTTTGCAAACCGGAGTTCTTAAGTTGAACTCTCTGGTAAATCTCTTTCAGTTGTAGTTTCATTTGTGCATATTTGCTTGTTGCTTATGTATGTAATGTTTGCTTGCGATAGAATTCCCGGAGTGCGAAGCGTGTTACTACGAGTCTCTAGGATTCACGGATCGTCAGCAAGGCAAGTAACACTTGATCATACTCTTTTCATACCCAGTTTTATGAATTAGTTTCAACCCTAAAATATTGCATGGTTAGGATGTCATTAATTTGTGGGTTGGGAAGTAGATGATGAGTTAGGAACCTATTGCCCTGTTACTATCAAACCCTTGGGAGTTACTTCTACGTGTTGCTTATATTGCCATGCTATGCTCAGAGACGTGGTTTGGGTTTGAGAGATATTCATGACAGATGTGAGATTGTTAATTAGTGGTTTACCTTAAGGTGGCAACTTAAATACACATCTGGGTGGATTGAGGCACACAGGGAACCCGGTGTTGTCTGTTTTAGTTTTGGAAATCACAGGGTACCCGTGTGATCTTCCTATGGACCGCCACCCAGGCTCAAAGGGAACTGAGATTATTCATGCTAGAAACTTCCGTGTGCAGCCACAAGCTATTATGGGCTCTAGCATAGTTGAGTAAGTTACGTGAAGCTATCGAAGAGGTAGATCAGCAGGTAGTGAGTTTTATAGGTTTGGTATGATCTATCCGGAGTAGAGAGTTAATGTTTCTGAAAGACCGTGTCTCGGTCATCCGTTTCTCAAACACCATGAAGTGCGAGAAATCAACGGAGGCGATCGAGTCTTGTGGGGAAAAGTGCGCAAACCTCTGCAGAGTGTACAATCTAATCATGGTTAGCCGTGTCCCCGGTTATGGACAACTCTGAGTATCTAGTACTTGAGTATTCACATGTATCTCATCACTCTAAATTAATACCGTTGGGTTGTTAATTACTTTAATTGGGATTGAGTTGGGGTTATACCTTCTCAATGATGTTTCAACCACCATGATAGTTAAAGTAAAATTTATTCGTTTGATGTAGGAAAAAATTGGCTTTTCGCAAAACTGTAACCGTAGAGCTTTCCACCAGCCATATATGCATGTAGTATAGCTTATTCTTTCATTACTCTCTATGTGTTACATTGCCAGAATATTCCATGTGCTGACCCGTTTTCGGGCTGCAACGTATTATGTTACAGACTTTTCAGACGAGGAGTAAGGATCGTTAGGTCATTGCCGTGCAGCTCAGTTATGCCGTTGGAGTTGATGGACTCACTTTATCTTCCAAGCCTTCCGCTGTTATCGCATTAGATGGCCTTAAGCCATATTATTGTAATAAGTTCTCTTTTGAGACACTCGATGTAATAAGTGTGTGATTGCTACTCTGTTATAAATCCTTCGAGTACTGTGTGTGTCAGCATTACCGATCCAGGGATGACACGGAAGCACAGAAACTTGACCATCTGAGGTCGGGTCGCTACAAGATGGTATCAGAGCACACGCTGAGTGTAGGACACGACCACTAAGATAAAGCCATAGATCACTCCTCTCTACTCATTTCTGACACCTCTCCATTTTTCCACACTTTAGGATGACGGAGATGAAGTACAAGTTTGCACAACCGGATGAAGACACACCTTTTGGACGCCACTTGAAGGAAGTCACTAGGTACCTGAATATTGGAATACCAAGCTTCACCGGTCGCATAACTCCACCTTACCGTAAGAGGAATGCTGGAAGATTCAAGCTCTAGTTCCGGAAGGACGCTTTGCCAAGCACGGAGCCCATAGTATGTGTTTTCAATGCACCAACATGGAGTTTGGGAAAGAGTATGGCAGCTCACATTACCATGGGACGCATTGGAGAAGTCTACAATAAGGAGCTTAAAGACACCATATACCAAATATGTGGGCGCCGAGACGAGCAATGGGAAGTAATCAGCACCAAGAAGGATAGATCCATTGCAGCTTACATCCAGGAGCTAAACCAGCACATTCGACGTCAAGAGAACCAGATGTGCACAGACATGATGGATTTGAAGAAGGCGAAAACTAGGATCATCGAGCTGGAGGAAGAACTCAAGTCTACACGCGATGGATATGAGGAAGAAATCAAGGCCCTACTGGAGAAGAATGACGACCTAGTCAAGAAGATTGGAGTCTTCATGGGAGGACCAGCACCGAAAGAAGAGGAGCAAGAAGAGGAAGAAGATCCCACTTGTCCGGACAACTACATCATCATCGACGACACCGACTCAGATCCAAGTGATGATGACTATGAAGACGAAGCTGGAGCAGACATCATGGAGTCTTCCACCGATCAAAATTTCTAGATGGCCACCATATAATAGTAGTAATTCCCCCATGTAACTAGTAGTAGTTGAGCACTTATGCGATAGACCTAGACCGTTTTGTATGCCCTTGCTTGCTTGATTGAATGAATATATGTGTGTTTGCCTCATGTGCATATGGGTAGTGTTTTCTCGCTAGACCTCTTTCTATTCTAATCTCTTCCATCTAAAACCTTCAGATGCCTCCGAGACGTGACCCCGGTTTTGTTTTCCCACCGGAGCTCACCCAGTTGATCCAACAGCAGAATGCCTTGATGCAGTTTCTAGTTCAGAACCAGGGCAATGCCAACAACAACAACAACAACCCGCCACCAGTGGACAATTTAGCCCGTTTTCTGAGGTTACAACCGCCGGTGTTTTCCAGTAGCACCGAGCCAATAGTTGCAGATGATTGGCTACGCCGTATTGGAAGGGAGTTAACCACCGCGGGATGCACGGATGCTGAAAGAGTGCGCTTTGCTGCACATCAACTGGATGGACCAGCAGCCGCATGGTGGGAGAATTACACGGCTACTTTTCCTATAGCCAATGTCACTTGGGACCAGTTCCAACAAGCTTTTCGCATGACCCATGTTTCAACTGGAGCCATGCAGATAAAGAAGCGTGAGTTCCGCAACTTACGCCAGGGGAACCGTACTGTGGCCCAGTACGTGGATGAGTTTAGCAAGTTATCACGCTATGCCCCTGATGATGTGGCCACAGATGCCGCGAAGCAAGAGAAGTTTATGGAAGGGCTGAATGATGAGATGAGTATGCATTTGATGGTGGAAACTTTCAACAACTACCAGGAGTTGGTAGATAAGGCCCTAATGATTGAAGGAAAGCAGCAGCAAATTGAGAGTCGTAAGAGGAAGTATGGACAAAGGAAGTATAACTCAGGAGCTCACCAGAAGCCTCGCTTAACCCCGAACTCGGGAGGACTTGTTCATAACCACGGAGGACATAACCATACTGGAGGAGGATCGCATAATCAAACTGGTGTGAAGAATGGGAATGGGGCCAACAATAATCAGAAT
Organism: Aegilops bicornis; assembly: GCA_021605145.1. NCBI lineage: Eukaryota > Viridiplantae > Streptophyta > Magnoliopsida > Poales > Poaceae > Aegilops > Aegilops bicornis. Next base: position 61,002,176 of record CM038673.1, on the reverse strand, counting down.
CGCTCTAACCCAGCTACACCCACCAAGAGGGACTTAAGCCAAGTTATTTGCTTTAAGTGCGGGAAGACATGGCACTATGCCAATGATTGCCCTGAAGGAAAGAATGGAAACGGAAATAGAAGCGCTGGGAAGAAGCCCAATCCATTCAACAAAGGGCAAGTGAACCACGTTAACGTGGAGGAAGTTGAAGAGCAGCCGGACGCGGTAATAGGTAAGTTTTTGGTTCAGTCATTTACCGCTATTGTTCTTTTTAAATCTGGTGCATCGCATTCATACATATCAAGGGATTTGTGGATAAGTTTAAGTTACCAACCCAGACCCTTAGGACCCCTCTTTAGTGAGCTCGCTTGGGAGGCGAGTACATGGCTAGCAGATGGTGCACCCAGATACCCCTGATCATTGGCACGCATGTTTTTCCGTCTGACCTAATTATCTTGGAGTCGCAAGGATTGGATGTGATATTAGGTATGGACTGGATGTCGAAGTATGGAGGAAGTATTGACTGTGCTAGAAAGTCAATTTATCTTACCACTCCAGAGGGAAAAAGGATTAAGTATGTATCTAGGCATGTGCCTAGGAGGAGCCAAGTGAATGCCCTCACGGGAGTTGTACAGGAGGAAGTACCTGTAGTAAAGGATTATCCAGATGTTTTTCCAGAGGAGTTACCAGGCATGCCACTGGATCGAGACATCGAGTTTCTAATAGAGTTAATGCCAGGTACAGGGCCAATATCAAAGAGACCCTACCGGATGCCCGCAAATGATCTGGAGGAAATTAAGAAGCAGATCAAGGAGTTATTAGAGAAAGGTTACATTCGTAGAAGTTCATCACCTTGGGGAGCCCCAGTACTTTTGGTTGAGAAGAAAGATAAATCCCTAAGGATGGTTGTTGATTACCGAGCTCTGAATGAAGTAACGATAAAGAACAAGTATCCCTTACCGATGATTAATGACCTGTTTGATCAATTACAAGGAGCTAAGGTGTTTTGGAAGATTGATCTACGATCGGGATACCATCAGTTGAAGATCCGAGAGAAGGATATACCAAAGACAACATTTACCACACGGTATGGATTATATGAGTATACGGTCGTGTCATTTGGACTGACTAACGCCCCTGCCTATTTCATGAGTATGATGAATAAAGTGTTCATGGAGTATTTGGACAAGTTTGTTGTGGTGTTTATTGATGATATTATGGTTTACTCGAAGAACAAGGAGGAGCACGCAGAACACCTACGTTTAGTTCTCGAGAAACTCAGGGAACACCCGTTATACGCCAAATTCAGCAAGTGCGAGTTTTGGTTGAAGGAAGTTGGATTTCTTGGGCATGTTATATCGGAGAGGGTATAGCGGTAGATCCCGGTAAAATTCAGTCGGACCTTGAATGGTTGGCACCCACTTGATCGGTGAGATTTGCAGTTTCCTTGGACTGGCAGGATATTACCGGAGATTCATTGAGAATTTTTCCAAGATTGCTAAACTAATGACAGAATTGCTAAAGAAGGATACTAAGTTCAAATGGACAGAGGATTGCGAGACAAGCTTCCAAGAGTTGAAGAAACGGTTGACTACAGCCCCAGTGCTGACCTTGCCAGATATACATAAGGAGTTTCAAGTGTATTGTGACGCCTCCCGCTTGGGACTTGGATGTCTTCTTATGCAGGACGGAAAAGTTGTTTCGTATGCCTCACGAAAACTGAAGCCACATGAGTTGAACTATGCCACGCATGATTTGGAGTTAGCAGCTGTAGAGCATGCGTTAAAGACCTGGAGACATTATCTCATGGGAAACCGTTGTGATGTGTACACGGATCATAAGAGTTTGAAGTACATTTTCACGTAGAAGGAGTTGAACCTCAGACAGAGGAGATGGCTAGAGCTTATAAAGGATTACGACATGAAGCTACACTATCATCCAGGAAAGGCCAACGTCGTAGCAGACGCTTTGAGTCGGAAGAGTTATGCCAATATCCTTGAAGGTAGAGGATTGCCAAAGGAGTTAGCTGACGATATTATGGAACTTCGATTAGAGATTGTTCCAAGAGGTTTTCTTGCAACAATGGAGGTTCAGTCGACGTTATTGAACAAGATTCGAGAAGCTCAGAAGGAGGACAAAGAGATTGCTGAGATAAAAGAAAAGATGGGCAAAGGAAAAGCCAAAGGTTTTCGCGAGGATGAGCACGATACCTTGTGGTTTGAGGACCGGATTTATGTGCCCCACAATTCGGAGATCGTGAAGTTAATACTTTAAGAGGCCCATGACTCACCATACTCGATTCACCCGGAAACACCAAGATGTATTTGGACTTGAAGGAACGTTTACGGTGGACTGGTATGAAGAAGGATATTGCCGAGTATGTAGCCGCTTGCGATGTATGTCGAGAGTGAAGGCAGAGCATCAAAAGCCAGCAGACTGTTGCAGCCTATGCCAATACCCGAAGGGAAGTGGGACAAACTTGGCATGGATTTTATCACCGGATTACCCAGAACCAAAGCAGGATATGATTCAATATGGGTAGTTGTGGATCGTTTGACCAAAGTAGCTCATTTCATCCCGGTGAAAACAACTTATACAAGTGCCAAGTTGGCCAATGTGACGCCCGGGTAATTAGGCTACAGTAATCCCACGCTAGTCGTGCCATGACACCTCGATTACTGTTGCTGTCCTCGCAATAATTCGGAACCGTTCAAAATTCAAATTCAAATTAGTGACAACAATAAAAGTTTTCAAAACTTAAAACAAAAATGTTCGGTGGTTGCCGAATATTACTAGGGTAATTATGGTGCAACAAACACCTTTTTATAAAATGGCTAAATGGTTTAAAATGATTTAAACAGAAAAGAAAGAAATGATAAAAGAAAACAGAAAACAAACAAACAAACAAAAGAAAAAGGAAAAGGACAAGAACCCCCCCGGGCCAGCCGACCCAACTGGCCGGCCCATTCGGCCACCGGCCCAACTAGGCCAACGGCCCAGCCGGCCCGCCACTGGCCCAACCCGGCCCCACCCCTGCTTAACCCCCTGGCCACCCGAAACCCTAACCGACCCCCACCCCCCACTCGCTTTCCCCCCAAGCCTCTCTCCCCTTCCCCCCCGATCTAGATCGGGGCAGCGCTCCGCCCCTCCCCCCGCTCGATCTGGGCACCTGCCCGTGCTCAGGGGCCGGCCCCTCGCGCCCGCCCGGCACCATCCCGGCCTTGGCCCACCCGCCATCCGTCGCCCGGAGATCCCCACCTCGACGGACGCCTCGAAGCTCCTCCCCTCGCCTCTGCCCCGCCCTCGATTCAGATCGGGGCGCGTCCCCGCCGCCACCACGCCGTCGTCCGAACCCGTCGTGCTGTCGTTCGCGGGCTACCTCGTCCTCGTCGCCCCGACCTCATCTCCTCCCCGACAGGTGCCCTCGCGCCGTCGCCGTTCGCCATCACTGCCGCCCGAAGACCCGCCGTCGCCGGAGCACCACCACCACCCGGACGCCTTCGCCGGACTGCTTCCCCGTCGCCCGGTCGTCTCCGTCCTCCGCCCCAAGCCCCGTTGCCCCGAACCCTACGGCCCCCTGTGAGCCGCCCCCTCCCCTTCTCCTCTCTGCCTCCCTCACCCGCCTGCTATGTTCGCCGTGGCCGCGCCGTGCTCACGCCGTGCTCGCGGACACCGCCGCCCTTCGTGCCCGCCACGTCCGTCGCCCGTCGGCGTGTGCCAAGCCCGCCCGGCTCGGCCTCCGCTCGGCGCCAACACGCCTCCGCGATCTGGCGAACGCCCGGTCAGGTCTTGCCCGCCGCCACCAGTCGACCCTCGCCGCCTCCCTTTGCACGGCCCGGCGTGGCGTCGCGCCCAGCGCCCTCGGGCATGCGCCCGCTCGAGTGGCGCCTACCCCCCTGCACACGGCGCCCGTCGCCCGCTACGCCCCCTCGGGCGCACGCCCGCACCCGAACGCCCGATCCACCAGCCCCTTGGGGCCTATGACAGTGGCCCCCTCCCCAGAACGTTATAAAAAGGAGAATTAAAAATAAAAATAATATATAAAAATAAAAATGATTTAATAAAATTAATTATTAATTAATTAATTATCTAATGAATTAATTAAGTTAATTAATCCGGTTTAATTAATTTAATTAACTAGTTAGGTTAATTAAATAGTAATTAAATTAACTAATCTCTAATGAACCTAAACAGTGTATGACAGGTAGGTCCCACTGGACCCACCGGTCAGGTTGACCAAGTCAACTCTATTGACTGCTGATGTCAGCATGACATCATGCTGATGTCATTAATCTGTTTTTCGAATTAATTAAATAATTAATTAAATTCCAGAAATTAATAAAATCTTTAGAAAATCATATCTTTTAATTCGTAACTCGGATTAAAATATTTTCAACATGAAAGTTGCTCAGAACGATGAGACAAATCTGAATACACAGCCCGTTCGTCCGCCACACATCCCTAGTATAGAGAACACGCAACTTTTCCCCTCCGGTTCATCTGTCCGAAAACGTGAAACTTCGGGGATACTTTCCCGGATGTTTCCCCCCTTCGCCGGTATCACCTAATACCGCGTTAGGGCATACCTAGCACCGCGTATTACCTCGTATGCTTTGTGATGCTTTGATTGCTCTGTTATTTATTGTGTTCCCCCTCCGATACTTCTTTCCGGTAGACCCCGAGGCTGCCGACGACCCCAGTTCGACTACGGTGTTGACGACCCCTACTTGCCAGAGCAACCAGGCAAGCCCACCCCTTGATCACCAGATATCGCCTATTCTACTCTATACTGCTTGCATTAGAGTAGTGTAGCATGTTACTGCTTTCCGTTACACCTATCCTGATGCATAGCCTGTCCTTGCTACTCATTTGTTACCTTTACCGCAATCCTACTACTTAGTATAGGATGCTAGTATTCCATCTGTGGCCCTACATTCTTGTCCGTCTGCTGTGCTATACTATCGGGCCGTGATCACTCGGGAGGTGATCACGGGTATATACTTATACTTATACATGATACATGTGGTGACTAAAGTCGGGTTGGCTTGTGGAGCACCCGCGAGTGATTCACAGATTGGGGGCTGAAAGGACCTTTGTCCCGACGGCCCTCTGGATGGATCTTTGTGGCGGAGCGACATGGCAGGTTGAGACCGCCTAGGAGAGAGGTGGGCCTGGCCCTGTTCGGCGTTCGCGGATACTTAACACGCTTAACGAGATCTTGGTATTTGATCTGAGTGCCGCTCACGGGCCTATACGCACTAACCAACTACGTGGGAAAGATATGGGCACTCGGCGTCGTGGTATCACCAAGCATTTCGTGACATCGGCCGATCGAGCGGTGCGCGCCGGATTGGACCGAACGCCACTAGGCTAGGTCTGCTTCCGGCAGCGTCACATAGCGTCTTGAGGTGTGCTCAGGGCGATGGGCCCAGACCCCTGTGCGCTTTGGTTTAGACCGGCGTGCTAACCTCTCTGTTATGCCTAGGTGGGGCTGCGACGTGTTGATCTTCCGCGGCCGGGCATGACCCAAAAAAGTGTGTCCGGCCAAATGGGATCAAGCGTGTTGGGTTATGTGGTGCACCCTGCAGGAAGTTAATCTATTCGAATAGCCGTGATCTTCGATAACAGGGCGACTTGGAGTTGTACCTTGACCTTATGACAACTAGAACCGGATACTTAATAAAACACACCCTTTCAAGTGCGGATACAACCCGGTGGTCGCTCTCTCTCAGGGTTACGAGGAGGGGATCGTCGGGTAGGATTATGCTATGCGATGCTACTTGGAGGACTTCAGTCTACTCTCTTCTACATGTTGCAAGATGGAGGCTGCCAGAAGCGTAGTCTTCGACAGGATTAGCTATCCCCCTCTTATTCTGGCATTCTGCAGTTCAGTCCACTGATATGGCCCTTTACACATATATCCATGCATATGTAGTGTAGCTCCTTGCTTGCGAGTACTTTGGATGAGTACTCACGGTTGCCTTGTCCCCCTTTTCCCCTATCTCTACTCGATTGCTGCGACCCAGACGATGGAGCCGAGCGACGCCACCGTCGATGGCGACTACTACTGCTGGGCGCCTACTACTACGTGCAGCCCGGCGGCGGCGACCAGGAGTAGTTAGGAGGATCCCGGGAAGGAGGCCTGCGCCTCTTCGATCTATATCCCGATTTGTGCTAGCCTTCTTAAGGCAACTTGTTTAACTTATGTCTGTACTCAGATATTGTTGCTTCCGCTGACTCATCTATGATCGAGCACTTGTATTCGAGCCCTCGAGGCCCTGGCTTGTATTATGATGCTTGTATGACTTATTTATGTTTTAGAGTTGTGTTGTGATATCTTCCCGTGAGTCCCTGATCTTGATCGTACACGTTTGCGTGCATGATTAGTGTACGATTGAATCGGGGGCGTCACAGCCAAGATATATATGACCAGGATCGTATGTTTGCACGGAGTTCCAAGGAGCATCGTATCAGATAGAGGAACACAGTTTACTTCAAAGTTTTGGCATCAGCTACACCAGACTTTGGGTACCAGATTGGAGTTTAGTACCGCGTTCCACCCACAGACGGATGGACAGATAGAGAGAGTTAGCCATATTCTGGAGGATATGTTAAGAGCCTGTGCGCTAGATTATGGATCTAGTTGGGATGACAATTTGCCGTACGTAGAATTCTCATATAACAACGGCTACCAGGCCAGTTTGAAGATGGCACCGTTCGAAGCTCTGTACGGACGTAGATGTAGAACACCATTGATGTGGGATGAGGTTGGAGACCGTCAGTTCTTTGGACCAGATTTGATCAAAGAGTCCGAAGAGAAGGTTAAACTGATTAGAGACAGACTAAATATTGCTCAGTCTAGACAGAAGAGTTACGCAGATTCAAAACGCAAGGAAGTAACCTATAAAATTGGAGACAGAGCTTATCTGCGAGTATCACCCCTAAGGGGAGTGAAACGTTTTGGAGTAAAGGGAAAGTTAGCCCCAAGATTTGTAGGACCGTATCATGTTTTGGAACGGATGGGAGAAGTTGCCTACAAGCTGGAGTTACCTGAAGGATTGTCAGGAGTTCACGATGTGTTTCACGTATCACAACTAAAGAAGTGCCACGCTGAGATGGCCGATATACCGTTAAATGATACAGTGCCCCTAGAGGCGATACAGTTGGATAGTAATTTGACTTATGAGGAGAAGCCAGTAAAGATTCTTGATTTCGACAGCCGAGTCACCCGCAACAAAGTTATCAAGTTTTGTAAAGTTCAGTGGAGCCACCATACCGAGGAGGAAGCCACCTGGGAGCGAGAAGATTATATTCGCAAGGACCATCCGCACCTATTTTCTAGCCAACCCGAACCTCGAGGGCGAGATTCATCTTAAGGGGGGAAGGTTTGTAACATCCCAAATTTTCAATTTGGCATGTTATACATAGGTCATCCATGCATATCATATTTTATTGCATTCTCGTTTGCAATCCTCGAAATCCTAAACAACTCAAGGACCCTCGGAGAGAGTTGGGGATTTTCCAATTTTCATATTTGAATTTTATCAAATAATGAAGATGAGGATTTTGGATTTTATTATTTTTCTCTCCGGAAAATATTTCATGTTTAATAATAAATGAGAGGAGATAATATGACTTCTGCAAAAATAATTGTAATACCGGAGGAAAAATGTTAAAATCATTATTTGGATTTTATTTTATTTATTGGAATTTTTATTTGCCTAGAGAAAAATTTGCATATATTTAAAAAATTGCATTTTAGGGGCCAAGAAAAGTTCATCCTGTCCTAAATATTTTATTTAGGCAAAGAAAACTTGTTTTGGCATTTTTAGAATTTTATTTATTTTTCTAGGATTTTTATAAGTTCGGTGAACGTTTAAAAAAATGAATCATACTCGATCGGGGCCAAAGGCTCACTGAGCAGGCCGCCCAGCCAGCCACCGCATCCGCACAGCCGCCGCCGGGACTCGAGTCCGAGCCGACTCCTCCTCCCGCCTTGCGCCCTCCTCCAAGCCAGCCCCTCTTTAAATAGCGCCCGCCCCTCTCTAGCCACCACCGCCGCCGCCATCCGGGCAGGCGAGCCGAGCCGCCGCCGCCCTTAGCCGCCGCCGCCGCCTCCGCGCCGCCCGCCCCCTCGCCGAGTCGCCGAGCCGCCGCCGCCCCTAGACGCCCTTGCCGCCCCTCGCCGGAGCCGCCCGCCCGCCAGACGACCTCACCGGAGGTAGCCCTCGTCGCCGGTTTTTCTTTTAAACGAACCCTTCGGTTTTTTAGAAAGAAACCCTAGCCCGATTTTTTTATATAGATCGGTTTTATTTTTTTCCGGTTTGTTTATTTTGCGAGCATTCGCTCGTTCGTTCGTTTTACGAACGTGTTCGTCGTTTAGTTTCTGCTAACGAACGTCTGTTCTTTTAGCCGTTCGTCGTTTTCTTATATCGGATTTATTCCGCGATTATTCCGATCGTGATTTCTGATCCGATCTTCGAATTAGTATAACATTTCGCTCGTTTATCGGAATCAGGCGATTCAAGCGCCTGGAGTTTCATCTCGAAATCCTATTTCCGAATAGCCAACTTAAACCAGTTTTCAAGTTTGTAAAATTTGACCCTAGTTCAGATTAGTAAACGGATCTTGTTTCTCTCGCCGTTTGAATTTCGTTGCTCCGTTTGGTTTGATTCTTTTTGCAAACCGGAGTTCTTAAGTTGAACTCTCCGGTAAATCTCTTTCAGTTGTAGTTTCGTTTGTGCATCTTTGCTTGTTGCTTATGTATGTATTGTTTGCTTGTGATAGAATTCCCGGAGTGCGAAGCGTGTTACTACGAGTCTCTAGGATTCACGGATCGTCAGCAAGGCAAGTAACACTTGATCATACTCTTTTCATACCCAGTTTTATGCATTAGTTTCAACCCTCAAATATTGCATGGTTAGGATGTCATTAATTTGTGGGTTGGGAAGTAGATGATGAGGTAGGAACCTATTGCCCTGTTACTATCAAACCCTTGGGAGTTACTTCTACGTGTTGCTTATATTGCCATGCTATGCTCGTAGACGTGGTTTGGGTTTGAGAGATATTCATGACAGATGTGAGATTGTTAATTAATGGTTTACCTTAAGGTGGCAACTTAAATACACATCTGGGTGGATTGAGGCACCTGGGGAACCCAGTGTTGTCTGTTTTATTTTTGGAAATCCGGGGTACCCGTGTGATCTTCCTATGGACCGCCACCAAGCTCAAAGGGAAATGAGATTATTCATGCTAGAAACTTCCGTGTGCAGCCACAAGCTATTATGGGCTCTAGCATAGTTGAGTAAGTTACGTGAAGCTCTCGAAGAGGTAGATCAGCAGGTAGTGAGTTTTATAGGTTTGGTATGATCTATCCGGAGTAGAGAGTTAATGTTTCTGAAAGACCGTGTCTCGGTCATCCGTTTCTCAAACACCATGAAGTGCGAGAAATCAACGGAGGCGATCGAGTCTTGTGGGGAAAAGTCATGAAACCTCTGCAGAGTGTACAATCTAATCATGGTTAGCCGTGTCCCCGGTTATGGACAACTCGAGTATCTAGTACTTGAGTATTCACATGTATCTCATCACTCTAAATTAATACTGTTGGGTTGTTAATTACTTTAATTGGGATTGAGTTGGGGTTATACCTTCTCAATGATGTTTCAACCACCATGATAGTTAAAGTAAAATTTATTCCTTTGATGTAGGGAAAAATTGGCTTTTGCAAAACTGTAACCATAGAGCTTTCCACCAGCCATATATGCATGTAGTATAGCTTATTCTTTCATTACTCTCTATGTGTTACATTGCCAGCATATTCCATGTGCTGACCCGTTTTCGGGCTGCAACGTATTATGTTGCAGACTTTTCAGACGAGGAGTAAGGATCGTTAGGTCGTTGCCGTGCAGCTCAGTTATGCCGTTGGAGTTGATGGACTCACTTTATCTTCCAAGCCTTCCGCTGTTATCGCATTAGATGACCTTAAGCCATATTATTGTAATAAGTTCTCTTTTGAGACACTCGATGTAATAAGTGTGTGATTGCTACTCTGTTATAAATCCTTCGAGTACTGTGTGTGTCAGCATTACCGATCCAGGGATGACACGGAAGCACAGAGACTTGACCATCTGAGGTCGGGTCGCTACAATACCCTTGCAGATTGCGAGCGGAAGCGTTCAAGAAAACGGGGTTGAGGGAGTCGTACTCGTCGTGATCCAAATCACCGGAGATCTTAGCGCCGAACGGACGGCACCTCCACGTTCAACACACGTACGGTCAGGGAGACGTCTCTTCCTACTTGATCCAGCAAGGGGGAAGGAGAGGTTGATGAAGATCCAGCAGCACGACGGCGTGGTGGTGGATGCAGCAGGGATCCCGGCAGGGCTTCGCCAAGCGTCTGTGGGAGAGAGAGGTGTAGCAAGGGGGAAGGGAGGCACCAAGTGCAAGGGTGCGGCTGCCCTCCGTCCCCCCTCTATATATAGGGTCCCCAGGGGGGCGCCGGCCCTAGGAGATGGGATCTCCAAGGGAGGGCGGCGGCCAAGGGGGTGCCTTGCCCCCCAAGGCAAGTGGAGGCGCCCCCTCCCCTAGGGCTCCCAACCCTAGGCGCAGGGGGCCCAAGGGGGGGCGCACCAGCCCACCAGGGGCTGGTTCCCCTCCCACTTCAGCCCACGGGGCCCTCCGGGATAGGTGGCCCCACCCGGTGGACCCAGGACCCTTCCGGTGGTCCCGGTACAATACCGGTGACTCCAGAAACTTTCCCGATGGCCGAAACTCGACTTCCCATATATAATTCTTTACCTCCGGACCATTCCGGAACTCCTAGTGACATCCGGGATCTCATCCGGGACTCCGAACAACTTTCAGTTTGCTGCATACTTATATCTCTACAACCCTAGCGTCACCGAACCTTAAGTGTGTAGACCCTACGGGTTCGGGAGACATGCAGACATGACCGAGATGCCTCTCCGGTCAATAACCAACAGCGGGATCTGGATACCCATGTTGGCTCCCACATGCTCCTCGATGATCCCATCAGATGAACCACGATGTCGAGGATTCAAGCAACCCCGTATACAATTCCCTTTGTCAATCGATACGTTACTTGCCCGAGACTCGATCGTCGGTATCCGAATACCTCGTTTAATCTCGTTACCGGTAAGTCACTTTACTCATTCCGTAATGCATGATCCTGTGACCAGACACTTGGTCACATTGAGCTCATTATGATGATGCATTACCGAGTGGGCCCAGAGATACCTCTCCGTCATACGGAGTGACAAATCCCAGTCTCGATTCGTGCCAACCCAATGTACACTTTCGGAGATATCCGTAGTGTACCTTTATAGTCACCCAGTTACGTTGTGATGTTTGGCACACCGAAAGCACTCCTACGGTATCCGGGAGTTGCACAATCTCATGGTCTAAGGAAATGATACTTGATACTTGGAAAAGCTCTAGCTAAACGAACTACACGATTTTTTAGCTATGCTTAGGATTGGGTCTTGTCCATCACATCATTCTCCTAATGATGTGATCCCGTTATCAATGACATCCAATATCCATAGTCAGGAAGCCATGACTATCTGTTGATCAACGAGCTAGTCAACTAGAGGCTTACCAGGGACATGTTGTGGTCTATGTATTCACACGTGTATTAGGATTTCCGGATAACACATTATAGCGTGAATAACAGACTATTATCATGAACAAAGAAATATAATAATAACCATTTTATTATTGCCTCTATGGCATATTTCCAACAGGCACTTCGGCGGTGGACCCTGCCACACAGTCACGACGCTTCGTCGTCAGACTAAACAAATTTATCTATCTTTACATATATAAGAGCGGAGAATCACTCACCTTTGCTCTCTTCGAGCCGCCTCTTCGTGAGATCGAGCTCTCCCTACGCCTGCTCCAGGTCCCTCTTTAGTTCGGCAACCTCGGCTGTTCGGGCAGCAGCGGCAAGCAGCACAGCCTGCTTAGTCATATAAACACTTATTAGACTCCTGCGGATTATAATTGACCCTCCGTTTGGCTTTTCTTTTCGAACACCAAACAAAGTATCAGGGGCTACTACCTATCGGGTGGTAATTTCACACATTTTTATTACTTACCTCGAAGCCCGTCAGGAGGCTTGTGCGAGCTTGATTAGTCCGCTCTTGGCGGACAGAACCTTTTGAATCACCGCACTCATAAGAGTACGGTGCTCGTCATCCATGGAAGCGCCTCGAAGTGCTTCCACCAGACTGTCCGGCGCCGCTGGCGCGATGGAAGTCCTCGGCACGGACGGCTCGCCCTCCCTAACGAGGGGCTGCCCGCCTAAATCCGGAACTGTTAAGGGTTCCGGAACAGTGTTCCGTCGAGAGTCCGCCTTGCTGCGGCTCTCATCGACGCGATCCGCGAGGATCTTGAACCCCGCGTGTCCGACATCTGGAACTCCGCCTTGGGGCGTCTCCAGGGTAACCTCCCCCCCGCTCGGGGAACCTTCGGGACAACACCTCCGTGTCATCAGCAAGTTGAGGAGTGGTGGCCGTCGGGAGCGAGTTCATCTCTGAAGCGCTCAGAGACCCATCCGAGGACGACACCTTCGGATGAGCCCTGGCCAGACTGCATATATGTTCGGCATTATTAAACAACTATGAAGTAAAATCACGGTAGAGTGCGGACACTTACGATCGTGCTAGGGGCTTCCCCCTGGGCAGCCACTCTTCCTCGCTATGAGCGGCCGTGGTGGAGTAGTCCGGAAGGGACGTCTTTCCCTTCTTGGGCGTCCCAGCCTCCCCCCCGGGGCGGCTTTCCTCGTTTTCTCCTCCCCAGTGCGGGGTGGTAGAGTTTCTTCTTGCTTCTCCCCCTCCGCGGGAGGAATCTGTTTCGTCGTCATCGGACGATGTGGGTATGATGGCCTTGCGTCGAGGGGCCCTCCCGGCCCGTCTCCTCAGGCCTCTCATCCTTTCCGGATGGGGCGGCTTCTTCTTCTTCTTCCTCCTCTTTGGGGGAGGAGTGCGCCTCGTCGTCTTGGGACGAGGCTTCCGGCACAACCTTACGCCGGAGACCCTTCCTGGTCCCCGGGGCCTTCTTTTCGGCCCTCTTCGCCGGTGCCTCGTAGGGCGCCGGGATCAGCATCTCTGTTAGGAGAGCATCAGCTGGATCTTCTGGCTGCGGATTCGGACAGTCAATCTGCTCCGCTGTCTCCACATAGTCCTGATCAAATATACACAAATATTTAAGACTCCCCCATGAATGTATTGGGGAAAACCGAATCCGGTGGTAGTCCCAAAACTCACCGGACGCGGGGGCCGTGCTGCATGAAGTCCGCGGTCCTCGGATGTGGGAGGAGGTACTTCGGAGGCCTTAAACAACGCCTTCCACGCGTCCTTGTGATTCATGCCATAGAGCCTCTGAACCGTCTGGTGTTCGGCCAGGACGAACTCCCACAGATTGAATGCCCGCCTTTGGCAAGACAAAATCCGGCGAACGAGCATGACCTGGATCACGTTGACAAGCTTGATGTTCTTGTCCTTCATGCTCTTGATGCAGGTTTGGAGTCCGGTCAGCTCTGTAGGTTCGCCCCAAGTCAGGCCCTTCTTTTCGCAGGAGGTGAGCCGCATGGGGGCTCCGGATCAGAACTCGGGGGCCGCCTCCCAGTTGGCGCCACGCGGCTCGGTGATGTAGAACCACCCCGATTGCCACCCTTTTACGGTCTTCGCAAAGGAGCCATTCAACCAGGTGACGTTACGCATCTTGCCCACCATGGCCCCTCCGCACTCCGCTTGCTGGACGCTTACAATCTTCGGCTTCACGCAGAAGATTTGCAGCCAAAGGCCGAAGTGAGGCCGGATGCGGAGGAAGGCCTCACATACGACGATGAACGCCGAGATGTTGAGGACGAAATTCGGGGCTAGATCATGGAAATCTAGCCTGTAGTAGAACATGAGCCCGCGGACGAAGGGGTGAAGTGGAAACCCCAGTCCACGGACGAAGTGGGCGACGAACACAACTCTCTCGTGGGGTCTCGGGGTCGGAATGACCTGCCCAGCGTCCGGTAGCCGATGCGCTATGTCTGCGGCCAAGTATCCGGCCGCCCGAAGATTTGCGATATGCTTCTCCTTGACGATGGAAGCCACCCACTTGCCGCCTGCACCGGGCATGTTTAGCTGTGCGGAGAAGACTTGGGCTTGGGCGCTGGAGCTCGAGGGGGCAAGAGGGGGCAAAGGAGGAAGAAGGCGTGGGTAAAAATGGGGAAATCTTATCCCTTTATAGAGGCGACGAAAGCGGTGCGCCTCCCCACTTGCTCGTTGGGGATCGTTTGCTTCCCAAGCACCACGATTGATGATGTGGTGGGATTACCCGTACCCGTATTGATGAGAATCCCATGATAAGGGGATACGATCTCTGCTTTGACAAGACGTGTCAAGGAAACCGCCTCGCAATATGCGCTGTGGCTGGTTGTGGGAAAACGGTTCGAATGATGACCCGACCATAATGACACGTCGCGTTGCCTAAAAAGTTGTCAGCAGATTGCATTTGTGAAACACCATTCTCTCTACGGTGGCACGTGAAGATCATTTTGTGGATGCGGACACGATTCAAGTGTTCGATAACTACTTTGGAGTACTCGGAAAAGGAACCCGCCCTGCAATGCCGAAGACAAGACTGCGCGCCGGACTCATCGTCATTGAAGCCTGGTTCAAGGGCTACTGAGGGAGTCCTGGATTAGGGGGTATCCGGACAGTCGGACTGTATACATCGTCCGGACTATTGAAGCGTGAAGATACAAGACTCAAGACTTCGACCCGTGTCCGGTTGGGACTTTCCTTGGCGTGGAAGGCAAGCTTGGCGATCCGAATATTATATTTCTTTCCTTGTAACCGACTCCATGTAAACCCTAGCCCTCTCCGGTGCCTATATAAACCGGAGAGGTTGGTCCTTAGAAGGCCGATCACAATTACAATCATACCATCATTGGCTAGCTTCTAGGGTTTAGCCTCTATGATCTCGTGGTAGATCTACTCTTGTACTGCCCATATCTTCAATATTAATCAAGCAGGAAGTAGGGTTTTACCTCCATCGAGAGGGCCCAAACCTGGGTAAACATCTGTGTCCCTTGCTTCCTGTTACCATTAGCCTAGACGCACAGATCGGGACCCCCTACCCGAGATCCGCCGGTTTTGACACCAACACTGGTGCTGGCGATCTAGTCCTGAAATCTGGAAACAAGATGGAACTGAAAAGGTCAATCGGCAGTAGTTGGGTATCCCGCTCCACTTGCTGCTGCTCATGCAGAGCTACTGGATCTAAGTAGGTTTCCGTGGTGTTGCAGCCGCTGAGCTCGCCTTTGAAACCGTCCACCTAGAACGATTTAGTAATGCAGGCAGTCGGTTTGGCTAGGATCGAGATACCACCATGGAAGCTGGGGACATCCTTTTGCTCCTTGATGAGATCAGAGAAACTTTGGTCCCTCCTGTTTCTTAAGAACCAATAGTTCTCTGAAAGTGTGCTTCAACGTGCGATGTGGTCGACCGAAGATTTTTGGGACTTCGTTTGACATGATGAAGACAGAAGCAAATTTCCTACTGATGCATTTAGCTCTTTTTTGGGTAGGTAACTAATGAGGAGGGCAAATCCAGGATCTTGTTGGAACTTTTTGTGTTTGTTTAGAAATCGGATCTTGTTGGAACTAATTGACTTATGCTGAGGGGGATGTCTACTAAAGAAGGGCCATTAGACATAAGTTGAGGCTTCAGCATCGTTCCCTGAAATTTCTCAAAGAAGCGCTAGCGTTCAACATTGTTTAACTTGAACCATGAGTTTTCTAAAGCCAAGATTTTTTGGATTGGAGCACTTTAGTAAGATGGGAGTAGGAGACGACACTTTTAAACTGCCCATCCCTCGTGGATCATCCATCATCGCCGCAACCAAATGGAGTCGAGGCAATCCTCTCTTCGTTTCTGGGTATGTACTAGAAGCTGATATGCTGAACACACTGTAAAAACCCCAGTGTGCTCGTAATGCCATGACCAGAAATCATCTTGGTGTCGTGTTCACAGTGCAATCTTCTGTACTACTCGTATGTCTTAAATATACATTGGTGCGCAGCAATTTTCAGGCTTAACAAAGACCCACTCAGGGTATCTTCAACGTGGATCACCAAATCGCCTGCCTGACCTTTCATTATTTTGCCATCAAACGGGGTCATCAAAATTCTCCGGACCAGGCCAGGTGTTCAAATTTTCATGAATTGGAACCAAACTGGGGTGGTTTGGGGAAGTCCGGACATCCGCCACGTTGGACTCCGACACCACTGGCCTACCACTTGATCTGCCGCCTTGGCCTTGCCAAACCTCTCCCGCTCTAGCCAGACGTCTGCATGCCTAGGCCTACGCCACCATTCCACCCCGGATCCCATCAACGCCTAGGTACCATCTTCCCATGTCGATGCTGTCCATGGTGGATGCCAAACCCAGCAAGTATTCGATGCCATAGCAAAATATTTTGGCATTATCATTGTTGTCGTTGAAGGAAATATGATGATTGCATACTCGGTGAAGGAGGATGAATTGTTGTATGCGAGGCTGGTTGGCCACAAGTGCGGAGTTTCAAGTCATGAGTCAAAATGCGGCATTTTTGGAAAAGTGTGCATGTTTGGTTTAATAAGCAAAAGCACTACACGCCCTACAACCCTGAAGTGATCCATGATAACACAGCGAAGTCTCTACTCCATAGATGTTACACCATTCAAAAGGCCATCAACAAGTATTGCAGTGTGCATGCACAAGTGCAAAGAAGGTGGATAATGAATGTGTCACTCCTAGAGCTCGTAAGTTTTGCTTCTTGTTACTCTGCGGGTTGGTCCTTTAATTAATTTCTTGAACGTTGTAATTTGTTGGATGCCTCTCAATGGGCATAGCAAATGGATCGACATGTGCCTATGAAGAAGTTCAAGATCGAGGAGAGGAAGCTTGAGATGAAGGCCGCTTTCGAGGAGTGAGGACTTTGGCACCAGTTCTTGTGGTTTTGGGATCGATGAATTTTAAAAACTTGTTGAACATCCGATGCTTTCAAATTTAAATTGTATGATTGAATTGCTATTCATTTAGGGACATTTGTTAAAGTAAGCTTGTATCAAGGCGGACATTTGGTTTAATTTTATTTCATTTTTTCGAGGAAAAGGGGGAACATTTGGTAACTACACTTGTATGGCCCACCCCTATCTCTATCCATGGACACGTCCAGACATGTCCGCAAATATCTGGTGATACCCATTCTGGTGAACTGCGTTGGAGTTGCTCTCGGCTCTTCTGTTATTGATGAAGTCAAACATGTACTGATACCTTGTGTATGCCCCGGCCACAACCACCGATTCTTGGTTGTTACATTTGGCGAGATCTAGACTGGGCTCACAGAGCAACACTAGTTTTCCTTTTGCACTTTGTCCTTACTTGTGCGCTCCTGGTATGAACTTCTCAGTCAGTCACCCATTCTCAAGTCGCTCCAAGTCAAGCACGCTTACTGCGAGATATATATCATACTCGCCTCTAGCACCTACAATTTGCTTGCGGCTAGTACGGCGGACGAGAACAATAATTGTTCCAGTACCGGGGCAACCATAACGGTTTACAAGCGATTTCTTCTCCAATCCGGTTTATGGCGATTTTCTCGGTGGGTAGTTTTCTAGGTTCAGTTTTTCTTTTCTTTTCTTTTCATTCGTTACCATCGAATTTTTGTTTTTTTCTTGTTTGTTTTTAATTTTTCTTCATTCTTTAAATACATGTGAACTTTTTTCAAAATATACATTGAAATTTTTTCTTATATAGGTTGAATACTTTTCAAATATACGCTGAACATTTTTCCGAAGTACACGTTGAACATTTGGTAAATGCACATTGAACATTTTTTTGATACACTATGAATATTTTTTAACACACATTGAACATTTCTCATAAATTCCATTAACATTTATTTAAAAGATCTAAAATATTTGTTAAGCGTTAGATTTTTTAAAGTTACTAACATTTTCATAATGATACCCAACTTTTCGAAAATTTACGTGGGCAAATCTTTACATTGTATACACATTTTTAAAATACCACAGGCATATTTTTAAATGAGTGAACATTTTTTTTGAAATGACACAAACATTTGTTTGCATGGTACTAAACCTTTTTCTAAATTATGTGATTTTAAAAAAAATTACAAACAATTTTAAAAATGTCACAACCATTTTTTGTATTTTTCGCAAAAAAAACCTTTTTTTGTAACATCCGAATATTTGTTTTAGATGTCAGAACATTTTTTTGAATGATAGTATTTTCTAAAACATTTATGTAACATTTTTCACATTGTATAAACATTTATTAAAATGTAACTGACATATTGTTGAAATGATGATCATGTTTTAAATGTCTCTAAATTTCATTCATGGTTGTTATCTAAAAGTATGAAAAAAAAAAGGAAACATAGTAAACATCTCGCTGAAATACAGATGTCACTTCAAAGAACGACATTGTTGGGCCAGGCCCATAATCTGTGATGTATAGGCGAGTGCGATGCTCACCTCACTATAAGCAAGGTATAGATCGATGAGTCATCCTCTTTGGCATTTAAGGCGCCACTTACAACGGTCACTCCCCACCTTCTGTGACGCTAAAAAGTGGCGCACTGTATGTGTGTCACTTGTCGCAACATGAGATTTTCCCCTTTTCGTGGATTTGTTTATTTGAATTATTTTATCTCTTGAACCGTGTGTCCAAATAATGAACCATTTTCACCTTTGAAATTCTTGTGTCATGATCTTTGAAACTAGATCCCATGTTAATAGGTTTGAACAAACTTTTTCAAAAGAGAACAAAAAATTACCCAGGAAAAAACCATAAAGAAAAAAAGTAATACCAAAACAAAAATCCGATAAAGAAAATAAAAAAATGCAACCGAAAAAAGTATGTTGCAACAACCGGAAGAAAAAGCCCGAAGCCCAGAAGCACGGTTGCAATTTTCGCTTTTGTTGGAGGCACATAATGTGATTTTCTTTTTTGAGGGGAAGTATAGGTCGTACTGCTCGCAGAAGCAAGGATGTGCTTCTCATGAAAGCGTAATTATGCTTCTCGTAGAAGCACGTGAGAAGCACAACTGTGCTTTTTAAAAGCACACTTATAGAAGTACATGCTATGCTTTTTAAAAGCACATTTATAGAAGCAAATGCTATGCTTTAAAAAAGCATAACATGTGCATCTGTACTTATCGTGGAAGCACAACCTGTGCTTCTAGTGAAAGCAGAAGTTATGCTTCTCGCAGAAATAAATCTGTGTTGTCATGAAAATCACAACTCCGCTTCTCGTGGAAGCACATTTTTTTGCAGAAAAATACCCCCCCCCCAACCCTAAAACCTAGGAAACATGAGGCAAAACCTGAAAAGCCAAAAAAAAGGCCAAAATCCCATCTAAAACTAAAAAACACATATAGTAAAATAAAATAAAAAACAAAATCCAAAGGGAGCACTCAGCATGCGACACGTGATGCCAGCTGGAGGCACCACTTGGCACACTCCCAGGTAGGGTTGAAAATGGAGTGGAAAATTTCCGCTTTTCCGGAGGAAAAATGAAAACGGAAATGGAAATGGAATTCTTTATGCGGAAACAGAAACGAAAACAGAACAGTGTTTTCCTGTGGAATAGACATGGAAACAGAACTTTCTGGTTCCATGAATATGGAATTTCCGTTTCTACTATAGGCACATGGCTGCTTTGTAGCCCACTTACCAAGCAACACACAATGGCATAATGAGTAGAACGGATCATTTGAGGACCAAATTTCACTACCACACACTTACTCAACTAGATCCTATACGGACTTGTCATGTACTACTACAATACTACCCTATGTTCTTAATATAACCATATTATTTTGTAGCCATGTTAACAATTCTATTTTTTTGTTTTTTGTCTGTATTTCTCTATGGTTCAACGTGGTTTTAAGTTTCACTCAAAGAACAGTTTTGCTTCCGTGTATGCTCTGTATTCGCTCCGTGTCTGTTTTTGGTATTATTTGTTTCTGTATTCGTTTTCAGGGTTTCTGTATTCGTTTCCGCTTCTGCAAAAAAAATATGAAAACAAATATTGTACCACGCAGTACCGTCTGTTTCCGCGCCGTTTTCATCGCTACTCCCAGGCCAAAAAAGTGACCCTTGCGGGAGCCTCTCAGAGGTAACCATTGGTTAATTGCTCTCCGCCACTTGGGGAACTAGCGCCCTGGGTGTCGTCCGCATGGGCTTGGCCTAGTAACGCTCGCTAGATGGCTCCCACTTGCTTGCTCATTTTTTTGCTCCTACTTTCCTATAGTATAGGTATGTTGTTCTTAGAAAAAAGAGGGGCTGGTTTTTTAAATAAAAAATGTTAATGATATTTTTAAGTTTTTTATGAAATTTAAAAAGATGGCTTGTAAATTTGAAATAGCTCATGGATTCCAAAAATGTATGCAGCTTTAGAAAAAGTGTTCGTGGTTTTGAAAAAAGTTTGAGGACTTGGAAAGGTTCAAAATTTTGGAAAAGTTGATGAATTTGAATTTTTTTCATGAAATAAATTAAAATCTACATGAAGTTCATGAATTCAAAAAATGTTCACTGTCATTTTTGCGGAAATATTTTTTTTCAAAAATTTGATTTTTTATGGAGTTTGAAAAAGTTCATGCATTTGAACATGGAAATTACTAAATGAAAACAATTCACATTTTTCTCACAAATATGGAATTTCGTGAATTTTAAAAAATATTTACGGATTTGAAAAAAGGTTCTTGGATGGAAAAGAAAACTTCGCTGGTTTGAAAAATGTGCAAAAATCCGTGTGGCATCCACGTGACCGGCTTTTCTCCTCCCAAACTGTGTTTCGCCTTATTTGTTCAAATAAACAAGTTTACGACCCAAATTAACCACTTCCCGAGTTGTTGAACTAAAACGCGCAACCAATTTGAGTTAATGTCTATTGGCATGTTTCACTCTACAATTTCGTTTCACTTGCCATGTAGTTTTATCAAGGTAAGCAACGGCCTTTCGCTGAAGGTGTGTGCTTTTTCGAAAAAGAGTGTTTTTATTGATTCATAATGAAGCATTAAGGTGATACAAACACAATGAATACACCCGGCCTTTCCATAATTAGAATGCACACAGCCAACACCAATATACACACGCAAAAAAAATCACGCCGGCAGATAGCAAAATCATAGAAGACCGAAGCTATGCTTGATAGAGGAAGAAAAAGAAAAAAACCTGAAGTGATCAAAACAATGATCGACGACATACAATGACGACCTTCCACACCGACTAACCCTTGACAACACAAGTACTACCCGAAAGGAAATGACGTGCAAATGCCGCTATCGCCGGATCCAACCACTGTCGGATCATGGGTTTTCACCCTAAAGATCTAGCCCGAGCAAACTCCGAGCAAGCCTCAACAGGGTAATGACGCAAAAACACCATCATTGCCAGGTATAATGAACTAGCGTCAGACCTAGGTTTTCACCCCAAAGCCTGAGACAAGATGCTCGAGCAGCACCACGCAATCGAAGTCTTCATATGTCATCTCCTCCATTTGCCAGGATCCCAGTAGCAGTTTACATGCACGGTCCTTAACAACATAAAAGGGCACTGAACAATTAAAGCTCGTTAGTCGTACATAGGACAAATCTTTGACGAGAGAGTAAGGTCATTAGAACCGCCAAAATTACAAGTTTGGGACGCTTCGGCAGCCTCGAACCAATCGTCACAAGTGGCAACTGATGGTTGATGTACGATAGAAGACACCACTACATGCCTCCACTAGCTCCGACATCTTTGCCTTTGGCAGCAGATCATCCTAGGGGAGGGCATGACCGCCGCCGTGCATGGCCCCTAGCCCTCCAATGAATGCACCCAGCCGGTGTCGCGTCCATGGAGGCACTGCCAGCCAGCCACAGCCGGCGGACGCGACATTTGCCGCACGGCCACCACAAAATCCCGCCACGCCCTGTTGCTGAAGAGTCACCACAAGTGCAGCGCCGGCCCTGGGTTCTAGCGTGGCTCTTAAGATTTGGTACGTTGTACTTCTTCTTGTGCATCATCATCTGGCCTCGCCCTCTACGTGTCTGGAGAATGGAGGCCTGACTTGTTCCATTTTCTCAAGGTTGATGAGAGGAGGAGCTTGGTAGGCTCAAATCCTTGCATTTTGCCAAGGATGATATTAGTGTAATATTCCCGATGTCTCTCATCCCTACAAGTAATGGAGTTGTAATAAAGGTGAATGGCTGATTCAGACTAAGGGAGACGGATAGGCCAGTGGTGTGCTAACCCAACCATATAACATATGTGGAGCAGATTCAAGTTCACACTAATAAGTAGGTACTATGGCACGAGAGCATAGGACTCAAGCAATTGAACAAATGCGTGCATCACTTGGGCATTTGGAGTACCCGGTGGACCCAAGCCCTCAACAACTCAGCATTTAAAACTCATAAAACTATTGAAATAGCTGTGCAGAGGCCGGGTGTGTGCTCATTGTGTTTGTATCCACTTGATGCTTCATTTGAGTCAATAAAACTCACCCTTTGTTGAAAAAACAAAACTATTGAAATATATGCATGCCGCGGGTGCAACATTTATGTATATTGTGGTAAAATTTGAATTAGAAACACAACACGTAAACAAATGAGACAAATTGGCTCGTGAACATACCAATTGGCTACTTTTCACTTAGGCTTCAAACCCTGATGGTGTTACTAAAGGTTAAGCATACTTCTCGTGCCAACATGTAAGGGAAATGGCAATCAGTTAGATATCATGTTGTTGCTTGTGTGAAATAACGATGGGATTTCTGTCGCCACTTGGGTGTCGGTGTAGCGATAGGATTAGTTCTACCTGAGTTATGAGGTTTCATGACCTTGTTGTTTGATTTGTAACCTTTGAGATACATTGTAATAAGTTGGACAACATGTGTGAATCTTCAAGTACAAGTTCAAGGGAGATCCTCCTGCCATTCATCTGTCAAAAAAAAGAAACTTGCGCATAAGCTTCGAGCATAGTGAACCCTCGCCCACTCTGGTTGTTTTGGCTCGGAAGGGTAGATAGAAGTACCATGAAACAAGGCTAGGAACCCTGAAATAAGTATTCTGTCTTAAATGGTGCACCCTGAAACATGAACTATTGTAGATCTATCAATATATTCAAAGAAAGGGGAGAAAAGTCGATTCAGTATCAAACAAACATTACTACATTGAATATTTTTTATAAATCCATGGAACAAAGTAGACTTCAATTGTTCTTTAAAGCCAAGGTCCTGGTTACTAGGCAGCAGTTTTGATTATCACTCGGTAACTTATCTTTTGGTCCCTCTCGGTGAATGTGCTCACCAGAAAAACAATCTCCCAGTTGATTTCTGGAATATGATCTCTTATAGGCCTCGGCATAACTATCATTATCAATATATGGTCTCATTTTTTTAGGAAAAAGTGGTCGCCCTGGCTCTTAGAACCAGACCACGAGTTCACAATAGTGTCAGCTCGACGGAAAATGGCAACAACTGTCAAAGTCAGGGCTGTAACTGCATGGAAACACCCTCTAGCTATTCGAGGCATGGGCTGGGCAGATGTTAGTTGCCCTTGCGCTTCATCATTGATCTAAACTACACAACAATGGAGGTGCAGAAGGACACTCCGAAAAAAAGTTGGTGAGTTCCAGCTACTACTTAAGCTCTGGCGCCGTCCACCCTCAAGCATGGTGCGTCAACAATATTGCATTGCTGTATTGGTCGAGACCAACCTGTGAACAAAGTCTGGTCTTGTCAATATGCTGACGTTGACTTTTCAGATGTTGTAGTCATCACTACACCATGACAAAAATTAGGGGGTCACCTTATCTGCCGGGAAAACTAGCCATTGGAGGTAGAAAAACTGCCGGGAATGCGTTTTGCCGGCAATTATGAACTGCCCTTGAAAGTCCTGTCGGGAAATACCATTCCCGGCAGTTACAAGAAAACCCGGCAATTCCTTTGACCTACATGGTTGAAACTTTTGCCGGAAGTTAGAACTATCCCGGCACTTAGATTTTCTCGGCAGTTTAACAATACAAGGCAGATAGAAGAATTCCTGGCAGTGAATATGCCCTTAATTAAGTACACTGGAAACACACAAATTCCCTTTGAGTTCAACCTATAATTTCTCCCCTCTCGATTTTGTACCATAATCTAGAATACAGTTTATACACAAGACATCACACATGTTGAGTAATTAAAGTTGTATCATAATATTTATCTCAACAATACATCATGTTTGCATACATACATATGTATACATTTGTAGGTTCACAAATCACAAGTCTAATGTTACATCACAGCATACATACAGGTTCACAAGTCCAGTACTGCATCACAACCAAAAGGACAACAATCCATCCTGTATACATATATACATTTGTAGGTTCATGTCTCCAGTATTACATCACTGGCAATATGTTGGGGAACGTAGTAATTTCAAAAAAATTCCTACGCACATGCAAGATCATGGTGATTCATAGCAACGAGAGGGGAGAGTGTGTCCACGTACCCTCGTAGACCGAAAGCGGAAGCGTTAGCACAACGCGGTTGATGTAGTCGTACGTCTTCACGATCCGACCGATCCAAGTACCGAACGCATGGCACCTCCGATTTCAGCATACGTTCAGCTCGATGATGTCCCACGAACTCCGATCCAGTAGAGCTTCGAGGGAGAGTTCCGTCAGCACAATGTCGTGATGACGGTGATGATGATGCTACCGACGCAGGGCTTCGCCTAAGCACCGCTACGATATGATCGAGGTGGATTATGGTGAAGGGGGGCACCGCACACGGCTAAGAGATCAAGAGATCAATTGTTGTGTCTATGGGGTGCCCCCCCTCCGTATATAAAAGGGGGGGGGGAGGAGGAGAGGGCCGGCCAAGGGGAAGAGGCGCGCCCAAGGGGGGCAATCCTAATCCAAGTAGGATTCCCCCCTCTTTCCTAGTCCAAGTAGGAGAGGGGAAGGAAGGGAAGGAGAAGGAGAAGGAAGGAGAGGGAGGAAAAGGAGGAAAGGGGGGCCGGCCCCTGATACGTCTCCAACGTATCTATAATTTTTGATTGCTCCATGCTACTTTATCTATTGTTTTGGACTATATTGGGCTTTATTTTCCACTTTTATATTACTTTTGGGACTAACTTATTAACCGGAGGCCCAGCCCAGAATGGCTGTTTTTTTTGCCTTTTTCTGTGTTTCAAAGAAACAGAATATCAAACGGAGTCCAAACGGAATGAAACCTTCGGAAACGTGATTTTTGTTGGGGAACGTTGCATAAAATAAATTTTTTTCCTACGTTCACCAAGATCCATCTATGAGTTCATCTAGCAACGAGTGAGATAGATGCATCTACATACCCTTTGTAGATCGCGTGCGGAAGCGTTCAAGAGAACGGGGTTGAGGGAGTCGTTCTCGTCGTGATCAAAATCACCGGAGATCATAGCGCCGAACGGACGGCACCTCCGCGTTCAACACACTTACGGTCAGCATGACGTCTCCTCCGTCTTGATCCAGCAAGGGGGAAGGAGAGGTTGATGAAGATCCAGCAGCACGACGGCGTGGTGGTGGATGCAAGAAGATACTCGGCAGGCTTCGCCAAGCAACTGGGGAGGAGGAAGAGGTGTAGCAGGGGGAGGGAGGCGCCGAGTGCAAGGGTGCGGCTGCCCTCCCTTCCCCCCTCTATATATAGGGTCCCTAGGGGGGGCGCCGGGCCTAGGAGATGGGATCTCCTAGGGGGGGCGGCCAAGGGGTGGAGTGCCCCCCAAGGCAAGTGGGGCGCCCCCTCCCCTAGGGTTCCCAACCCTAGGCGCGGAGGGGGGCCCAGGGGGGGCGCACCAGCCTACCAGGGGCTGGTTCCCCTCCCACTTCAGCCCATGGGGCCCTCCGGGATAGGTGGCCCCACCCGGTGGACCCCCAGAACCCTTCCGGTGGTCCCGGTACAATACCGGGTGACCCCGAAACTTTCCCGATGTCCGAAACAGCACTTCATATATATAATTCTTTACCTCCGGACCATTCCGGAACTCCTCGTGACGTCCGGGATCTCATCCGGACTCGAACAACTTTCTGTTTGCTGCATACTCATATTCATACAACCCTAGCGCCACCGAACCTTAAGTGTAGACCCTACGGGTTCGGGAGACATGCGTACATGACCGAGACGGCTCTCCGGTCAATAACCAACAGCGGATCTGGATACCCATGTTGGCTCCCACATACTCCTCGATGATCTCATCGGATGAACCACGATGTCGAGGATTCAAGCAACCCCGTATACTATTCCCTTTGTCAGACGGTATGTTACTTGCCCGAGATTCGATCGTCGGTATCCCAATACCTCGCTCAATCTCGTTACCGGCAAGTCACTTTACTCGTACCGTAATGCATGATCCCGTGACCAGACACTTGGTCACTTTGAGCTCATTATGATGATGCACTACCGAGTGGGCCCCAGTGATACCTCTCCGTAACACGGAGTGACAAATCCTGCTCGATCCGTGTCAACCCAACAGACACTTTAGGAGATACCTGTAGTGCACCTTTATAGTCACCCAGTTATGTTGTGACGTTTGGTACACCCAAAGCACTCCTACGGTATCCGGGAGTTACACGATCTCATGGTCTAAGGAAAAGATACTTGACATTGGAAAAGCTCTAGCAAAACAAACTACACGATCTTCTGCTATGCTTAGGTTAGGGTCTTGTCCATCACATCATTCTCCTAATGATGTGATCCCGTTATCAATGACATCCAATGTCCATAGTCAGGAAACCATGACTATCTATTGATCAACGAGCTAGTCAACTAGAGGCTTACTAGGGACATGTTGTAGTCTATGTATTAACACGTGTATTACGATTTCCGGATAATACAATTATAGCATGAATAAAAGACAATTATCATAAACAAGGAAATATAATAATAATCCTTTTATTATTGCCTCTAGGGCATATTTCCAACAGTCTCCCACTTGCACTAGAGTCAATAATCTAGTTACATTGTGATGAATCGAACACCCATAGAGTTCTCGTGTTGATCATGTTTTGCTCATGAAGAGGTTTAGTCAACGGATCTGCGACATTCAGATCCTTATGCACTTTGCAAATCTCTATGTCTCCATCTTGAACATTTTCACGAATGGAGTTGAAACGACGCTTGATGTGCCTGGTCTTCTTGTGAAACCTGGGCTCCTTGGCAAGTGCAATAGCTCCAAAGTGTTGTCACGTAAGAGTTTGATCGGACCCAAAGCATTGGGTATGACTCCTAGGTCGGTGATGATCTACTTTACCCTATTTGCTTCTTGCGCTGCTTCCTAGTCTGCAATGTACTCCGATTGACACGTAGATCCCGCCACGACACTCCGCTTGCAGCTGCACTAGCCATCGCTCCACCATTCAACATATACACGTATCCGGTTTGTGACTTAGAGTCATCCAGATCTGTGTCGAAGCTAAGCGTCGACGTAACCCTTCTGACGAGCTCTTCGTCACCTCCATAAACGAGAAACATGTCCTTAGTCCTTTTCGTGTACTTCAGGATATTCTTGATCATTGTCAAGTGTTCCTTGCCGGGATTACTTTGGTACCTTCCTACCAAACTTACGGCAAGGTTTACATCTGGCCCTGGTACACAGCATGGCATACATAATAGACCCTATGGCTGATGCATTGGGGATGACCGGCATAGCTTCTATATCTTCTGGCGTGTACGGACATTGAGGCGAGCTCAATTTCACACCTTGTAATACAGGCAAGAACCCTTTCTTGGACTGATCCATTTTGAACTTCTTCAATATCTTTTCAAGGTATGTGCTTTGTGAAAGACCTATGAGGCGCCTCGATCTATCTCTATAGATCTTGATGCCTAATATATAAGCAGCTTCTCCAAGGTCCTTCATTGAAAAACTCTTATTCAAGTAGGCCTTAATGTCAGACAAAAGTTCTATATCATTTCCCATCAAAAGTATGTCATCTACATATAATATGAGAAATGCTATAGAGCTCCCACTCACTTTCTTGTAAACGCAGGCTTCTCCATAAGTCTGCATAAACCCAAACTCTTTGATCATCTCATCAAAGCGAATGTTCCAACTCCGAGATGCTTGCTCCAGCCCATAAATGGATCGCTGGAGCTTGCATACCTTGTTAGCATTATTAGGGTCGACAAAACCTTCCGCTGCATCATATACAGTTCTTCCTTAAGATAGCCGTTAAGGAATGCCGCTTTGACGTCCATCTGCCATATCTCATCATCATAGTATGCGGCAATTGCTAACATGATTCGAACGGACTTCAGCTTTCACATGTGAGAGAAAGTCTCATCGTAGTCAACCCCTTGAACTTGCCGATAACCTTTAGCGACAAGTCGAGCTTTATAGATGGTAACATTACCATCCGTCCGTCTTCTTCTTAAAGATCCATTTGTTTTCTATCGCTCGCCGATCATCGGGCAAGTCTGTCAAAGTCCATACTTTGTTTTCATACATGGATCCTATCTCGGATTGCATGGCTTTAAGCCATTTGTTGGAATCTGGGCCCGACATTGCTTCTTCATAGTTTGAAGGTTCACCATTGTCTAACAACATGATTTCCAGGACAGGGTTGCCATACCTGTCTGGTGTGGAACGTGTCCTTGTGGACCTACGAAGTTCAGTAGCAACTTGATCCAAAGTACCTTGATCATCATCATTAGTTTCCTCTTCAATCGGTGTAGGCACCACAGGAACATTTTCCTGAGCTGCACTACTTTCCGGTTCAAGAGGTAGTACTTCATCGAGTTCTACTTTCCTCCCACTTACTCCTTTCGAGAGAAACTCTTTTTCTAGAAAGGATCCGTTCTTGGCAACAAAGATCTTGCCTTTGGATCTAAGGTAGAAGGTATACCCAATGGTTTCCTTAGGGTATCCTATGAAGACGCATTTTTCCGACTTGGGTTCGAGCTTTTCAGGTTGAAGTTTCTTGACATAAGCATCGCATCCCCAAACTTTTAGAAACGATAGCTTAGGTTTCTTCCCAAACCATAATTCATACGGTGTCGTCTCAACGGATTTAGACGGTGCCCTATTTAAAGTGAATGTAGCTGTCTCTAGAGCGTATCCCCAAAATGATAGCGGCAAATCTGTAAGAGACATCATAGATCGCACCATATCCAATAGAGTGCGATTACGACGTTCGGACACACCGTTATGCTGAGGTGTCCCAGGCGGCGTGAGTTGTGAAACGATTCCACATTTCCTTAAGTGTGTACCAAATTCGTGACTTAAATATTCTCCTCCACGATCTGATCGTAAGAACTTTATTTTTCAGTCACGTTGATTCTCTACCTCATTCTGAAATTCCTTGAACTTTTCAAAGGTCTCAGACTTGTGTTTCATCAAGTAGACATACCCATATCTACTCAAGTCATCGGAGAGTGAGAACATAACGATATCCTCCGCGAGCCTCAACGCTCATTGGACCACACACATCGGTGTGTATGATTTCCAATAAGTTGGTTGCTCGCTCCATTGTTCCGGAGAACGGAGTCTTGGTAGTTTTGCCCATAAGGCATGGTTCGCATGTGTCAAACGATTCATAATCGAGAGACTCTAAAAGTCCATCAACATGGAGCTTCTTCATGCGTTTGACACCAATGTGACCAAGGCGGCAGTGCCACAAGTATGTGGGACTATCGTTATCAACTTTACATCTTTTGGTATTCACACTATGAATATGTGTAATATTACGCTCGAGATTCATTAAGAATAAACCATTGACCATCGGAGCATGACCATAAAACATATCTCTCATATAAATAGAACAACCATTATTCTCGGATTTAAATGAGTAGCCATCTCGCATTAAACAAGATCCCTGATACAATGTTCATGCTCAAACTTGGCACTAAATAACAATTATTGAGGTTTAAAACTAATCCCGTAGGTAAATGTAGAGGTAGCGTGCCGACGGCGATCACATCGACCTTGGAACCATTCCCGACGCGCATCGTCACCTCGTCCTTCGCCAGTCTCCGCTTATTCTGCAACTCCTGCTGTGAGTTACATATATGAGCAACGGCACCGGTATCAAATACCCAGGAGTTACTACGAGTACTAGTAAGGTACACATCAATTACATGTATATCAAATATACCTTTAGTATTGCCGGCCTTCTTATCCGCTAAGTATTTGGGGCAGTTCCGCTTCCAGTGACCCTTCCCTTTGCAATAAAAGCACTCAGTCTCAGGCTTGGGTCCATTCTTTGACTTCTTCCCGGCAACTGGCTTACCGGGCGCGGCAACATCTTTGCCGTCCTTCTTGAAGTTCTTCTTACCCTTGCCCTTCTTGAACTTAGTGGTTTTATTAACCATCAACACTTGATGTTCTTTCTTGATTTCAACCTCTGCTGACTTCAAAGATTGAGAATACTTCAGGAATGGTCTTCACCATCCCCTGCATATTGTAGTTCATCACAAAGCTCTTGTAGCTCGGTGGGAGCGACTGAAGGATTCTGTCAATGACCGCCTCGTCCGGGAGGTTAATGTCCAGGTGGGACAGGCGGTTGTGCAACCCAAACATTTTGAGTATGTGCTCACTGACAGAACTGTTTTCCTCCATCTTACAACTATAGAACTTGTCGGAAACTTCATATCTCTCGACCCGGGCATGAGCTTGGAAAACCATTTTCAGCTCCTCGAACATCTCATATGCTCCATGTTGCTCAAAACGCTTTTGGAGCCCCGGTTCTAAGCTGTAAAGCATGCCGCACTGAATGAGGGAGTAATCATCAGCACGAGACTGCCAAGCGTTCATAATGTCTTGGTTCTCTGGGATGGGTGCTTCACCTAGCAGTGCTTCTAGGACATATTGTTTCTTGGATGCTATGAGGATGATCCTTAGGTTCCGGACCCAGTCCGAATAGTTGCTGCCATCGTCTTTCAGCTTGGTTTTCTCTAGGAACACGTTGAAGCTCATGGTGACATGAGCGTTGGCCATTTGATCTACAAGACATTTTTGCAAAGGTTTTAGACTAATGTTCAAGATAATTAAGTTCATCTAATCAAATTATATAATGAACTCCCACTCAGATTTGACATCCCTCTAGTCATCTAAGTGTTACATGATCCGAGTCGACTAGGCCGTGTCCGATCATCACGTGAGACGGACTAGTCATCGTCGGTGAACATCTCCATGTTGATCGTATCTTCCATACGACTCATGTTCGACCTTTCGGTCTCTTGTGTTCCGAGGCCATGTCTGTACATGCTAGGCTCGTCAAGTTAACCTAAGTGTTTTGCATGTGTAAAACTGTCTTACACCCGTTGTATGTGAACGTAAGAATCTATCACACCCGATCATCACGTGGTGCTTCGAAACGACAACTTTAGCAACGGCGCACAGTTAGGGAGAACACTTTCTTGAAATTATTATAAGGGATCATCTTATTTACTACCGTCGTTCTAAGTAAACAAGATGCATAAACATAATAAACATCACATGCAATTATATAGTAGTGACATGATATGGCCAATATCATATAGCTCCTTTGATCTTCATCTTCGGGGCTCCATGATCATCTTGTCACCGGCATGACACCATGATCTCCATCATCATGATCTCCATCATCGTGTCTCCATGAAGTTGCTCGCCAACTATAACTTCTACTACTATAGCTAACGGTTAAGCGATAAAGCAAAGTAATTACATGGCGTTGAATCAATGACACGCAGGTAATACAATAATTAAGACAACTCCTATGGCTCCTGCCGGTTGTCATACTCATCGACATGCAAGTCGTGATTCCTATTACAAGAACATGATCTCATACATCACAATAAATCATTCATCATTCATCACAACTTTTGACCATATCACATCACAAAACACTTGCTGCAAAAACAAGTTAGACGTCCTCTAATTGTTGTTGCAAGTTTTACGTGGCTGCAATAGGGTTCTAGCAAGAACGTTTTCTTACCTACGTGAAAGCCACAACGTGATTTGTCAACTTCTATTTACCCTTCATAAGGACCCTTTTCATCGAATCCGCTCCAACTAAAGTGGGAGAGACAGACACCCGCTAGCCACCTTATGCAACTAGTGCATGTCATTCGGTGGAACCTGTCTCACGTAAGCGTACGTGTAAGGTCGGTCCGGGCCGCTTCATCCCACAATACGGCTGAAGCAAGATAAGACTAGTAGCGGCAAGAAAGTTGACAACATCTACGCCCACAACAAATTGTGTTCTACTCGTGCAAAAGAGAACTACGCATAAACCTGGCGCTGATACCACTGTTGGGGAACGTTGCATAAAATAAAATTTTTTTCCTACATTCACCAAGATCCATCTATGAGTTCATCTAGCAACGAGTGAGATAGATGCATCTACATACCCTTTGTAGATCGCATGCGGAAGCGTTCAAGAGAACGGGGTTGAGGGAGTCGTTAAAGTCGTGATCCAAATCACCGGAGATCCTAGCGCCGAACGGACGGCACCTCCGCGTTCAACACACGTAAGGTCAGCGTGACGTCTCCTCCGTCTTGATCCAGCAAGGGGGAAGGAGAGGTTGATGAAGATCCAGCAGCACGACGGCGTGGTGGTGGATGCAGCAGTACTCCGGCAGGGCTTCGCCAAGCAACTGGGGAGGAGGAAGAGGTGTAGCAGGGGGAGGGAGGCGCCAAGTGCAAGGGTGCGGCTGCCCTCCCTCCCCCCTCTATATATAGGGTCCCCAGGGGGGCGCCGGCCCTAGGAGATGGGATCTCCTAGGGGAGCGCCGGCCAAGGGGGGTGAAGTGTCCCCCAAGGCAAGTGGGGCGCCCCCCTCCCCTACGGTTCCCAACCCTAGGCGCAGAGGGGGGCCCGGGGCGACCACCTACCAGGCTGGTTCCTCCCACTTCAGCCCATGGGGCCCTCCGGGATAGGTGGGGGGGGGGGGCGCACCAGCCTACCAGGGGCTGGTTCCCCTCCCACTTCAGCCCATGGGGCCCTCCGGGATAGGTGGCCCCACCCGGTGGACCCCCCGGGACCCTTCCGGTGGTCCCGGTACAATACCGGTGGCCCCCGAACCTCTCCCGATGGCCGAAACAACACTTTCTATATATAATTCTTTACCTCCGGACCATTCCGGAACTCCTCGTGACGTCCGGGATCTCATCCGGACTCCAACAACTTTCTGTTTGCTGCATACTCATATTCATACAACCCTAGCGCCACCGAACCTTAAGTGTGTAGACCCTACGGGTTCGGGAGACATGCGTATACATGACCGAGACGGCTCTCCGGTCAATAACCAACAGCGGGATCTGGATACCCATGTTGGCTCCCACATACTCCTTGATGATCTCATCGGATGAACCACGATGTCGAGGATTCAAGCAACCCCATATACTATTCCCTTTGTCAGACGGTATGTTACTTGCCCGAGATTCGATCGTCGGTATCCCAATACCTCGTTCAATCTCGTTACCGGCAAGTCACTTTACTCAGATCAGTAATGCATGATCCCGTGACCGGACACTTGGTCACTTTGAGCTCATTATGATGATGCACTACCGAGTGGGCCCAGTGATACCTCTCCGTGTCTGGAGTGACAAATCCGATCTCGATCCGTGTCAACCCAATGCAGACACTTTCGGAGATACCGTAGTGCACCTTTATAGTCACCCAGTTACGTTGTGACGTTTGGTACAACCAAAGCACTCCCTACGGTATCCGGAGTTACACGATCTCATGGTCTAAGGAAAAGATACTTGACATTGGAAAAGCTCTAGCAAAACGAACTACACGATCTTGTGCTATGCTTAGGATTGGGTCTTGTCCATCACATCATTCTCCTAATGATGTGATCCCATTATCAATGACATCCAATGTCCATAGTCGTGAAACCATGACTATCTATTGATCAACGAGCTAGTCAACTAGAGGCTTACTAGGGACATGTTGTAGTCTATGTATTCACACGTGTATTACGATTTCCGGATAATACAATTATAGCATGAATAAAAGACAATTACCATAAAAAAGGAAATATAATAATAATCCTTTTATTATTGCCTCTAGGGCATATTTCCAACAATTTTCTCACCGAACGTGATCTAGGAGACTTGGACCCTACACCAAGGAACAACGGAGGCGGTCACGAGGGTGGGGGGCGCCCCCCCTAGGGCGCGCCCCCTGCCTCGTGGGCCCCCTGTTGCTCCACCGAAGTACTCCTTCCTCCTATATATACCTCGCATTCCCCAAACGATCGTAACAGGAGCCAAAAATTAATTCCACCGCCAACTTCCTCAGATCCACGAGATCCCATCTTGGGGCCTGTTAGGAGCTCCGCGGAGGGGGCTTCCACCACGGAGGGCTTCTACATCAACACCATAGCCTCTCCGATGAACTGTGAGTAGTTTACTTCAGACCTTCGGGTCCATAGCTAGTAGCTAGATGGCTTCTTCTCTCTTTTTGGATCTCAATACAATGTTCTCCCCCTCTCTCGTGGAGATCTATTCGATGTAATCTTCTTTTTGCGGTGTGTTTGTTGAGACTGATGAATTGTGGGTTTGTGATCCAACTTATCTATGAATAATATTTGAATCTTCTCTGAATTCTTTTATGTATGATTGGGTTATCTTTGCAAGTCTCTTCAAATTATCCGTTTGGTTTGGCCAACTAGATTGGTAGTTCTTGCAACGGGAGAAGTGCATGGCTTTGGGTTCAATCTTGCGGTGTCCTTACCCGATGTAAAGGGTTGCAAGGCACGTATTGTATTGTTGCCATCCAGGATAACAATATGGGGTATTTATCATATTGCATGAATTTATTCCTCTACATCATGTCATCTTGCTTAAGGCGTTACTCTGTTTTTAACTTAATACTCTAGATGCATGCTGGATAGCGGTCGATGAGTGGAGTAATAGTAGTGGATGCAGAATCGTTTCGGTCTACTTGTCACGGACGTGATGCCTATATACATGATCATACCTAGATATACTCATAACTATGCTCAATTCTGTCAATTGCTCAACAATAATTTGTTCACCCACCGTAGAATACTTATGCTCTTGAGAGAATCCACTAGTGAAACCTATGGCCCCCGGGTCTATTCTCATCATATCTATCTCCATCACTTTAATATTTGCTTTGTTTTTACTTTGCCTTTTACTTTTTGCTTTGCATCTATATACCTAAAATAGCAAAAATATTATCTCTATCAGATCTCACTCTCGTAAGTGACCGTGAAGGGATTGACAACCCCTAATCGCATTGGTTGCGAGTAGCTATCGTTTTGTGCAGGTACGAGGGACTTGTGCGTGGCCTCCTACTGGATTGATACCTTGGTTCTCAAAAACTGAGGGAAATACTTACGCTACTGTGCTGCATCATCCTCTCATTTTCGGGGAAAACCAACGCAAGCTCAAGACGTAGCAAGAAGTATTTCCGTGCCGCTGTCGGGAGTCTACGCAAAAGTCAACATACCAAGTACCCATCACAATCCCTATCTCTCGCATTACATTATTTGCCATTTGCCTCTAGTTTTCCTCTCCTCCACTTCACCCTTGCCGTTTTATTCGCCCTCTCTTTCCCAATCTCCTCCTCTTTTTCCCATTGCCTTTTCCTCGTCCGCTTGCTTGCTCGTGTGTTGGATTGCTTGTTTGTCGCAATGGCTCAAGATGCTACTAAATTGTGTGACTTCACCAATACCAATAATAATGATTTCCTTAGCACTCCGATTGCTCCTCTTGCAAATATTGAATCTTGTGAAATCAATACTGCTTTGTTGAATCTTGTTATGAAAGATCAATTCGCCGGCCTTCCTAGTGAAGATACCGCTACTCATCTGAATAGCTTCGTTGATTTATGTGATATGCAAAAGAAAAAGGATGTCGATAATGATGTCGTTAAATTGAAGCTATTTCCTTTTTTCGGTTAGAGATCGTGCTAAAGCGTGGTTTTCATCTTTGCCTAAAAATAGTATTGATTCTTGGAACAAGTGCAAAGATGCTTTTATCTCTAAGTATTTTCCTCCCGCTAAGATTATCTCTCTTAGGAATGATATTATGAATTTTAAGCAACTTGATCATGAACATGTTGCACAAGCTTGGGAGAGAATGAAATTAATGATACGTAATTGTCCTACTCATGGTTTGAATTTGTGGATGATTATACAAAAATTTTATGCCGGATTGAATTTTGCTTCTAGAAATCTTTTTAGATTCGCCGCTGGAGGCACTTTTATGGAAATCACTTTAGGAGATGCTACTAAACTCCTAGATAATATTATGGTTAATTATTCTCAATGGCATCTTGAAAGATCTACTAATAAAAAAGTGCATGCGATAGAAGAAATCAATGTTTTGAGTGGAAAGATGGATGAACTTATGAAATTATTTGCTACTAAGAGTGTTTCTTCTGATCCTAATGATATGCCTTTGTCTACCTTGATTGAGAATAATAATGAATCTATGGATGTGAATTTTGTTGGTAGGAATAATTTTGGTAACAACGCCATTATAAAGGGAATTTTAATCCTAGGCCTTATCCTAGTAATCCTTCTAATAATTATGGAAATTCCTACAACAACTCTTATGGAAATTTTAATAAGATGCCCTCTGAATTTGAGAATAGTGTTAAAGAGTTTATGAATTCACAAAAGAATTTTAATGCTTTGCTTGAAGAGAAATTGCTTAAAGTTGATGATTTGGCTAGGAACGTTGATAGAATTTCTCTTGAGCTTGATTCTTTAAAGCTTAGATCTATTCCTCCTAAGCATGATATCAATGAGTCTCTCAAAGCTATGAGAATTTCCATTGATGAGTGCAAAGAAAGAACCGCTAGGATGCGTGCTTCCAAAGATGCCTTTATTAAAGCGTGTTCTTCCAATTCCTATGAAAATCAAGATGAAGATCGAAAAGTTATTGATGTGTCCCCTATTAAATCTTTGTTTTGCAATATGAATCTTGATGAAACTGAATATGATCTTCCTTTACCTGGGCATTCTAAGAATTCAGAGTTTTTAGATCTTGATGATGAAATCGATAAAAGTGGGATTGAAAGAAATAAAAATCTAGATGTTGATAAACCCACTATATTGTATCTCAAGGAATTTAATTATGAAAATTGCTCTTTAATTGATTGTATTTCCTTGTTGCAATCCGTGCTAAATTCTCCTCATGCTTATAGTCCAAATAAGGCCTTTATCGAACACATTGTTGATGCCTTGATGCAATCTTATGAAAAAAAACATGACTTGAAAGTTTCTATCCCTAGGAAACTCTATGATGAGTGGGAACCTAATATTAAGATTAAAATTAAAGATCATGAGTTTAATGCTTTGTGTGATTTGGGTGCTAGTGTCTCCACTATCCCCAAAACTTTGTGTGATTTGCTAGATTTCCGTGACTTTGATGATTGCTCTCTAAACTTGCATCTTGCGGATTCCACTATTAAAAAGCCCATGGTAAGAATTAAATATGTTCTTATTGTTGCAAATAGGAATTATGTGCCCGTAGATTTAACCGTTCTTCATATAGATTGCAATCCTTCATGTCCTATTATTCTTGGTAGACCTTTCCTTAGAACGATTGGTGCAATTATTGATATGAAGGAAGGGAATATTAGATTCCAATTTCCATTAAAGAAAGGCATGGAACACTTTCCTAGAAAGAAAATAAAATTACCATATTAATCTATCATGAGAGCCACTTATGGATTGCCTACCAAAGATGGCAATACCTAGATCTATCCTCGCTTTTATGCTTAGCTAGGGGCGTTAAACGATAGCGCTTGTTGGGAGGCAACCCAATTTTATTTTTAGTTTTTTGTTTTTGCTTCTGTTTAAGAATAAATAATCCATCTATCCTCTGTTTAGATGTGGTTTTATATTTTAATTAGTGTTTGTGCCAAGTTAAACCTATTGGATCTTCTTGGATGATAGTTATTTGATCTTGCTGTAATTTCCAGAAACTTTGCGCTCAGTGCCCGAATTGTTAAAAATCACCAGAACGTGATAAAATATTGATTCCAATTTCTGATGATCAATAAACAAATTTTCCAGGTCGTCTAATTTTGGTAGAATTGTTTGAGTTCCATAAGTTTGCGTTAGTTACAGATTACTACAGACTGTTCTGTTTTTGACAGATTCTGTTTTATGGTGTTGTTTGCTTATTTTGATGAATCTATGGCTAGTAAAATATTTTATGATCCATAGAGAAGTTGGAATACAGTGGGTTTAACACCAATATAAATAAAGAATGAGTTCATTACATTACCTTAAAGTAGTCTTTTGTTTTCTTTCTCTAACGGAGCTCACGAGATTTCTATTGAGTTTTGTGTTGTGAAGTTTTCAAGTCTTGGGTGAATTCTTTTGATGGATTATGGAACAAGGAGTGGCAAGAGCCTAAGCTTGGGGATGCCCATGGCACCACTAAGATAATACAAGGACACCAAAAAGACAAAGCTTGGGGATGCCCCGAAAGGCATCCCCTCTTTCGTCCACTTCCATCGGTAATTTACTTGGAGCTATATTTTTATTCACCACATGATAAGTGTTTTGCTTGGAGCGTCTTGTATTATTTGCGTCTTTGCTTGTTAGTTTACCACAATCATCCTTGCTGTACAAAGCTTTTGAGAGCCATACATGAATTATAATTTGATAGAATACTCTATGTGCTTCACTTATAACTTTTGAGCTTGATAGTTTTGCTCATAGTGCTTCACTTATATCTTTTGAGCGTGATAATTTTTGCTCTAGTGCTTCACTTAGATCTTTTAGAGCACGGTGGTGGATTTGTTTTAAAGAAACTTGATATCTCATGCTTCACTTAGATTATTTTGAGAGTCGTTAATAGCATTGTAATTTGCTTAATGTTAATATACATGGTACTCTAGATATGTGAAACTTTCTTTTGAGTGCATTGAATACTAAGATAAGTTTGATGCTTGATAATTGTTTTGAGATATGAAGATGGTGATATTAGAGTCATGCTAGTTGAGTAGTTGTCAATTTAAAGAATACTTGTGTTGAAGTTTGTGATTCCCGTAGCATGCACGTATGGTGAACCGTTATGTGATGAAATCGGAGCATGATTTATTTATTGAGTGTCTTCCTTATGAGTGGCGGTTGGGGACGAGCGATGGTCTTTTCCTACCAATCTATCCCCCTAGGAGCATGCGCGTAATACTTTGCTTTGATAACTTCTAGATTTTTGCAATAAGTATATGAGTTCTTTATGATTAATGTTGAGTCCATGGATTATACGAACTTTTTCCCATCCTTCCACCATTGCTAGCCTTTCTAATACCGCGCACTTTTCGCCGGTATCATACACCCACCATATATCTTCCTCAAAACAGCCACCATACCTACCTATCATGGCATTTCCATAGCCATTCCGAAATATATTGCCATGCAACTTTCCACCGTTCCGTTTATTATGACACGCTCCATCATTGTCATATTGCTAGCATGATCATGTAGTTGACATCGTATTTGTGGCAAAGCCACCGTTCATAATTCTTTCATACATGTCACTCATGTTTCATTGCACATCCCGGTACACTGCCGGAGGCATTCATATAGAGTCATATTTTGTTCTAAGTATCGAGTTGTAATTGTTGAGTTGTAAGAAAAATAAAAGTGTGATGATCATCATTATTAGAGCATTGTCCCAAGTGAGGAAAGGATGATGGAGACTATGATTCCCCCACATGTCGGGATGAGACTCCGGACTAAAAAAAGAGGCCATAAAAAATAATAGAAAAGGCCCAAATAAAAAAATGAGAGAAAAAGAGAGAAGGGACAATGTTACTATCCTTTTACCACACTTGTGCTTCAAAGTAGCACCATGATCTTCATGATAGAGAGTCTCTCATTTTGTCACTTTCATATACTAGTGGGAATTTTTCATTATAGAACTTGGCTTGTATATTCCAATGATGGGCTTCCTCAAATGCCCTAGGTCTTCGTGAGCAAGCGAGTTGGATGCACACCCACTTAGTTTCTTTTTGTTGAGCTTTCATATACTTATAGCTCTAGTGCATCCGTTGCATGACAATCCCTACTCACTCACATTGATATCTATTGATGGGCATCTCCATAGCCCGTTGATACACCTAGTTGAATTGAGACTATCTTCCCTCTTTTTGTCTTCTCCACAACCACCATTCTATTCCACATATAGTGCTATATCCATGGCTCACGCTCATGTATTGCGTGAAGATTGATTTTTTTTTTTGAAAATGTTAAGGTATGAAACAATTTCTTGGCTTGTCATCGGGGTTGTGCATGAATTAAATACTTTGTGTGGGGATGATGGAGCATAGCCAGACTATATGATTTTGTAGGGGTAACTTTCTTTGGCCATGTTATTTTGAGAAGACATAATTGCTTAGTTAGTATGCTTAAAGTATTATTATTTTTATGTCAATATGAACTTTTGTCTTGAATCTTTTGGATCTGAAAATTCATACCATGATTAAGAAGATTTACATTGAAATTATGCCAAAGTATCACTCTGCATCAAAAATTCTCTTTTTATCATTTACCTACTCGAGGACGAGCAGGAATTAAGCTTGGGGATGCCCGATACATCTCCAACGTATCTATAATTTTTGATTGCTCCATGCTACTTTATCTACTGTTTTGGACTATATTGGGCTTTATTTTCCACTTTTATATTACTTTTGGGACTAACCTATTAACCGGAGGCCCAGCCCGGAATTGCTGTTTTTTGCCTTTTCGGTGTTTCAAGAAACATAATATCAAACGGAGTCCAAACGGAATGAAACCTTCGGAAACGTGATTTTCTCACCGAACGTGATCCAGGAGACTTAGACCCTACGCCAAGGAACAACGGAGGCGGTCACGAGGGTGGGGGGTGCGCCCCCAAGGCGCGCCCCCCTGCCTCGTGGGCCCCTGTTGCTCCACTGACGTACTCCTTCCTCCTATATATACCTACGTACCCCCAAACCATCAGAACAGGAGCCAAAAACCTAATTCCACCGCCGCAACTTCATGTATCCACGAGATCCCATCTTGGGGCCTGTTCGAGCTCACGGGAGGCCATCCACCACGGAGGGCTTCTACATCAACACCATAGCCTCTCCGATGAAGTGTGAGTAGTTTACTTCAGACCTTTGGGTCCATAGCTAGTAGCTAGATGGCTTCTTATCTCTTTTGGATCTCAATACAATGTTCTCCCCCCCCCCCCCTCTCGTGGAGATCTATTCGATGTAATCTTCTTTTTGTGGTGTGTTTGTTGAGACCGATGAATTGTGGGTTTATGATCCAGCTTACCTATGAATAATATTTGAATCTTCTCTGAATTCTTTTATGTATGATTGAGTTATCTTTGCAAGTCTCTTGAATTATCCGCTTGGTTTGGCCAACTAGATTGGTAGTTCTTGCAACGGGAGAAGTGCATGGCTTTGGGTTCAATCTTGCGGTGCCCTTACCCAGTGACAGAAAGGGTTGCAAGGCACGTATTGTATTGTTGCCATCGAGGATAACAATATGGGGTATTTATCATATTGCATGAATTTATTCCTATACATCATGTCATCTTGCTTAAGGCGTTACTCTGTTTTTAACTTAATACTCTAGATGCATGCTGGATAGCGGTCGATAAGTGGAGTAATAGTAGTGGATGCAGAATCGTTTTGGTCTACTTGTCACGGACGTGATGCCTATATACATGATCATACCTAGATATACTCATAACTATGCTCAATTCTGTCAATTGCTCAACAATAATTTGTTCACCCACCATAGAATACTTATGCTCTTGAGAGAAGCCACTAGTGAAACCTATGGCCCCCGGGTCTATTCTCATCATATCAATCTCCATCATTTTAATATTTTCTTTGTTTTTACTTTGCCTTTTACTTTTTGCTTTGCATCTATATACCAAAAATACCAAAAATATTATCTCTATCAGATCTCACTCTCGTAAGTGACCGTGAAGGGATTGACAACCCCTAATCGCGTTTTTTGCGAGTAGCTATCGTTTTGTGCAGGTACGAGCGACTTGTGCGTGGCCTCCTACTGGATTGATACCTTGGTTCTCAAAAACTGAGGAAATACTTACGCTACTCTGCTACATCATCCTTTCCTCTTCGGGGAAAACCAACGCAAGCTCAAGACGTAGCAGACCCCTAGTCCAATTCGGTTTGGGCTAGGGGGGTCGCGCGCCCAGCCTCCTGTCTTCCACGACTTGGCCCATGAGGCCCATTTCTTCTTCCTCGTATTCCCGTAACTCCTCGGTACCCCCGAAAATACCCGAATCACTCGGAACCTTTCCGATGTCCGAATATAGTCGTCCAATACATCAATCTTTACGTATCGACCATTTTGAGACTCCTCGTCATGTCCCCGATCTCATCCGGGACTCCGAACTACCTTCGGTACATAAAATCGCATAAACTTATAATACAATTGTCACCGAAACTTTAAGCGTGCGGA
Organism: Aegilops bicornis; assembly: GCA_021605145.1. Lineage (NCBI taxonomy): Eukaryota > Viridiplantae > Streptophyta > Magnoliopsida > Poales > Poaceae > Aegilops > Aegilops bicornis. The sequence goes on along the minus strand of CM038673.1, from coordinate 60,959,722 downwards.
CCCTACGGGTTCGAGAACTATGTAGACATGACCGAGACACGTCTCCGGCCAATAACCAATAGTGGAACCTGGATGCTCATATTGGCTCCCACATATTCTACAAAAATCTTTATCAGTCAAACCGCATAACAACATACGTTGTTCCCTTTGTCATCGGTATGTTACTTACCTGAGATTCGATCGTCGGTATCTCAATACCTAGTTCAATCTCGTTATCGGCAAGTCTCTTTACTCGTTCTGTAATGCATCATCCTGCAATTAACTCATTAGTCACATTGCATGCAAGGCTTATAGTGATGTGCATTACCGAGTGGGCCCAGAGATACCTCTCTGACAATCGGAGTGACAAATCCTAATCTCAAAATACGCCAACCCAACAAGTACCTTCGGAGACACCTGTAGAGCACCTTTATAATCACCCAGTTACGTTGTGACGTTTGGTAGCACACAAAGTGTACTCCGGTAAACGGGAGTTGCATAATCTCATAGTCATAGGAACATGTATAAGTCATGAAGAAAGCAATAGCAACATACTAAATTATCGTGTGCTAAGCTAACGGAATGGGTCAAGTCAATCACATCATTCTCCTAATGATGTGATCCCATTAATCAAATGACAACTCATGTCCATGGCTAGTAAACTCAACCATCTTCGATTAACGAGCTAGTCAAGTAGAGGCATACTGGTGACACTCTGTTTGTCTATGTATTCACACATGTATTATGTTTCCGGTTAATACAATTCTAGCATGAATAATAAACATTTATCATGAAATAAGGAAATAAATAATAACTTTATTATTGCCTCTAGGGCATATTTCCTTCAGTCTCCCACTTGCACTAGAGTCAATAATCTAGATCACATCGCCATGTGATTTAACATCAATAGTTCACATCACCATGTGATTAACACCCATAGTTCACATCGTCATGTGACCAACACCCAAAGGGTTTACTAGAGTCAATAATCTAGTTCACATCGCTATATGATTAACACCCAAAGAGTACTAAGGTGTGATCATGTTTTGCTTGTGAGAGAAGTTTAGTCAACGGGTCTGCCAAATTCAGATCCGTATGTATTTTGCAAATTTCTATGTCAACAATGCTCTGCACGGAGCTACTCTAACTAATTGCTCCCACTTTAAATATGCATCCAGATTGAGACTTAGAGTCATCTGGATCAGTGTCAAAATTTGCATCGACGTAACCCTTACGATGAACCTTTTGTCACCTCCATAATCGAGAAACATATCCTTATTCCACTAAGGATAATTTTGACTGCTGTCCAGTGATCTACTCCTAGATCACTTATTGTACTCCCTTGGTAAACTTAGTGTAGGGTATAATATAGATCTGGTACATAGCATGGCATACTTTATAGAACCTATGGCTGAGGCATATGGAATGACTTTCATTATCTTTCTATCTTCTGCCGTGGTCGGACTTTGAGTCTTACTCCATTTCACACCTTGTAACACAGGCAAGAACTCTTTCTTTGACTGTTCGATTTTGAACTACTTCAAAATCTTGTCAAGGTATGTACTCATTGAAAAAACTTATCAAGCGTCTTGATCTATCTCTATAGATCTTGATGCTCAATATGTAAGCAGCTTCACCGAGGTCTTTATTTTAAAAACTTCTTTCAAATACTCCTTTATGCTTTCCAGAAAAATTCTACATTATTTCCGATCAACAATATGTCATTCACATATACTTATTAGAAAGGCTGTAGTGCTCCCACTCACTTTCTTGTAAATACAGGCTTCACCGTAAGTCTGTATAAAACTATATGGTTTGATCAACTTATCAAAGCATATATTCCAACTCCGAGATGCTTGCACCAGTCCATAGATGGATCGATGGAGCTTGCATATTTTGTTAGCACCTTTAGGATTGACAAAACCTTTTGGTTGCATCATATACAACACTTCTTTAATAAATCCATTAAGGAATGCAGTTTTATTATCCATTTGCCAGATTTCATAAAATGCGGCAAATGCTAACATGATTCGGACAGACTTAAGCATCGATACAAGTGAGAAAATCTGCGACAATTCGAGCTTTGTAGATAGTAACACTACTATCAGCGTCCGTCTTCCTCTTGAAGATCCATTTATTTTCTATGGCTTGCCGATCATCGGGCAAGTCAACCAATGTCCACACTTTGTTCTCATACATGGATCCCATCTCAGATCTCATGGCTTCAAGCCATTTTGCGGAATCTGGGCTCATCATCGCTTCTTCATAGTCCATAGGTTCGTCATGGTCAAGTAACATGACCTCCAGAACAGGATTACCGTACCACTCTGGTGCAGATCTCACTCTGGTTTACCTACGAGGTTCGGTAGTAACTTGATCTGAAGTTACATGATGATCATCATTTAGCTTCCTCACTAATTGGTGTAGGAGTCACAGGAACAAATTTATGTGATGAACTACTTTCCAATAAGGGAGTAGGTACAGTTACCTCATCAAGTTCTACTTTCCTCCCACTCACTTCTTTTGAGAGAACCTCCTTCTCTAGAAATGATCCATTCATAGCAATGAATATCTTGCCTTCGGATCTGTGATAGAAGGTGTACCCAACTGTCTCCTTTGGGTATCCTATGAAGACACATTTCTCCGATTTGGGTTTGAGCTTATCAGGATGAAACTTTTTCTTATAAGCACCGCAAACCCAAACTTTAAGAAACGACAACTTTGGTTTCTTGCCAAACCACAGTTCATACGGTGTCGTCTCAACGGATTTAGATGGTGCCCTTTTTAACGGGAATGCAGCTATCTCTAATGCATAACCCCAAAACTATAGTGGTAAATCGGTAAGAAACATCATAGATTGCACTATATCCAATAAAGTACGGTTATGACGTTCGGACACACCATTATGCTGTGGTGTTCCAGGTGGCACGAATTTGTGAAATTATTCCACATTGTTTTAATTGAAGACCAAACTTGTAACTCAAATTTTCTCCGTGATCAGATCGTAGAAACTTTATTTTCTTGTCACGATGATTTTCCACTTCACTTTGAAATTCTTTGAACTTTTCAAATGTTTTAGACTTATGTTTCATCAATTAGATATACCCATATCTGCTCAAATCATCTGTGAAGGTCAGAAAATAACGATACCCGCCGCGAGCCTCAACACTCATCGGACCGCATACACCAGTATGTATTATTTCCAATAAGTCAGTTGCTCGCTCCATTGTTCTGGAGAACGGAGTCTTAGTCATCTTGCCCATGAGGCGTGGTTCGCAAGCATAAGTGATTCATAATCAAGTGATTCCAAAAACCCATCAGCATGGAGTTTCTTCATGCGCTTTACACCAATATGACCTAAACGGCAGTGCCACAAATAAGTTGCACTATCCTTATTAACTTTGCATCTTTTAGCTTCAATATTATGAATATGTGTATCACTACAATCGAGATCCAACAAACCATTTTCATTGGGTGTGTAACCATATAAGGTTTTATTCATGTAAACAGAACAACAATTATTCTCTAACTTAAATGAATAACCGTATTGCAATAAACATGATCAAATCATATTCATGCTCAACGCAAACACTAAATAACACTTATTTAGGTTCTACACTAATCCCGAAAGTATAGGGAGTGTGCGATGATGATCATATCAATCTTGGAACTATTTCCAACACACATCATCACCTTGCCCTTAACTAGTTTCTGTTCATTTTGCAACTCTCGTTTCGAGTTACTAATTTAGAAACTGAACCAGTATCAAATATTGAGGGGTTGCTATAAACACTAGTAAAGCACACGTCAATAACATGCATATCAAATATGTTGGGGAACGTAGCAGAAATTCAAAATTTTCCTACGTGTCACCAAGATCTATCTATGGAGAAACCAACAATGAGGGAAGGAGAGTGCATCTACATACCCTTGTAGATCGCTAAGCGGAAGCATTCAAGAGAACGGGGTTGATGGAGTCGTACTCGTCGTGATCCAAATTGTCGGTGTACTAGAGTAGGGGTACCCTAGTATCCCGAACTCGTGCATGGGCAGTTGCAGCACCCCACGGCAAGGCTTGCCTGGTCTCCGCCAAGATCCTCCGTGGTTCCTTTGGAGCCATTCAAGAACAAAGTATTTAACCAAGAAGACAAGGCCCCGGCAAGAGGAGCTTGCCGGAAGGCCACTCAAGGCACGCAGAAGACAAGACCCGGCAAGAGGAGCTTGGCGGGAAGGCTCGAGAGCGACAAGGATTCGGCCGCTGCAAGGCACTTGCCGCTGCAGTAACCTTCTGCATCTCCGCTCCAGCTCATCCACCAACGTGTCGCCATGGGACCATTCCATGCGCGCGTGTCAAGAGGCTGTGCAGCCAGCGGGGAGCAGCGATAAGCGGTGCTGACAAGCTTGCCATTGTGGCTAACGATGGCGCTCCTGACGGTCCTCACAGACTGTTTAGGCGGCGTGGACAGGCATTTAATGCTTTTGTCCCTTGCCGTCAGGGTTAGGTAGAGTGCACTGTACACTGTACAAGTAGGTGTACCAACTACTGTTTTTCCATTTGTACCCTCATCTACGTTGCCGCCTGTCGGAGCCCCTTTGTGCATATAAAAGGAGGCCCATGCGCAACGTAGAGGAGGTTCGGTTGGATCCCATTCCAACGTAACCAGAGAACACTCACGCTAGGTCTTGTAGCTCTCATCGCTCCCTAGCAAGAACACAATACAATCGGACAAGCAGCGGTAGGAGTAGTATCTCTCCGGAGAGCTCCGACGCGGGGTAAACTACTCGTGCGCTTCGCCTCGATCCGCTCTTCGTGCGATCTCCGCCCCCCTCCGAACCAAAAGGGACTCGGTCCGCCGGTCCCATAGGTGTTCGTGGGTCTGATCAGCCTCCCCGACATCTTTGGCGCGCCAGGTAGGGGGCGTCGAGGCTGTGTGAACCTGATCCGGCGTTCACACGAGCAACATCTTCATCATCTTCAACATCTTCGTCAACATGCCACCAAGAAGAAGGCTTCGGCGGCAGCGGAGCCGTCCGCGTCGAACCCACCATCACCAGAGCAAACGGGTGGTGGAGCAGACGCTGGCGGAAGAACAGGCGCCGGCGAAGGAGTTTGTGATGCTGCCAGGTCCAAGGACAAGGCCGCGCAAACCTCGGCGTCCGTACATGTACCACGCCCGTCTCAGGAGGCACGGGACCAACAGCGTCATGGTATTCACAATACCATACGCTCGTTGGATCGAGACCCTCAAGACCAGCGTGCGCGCCAACATGCTGGCACGAGCGAGATACGGTCGCCTGGACGGGATGCTGCTCCTTCTAACATAGTTAGAAGTCCGAGCATATCCCGCTCCTCGCACCGTTCACCATTGCCACCCACTACTCCAGCAGAAGCTCTGGCGAGAGCTCAACTGCTCTTCGACTACCCTCAACGGCCGACAAAGGTCGACGAGTGGAGGGCCACCATCTGAAGCCTCATCGGCTTCGCCAACGGCGACGCTCCACGGCAACCGAGTGCGTCGCTGCCGCGGCAAGAACGCCAAGCGCGAGCCGGTGGCGACGAGACCGGTGGGGGTGCAACCACCATGCACTCTCCGCCCCGAAGGCCAAGATCGCCGACTCGCCGGATCCACCTCGACAGCGACTCCACTGCATCATCGGATCCGCGAGCTCGTCGCGATCAGCGCCAAGTGTTGCACGATCGACAGCAAGAGGACGCTCGAACTCGCATCGAGCGCCGAAGAGAAGCGCGACGTCAATCCGACAAGCGCGTCGGGCCCTCTGTCGACATGCACGCGCCAGAGGAACCAGGCGACATGCCGTACGCGGTAGGTCGCCCTGCGTTCACTCGTGAGCTGCGGCAAGTCCAGTGGCCCAGCAAGAAGAACTTCAAGCCAGACGTACCGGAGAAGTACGACGGCAAGACGCATCCATCGGAGTTCCTCAGCATCTACACCATCGCGGTGCAAGCTGCCGGGGGGCGAGACGACAAGATCCTTGCCAACTACTTCCCGCTGGTGCTTAAGCCCAACGTCAGGTCCTGGCTCATGCACTTGCTGGACAACTCCATATCTTCTTGGGCAGACCTATGCCATCAGTTTGTCGGTGCCTTTACAGGCGGCCACAAACCCCATGGCCAAGAAAGCGACCTTCATCTCGCTTGCCTGTAAGGAAGGAGAACCCTCGCAAGTATATACAGAGATTCAGCCGTGTACAAAGACAACATCCCAGACGCCCACCTCGCCAAGGTGATCAGCGCGTTCCATCGAACGTGCGAAATCGCAGGATGCGGAGGAGATGGCGATGTGCAAGATCGTAGACGTCGATGAGCTATACGCCCGGCCGGCCGACAAGTGCGCACGTGCTGAGGAGGGGAGGAGACTCCCCGGAGAGAATACCGAAGCAGGAGGATCTGACAGTGAGGAGACCGCCCCGGCAAAGAAGAGCCGGCGGCGGGGCAACAGGAAGAAGAAAGGCAGAGACGTGCTAGTTGTCGAGCAGTCCGGCAACGGAGGTGGCGACAAGAACGCCAAGGCTGGTGGCTCCGGCAAGGAGGTTGCCGCCGCACCAACCACACCAGCCTGTGGCGGCCGCCGACAAGCGGGATTTGCTCCGCAAGCGATCTTGCAAGATCCACCGCACTAAGGGCCATGACCTCCAGAGCTGCAAGAAGGTAGAGCAGCTTGTTGAACAGCGTAAGGCTGAGTACGAAAGCGGCGCGACAAGGAGAAGGCTCAGAAGGTGCCGGAGGAGCCAAGAAGAAACGTCCCGGCCGGGGAGGACGCCGCGGCAAGGCTAAGCAGCGGCAAGGAGACAGACCTCCCCGCGGCCGCGACAAGGATGAAGACGAAGACGACGATGAAGATATGGATGATGATGACGCCGATGAGCAGGAGTTTCAGAAAGCTACAGAGGTCCTCTGCGTTGACGGAGGTGCTTCCCTGCATACTTCCCACCGCCAACTCAAGCAGTGGATGCGGGAAGTTAATGCAGCTGAACCATCCGTAGAGTCACGCAGGCCTCTGAAGTGGTCCAGCACGCCTATCATCTTTGATATTGAGGACCACCCTGATCGCATAACTGCGGTCGGGTGCTTGCCGATGTTGGTCTCACCAACTATCCGCAACCTCAAGGTCACCAAGATGCTAGTTGACGGCGGGCCAGCTTGAACCTGATCTCCTCCGCGGTGCTCCGTAAGCTTCAGATCCTCGACAATGAAGCTCGAAGAGATCGCACATTCCAAGGAATCAACCCGGAAGGAGCAAGCGAAGGGGAAGATCACGTTGCCGGTAACATTTGGCAGCGAGCTGAACTTTAGGACTGAGAGGGTCACATTCGACGTTGCTGATTTCCCATTGCCTTACAATGGGATACTCGGCCGTCCAGCACTCGCCAAGTTCATGGCGGCCTCTCACTATGCCTACAACCTCCTGAAGATGCCGAGCCCGATAAGTGTCATCTCTGTCCATGGCGACAAGAAGGATGCTCTTATCAGTACCGACAAGATCTACCGGGAAGCAGCTGCTGCAACAGAAAGCAAAACACTTGCCGCTGAAGCTCCCGGGGGGAAGAAGACCAAGTCCAAGTCCGGCAAGAGCTCTGATGCCCACTCCGGCAAGCGCACCTCTTCGGAGTGCTGTGCTACCGTCGAGAACGCACCATCGAGCTCCACCGGCAAGTGCAAGAAGACGATGGCAGCTCCCCCAAAGACCAAGAAGGTGTCCGCCAAGGAGGACGGCACTGGTGGTACCTTCACCATCAGTGCCTCTCTTGACCCTAAATAGGAAGGCGCGCTCGTTGCTTTCCTCAAGGGCGAAACGTCGACGTGTTTGCGTGGCAACCGTCGACATCCCTGGTGTTCCTGTGAAAGTAATTGAGCACCGCCTTGCCGCTTTGTCCTCATGCGCGCCCGTCAAGCGTAAAGTCGAAGCGGCAAGGAGCGCCAAGAGTTCATCGCAGAAGAGATCAAGAAATTGGAAGCAGCAGGCCTTGTCAGAGGAGTGCTCCATCCTACGTGGTTGGCCAATCCTGTAGTTGTGCGCAAGGCAAATGGGAAATGGAGACTTTGTATTGACTTCACGGATGTTAATAAAGCTTGTCCCAAAGACCCGATTCCCTTGCCGCGCATCGACCAGATTGTTGACTCCACGGCCGGATGTGATTTGCTTTCATTTCTTGATGCATACTCAGGATATCATCAGATCTTCATGGCAGAAGAGGATGAGGAGAAAACCGCATTCATTACTCCATGTGGCACATATCGTTTCATACGGATGCCTTTCGGTTTGAAGAATGCCGGTTCAACGTTTGCAAGAGAGGTCAATGACGCTTTTGAGCCTAAAATGCACATAAATGAAGAAGCTTAAAAGGATGACATAGTGGTCAAGAGCAAGGACAGAGCAACTCTGGTTCAAGATTTGGATGAGACCTTTGCAAATCTGCGCAAGATCAACCTCAAGCTCAACCCTGAGAAGTGTGTGTTCGGAGTCCCTTCCGGCAAGCTTCTCGGGTTCTTCATGTCTCAGCGGGGAATTGAAGCCAATCCCGACAAGATCAAGGCCATTGAGCAGATTGAAGCACCAAAGCGCGTCAAGGATGTACGAAGGCTTGCCGGTTGCGTAGCTGCTCTCAGCAGGTTTATCTCTAGATCTGCTGAGCGCGCCCTGCCATTTTTCAAGATTTTGAAAAAGGCAGGTCCAATGAAATGGACTCCCGAAGCGGAGGCTGCGCTGCAGGACTTGAAGAGATACCTGTCCTCCACTCCAACACTTGTCGCATCTAAGCCACAAGAGAAGTTGCTGCTATATATAGCGGCAACCAATCAAGTGGTTAGTGCTGCGTTAGTAGCGGAGAGGGAGGCGGATGATGAGCTAGCAACCACGGCAGACACGTCCAGCGACAAGCAGGGGGCTTCACGGCAAGCTCGTCCCGATAAGGACGGATCTACGCAGACGCAAGAGCAGATGCGTAAAAGGATGGTGCAGCGCCCAGTTTACTTTGTCGGTTCCCTTCTGCAGGGGCTAGGTCAAGGTACTGGTGTGCGTAAATTGCTTTTCGGCCTCCTCATGGCCTCGAGAAAGCTGCGCCATTACTTTCGTGCACATGAGATCACAGCTTGTCACTCGCTTTCCGCTAAAGAGGATACTGCAGAATCCGAGCGGCAGTGCAGGATTTTCGAGTGGGCACTGGAACTGTCAAGCTTTGGCCTCAAGTTTGAGAGCACGTCAACTATCCAAAGCAGAGCATTGGCAGAGTTCATAGCAGAATGGACCCAACACCAGATGAAGAAATTCCAGAGACGAGCATTCCCGTCAAGGAAGCAAGCAAAGAATGGCTGATGTACTTCAATGGTGCCTTCTCGCTGCAAGGCGCCGGTGCTGGCGTGCTGCTTATAGCACCCACCGGAGAGCACCTCAAATACATAGTCCGGATGCACTTTCCCAAGGAGCAAGGAACAAACAATACAGCAGAGTATGAAGGTTTTCTTGCCGGTCTCAGGATTGCAGTAGACCTTGGGATCAGGAAGCTTATTGTCAGGGGTGACTCGCAGCTTGTTGTCCGCCAAGTGAACAAAGATTATCAGAGTCCATTGATGGAAGCCTACATTGATGAAGTGAGAAAGCTAGAAGAACACTTTGACGGCCTACAAATGGAACATGTTCCAAGAGCTCGAGAATGATATTGCCGATGGCTGTCAAAGTGCGCTGCACTTAAGTTGCTCGTGGAACCAGGGATTTTTGTGCTCAAGCTAACTCAACCAACCGTAACACCATCAACTGGACAGAACAAGAAGAGGAAGTTGATTTCTGGTGACTATTTTCCGGCAGAGCTTCCCGAAGCCGCCACCAAAAAGGTCCCCAAGATCGACACCAACAGAGCTGAGGGGCAGTCTGCTCCGACAAGCCCCAGGGTTTGTTTCGTTGAAGCAGACGCTCCCGACAAGTTTTGCTCCGGCAAGCTTGCCGGGGAACATCAAGCTCCGGCCGAACCGCAGGTTCTTGCCGTGGAAGCTGATTTTCCCGCAGCAGCAGATGTGCCTTTAGTCCTTGTTGTCGAGTCGCAAGCTCCAGCATGGGCACAACAGATTGTCCATTTCCTTCAGACAGGAGAGCTTCCCGAAGAGCAAGAAGAAGCTGAAAGAGTAGCCCGGCAGTCAAGTATGTACCAGTTTGTCGACAGCACACTGTACAGAAGAAGACTCAACGGTGTGAAATTGAAGTGTATTTGCCGGGAAGACGGACAAAAGCTGTTGGCAGAGATACATGGAGGCATATGTGGTCACCACATTGGCGCCAGAGCACTTGCCGGCAAAGCTTTCCGGCAAGGTTTCTTCTGGCCGACAGCCCTCCAGGATGCAATCGCACAAGTAACCAAGTGTGAAGCGTGCAGTTCCATTCCAAACAGATACACCAGCCAGCTCAAGCTCTCGGGCGATCCCTTTATCCTGGCCATTTTTTGGTCCGGGGCTCGACATCCTCGGCCCCTTCCCCGAAGCTGTCGGGGCTTTGAGTACTTATGCGTTGCAATCGACAAGTTCACAAAGTGGCGGAAGTGGAAGCGATGAGGAAGGTGACAAGACAACAAGAATCAAGTTCTTCAGGTCGATTGTTTGCCGTTTCGGAATCCCTAACAGGATCATCACTGACAACGGCACACAATTTATGAGTCGTACCTTCATGCAGTATGTCCAAGATCTTGGCGCCAAGGTCTGCTTTGCTTCTGTTGCTCATCCGAGAAGCAACGGTCAAGCGGAGAGGGAAAATGCTGAAGTGCTGTGCGGGCTCAAGACCAGAACTTTCGACAGGCTGCACAAGTGCGGAAGAAACTGGATTGAGCAGCTGCCGATGGTTCTTTGGTCGATTAGGACGACACCAAATCGAGCCACTGCCCAGACACCTTTCGCTCTAGTCTATGGAGCAGAGGCAGTTCTCCCCACGAAACTCGTATACGGATCGCCTCGAGTGCTCGCTTATGATGAGCTTGAGCAAGAGCAGCTGCGACAAGATGACGCTGCTCCTTGAGGAGGATCGCCTTTCGTGTCATTGCAGACGAGCTGCTCGTTACCCGCAAGCTTTGCGTCGCTACCATAGCCGCAAAATTAGTGCCGTAAGCCTCGAGGAAGGCGACCTTGTTCTTCGGCGCGTTCAGTCCGCCAAGAATTCAAACAAGTTGACGCCAAGTGGGAAGGCCCTTATCGGGTGAAACGAGTCACTAGGCACTGGCTGTCCGCTTTGAGACCGAAGATGGCATTCCGGTGAGCAACTCCTGAACATTGAGCATCTTCGTAAGTTTTACCCATAGGGCGCGGTTGCCGGACCCTGTTCCGGCAACCACCTTTTGTACAAGTCTTGCCACTGTTGCATGTAATCCTTTGTACAAAGCCGGGCGCAGACCCCGTGCATCAGTAAAGCTAGTGTGTTGCGCACAACTTGTGAAATTCATGCTTTCATCATTTTATTGCATGTTTTGGCTAACACTTTGTGCAGCACCCACACCCGGTAAGCAATATCGAGCCACTGGGCTCCATAACTTTATTTTCTCTTCTTTCTCTTTTCTCAAAGAAAGGAAGGTTCCCTCGCACACAAGTTAACCAGGGGGGAAGGAGAAGATAATACTATGGACCAGGCGTCGCTCAAGGAAGTTTAACCTTGCCGGGAAGCAAACGACAGAAAAGCTAAGTTGCCAAAGTTTGAGCAATCAGTTTTAAAATTTTTAAGTTATTTTCCTTGAACGATAGTACTTTGTATGGAAAACCTGTGCGCGGAGGAACCAACTCGCGGCTAGTCGCGCCCTTACTTTGTTTCGAGTCCGCTCAACAACTTAAGTGAGCTGCAGCTAGTCGCGACAAGGTTGTTTGTCGGGCGGCACCGCCAAAGAAGTCAGCCGACGTTCGCACTCAACAAGGCAAAGGTGCCTGCACCGACAAGTTCCCTAAAAGCGTAGGGCAAAAACGTACAAAGGAAGGAATCAAGTAAAGGAAATAACATTGCATTCATCGCCTAAGATAGTCATATTACAAAATAGCTTGTCGCGGATCTAATAAATTGTTCTAAACATGATCAGCAGCGACAAGGGAAAGATAAAATTGGCGGCCTAGTCTACGCGGTCGCCATCAACCCGCTTGATCTTGCCCACCTTGTCCACAATGGGTGCGACAAGGGCTTTGAGCGCCTCCACATTGGTGTCTGGCGGCAAGGATCTGAGGACGCCGTTGAGGTTGAGGCCTGGATTGCGGAAGGCCACCTTCATCAACACCTTCTGTAGGGCTTCGCACAGATCTTGCGTGATTCCTCGGCCAGCTGCTTTGGGATCTCTTCCCGGAGTCGCTGGAGAGCCGTCACCACGCCCTTGAAGAATAGGCTAAGCTTGGCGCTGGGTTGGAGGTGCTCGTCGGTGGAGTATCCAAGATCCACCATCCCCAGCTCCATCGGCTCGTTGTGGATGGCGGCAGCAGTATCCATAAGACCCTCGGTCCAATGCTCCACGCTCTCCCTCAAGCCGCTCTGGGTGGCAACAGCATTCGCCAGCAGCTCCTCGTTGGCCTTGATCTTCTCCAACAGGCATGTCTCCCGCTCCTTGGCGCCGGCCCAGCTCAGATCGAGTGGTCAGCTTCAGCTCAAGGTCTGCCTTGGAATCCTTGGCAGCGTCGAGCTCCTTGCTCCTATCGGCGAGACGGCCCTGCAGCTCGCCAAGAGTGTAGGCGTCCTTCTCGCGCTCGTGCTTGAGCGCGGCAAGCTCCTCGCCGCTCTTCTGGAGACTGGCCTCCAGCTGCGTCATCTTCGTCTTCAACTCTTCCTTGGCGGCCTCGGCGGCTGCGGCAGCGTCCTTCGCTTCCTTAAGAGCCCCGCCAAGTGACTCCTCGCGCATGACAAGCTCTTCCTCGTGGCTGTCCAGGTTGACCTTCCGCTGCGCCAGCTCGCTTTCCTGCGCAGATAGCTTCTCGGCGGCAAGCCGCTGCTCCTCCTCAGCTACGGCCTTCTCGAGGATGAAGGCCGTGCGCTCTTCAGCAAGTCGCTCCCGCTCTTCTGCTACGTTCCGGAGAGTTTCTTGGTTGGCGCCCTGGAGCTCTTCTGCGCGCTTCTCCATGTCTGCTCCCGCCCTCGCAACAAGTGCTTCCCGGGACTCCAACTTGGCTTGTCGGGCGCGGTAGAGCGACAGCAGCTTCTTCAGCAGCTGCTCCTCCTCAGACTCGCTGCTGCTGCTGCTTGGCGCGTCCACCAGCGTCAGCCCAGCGGAGGCGAGCAGCTCTCCATCGAAGGTCTCTCCTTCGACCGGCAGCCTGGAACTCGACTCCCATGGGAGTTTGATGAAGACGCCGTCGCCGGCCTTCAAGTAGGCGCCGGGCTGGGGCTCTTCGGAGCCTGACGCTGCAGCAGCGGCGGGGGAGTTGGCGGTCGGTGTAGCGCCTGGCGCTCCTGCGGCCCCAGGGCCGTCAGTGCGATTGCCAGACCCCCCGCCAGCTTCTGCGGCGGCAGCCTCGGTGGCCTCCTCGCCAGCGGTGGCTGCCGGGCCTCTTCTTCCACGACGGCGGCGTCAAGGTGTTGCCAGCGTCCTCCTCACCGGGACCTCGGTCTCCATCGGCTCTGTGGCGGACAAAGAAAGAACAACAGCAAATGTTCATAAAGAAAACAGAAGAAAACAAGCCCAAGGGAAATTTTTCAAGAGGGGATTACCTGCAATGGGATCTGCAGCCGTGGTCTCGACCACTGGAGGATCACTGGTGCTGTCCCTTGCCGGAGTAGCCTCCCTTGCCGGAGGACGCTCCCTTGCCGGAGAATCCTCCCTTGGCGGCGTAGTCGAAGCAGACAGAATTTCGGGGGCGGCTTCCGGGCCCTCCTGATGAGGCTGCTCTGCTCCTACACAAACCAACAGTCAGATATCAATGAAGAAGGAGCACCCATGCAGGCCTAACGATGAGGAGAAAACCGTATACTTACTCTGGGGGCTGTGCTGGGGGCTGCTCTGAGGAAGGGTTGCCGGATACGGCAAGGGGGTCTCAGACGCGCCTCCTGTTGCCGCGGGTGGATCGTCCTCAACGACGACCACCGGGGTCTTGGCCCTCTTCGACGCTCTCTGGGCGAGCGTCCTGAAAAGGAAAGAGTTCAGAACGAAGCAAACCAGATTCAAGATGAAGCAACAAAATTGAAGAAATACAAGCACAATATTGAAGCTTACTCTTCTTCTCCATCATCGGAGCTGAGCGCGGAGAGATCAAACTCCGGCTCGCCTCCGGTGCGACGAGGCGGAGGAGTGGGCTCTCTTGGCCGCTTGGCGGAGGCGTCGGCGGTGGCCTGGGAGGATCCCGCCCCAGTTGTCGCAGCAGTGTGGGGTGCCTCAGCGGCAACATCTCTTGCCCCTTGATAAGCGCGTCATGTGGCGCTGACTGTGACTGTCTGCCGCTCCGTCTCGTCTCCGGCCTTGCGGAGGCGCCTCTTTAGGCGGGCAGGGGGCTCCGTTTGCGGCAAGCTGCTGGATGGTGGGGAAGAAGCGCCCTCGGCTGGTTCGCTCGACTCGGCCTCGGGTTCGGCAAGCTCCTCCTCACCGGCGAACTCCTTTCGCTCGGCAAGGCTTGTCGCCTCGGCTGCAACTGCCTCCTCCACGGTGTACCGAAGACGCCAGCGGTAAGCAACTGCCGCCTCCTCCAACTCTTGTGGCAATGCGCACCATCTCTTCGTCGGTGGTGTCGCGGGTGAGCTTCTTCCGCTTTCGTCAGGCGGATCGGCGTTTCTTCCAAGCTGTCGAAGAACTGCCGCACGATGTCGTCGGAAGGCTCTTGCCAGGTTGGAACGATCCCATGAGAATCGCACAATGGCATCATGGCGCGGATGCGGTCGAGCGCAGAGTTGTTGCATAGTGGGATGACCCCCCTCGGCAACCTAAACCACTCGGGGTGATCGGGGTCATTCTTGAACAGCTCTAGCAGCATCGCATCCAACTCCAAGGCTGTGAAATTCCAATTGAGACCCAGGCGCAGCCTCATGATGCCCGCTGCGTCTTGGAACTCCCAAGCAGGTCTCCTCCTCTCCTGCAAGGGAGCGATGCGACAGCGAAGGAAGTCTGCGCCAACTGCGCCTACGGTGAGTCCGGCAAGCCAGAGGCGCAAAATCCGGGTCACAGCTATCTTCAACCTAGCATCTTCCGGTGCCAAGTTGCTCCAATCGTTGCCGTGCACTATTGGAGTTTGGCGCAGGGCAGTGAAGGGCTGCGGGTTCTCCTCAACGATCCAACACCAGTTGGGTATCCACTCCTCCCACTTGCTGCGGAACTCTCCTTCCAAGTAGGCCTCTTTCTTGCCGACCCTGGAGACCCAAGAAATCCCTCCGGCAAGCGGCTCCCCTCTCTCAACGCGGGGCATGAAGAAGTGGCGGAAGAGGGCTACGTTTGGGTGGATCCCCACAAAGTTTTCGCAAAGGTGTGCGAAAACTGCCATGGTCAGGACGGCGTTGGGGGTGAAATCAAGGAGGCGGAACCCGTAGGTGTTCATAATGTCGCAAAAAAACTCAGAGAAGGGCGGGCAGAGCCCGCAATAAAAGAAAAGCGCAAAGAAAGGGTACCCAGTTGGGGCTAGTTCAGAAGCGATGGCGGGGAGTACCTTCATGCGCGGATGCGCACGCGTCTCCGTCGACCAAAAGAGGTAGAAGCTCTCCCTCAGCTCCTTTGCGTCGAGCTAGGGGGAGAAGATGGCCCGCTCCTTTCGCAGCGCGGCGAGCCGCTGCGCCTCGGCCGATTTTACGCCCTTCCCCTTGTCGGCTTTCGGAGCCATAGCGGAGGCGGTGGAGGAGGCCGACGGCGTTGATGGCGCTGTGGCGAAAGGGGGCGGAGCGCTGCTCTCTTCGCACTAGAGAAGAAGGGGGGAGCGGCGGTGGTTTTTGGGACAAGACAGCAATGGCGAGGTGGGCGACCTGCCCCTGTTTCCCCTGTTTATAAGGGGGGAGAGGGGGCGGACGTTCCGTTTTTCCTAATAAAGAAACACCCACGACCTCGCCCACGATCTCTTACACGACGCCACGTCCGGTGCGTGCCGTTAGTGGGGGACGTGGTGGGTCCGGGGTGAGTTACGGCGTGATCAAGGCCGCGTGTGACCGTGCACTGTTATGGGCCTGGCCCGACAGCGCTCGGCACCGTGTACGGCCCAGGCCCGGGGGCTCCTGTCGGTGTACTAGAGTAGGGGTACCCTAGTATCCCGAACTTGTGCACGGGCAGTTGCAGCACCCCGCGGCAAGGCTTGCCTGGTCTCCGCCAAGATCCTCCGTGGTTCCTTTGGAGCCATTCAAGAACAAAGTATTTAACCAAGAAGACAAGGCCCCGGCAAGAGGAGCTTGCCGGGAAGGCCACTCAAGGCACGCAGAAGACAAGACCCCGGCAAGAGGAGCTTGCCGGGAAGGCTCGGAGAGCGACAAGCCTCCGGACGCGACAAGGATTCGGCCGCGGCAAGGCACTTGCCGCGGCAGGCAACCTCTGCATCTCCGCTCCAGCTCATCCACCAACGTGTCGCCATGGGACCATTCCATGCGCGGGTGTCAAGAGGCTGTGCAGCCAGCGGGGAGCAGCGATAAGCGGCGCTGACAAGCTTGCCATCGTGCGACGGTGGCGCTCTGACGGTCCCTGTTGCCTTTGTTTAGGCGACAGGACAGGCATTTAATGCTTTTGTCCCTTGCCGTCGGGGTTAGGTAGAGTGCACTGTACCTTTGTACAAGTAGGTGTACCAACTACTGTTTTTCCATTTGTACCCTCATCTACGTTGCCGCCTGTCGGAGCCCCATTGTGCATATAAAAGGAGGCCCATGCGCAACGTAGAGGAGGTTCGGTTGGATCCCATTCCAACGTAACCAGAGAACACTCACGCTAGGTCTTGTAGCTCTCATCGCTCCCTAGCAAGAACACAATACAATCAGACAAGCAGCAGTAGGAGTATTATCTCTCCGGAGAGCTCCGAAGCTGGATAAACTGCTCGTGCGCTTCGCCTCGATCCGCTCTTCGTGCGATCTCCGCCCCCTCCGAACCAAAAGGGACTCGGTCCGCCGGTCCCATAGGTGTTCGTGGGTCCGATCAGCCTCCCCGACACAAATCACCGATGATCCTAGCGCCGAACGGACGGCACCTCCGCATTGAACACACGTACAGCCCGGGGACGTCTCCTCCTTCTTGATCCAGCAAGGGGAGAGGAGAAGTTGAGGGAAAACTCCGACAGCACGACGGCGTGGTGGTGGATGAGCTCGTGGTTCTCCGGCAGAGCTTCGCTAAGCACTACGGAGGAGGAGGAAGTGTTGGAGGAGGGAGGGGCTGCGCTAGGGGAAGGGTGCGACTGCCCTCTCTCTCCCTCACTATATATAGGGGTAAGGGGGGTGGAGGAGGCGCCCTAGGGTTCCCTAGGGGAGGGGCGGCGGCCACATGGGAAACCCTAGATGGGTTTGGGCGCCCCCACCCCCTAGGAAACTTGCCCCCCAAGCCGGGAAGGGGGCTGCCCTAGGGGAGGCGCCCCCACCTCTCCTGGTTACGTGAGAGGGGCTGGGAGGGGCGCACCTTTGGCCCATGAGGCCCTCCAACACTTGCCGGGGCTCCCGAAACACCTTTCGGTCATGCTGGCCATAGCCTGGTACCCCCGGAACACTTCCGGACTCCAATACCTTCGTCCAATATACCGATCTTCACCGCCGGACCATTCCGGAACTCCTCGTGATGTCCGGGATCACATCCGGGACTCCGAACAACCTTCGGTAACAACATACTATTTCCCATAACAACTCTAGCGTCACCGAACCTTAAGTGTGTAGACCCTACGGGTTCGGGAACCATGCAGACATGACCGAGACGTTCTCCGGTCAATAACCAACAGCGGGATCTGGATACCCATGTTGGCTCCCACATGTTCCACGATGATCTCATCGGATGAACAACGATGTCGAGGATTCAATCAATCCCATATTCAATTCCCTTTGTCTAGCGGTATTGTACTTGCCCGAGATTCGATCGTCGGTATCCCGATACCTTGTTCAATCTCGTTACCGGCAAGTCTCTTTACTCGTTCCGTAACGCATCATCCCGTGATCAACCCCTTGGTCACATTGTGCACATTATGATGATGTCCTACCGAGTGGGCCAGAGATACCTCTCCGTCAACCGGAGTGACAAATCCCGATCTCGATTCGTACAACCCAACAGATACTTTCGGAGATACCTGTAATGAACCTTTATAGCCACCCAGTTACGTTGTGACGCTTTGGTACACCCAAAGCATTCCTACGGTATCCGGGAGTTGCACAATCTCATGGTCTAAGGAAATGATACTTGACATTAGAAAAGCTTTAGCATACGAACTACGATCTTTGTGCTAGGCTTAGGATTGGGTCTTGTCCATCACATCATTCTCCTAATGATGTTATCCCATTATCAATGACATCCAATGTCCATGGTCGGGAAACCGTAACCATCTATTGATTAACGAGCTAGTCAACTAGAGGCTTACTAGGGACATGGTGTTGTCTATGTACCCACACATGTATCTGAGTTTCCTTTCAATACAATTATAGCATGGATAATAAACGATTATCATGAACAAGGAAATATACTAATAACTAATTTATTATTGCCTCTAGGGCATATTTCCAACAGTCTCCCACTTGCACTAGAGTCAATAATCTAGTCCACATCGTCATGTGATTAACACTGATAGGTCACATCGCCATGTGACCAACATCCAAAGAGTTTACTAGTGTCTGTAAACTAGTTCACATCATCATGTGATTAAGACTCAATGAGTTATGAGGTTTGATCATGTTTTGCTTGTGAGAGAGGTTTTAGTCAACGGGTCTGAACCTTTCAGATCCGTGTCTGCTTCTGAAATTTCTAGGTCATATTGTAAACGCTGCTTCCACGCTCCACTTGGAGCTATTCCAAATGGTTGCTCCACTATACGTATCCGGTTTGCTACTCGAGTCACTCGGATAGGTGTTAAAGCTTGCACCGACGTAACCCTTTTACGCCGAACTCTTTATCACCTCCATAATCGAGAAACATGTCCTTATCTACTCCAAGGACAATTTTGATCATTGTCCAATGATCCATTCCTGGATCATTCTTGTACCCTCGATCGACTCATGGCAAGGCACACTTCCGGTGCGGTACACAAAGATAGCATCTTGTAGAGCCTACGTCTAAGGCATAGGGGCGACCTTCGTCCTTTCTCTCTTTTCTGTCGTGGTCGAGCTTTAAGTCTTAACTTCATACCTTACATCTCGTGCAAGAACTCCTTCTTTGATCGATCCATCTTGAACACCTTCAAGATCATGTCAAGGTATATGCTCATTTGAAAGTACCATTAAGCGGTTTTGATCTATCCCTATAGATCTTGATGCTCAATGTTCAAGTAGCTTAATACAGGTTTTCACTTGAAAAACACTTTTCAAATAACCCTATATGCTTTCCAGAAATTCGACATCCTTTCTGATCACCAATATGTCAACCCCATATACTCATCAAAAATGCTATAGTGCTCCCACTCACTTCTTTGGAAATACAAGTTTCTCATAAACTTTGTATAAACCCAAAATCTTTGATCATCTTATCAAAGAGTATATTCCAACTCCGAGATGCTTACTCCAGTCCATGGAAGGATCACCGGAGCTAGCATACCTTTCGGCATCCTTAGGATCGACAAAACCTTTCTGATAGTATCTCATACAACCTTTCCTTACGGAAACTGGTAAGGAAACTCGTTTTGACATCCATCTGCTAGATTTCATAAATGCAGCTAATGCTAACATGATTCCGACGGACTTAATCATCGCTACGGATGAGAAAATCTCATTGTAGTCAACTTGTGAAAAACTCTTTGCCACAAGTCGAGCTTCATAGACGGTGACATTACCGTCCACGTCAAATCTTCTTCTTAAAAATCCATTTATCTCAATAGCTTGCCGATCATCGGGCAAGTCCACCAAAGTCCATGCTTTGTTCTCGATACAGGATCCTATCTCGGATTTCATGGCCTCTAACCATTTGTCGGAATATGGGCCCACCATCGCTTCTCCATAGCTCGTAGGTTCATTGTTGTCTAGCAACATGACCTTCAAGACAGGATTACTGTACCACTCTGAAGCAGTACGCATCCTTGTCACCCAAAGAGGTACGGTAGTGACTTGATCCGAAGTTTCATGATCACTATCATAAGCTTCTACTTCAATTGGTGTAGGTGCCACAGAAACAACTTCCTGTGCCCTGCTACACACTAGTTGTAGTGACGGTTCAATAACCATATCAAGTCTCCACCATCCTCCCACTCAACTTTTCGAGACAAACTTTTCCTCGAGAAAGGACCTGATTCAAGAAACAATCCCTATTGCTTTCGGATCTGAATTAGGAGGTATACCCAACTATTTTGGGTGTCCTATGAAGATGCATTTTATCCGCTTTGGGTTCGAGCTTATCAACCTGAAACTTTTTCACATAAGCGTCGCAACCCCAAACTTTTAAGAAACGAAAACTTAGGTTTCTCCAAACCATAGTTCAAACAGGTCGCCTCAACGAATTACGTGGTGCCCTATTAAAGTGAGTGCGGTTGTCTCTAACAGCAACCCATGAACGATAGTGGTAATTCGATAAGAGACATCATGGTACGCACCATATCTAATAGGGTGCAACTATGATGTTCGGACACACCATCACACTATGGTGTTCCAGGCGGTATTAATTGTGAAACAATTTCCACTATGTGTTAATAGCGTGCCAAAGCTCGTAACTCAGATACTCATCTCTATGATCATATCATAGACATTTTATCCTCTTGTCACGATGATCTTTAACTTCACTCTGAAATTACTTGAGCCATTCAATAATTCAAACTTGTGTTTCATCAAGTAAATACACTCAGTATCTACTTAAATCATCCGTGAAGTAAGAACATAACGATATTCATCAGATGCCTCAGCACTCATTGGACTGCACACATCAAAATGCGTTACTTCCAACAAGTTGCTATCTTGTTCCATCTTACTGAAACCGAGGCTTTTCAGTCATCTTGCCCATGTGGTGTGATTTGCATATCTCAAGTGATTCAAAATCAAGTGAGTCCAAACGATCCATCTGCATGGAGTTTCTTCATGCATATACACCAATAGACATGGTTCGCATGTCTCAAACTTTTCAAAAACGAGTGAGTCCAAAGATCCATCAACATGGAGCTTCTTCATGCGTTCTACACCAATATGACTTACATGGCAGTGCCACAAGTAAGTGGTACTATCATTACTATCTTATATCTTTTGGCATGAAAATGCGATCACTACGATCGAGATTCAATAAACCATTCCTTTAGGTGCAAGACCATTGAAGGTATTATTCAAATAAATAGAGTAACCATTATTCTCCTTAAATGAATAACCGTATTGCGATAGACATAATCCAATCATGTCTATGCTCAACGCATAAACACCAAATGACAATTATTCAGGTTTAATACTAATCTTGATGGTAGAGGGAGCGCGTGCGATGTTTGATCACATCAAACTTGGAAACACTTCCAACACATATCGTCAGCTCACCTTTAGCTAGTCTCCGTTTATTCCGTAGCTCTTTTATTTCGAGTTACTAACACTTAGCAACCGAACCGGTATCTTAATACCCTGGTGCTACTAGGAGTACTAGTAAAGTACACATTAACATAATGTATATCCAATATACTTCTATCGACCTTGCCAGCCTTCTCATCTACCAAGTATCTAGGGTAATTCTGCTCCAGTGGCTGTTCCCCTTATTACAGAAGCACTTAGTCTCAGGTTTGGGTTCAACCTTGGGTTTCTTCACTAGAGCAGCAGCTGATTTGCCGTTTCATGAAGTATCCCTTCTTGCCCTTGCCCTTCTTGAAACTAGTGGTTTCACCAACCGTCAACAATTGATGCTCCTTCTTGACTTCTACTTTCGCGGTGTCAAACATCATGAATACCTCAAGGATCATCATATCTATCCCTGATATGTTATAGTTCATCACGAAGCTCTAGCAGCTTGGTGGCAATGACTTTGGAGAAACATCACTATCTCATCTGGAAGATCAACTCCCACTCGATTCAAGTGATTGTTGCACTCAGACAATTTGAGCACAAGCTCAACGATTGAGATTTTCTCCCTTAGTTTGCAGGCTAAGAAAATCGTCGGAGGTCTTATACCTTTTGACGTGGGCACAAGCCTGAAATCTCAATTTCAGCCCTCGAAACATCTTATATGTTTCGAGAAACGCGTCTTGGTGCCTCTACTCTAAACCATTTAACCGAACTATCACGTAGTTATCAAAAGCGTGTATGTCTGATGTTCGCAACATCCACAGGCGGCGTTTGGGGTTCAACACATTGAGCGTGCATTAAGGACATAAGCTTTCTACTGTCCGCATAATCGCTACTGTCAACTTTCAACTATATTTTCTCTAGGAACATATCTAAATAGTGGAACTAAAGCGCGAGCTTACGATATAATTTGCAAAGATCTTTTGACTATGTTCAGGATAATTAAGTTCATCTCATGAACTCCCACTCAGATAGACATCCCTCTAGTCATCTAAGTGATTACATGATCCGAGTCAACTAGGCCGTGTCCGATCATCACGTGAGACGGACTAGTCATCATCGGTGAACATCTTCATGTTGATCGTATCTACTATACGACTCATGCTCGACCTTTCGGTCTCTTGTGTTCCAAGGCCATGTCTGTACATGCTAGGCTCGTCAAGTCAACCTAAGTGTTTTTGCGTGTGTAAATCTGGCTTACACCTGTTGTATGTGAACGTAAGAATCTATCACACCCGATCATCACGTGGTGCTTCGAAACGACGAACTTTCGCATAGCGGTGCAGTTAGGGGAACACTTTCTTGAAATTTTAATGAGGGATCATCTTATTTACTACCGTCGTTCTAAGCAAATAAGATGCATAAACATGATAAACATCACATGCAATCAAAAAGTGACATGATATGGCCAATATCATTTTGCTCCTTTTGATCTCCATCTTTGGGGTTCCATGATCATCATCGTCACTGGCATGACACCATGATCTCCATCATCATGATCTCCATCATCGTGTCTCCTTGAAGTTGTCTCGCCAACTTATTACTTCTACTACTATGGCTACCGGTTAACAATAAAGTAAAGTAATTACATGGCGTTGTTCAATGACACGCAGGTCATACAATAAATTAAGACAACTCTTATGGCTCCTGCCGGTTGTCATACTCATCGACATGCAAGTCGTGATTCCTATTGTTGGGGAACGTTGCAGAAAATAAAAATTTTCCTACGGTTTCACCAAGATCCATCTATGAGTTCTACTAAGCAACGAGTCAAGGGAGAGAGTTTGCATCTACATACCACTTGTAGATCGAGTACGGAAGCGTTCGAGGGAGTGGTGATGATGAAGACGTTCCCAACGTGATTCCGATCACCGATGACCAAGTGCTGAACGGACAGCACCTCCGCGTTCAACACACGTACGGGACGATGGCGTCTCCTCCGTCTTGATCCAGCAAGGATGAAGGAGAGGTTGAGGAAGACAACTCCAATGGCAGCACGACGGGCGTGGTGCGGTTGGTACAGCAGTTCTCCCAGGCTTCGCCAAGCTTCGCGTGGAGAAAGAGAGGTGTTGGGGAGGGAGGCTGCGCCTTCAATGGTGTGTGCAGCCCTCCCCACCCCTCTATTTATAGGAGGAAGGAGAGGGGCGGCCCCCTCTAGATGGCATCTAGAGGCGGCGCCAAGGGAGGAGGAAAGGGTGGCTTGCCCCCCAAGCCAAGGGGCGCCCCTTTGCCCCTTTAGGGTTTCCCTCCCCAAGCCCTAGCCGCATGGGCCTGGGTGGGAGGCGCGCCCAGCCCACCAGGGGCTGGCTCCTCTCCCACTTAGCCCATGTGGCCCCGGAGGTGGCCCCTCCGTGGACCTCCGGAACACTACCGGTGGCCCCGGTACATTACCGGTATACCCCCGAAACTTTCCGGAGTCCGTTTAACCACTTTCCATATATAAATCTTTACCTACGGACCATTCCGGAACTCCTCGTGACGTCCGGGATCTCATCCGGGACTCCGAACAACATTCGGTAATCACATTCTTGTCTTCCTATTAACCCTAGCGTCATCGAACCTTAAGTGTGTAGACCCTACGGGTTCGGGAGACATGCAGACATGACCAAGACGCTCTCCGGTCAATAACCAACAGCGGGATCTAGATACCCATGTTGGCTCCCACACGTTCCTCGATGTTGTCATCGGATGAACCACGATGTCGAGGGTTCAATCAACCCTGTATGCTATTCCCTTTGTCAGACGGTATGTTACTTGCCGAGACTTCGATCGTCGGTATCCCAATACCTCGTTTAGTCTCGTTACCGGCAAGTCACTTTACTCGTGCCGTAATGCATGATCCCGTGACCGGACACTTGGTCACTTTGAGCTCATTATGATGATGCACTACCGAGTGGGCCCGGTGATACCTCTCCGTCATACGGAGTGACAAATCCCTGTCTCGATCCGTGTCAACCCAATGCAGACACTTTCGGAGATACCTGTAATGCACCTTTATAGTCACCCGATTCGTTGTGACGCTTTGGTACACCCAAAGCATTCCTACGGTATCCGGGAGTTACACGATCTCACGGTCTAAGGAAGAGATACTTGACATTGGAAAAGCTCTAGCAAAACGAACTACACGATCTTTGTGCTATGCTTAGGATTGGGTCTTGTCCATCATGTCATTCTCCTAATGACGTGATCCCGTTGTCAATGACATCTGATGTCCATAGTCAGGAAACCATGACTATCATCGACCAACGAGCTAGTCAACTAGAGGCTTACTAGGGACGTATTGTGGTCTATGTATTCACACGTGTATTACGATTTCCGGATAATACAGTTATAGCATGAATAAAGACAATTATCATGAACAAGGAAATATAATAATAATGCTTTTATTATTGATTCTAGGGCATATTTCCAACAGTCTCCCACTTGCACTAGAGTCAATAATCTAGTTTACATTGTGATGAATCGAACACCCATAGAGTTACGTGTTGATCATGTTTTGCCCGTGGAAGAGGTTTAGTCAACGGATCTGCGACATTCAGATCCGTATGCACTTCTAAATTTCTATGTCTCCATCCTGAACATTTTCACGGATGGAGTTGAAGCGACGCTTGATGTGCTCTGGTCTTCTTGTGAAACCTGGGCTCCTTGGCTAGTGCAATAGCTCCGGTGTTGTCACAGAAGAGTTTGATCGGCCCCGACGCATTGGGTATGACTCCTAGGTCGGTGATGAACTCCTTCACCCAAATTGCTTCATGTGCTGCCTCCGAGGCTGCCATGTACTCCGCTTCACATGTAGATCCCGCCACGACGCTCTGCTTGCAGCCGCACCAGCCATCGCTCCACCATTCAACATATACACGTATCCGGTTTGTGACTTAGAGTCATCTAGATCTGTGTCGAAGCTAAGCGTCGACGTAACCCTTCTGACGAGCTCTTCGTCACCTCCATAAACGAGAAACATGTCCTTTGTCCTTTTCAGTACTTCAGGATATTCTTGACCGCTGTCCAGTGTTCCTTGCGGGATTACTTTGGTACCTTCCTACCAAACTTACGGCAAGGTTTACATCAGGTCCGGTACACAGCATGGCATACATAATAGATCCTATGGCTGAGGCATAGGGATGACACTCATCTCTTCTTTATCTTTTGTCGTGGTCGGGCATTGAGCTGAGCTCAATCTCACACCTTGCAATACGTGCAAGAACCCCTTCTTGGACTGATCCATTTTGAACTTCTTCAAAATCTTATCAAGGTATGTGCTTTGTGAAAGACCTATGAGGCGTCTCGATCTATCTCTATAGATCTTGATGCCTAATATATAAGCAGCTTCTCCAAGGTCCTTCATTGAAAAACACTTATTCAAGTAGGCCTTAATGCTGTCCAAGAATTCTATATCATTTCCCATCAAAAGTATGTCATCTACATATAATATGAGAAATGCTACAGAGCTCCCACTCACTTTCTTGTAAACGCAGGCTTCACCATAAGTCTGCATAAACCCAAACGCTTTGATCATCTCATCAAAGCGAATGTTCCAACTCCGAGATGCTTGCACCAGCCCATAAATGGATCGCTGGAGCTTGCATACTTTGTTAGCATTCTTAGGATCGACAAAACCTTCCGGCTGCATCATATACAGCTCTTCCTTAAGATATCCGTTAAGGAACGCTGTTTTGACGTCCATCTGCCATATCTCATAATCATAGTATGCGGCAATTGCTAACATGATTCGGACGGACTTAAGCTTCGCTACGGAGAGAAAGTCTCATCGTAGTCAATCCCTTGAACTTGCCGATAACCCTTAGCGACAAGTCGAGCTTTATAGATGGTGATATTACCATCCGCGTCCGTCTTCTTCTTAAAGATCCATTTGTTTTCTATCGTCGCCGATCATCGGGCAAGTCACCAAAGTCCACACTTTGTTTTCATACATGGATTCTATCTCGGACTTCATGGCTTCTAGCCATTTGTTGGAATCTGAGCCCGCCATCGCTTCTTCATAGTTCAAGGTTCATTGTTGTCTAACAACATGATTTCCAAGACAGGGTTGCCGTACCACTGGTGCGGAACGTGTCCTAGTGGACCCTCTGAAGTTCAAGAGCAACTTGATCCGAAGTACCTTGATCATCATCATGAATTTCCTCTTCAGTTGGTGTAGGCATCACAGGAACACTTTCCTGAGTAGCGCTACTATCATGTTCAAGAGGTAGTACTTCATCGAGTTCTACTTTCCTCCCACTTACTTCTTTCGAGAGAAACTCTTTTTCCAGAAAGGATCCGTTCTTGGCAACAAAGATCTTGCCCTCGGATCTTAAGTAGAAGGTATACCCTATGGTTTCCTTAGGGTATCCTATGAAGACGCATTTTTCCGACTTGGGTTCGAGCTTTTCAGGTTGAAGTTTCTTGACATAAGCATCGCATCCCCAAACTTTTAGAAACGACAGCTTAGGTTTCTTCCCAAACCATAATTCATACGGTGTCGTCTCAACGGACTTAGACGGTGCCCTATTTAAAGTGAATGTAGCTGTCTCTAGAGCGTATCCCCAAAATGATAGCGGTAAATCGGTAAGAGACATCATAGACCGCACCATATCCAATAGAGTGCGATTCTGACGTTCGGACACACCATTACGCTGAGGTGTTCCGGTAGCGTTAGTTGTGAAACGATTCCACATTTTCTTAAGTGTGTACCAAATTCGTGACTTAAATATTCTCCTCCACGATCTGATCGTAAGAATTTTATCTTTCGGTCACGTTGATTCTCTACTTCATTCTGAAATTCCTTGAACTTTTCAAAGGTCTCAGACTTGTGTTTCATCAAGTAGACATACCCATATCTACTCAAGTCATCTGTGAGAGTGAGAACATAACGATACCCTCCATGAGCCTCAACGCTCATTGGACCGCACACATCGGTATGTATGATTTCCAACAAGTTGGTTGCTCGCTCCATTGTTCCGGAGAACGGAGTCTTGGTCATCTTGCCCATGAGGCATGGTTCGCATGTGTCAAATGATTCATAATCTAAAGACTCCAAAAGTCCATCAAGCATGGAGCTTTTTCATGCGCTTGACACCAATGTGACCAAAGGCGGCGATTGCCACAAGTATGTGGGACTATCGTTATCAACTTTACATCTTTTGGTATTCACACTATAAACATGTGTAATACTACGCTCGAGATTCATTAGGAATAAACCATTGACCATCGGAGCATGACCATAATACATATCTCTCATATAAATAGAACAACCATTATTCTCGGATTTAAATGAGTAGCCATCTCGCATTAAACAAGATCCAGATACAATATTCATGCTCAAACTTGGCACCAAATAACAATTATTAAGGTTCATAACTAATCCCGTAGGTAAATGAAGAGGTAGCGTGCGACGGCGATCACATCGACTGGAACCATTCCCGACGCGCATCGTCACCTCGTCCTTTGCCGCTTCCGCTTATTCCGCAGCTCCTCGCCTGTGAATTACAAATATGAGCAACGGCACGGTATCAAATACCCAGGAGTTACTACGAGTGCGGCAAAGTACACATCCATAACATGTATATCAAATAAACCTATGGTGTTGCCTGCCTTCTAATCCGCAAAGTATTTGGTGCAGTACCGCTTCCAGTGACCCCTCCCCTTGCAATAAAAGCACTCAGTCTCGGGTTTGGGTCCATTCTTTGACTTCTTCCCGGCAACTTGCTTACCGGGCGCCGCAACCTCCTTGCCGTCCTTCTTGAAGTTCTTCTTACCCTTGCCCTTCTTGAACTTAGTGGTCTTATTGACCATCAACACTTGATGTTCTTTCTTTTTTTCTACCTCGGCTGACTTAAGCATAGAGAACACTTCAGGAATGGTCTTTACCATCCCCTGCATGTTCTAGTTCATCACAAAGCTCTTGTAGCTTGGTGGGAGCGACTGGAGGATTCTGTCAATGACCGCCTCATCTGGGAGGTTAATGTTCAACTGGGTCATACGGTTGTGCAACCCAGACATCTTCAGTATGTGCTCACCGATGTAACTGTTTTCCTCCATCTTACAACTATAGAACTTGTCGGAGATGTCATATCTCTCGACCGGGCGTGAGCTTGGAAAACAAGTTTCAGCTCCTCGAACATCTCATATGCTCCGTGATGCTCAAAACGCTTTTGGAGCCCCGGTTCTAAGTCAGAAGCATGCCGCCGAACGAGGGAGTAATCATCAGCGATAATGTCTTGGTTCTCTGGGGACGGAGCGTCACCTAGCGGTCCTTCTAGGACATATTGTTTCCTGGCAGCTATGAGGATGATCCTCGTGTTCGGACCCGATCCATTATAGTTGCTGCCGTCATCTTTCAGCTTGGTTTTCTCTAGGAACGCGTTGAAGTTCAAGTTGACATGAGCGTTGGCCATTAGATCTACAAGACATATTATGCAAAAGTTTTAGACTAAGTTCATGATAATTAAGTTCATCTAATCAAATTTAAATGAACTCCCACTTAGATTAGACATCCCTCTAGTCATCTAAGTGTTACACGATCCGAGTCGACTAGGCCGTGTCCGATCATCACGTGAGACGGACCGGTCTCGTCGGTGAACATTCTCATGTTGATCGTATCTTCCATACGACTCGTGTTCGACCTTTCGGTCTCGTGTTCGAGGCCATGTCTGTACATGCTAGGCTCGTCAAGTAAACCCTAAGTGTTTTCGCGTGTGTAAATCTGTCTTACACCCGTTGTATGTGAACGTAAGAATCCATCACACCCGATCATCACGTGGTGCTTAGAAGCAGCGAACTTTGGCAGCGGTGCACAGTTAGGGAAACACTTCTTGAAATTATTGTAAGGGATCATCTTATTTACTACCGTCGTTCTAAGTAAACAAGATGTATAAACTTAATAAACATCACATGCAATTATATAGTAGTGACATGATATGGCCAATATCATAAAGCTCCATTGATCTCCATCTTCGCTCCATGATCATCTTGTCACCGGCATGACACCATGATCTCCATCATTGTGCCTCCATGAAGTTGTCACGCCAACGACTACTTCTACTTCTATGGCTAACGCGTTTAGCAATAAAGTAAAGTAAGTTACATGGCGTTCTTCAATGACACGCAGGTCATACAAAAAAATAAAGACAACTCCTATGGCTCCTGCCGGTTGTCATACTCATCGACATGCAAGTCGTGATTCCTATTACAAGAACATGATCTCATACATCACAATATGTCATTCATCATTCATCACAACTTGGCCATATCACATCACATGTCAATTGCTGCAAAAACAAGTTAGACGTCCTCTAATTGTTGTTGCATCTTTTACGTGGCTGCAATTGGGTTCTAGCAAGAACGTTTTCTTACCTACGAATAACCACAACGTGATCTTGTCAACTTCTATTTACCCTTCATAAGGGCCCTTTTCATCGAATCCGCTCCAACTAAAGTAGGAGAGACAGACACCCGCCAGCCACCTTATGCATCTAGTGCATGTTAGTCGGTGGAACGGTCTCACGTAAGTGTACGTGTAAGGTTGGTCCGGGCCGCTTCATCCCACAATACCGCATGAAGCAAGATAAGACTAGTAGCGGCAAGTAAATTGACAAGATCCACGCCCACAACTAAATTGTGTTCTACTCGTGCAATAGGGAACTACGCATAGACCTAGCTCATGATGCCACTGTTGGGGAACGTTGCAGAAAATAAAAATTTTCCTACGGTTTCACCAAGATCCATCTATGAGTTCTAATAAGCAACGAGTCAAGGGAGAGAGTTTGCATCTACATACCACTTGTAGATCGAGTACGGAAGCGTTCGAGGGAGTGGTGATGATGAAGACGTTCCCAACGTGATTCCGATCACCGATGACCAAGTGCTGAACGGACAGCACCTCCGCGTTCAACACACGTACGGGACGATGGCGTCTCCTCCGTCTTGATCCAGCAAGGATGAAGGAGAGGTTGAGGAAGACAACTCCAATGGCAGCACGACGGCGTGGTGCAGGTTGGCAGCAGTTCTCCCAAGCAGGCTTCGCCAAGCTCGTGGAGAAAGAGAGGTGTTGGGGAGGGAGGGCTGCGCCTTCAATGGTGTGTGCAGCCCTCCCCCACCCCTCTATTTATAGGAGGAAGGGAGAGGGGCGGCCCCTCTAGATGGCATCTAGAGGGGGCGGCGCCAAGGGAGGAGGAAAGGGGTGGCTTGCCCCCAAGCCAAGGGGCGCCCCTTTGCCCCTTTAGGGTTTCCTCCCCAAGCCCTAGCCGCATGGGCCTAGGTGGGAGGCGCCCAGCCACCAGGGGCTGGCTCCCTCTCCCACTTAGCCCATGTGGCCCCGGGAGGGGTGGCCCCTCCAGTGGACCTCCGGAACTCTCCCGGTGGCCCGGTACATTACCGTATACCCCGAAACTTTCCGGAGTCCGTTTAACCACTTTCCATATATAAATCTTTACCTACGGACCATTCCGAACTCCTCGTGACGTCCGGGATCTCATCCGGGACTCGAACAACATTCGTAATCACATTCTTGTCTTCCTATTAACCCTAAGCGTCATCGAACCTTAAGTGTGTAGACCCTACGGGTTCGGGAGACATCTGCGACATGACCAAGACGCTCTCCGGTCAATAACCAACAGCGGGATCTAGATACCCATGTTGGCTCCCACATCGTTCCTCGATGTTGTCATCGGATGAACCACGATGTCGAGGGTTCAATCAACCACATATGCTATTCCCTTTGTCGACGGTATGTTACTTGCCCGAGACTTCGATCGTCGGTATCCCAATACCTCGTTTAGTCTCGTTACCGGCAAGTCACTTTACTGCGTGCCGTAATGCATGATCCCGTGACCAGACACTTGGTCACTTTGAGCTCATTATGATGATGCACTACCGAGTGGGCCCAGTGATACCTCTCCGTCATACGGAGTGACAAATCCTGTCTCGATCCGTGTCAACCCAATGACACTTTCGGAGATACATAATGCACCTTTATAGTCACCCAGATTACGTTGTGACGTTTGGTACACCCAAAGCATTCCCTACGGTATCCGGGAGTTACACGATCTCACGGTCTAAGGAAGAGATACTTGACATTGGAAAAGCTCTAGCAAAACGAACTACACGATCTTTGTGCTATGCTTAGGATTGGGTCTTGTCCATCACGTCATTCTCCTAATGACGTGATCCCGTTGTCAATGACATCTGATGTCCATAGTCGGGAAACCATGACTATCTGTCGACCAACGAGCTAGTCAACTAGAGGCTTACTAGGGACGTATTGTGGTCTATGTATTCACACGCGTGTATTACGATTTCCGGATAATACAGTTATAGCATGAATAAAGACAATTATCATGAACAAGGAAATATAATAATAATGCTTTTATTATTGATTCTAGGGCATATTTCCAACAGTCTCCCACTTGCACTAGAGTCAATAATCTAGTTTACATTGTGATGAATCGAACACCCATAGAGTTCTGGTGTTGATCATGTTTTGCCCGTGGAAGAGGTTTAGTCAACGGATCTGCGACATTCAGATCCGTATGCACTTTACAAATTTCTATGTCTCCATCCTGAACATTTTCACGGATGGAGTTGAAGCGACGCTTGATGTGCCTGGTCTTCTTGTGAAACCTGGGCTCCTTGGCTAGTGCAATAGCTCCAGTGTTGTCACAGAAGAGTTTGATCGGCCCGACGCATTGGGTATGACTCCTAGGTCGGTGATGAACTCCTTCACCCAAATTGCTTCATGTGCTGCCTCCGAGGCTGCCATGTACTCCGCTTCACATGTAGATCCCGCCACGACGCTCTGCTTGCGGCTGCACCAGCTTCTTGCTCCACCATTCAACATATACACGTATCCGGTTTGTGACTTAGAGTCATCCAGATCTGTGTCGAAGCTAAGCGTCGACGTAACCCTTCTACGCACGAGCTCTTTGTCACCTCCATAAACGAGAAACATGTCCTTTGTCCTTTTCGTGTACTTCAGGATATTCTTGACCGCTGTCCGGTGTTCCTTGCGGGATTACTTTGGTACCTTCCTACCAAACTTACGGCAAGGTTTACATCAGGTCTGGTACACAGCATGGCATACATAATAGATCCTATGGCTGAGGCATAGGGATGACACTCATCTCTTCTTTATCTTTTGCCGTGGTCGGGCATTGAGCTGAGCTCAATCTCACACCTTGCAATACAGGCAAGAACCCCTTCTTGGACTGATCCATTTTGAACTTCTTCAAAATCTTATCAAGGTATGTGCTTTGTGAAAGACCTATGAGGCGTCTCGATCTATCTCTATAGATCTTGATGCCTAATATATAAGCAGCTTCTCCAAGGTCCTTCATTGAAAAAACTTATTCAAGTAGGCCTTAATGCTGTCCAAGAATTCTATATCATTTCCCATCAAAAGTATGTCATCTACATATAATATGAGAAATGCTACTGAGCTCCCACTCACTTTCTTGTAAACGCAGGCTTCACCATAAGTCTCATAAACCCAAACGCTTTGATCATCTCATCAAAGCGAATGTTCCAACTCCGAGATGCTTGCACCAGCCCATAAATGGATCGCTGGAGCTTGCATACTTTGTTAGCATTCTTAGGATCGACAAAACCTTCCGGCTGCATCATATACAGCTCTTCCTTAAGATATCCGTTAAGGAACGCTGTTTTGACGTCCATCTGCCATATCTCATAATCATAGTATGCGGCAATTGCTAACATGATTCGGACGGACTTAAGCTTCGCTACGAGAGAGAAAGTCTCATCGTAGTCAATCCCTTGAACTTGCCGATAACCCTTAGCGACAAGTCGAGCTTTATAGATGGTGATATTACCATCCGCGTCCGTCTTCTTCTTAAAGATCCATTTGTTTTCTATCGCTCGCCGATCATCGGGCAAGTCAGTCAAAGTCCACACTTTGTTTTCATACATCTATTCTATCTCGGACTTCATGGCTTCTAGCCATTTGTTGGAATCTGGGCCCTCCATCGCTTCTTCATAGTTCGAAGGTTCATTGTTGTCTAACAACATGATTTCCAAGACAGGGTTGCCGTACCACTCACAGTGCGGAACGTGTCCTAGTGGACCTACGAAGTTCAGTAGGAACTTGATCCGAAGTACCTTGATCATCATCATGAATTTCCTCTTCAGTTGGTGTAGGCATCACAGGAACACTTTCCTGAGTAGCGCTACTATCCTGTTCAAGAGGTAGTACTTCATCGAGTTCTACTTTCCTCCCACTTACTTCTTTCGAGAGAAACTCTTTTTCCAGAAAGGATCCGTTCTTGGCAACAAAGATCTTGCCCTCGGATCTTAAGTAGAAGGTATACCCTATGGTTTCCTTAGGGTATCCTATGAAGACGCATTTTTCCGACTTGGGTTCGAGCTTTTCAGGTTGAAGTTTCTTGACATAAGCATCGCATCCCCAAACTTTTAGAAAGCAGCGACTTAGGTTTCTTCCCAAACCATAATTCATACGGTGTCGTCTCAGCGGACTTAGACGGTGCCCTATTTAAAGTGAATGTAGCTGTCTCTAGAGCGTATCCCCAAAATGATAGCGGTAAATCGGTAAGAGACATCATAGACCGCACCATATCCAATAGAGTGCGATTACGACGTTCGGACACACCATTACGCTGAGGTGTTCCAGGCGGCGTTAGTTGTGAAACGATTCCACATTTTCTTAAGTGTGTACCAAATTCGTGACTTAAATATTCTCCTCCACGATCTGATCGTAAGAATTTTATCTTTCGGTCACGTTGATTCTCTACTTCATTCTGAAATTCCTTGAACTTTTCAAAGGTCTCAGACTTGTGTTTCATCAAGTAGACATACCCATATCTATTCAAGTCATCCGTGAGAGTGAGAACATAACGATACCCTCCATGAGCCTCAACGCTCATTGGACCGCACACATCGGTATGTATGATTTCCAACAAGTTGGTTGCTCGCTCCATTGTTCCGGAGAACGGAGTCTTGGTCATCTTGCCCATGAGGCATGGTTCGCATGTGTCAAATGATTCATAATCTAAAGACTCCAAAAGTCCATCAGCATGGAGCTTTTTCATGCGCTTGACACCAATGTGACCAAAGGCGGCGGTGCCACAAGTATGTGGGACTATCGTTATCAACTTTACATCTTTTGGTATTCACACTATAAACATGTGTAATACTAAACAAGATTCATTAGGAATAAACCATTGACCATCGGAGCATGACCATAATACATATCTCTCATATAAATAGAACAACCATTATTCTCGGATTTAAATGAGTAGCCATCTCGCATTAAACAAGATCCAGATACAATATTCATGCTCAAACTTGGCACCAAATAACAATTATTAAGGTTCATAACTAATCCCGTAGGTAAATGAAGAGGTAGCGTGCCGACGGCGATCACATCGACTCTGGAACCGTTCCACACGCGCATCGTCACCTCGTCCTTTGCCAGTTTCCGCTTATTCCGCAGCTCCTGCTGTGAATTACAAATATGAGCAACGGCACCGGTATCAAATACCCAGGAGTTACTACAGTCTTGGCAAAGTACACATCAATTACATGTATATCAAATATACCTTTGGTGTTGCCGGCCTTCTTGTCCGCTAAGTATTTGGGGCAGTTCCGCTTCGATGACCCCTCCTTGCAATAAAAGCACTCGGTCTCGGGTTTGGGTCCATTCTTTGACTTCTTCCCGCAACTTGCTTACCGGGCGCGGCAACCTCCTTGCCGTCCTTCTTGAAGTTCTTCTTACCCTTGCCCTTCTTGAACTTAGTGGTCTTATTGACCATCAACACTTGATGTTCTTTCTTGATTTCAACCTCGGCTGACTTCAGCATAGAGAACACTTCAGGAATGGTCTTTACCATCCCCTGCATGTTGTAGTTCATCACAAAGCTCTTGTAGCTTGGTGGGAGCGGCCCCGGAGGATTCTGTCAATGACCGCCTCATCGGGGAGGTTAATGTTCATTTGGGTCATACGGTTGTGCAACCCGGACATCTTCAAGATGTGCTCCTTGTGAACTGTTTTCCTCCATCTTACAACTATAGAACTTGTCGGAGATGTCATATCTCTCGACCGGGCATGAGCTTGGAAAACAAGTTTCAGCTCCTCGAACATCTCATATGCTCATTGATGCTCAAAAGCGCTTTTGGAGCCCGGTTCTAAGTCATAAAGCATGCCGCCTTTGAACGAGGGAGTAATCATCGGTAGCGATAATGTCTTGGTTCTGGGGACGGGAGCGTCACCTAGCGGTCCTTCTAGGACATATTGTTTCCTGGCAGCTATGAGGATGATCCTCAGGTTCCGGACCCAGTCCGTATAGTTGCTGCCGTCATCTTTCAACTCGGTTTTCTCTAGGAACGCGTTGAAGTTCAAGTTGACATGAGCGTTGGCCATTAGATCTACAAGACATATTATGCAAAAGTTTTAGACTAAGTTCATGATAATTAAGTTCATCTAATCAAATTTAAATGAACTCCCACTTAGATTAGACATCCCTCTAGTCATCTAAGTGTTACACGATCCGAGTCGACTAGGCCGTGTCCGATCATCACGTGAGACGGACCAGTCTCGTCGGTGAACATTCTCATGTTGATCGTATCTTCCATACGACTCGTGTTCGACCTTTCGGTCTCTGTGTTCCGAGGCCATGTCTGTACATGCTAGGCTCGTCAAGTAAACCCTAAGTGTTTTCGCGTGTAAATCTGTCTTACACCCGTTGTATGTGAACGTAAGAATCCATCACACCCGATCATCACGTGGTGCTTAGAAACGACGAACTTTGGCAACGGTGCACAGTTAGAAACACTTCTTGAAATTGTTGTAAGGGATCATCTTATTTACTACCGTCGTTCTAAGTAAACAAGATGTATAAAATTAATAAACATCACATGCAATTATATAGTAGTGACATGATATGGCCAATATCATAAAGCTCCATTGATCTCCATCTTCGGGGCTCCATGATCATCTTGTCACCGGCATGACACCATGATCTCCATCATTGTGCCTCCATGAAGTTGTCACGCCAACGACTAGTTCTACTTCTATGGCTAACGCGTTTAGCAATAAAGTAAAGTAAGTTACATGGCGTTCTTCAATGACACGCAGGTCATACAAAAAATAAAGACAACTCCTATGGCTCCTGCCGGTTGTCATACTCATCGACATGCAAGTCGTGATTCCTATTACAAGAACATGATCTCATACATCACAATATGTCATTCATCATTCATCACAACTTGGCCATATCACATCACATGTCAATTGCTGCAAAAACAAGTTAGACGTCCTCTAATTGTTGTTGCATCTTTTACGTGGCTGCAATTGGGTTCTAGCAAGAACGTTTTCTTACCTACGAATAACCACAACGTGATCTTGTCAACTTCTATTTACCCTTCATAAGGGCCCTTTTCATCGAATCCGCTCCAACTAAAGTAGGAGAGACAGACACCCGCCAGCCACCTTATGCATCTAGTGCATGTTAGTCGGTGGAACCGGTCTCACGTAAGTGTATGTGTAAGGTTGGTCCGGGCCGCTTCATCCCACAATACCGCGGAAGCAAGATAAGACTAGTAGCGGCAAGTAAATTGACAAGATCCACGCCCACAACTAAATTGTGTTCCACTCGTGCAATAGAGAACTACGCATAGACCTAGCTCATGATGCCACTTTTGGGGAACGTTGCAGAAAATAAAAAATTTCCTACGGTTTCACCAAGATCCATCTATGAGTTCTACTAAGCAACGAGTCAAGGGAGAGAGTTTGCATCTACATACCACTTGAAGATCGAGTACGGAAGCGGTCGAGGGAGTGGTGATGATGAAGACGTTCCCAACGTGATTCCGATCACCGATGACCAAGTGCTGAGCGGACAGCACCTCCGCGTTCAACACACGTGCGGGGACGATGGTGTCTCCTCCGTCTTGATCCAGCAAGGATGAAGGAGAGGTTGAGGAAGACAACTCCAATGGCAGCACGGCGTGGTGCAGTTGGTCTGGCAGTTCTCGGCGAGGCTTCGCCAAGCTTCGCGTGGAGAAAGAGAGGTGTTGGGGAGGGAGGGCTGCGCCTTCAATGGTGTGTGCAGCCCTCCCCCACCCCTCTATTTATAGGAGGAAGGGAGAGGGCGGCCCCCTCTAGATGGCATCTAGAGGGGCGGCGGCCAAGGGAGGAGGAAGGGTGGCTTGCCCCCAAGCCAAGGGGGCGCCCCTTTGCCCCTTTAGGGTTTCCCTCCCAAGCCCTAGCCGCATGGGCCTGGGTGGGGGCGCGCCCAGCCACCAGGGGCTGGCTCCCTCTCCCACTTAGCCCATGTGGCCCCGGGGGTGGCCCCTCCGGTGGACCTCCGGAACTCTCCGGTGGCCCGGTACATTACCGGTATACCCCCGAAACTTTCCGGAGTCCGTTTAACCACTTTCCATATATAAATCTTTACCTCCGGACCATTCCGGAACTCCTCGTGACGTCCGGGATCTCATCCGGGACTCCGAACAACATTCGGTAATCACATTCTTGTCTTCCTATTAACCCTAGCGTCATCGAACCTTAAGTGTGTAGACCCTACGGGTTCGGGAGACATGCAGACATGACCAAGACGCTCTCCGGTCAATAACCAACAGCGGGATCTGGATACCCATGTTGGCTCCCACACGTTCCTCGATGTTGTCATCGGATGAACCACGATGTCGATGGTTCAATCAACCCTGTATGCTATTCCCTTTGTCAGACGGTATGTTACTTGCCCGAGACTCGATCGTCGGTATCCCAATACCTCGTTTAGTCTCGTTACCGGCAAGTCACTTTACTCGTACCGTAATGCATGATCCTGTGACCAGACACTTGGTCACTTTGAGGTCATTATGATGATGCACTACCGAGTGGGCCCAGTATACCTCTCCGTCATACGGAGTGACAAATCCCTGTCTCGATCCGTGTCAACCCAATGCAGACACTTCGGAGATACCTGTAATGCACCTTTATAGT
This sequence comes from Aegilops bicornis, assembly GCA_021605145.1. Classification (NCBI taxonomy): domain Eukaryota; kingdom Viridiplantae; phylum Streptophyta; class Magnoliopsida; order Poales; family Poaceae; genus Aegilops; species Aegilops bicornis. The sequence goes on along the minus strand of CM038673.1, from coordinate 60,921,223 downwards.
CACCCAGATTCGTTGTGACGTTTGGTACACCCAAAGAATTCCTAAGGTATCCGGGAGTTACACGATCTCACTGTCTTAGGAAGATATACTTGACAATGGAAAAGCTCTAGCATAAACGAACTACACGATCTTTGTTCTATGCTTAGGATTGGGTCTTGTCCATCACGTCATTCTACTAATGACGTGATCCCGATGTCAATGACATCTGATGTCCATAGTCAGGAAACCATGACTATCTGTCGACCAACGAGCTAGTCAACTAGAGGCTTACTAGGGACGTATTGTGGTCTATGTATTCACACGTGTATTACAATTTCCGGATAATACAGTTATAGCATGAATAAAGACAATTATCATGAACAAGGAAATATAATAATAATGCTTTTATTATTGCCTCTAGGGCATATTTCCAACACCTATTACAAGAACATGATCAATCTCATACATCACATATCATTCATCACATTCTTCTTGGCCATATCACATCACATAGCATACCCTGCAAAAACAAGTTAGACGTCCTCTAATTGTTGTTTGCATGTTTTTTACGTGGCTGCTATGGGTTTCTAGCAAGAACGTTTCTTACCTACGCAAAACCACAACGTGATATGCCAATTGCTATTTACCCTTCATAAGGACCCTTTTCATCGAATCTGTTCCGACTAAAGTGGGAGAGACTGGCACCTGCTAGCCACCTTATGCACCAAGTGCATGTCAGTCGGTGGAACCTGTCTCACATAAGTGATCGTGTAAGGTCGGTCCGGGCCGCTTCATCCCACAATACCGTTGAAACAATATTGGACTAGTAACAGTAAGCATATTGAACAAAATCAACGCCCACAACTACTTTGTGTTCACTCGTGCAAAGAATCTACGCAATAGACCTAGCTAATGATGCCACTGTTGGGGAACGTAGCAGAAATTCAAAATTTTCCTACGTGTCACCAAGATCTATCTATGGAGAAACCAGCAACGAGGGGAAGGAGAGTGCATCTACATACCCTTGTAGATCGCTAAGCGAGAGCATTCAACAGAACGGGGTTGATGGAGTCGTGCACTGCGTCGTGATCCAAATCACCGATGATCCTAGCGCCCGAGCAGACGGCACCTCCGCGTTCAACACACGTACAGCCCGGGACGTCTCCTCCTTCTTGATCCAGCAAGGGAGAGGAGAAGTTGAGGGAAAACTCCGACAACACGGCCAGGCGTGGTGGTGATGGAGCTCGTGGTTCTCCCAAGAAGCTTCGCTAAGCACTCACGGAGGAGGAGGAAGTGTTGGAGGAGGGAGGGGCTGCGCTAGGGGAAGGGTGCAGCTGCCCTCTCTCTCCCTCACTATATATAGGGGTAAGGGGGTGGAGGAGGCGCCCTAGGGTTCCCTAGGGGAGGGGCGGCGGCCACAGGGGAAACCCTAGATGGGTTTGGGCGCCCCCACCCCCTAGGAAACTTGCCCCCCAAGCCGGGAAGGGGGGCTGCCCTAGGGGAGGCGCCCCCACCTCTCCTGGTTACGTGAGAGGGGCTGGGAGGGGCGCACCACCCCTTAGTGGGCTGGTTTGCCCCTTCCCTTTGGCCCATGAGGCCCTCCAACACTTGCCGGGGCTCCCGAAACACCTTTCGGTCATGCTGGCCATAGCCTGGTACCCCCGGAACACTTCCGGACTCCAATACCCTTCGTCCAATATACCGATCTTCACCGCCGGACCATTCCGGAACTCCTCGTGATGTCCGGGATCACATCCGGGACTCCGAACAACCTTCGGTAACCACATACTATTTCCCATAACAACTCTAGCGTCACCGAACCTTAAGTGTGTAGACCCTACAGGTTCGGGAACCATGCAGACATGACCGAGACGTTCTCCGGTCAATAACCAACAGCGGGATCTGGATACCCATGTTGGCTCCCACATGTTCCACGATGATCTCATCGGATGAACCACGATGTCGAGGATTCAATCAATCCCATATTCAATTCCCTTTGTCTAGCGGTATTGTACTTGCCGAGATTCGATCGTCGGTATCCAGATACCTTGTTCAATCTCGTTACCGGCAAGTCTCTTTACTCGTTCCGTAACACATCATCCCGTGATCAACCCCTTGGTCACATTGTGCACATTATGATGATGTCCTACCGAGTGGGCCAGAGATACCTCTCCGTCAACCGGAGTGACAAATCCGATCTCGATTCGTGCCAACCCAACAGATACTTTCGGAGATACCTGTAATGAACCTTTATAGCCACCCAGATTCGTTGTGACGTTTGGTACACCCAAAGAATTCCCTCGGTATCCGGGAGTTGCACAATCTCATGGTCTAAGGAAATGATACATGACATTAGAAAAGCTTTAGCATACGAACTACGATATTTGTGCTAGGCTTAGGATTGGGTCTTGTCCATCACATCATTCTCCTAATGATGTGATCCCGTTATCAATGACATCCAATGTCCATGGTCGGGAAACTGTAACCATCTATTGATTAACGAGCTAGTCAACTAGAGGCTTACTAGGGACATGGTGTTGTCTATGTACCCACACATGTATCTGAGTTTCCTTTCAATACAATTATAGCATGGATAATAAACGATTATCATGAACAAGGAAATATACTAATAACTAATTTATTATTGCCTCTAGGGCATATTTCCAACAAAATATACCTTTGTTCACTTTGCCATCCTTCTTATCCGCCAAATACTTGGGGCAGTTCCGCTTCCAGTGACCAGTCCCTTTGCAGTAGAAGCACTTAGTCTCAGGCTTAGGTCCAGACTTGGGCTTCTTCTCTTGAGCAGCAACTTGCTTGCCGTTCTTCTTGAAGTTCCCCTTCTATCCCTTTGCTCTTTCTTGATTTCTACCTTCGTCGATTTCAGCATCGCGAAGAGCTCGGGAATTACTTTCGTCATCCCTTGCATATTATAGTTCATCACGAAGTTCTATTAACTTGGTGATAGTGACTAGAGAACTTTGTCAATTACTATCTTATCTGGAAGATTAACTCCCACTTGATTCAAGTAATTTTAGTACTCAGACATTCTGAACACATGCTCCACTACTAGAAAAACCACTACTAATGGCGCACCTAATTTGGCTATTAATGGCGCATCTGTGGTGCGCCATTAATAGCACGCCATTAGTAATTTTTACTAATGGCGCACCACCTGGTGCGCCATTAGTATATGCGAGGGTGCGCCATTAGTATGCCTCCTGTGGGCATGTATACCAGGTGCTTTGGCATACTAATGGCGCACCACCTGGATGCGCCATTAGTAATCATGACATACTAATGGCGCACTACCCAAAGGATGCGCCATTAGTAACCATGGCATACTAATGGCGACCGACAAGTGATGCGCCATTAGTATGCTTTGTCATTATAATGGCGCCTTTGTCATGTGATGCGCCATTAGTATGAATATTAGGTTTTTTATTTTTTATTTTCTGTTTTTTGCACAGGTTACAAAATGTATAATTTGACAAAATATAGACAGCACACATCAACAATAGATTCACCAGATACAATAGAAGATTAGTCTTTGAATACAATTCATCATATTAGTCTCCGAATACAATTCATCATATTAGTCTCCGAATTGAAAAGACCGAACAAAGATAGAACATTATATTACAAGTCTCGAGACCGCGAGTAGCGAGTTTGTCTTCACATTACAAGTCGATATCGATCATCTAAACTACCATCACATAGAAGAGAGCTGCGGTCATCACGATGAGCATCATCACGATGAAACTTCGTCTTCATCCGGTTCCTCCAACGCTCCCTCCCTCTCCCGCTAGATAGCGGGCGTATCTAGATTCGGCCTCGGCCCTAGTGGTGTACCCTTTGTAACTGTTACCGCTGAATCGGTGAACCTGTCTCCGACACTCCTCCCGATCATCGTGAGACTCGGGAACCTTACCCTTGTACCACGACATACGTCGGCATCGCTATGCACTAGCCAAACGAAACGTTAGTACCAATTCACGGACAATACATAAGCAATATATAAGTATGCAACAGAACAATCGGAAGAGAAAAGCAAGACATTAATAGCATCGATTACATCTAAGTTGAACGACTCTCGAAACCAAAGAGACATACTACAAGTTCATTAAAGTTTAATTACAACATGAGCCAAACGATGTTTCAGAACTAGACAACTCGACTCAAGGGACCGGAGCATGGATGAAGCCGCCGTCTATCGTGGGAGTCATGAAAGAACGGGCGTTGTCATCCTGCATTTGTAGCATTGTGTCGATGTCACTGTTGGACGGTTGATTTCTGAGGTAGAACTGCCCCGAGGTAAGCGACATCTTGATGGATGATTCCGCAAACTCCGATGGATGCGAAAGAATTCTTGTCGGAGGTCCGCGTCTGGATTGCCGACACGCCGCGCCCAATCTTGGAGTTTACTCGGTAGCGAAGTTGATGATGGTCCCGTCATTTATCGCCCGCATGTGATGGATGGCGTAGTAGGCACCCTTCCGACCGCAGCGGCTGCTTGACGCAGCGTAACGTCAGACAGTGGGAGAACACGTGCTTGCCGTGACTTCACGAATAGGCCTGGTGAAGGTGCCTCCAGATTTGGCGAGCTGGGAGAACATCATCAAGAACCTTCTTGACATTTGTGTAGTCTAAGTTCGACTGACGGTCCGGGTCGAAATACGTGGCCATGGAATATTTGGGGCTTAGGAGGATGAGCGTGCAACGTGTGTCACTGCAGAAAACACGGAATGTTAGAAGAAAAACGATCGAAATGTAAGAATTCATATGTTACGGGCGGTTGAGGGAGGACTTACTCGGAAAGTAAGGCACGAGGAAGTTATCCTTATCTTGGTTTGCCGAATGACGCCTTCGAGGTAAGAACTCGTGACTTGCGGTCCCCAGCCGCTGCCCAAGAACTTGGCACGCATGTAGAAGGGGTCGACTATCGCGATGTCCGGTCTTGTCGCGAATGATCCGCATCTCCATACTCAGCGAAAATAGCCGAACGAAGGTGTAGTGCAGCGGATGAAGGTTCAACATAGCGTGGATGTCATCAAAACGCAGGACGATCGTGACGCCCGATGGAGTTATCCACAAAGCCCTTGCCCTCTGGCACCTTGGCCGCCAAAACCGGTATGCCACATCCTTCTCCACGAGACGCAGCTTCTCCAAAGAAAGAACACCGTCATGCAGACTCCGCATAGCACCGGTTGCAGCATTGAGCATATTTGTCGGTAGCATCGCCCTACCCGCCACATGCACCCTCCTCGAGATATCCTGCGGTGAAGGTGGCCCGCCCCGAGCACGGATCGCATTTTGCGCCGGGCTGGCTCGCACCCTTCTTAGTCTTTCTTTTGCGTGCCTTCTTCTTCTCCTGTAATGGGACCGAGTTTTGCTCACAGACCGCCTTCTTGAGTGTGTTGGGGCTGATAATCGCCGCACCTCGCCTATCTGAGGCTCGGTGAAGTTGGCAGCTGGAGGCGTCTCCTGAGAGCTGAACGCCAGACGGTGCCTGTTGCAACTTGGCTTCTCCGCGGTACGAGCTAGATCGCACACGTCCTTTGTTGGGTTTGGTTCTTGAGAAGGAGGCCCCATGAAGTCGCCATCGTACCCATGCTCGGCAAAGTACTGATCGACGTTGCCAAATGTATCATAGTCGTCGTCGTCGTCGTTCTGATCATGTGCCATGTGCATGTTTGGATCCAGTGGCATAGGGATGTTCGGCACCGTTACGGCGGTCTTGCCATGGGGCCGACTTGGCGCCGGCACGACTGGCGGTGTTGTCTTTGGGGTGGTGTCCCCCGCCCCCAAACGAATCTGGCTCTTCGCCAAAGCAGGGGCCAGCTCAGGCGCCGAGGGTCATCACGTCATCATCGTCGGCCCCGACGGGTCGATTCGGAGGTAACAAGTCGTCGCAGCCTGGCAGCACCAACCAGCTTGAACCCTAAACAAGTTGGGTGGCATCTGGGTACCGTGGAACAAGGGGTTGCCGGTTGAACGATTTTGCCCTTGGCGACATCGACCAACTCGTTGTTCACGAAGTGAGGAGAGTGCACGAACGTCGGCGGCGCCTGCGAAAACATGTAGGGCGTCGGGGATGCCCATCAAAGGCAAGGAGATGAAGTCCTCGGCCGAGAGAGGCTTAATTAGTTACCGTGATGATGGCGTCGAGATCGGCTAATGTAGAGGCACCGCCAACGGCGGGCGGCAGCTTGACGGAGGGGCCGCTTGTCGCAGAGGTGCTCGCGGCGTACCCGGTGCATTAAGCTCCCGCTGGCGTCGGAGACACCAATGCCGCCTCGCCGGAGGCACCAATGGCCCCGCCATCGCATTATGCGAGTTGCTGGCCGTGAAGCTAGGAATCGGGCGGCCCTATTGGCGCCTCGCAATCCACGCACTCAACCCCGAGATCAAAGAGTAGGCACAAAAGGCGGTGATCGTCGCTCCGTCGTTGTTCCACTTGCTCTTGGACAATCTCCGAATCCGTGCCACCTGTGCCTTGAGTTCTTGAACCTCTCGCTACCGCTTTCCGAGCTGGTCTTTTTCTCCTTCCGCACACCAGCGGTATAGTATGACCCCATTTTGTCGACAAGCCTTTGCCGGCCACCACGACCACCGACGCCGGCTTATCGAGCTTATCCTTGTTCTTCATTACATTCAACCCCCTATTTAGAGTGGTGTCCCAAGGGTTGCTCTGAGTCGACCCTGCCATCGCTTTCGATGCGCTGCGGAAGGAATGTGAACCATTTAGAAATTCGGCTTCATTAATTAGAATGCAACCATATGGAGCTAATTACGCTGGGTGTATTCCTTACTGTAATGTCAAGCTGCCTGGTCTTTGGATCCGTGGTAAGCTCCTTTGTTTTCGGTCCTTCTTGTACCGGGCCCCGACAAAGTTCCTGGTCTGCTTGTCACCGTATGTATCGAAGAGGGCGGTAGGCCTTGCTCGGCACGCCTCCGCCTCCTCCTTGTCCCATATAGGCTCCGCCACTCTGTAACCGCGGGACCGAGTGTGTGTTCCCCTATGTTCAGCTCCCACATTTGTTTCCCCGCTCACTTGATTGGGAGCTTATGTGCTCGAGCAATTGATCTTGAAGTCGTTGTAGTCATCTTCGGTGATCGAAGGATTTTTCTCCTTGATCTTCTGATAACTCTCACCTTTCTCGATTATTCTCTTCACATTGCTTTTCCAAGTAGACAGGGCCTTGCTCATCTTCGTGAGGGCAGCATTGTTCACTTTATTCCCTTTGAGGCTTGTGTTTTCAAATTCAGCGGGGAACTTGTATCGTTCGTGCAGCTTCGTGAAGAGGAGGTTGCGCAAATTCCCTCGGTCAGGATGCCTCGGGTTCTCGGTGTTGATCGAGACAAAGGTTCGGAGAATGCACCCGAGCTGAAGCGAGTACCCTTGACTATTCGTTCGGGCGCCGTTGGATTCCCGTTGGAGTCCACTTCAGTAACTTCCTCCTTGAGGGTGCGGAGCACGATCGGGCACCGGTCCTTCCGCTGCCTCTTCGGTTGGCTGCCATCCGCGCGGCGCCGCCATCATCGATGGTAGCATCCTCGGCGGCTTTCATCGGTGGTGGCATCGATGAGTAGATCCTCGGCGGTACCATCGATGGTCTCGGGATCAGTGGGGAAGGCGGCGGCCTCATACAAGTGAGGTTGTTCCTCCATCTCCGGGACAGCTCCCGTAATGCCTTGTCACGAACCCCGCCTCATCGTTAGGGCCATGTTTCTCTCTAAATAGAAACAAAGTTTGGTCAAAAGTTGGTTATTGTCAAGGAACAAGATCATGGTCTCATCATTTAGGGTTTGTCGACACCGAGGCATCCTAAAATCTAAGCTTTTACCATTGAGGGTTTTTCGACGCCGAGGCACCCTAAAAGCCTAAGCTTTCATCATTTCGGTTTTTATCGACACCGAGGCACCCTAAAAGCCATGCGTTAGTCACAAGTACGTCAAGCAGTTGATCCTACTTAATTAACTACTAAGATACCCCGCCCATGCATTAGTCACAAGTACCCCATATGTCCTATTTTTAGCAAAGTCATGCTAAAATTCACGGAAAATTTCAGCATGACCTTTGCTGAAAATAGGACATATGGAGTACCCGAATTTGCCGGAACGGAAGTTAATCGACATTCCGGCAAACTCAAGGGCCTCTCGGGGTACCTGCAAAATCATTATCCCCGCGTAATGAAGTCGCCAATGGGTCATTTCAGAAGATCACAATGAGACTACCCCTTGACAATTGTATTGAACCCAACTCAAGACTTTTGTCATGGGATTCCACAAGCCCACATTGGTAACAATTGTACTTCAAACATGCTGTTATCACAACAACAACTCCGAGCGGAGTTAGCGAGAGAAGAAAAAGCACTATAGACATTCATCTAAAACTCTTAAACGCACAAAGGCAGAATCGTAAGCAAGATAGCAGGTGAAGCAACTACATCATACATTAGCAGCAGTTCATAGCAAAACTAGATGAATGTTTGGCCTCTTGATAAAAAATCATACATCGCAAAGATCACATACATCATACAGGATACAGCAGCAATTGATCAGCAAAGATGTTGATGACTTCTAATTTAACAAAGTATCCTATTATTTTACCCTAATGAGACTAACCAACTGTTGAGGAGTTTGGCATATCTTCATTTTGCACCACAAATATAGCACCACAAATATACTTTTGCTTGCAAGGCTACATGTCTGAATTTTGACTGCATTCCAACACCAATCTAAATTTTTGTTATCTGCATTCTATGGTCCATACTGAATTTGACAGAGTTATAAATGGCGTTGAGCAACAATTTAATGTACATTTACATGTTTTGTCATACTACACAACACAACTGCACAAATTGTCGCTGATCATCCTCTATTCTCGAGCAAGCTACAAAGATAACAAATTCAATTATACACAAAAAATTCCTCCAAACACACAGAAATTCTTGCCTCACCAGAGGAACACGGGTGAACAGAAAGATTAGGGCCTAACACCAGTGTTTAACAAGTATTGTTGATGATGTGCTTGATAGACACCAAGCAACACATCTCCCAAAAGAACCAAGATCGAACATGAAAATTTGAATGTAAAGTGGCCTGCTCATTAGTATTAGAGCTATGCAACCACCTCAAGACATAATTAAAATGGTAGTAGGTCACTCTACCCAAGTGAGATTAATACACTATCTATCTAAGACGGGAAATGAGGAATGAACTACAGGGGTTTTGCCCTACAATAATCTTGCAACACAAACAAATGAAAGGTATTTTATCCTAAGCGTAACCCACAAATTATCAAGGTTGAATGGAACTCATATTTGTACTCACTTGGATGAAACTTTTGTCAAACTTAATGTGCCAATTACTATTATATCCAAAGCAATACAGAAGTAAACCCCGGTGTTGCCCATCCTCTTCCTTAACGCCCATCAAAGTAATTGCATATCTAGCGATGATTATCTCGCTTAAGTCTAGTAGAATTGTGCTGTCCTTGTACATAAACATCCAAAGCAAAAGGGATTGTCATCCAAGGTAATAAACTATGGCTACTGATCTTGGTGCTCCTAATTTCATAAATTTTCGGCATCGCATCAAAGATCTCAAGAAAGCAACTAGTACTATGGAATGTGGTAGCCATGGAGGTGATTGCTCATTGCTGTACTTCACTAGCTTCGACTTACTAAAAGACTACATTGAACTGTTAACTGGTTCAAGATTAAACTGAACCACTGCAGCTACCTTGTTTTGTTCTCATGGCATGCAGCTACATTATAGAAATAATAATAAGGTTGAGCTTACATAATTCAGGCTAACATTATTGGTTATCATGTACGATGATGAGACCAACTTTTATATGGATGTTCTTCTGCAATTTTGTGCAGAATTTACTATCAGCTACTCTTTTAGCAGCTTTTGAGACTTGAGAACCTAGATGTATTGATGTGTGTGGTCACAATAGAGACTTAAGCTCAAACTGATATATGATACTCTACTAATTCTGTCCTGCCATGGGTTATCAACAACTTCAACATTTAAAACATGTTGTGTTCTTACAGGTACGAGTTACGTGCCATACAAAAAGAAAAGCTAAGAAGGATGGAGACAGAGAGCGGAAATTCACCGTGGTCAGCCGGCAGAGGGCGCTGGGCGGCGGCTTCTGCTGTCCCTCTGCGCTGGGCGGGGTCGAGGCGCCGCTTGGGCGGGCGGGCAGCGCCGAGGCGGAGTCGGGCAGCTGCCGGGCGGCGGGGTCGCTACGAGGCGGCGCTGGGGCGGGTCGCGCCGAGGCGGCATCGGGCGGGCGTCCGGGCGGGCGGGGTCACGAGGCGTCGCTGGGCGGCGGGTCGCCGAGGCGGCGCTGGGCGGCGTCAAGGGCGGCGGGTCAGCCGAGGCGGCGGGCAGCGCCGAGGTGGCGGGACGGTGGCGTCGAGGGAGGCGGGCGAGGGAGAGGGAAGGCGAGGAGAGGGCGAGGGAGGGAGAGGGCGAGGCGAGGGCGCAGGGTCGGCAGCGGGCGGCGGCGGTGGATCGAGAGGGAGAGGGAACTGGCGAGGGGGAGAGGGAAGGGGGGATCGGGCGAAGGGGGAGAGGGCAGGGGGGATCGCACAATACTAATGGCGCACCTCACCGTGGTGCGCCATTAGTATTTTTTTTATTTCAACTCGAGCCAAAAGGTTATGTACTACCAGAACCTATCCATGTCAAGCCCACTCTACTAGCTCGACCGGTCGCCAGCCAGTTCTCACACCAGAGGTCCTGGGTTCGACTCCTGTGCTCCACAAATTTTTAGCATTTAAAAAGTTGTTTGATACTTATTTATGTTCAAACTTGTTTAAATAATAACAGTAATATTTTTTATAAGACAGTAGCATTTAAAAAGCTGTTTGATACTTATTTTTTATAAGACGGTGAGCGGGTGCGGGTCGGCGACGGCGGTTGAGTAGGGGAATCGAGGGTGCGGGGGTGTGGCGGTGGCCGTGGATCTGGGGGTGCTTTCGGCGGCGAGGGACCGGATCTGGCGAGGTGGGATAGCGATCGAGATGGAGGGGATCGAGGTGGGCTCCACAAAATTTTTTAGCATTTAAAAGCTGTTTGATACTTATTTGTGTTTAAATATTTTCAAAATTGTTTAAATAATAACAGTAATATTTTTTATAAGACAGTAGCATTTAAAAAGCTGTTTGATACTAATTTTTTTATAAGACGGTGCTGGGTGCGGGGGTCGGCGTGGCGGCGGTTGAGTAGGGGAATCGAGGGTGCGGGGGTTTGGCGGCGGCCGTGGATCGGGGGTGCTCGGCGAGGGGACCGGATCTGGCGAGGTGGGATAGCGATCGAGATGGAGGGATCGAGATCGAGTGTCCATGAAATTTAAAAATATTCATGATAGTTCAAAAGTACCCATGAAATACAATCGAGAAATGAAGGCTACGATTTAAATACAATCGATCTTAGCAAGCTATCTGTTCACAATCTTCTTGCCCTTCTTTTTCGCAAATGGAGTTCTTCCGTGGAACGGACGTCCTTTAGGTAGGGTGGTCCTGCTTCTTCTTGTGGTGTATGCTGCTACTTCATCATCGCCGTCATGTTCGATCCTCGGTCGCCGTACTTGTCGAAGTCTTGCTCATTGGCTACTCCATCCATTCCGATGATCTTCCTTTTGCCTCTCCTCACGACAACACGACTGGGCTTTGGCGGGTCGGTAATGAAGAAGCATTGGTCCACTTGGGAAGCCAGTACCCATGGCTCATTTTTCAAGTGGTGACGCTTATGCGCCATGGTCTTGATTTGGCTTCGGGTATAACCATGGTGGTGAAATACCGGTCTTCTTTTATGACGTTCTTGGGCCATCTCGACACGGAACATCGGGACCTTCTCTCGGCCAGTAGCTCAGCTCCCAGATCTCCTTGATCCTTCCGTAGTATATGTCCTTGTCGTTACCGTGTAGGATTCCATCGTTACCCGGAGTTCTGATAACCATCGCTCTTCATGTCCTTGGCCTCGGTGTAGAATGTGTAGTCATTGATATCGTCGCCTCATAGGTCATCGAGGTTGTGCTCGGCGCTCGTGACAAGGCGAATATGAGTTGTTCTTCCGGAAGAATCCTCATGTAAAGGGTACGACAGAAGCTTCTGCTTGAACCAACGCGTGAAACATGAGTTGTGCTCTTTGAGTGTTTCTCCGTCCGTCCTCTGTTGGCCTCGGTCATTGTACGTCTTTTTAATAAAGGTTTTGTGCTCTACCTCCCAAGGATCGACAACGTCTCTGTGTTGTAGAGCGACTTGGTTTGCTCTTTCAAAGTCGTGAGTCGACCCTCGAAGTCGACATGCATTTCGCGGCGACCCTCACGGTGACCCCATCCAGCGAGCCCGCCGAGGTGCCTGTTGACGGGCAGACCAACGGGGTTCTCGATGCCTAGATAATTCGCGGCAAGAGGAGATGCACTCTTCGGTCGAAAGCCCTCGGCTATGCTTCCTTCTCGACGTGACATGTAGCGAACGTATCCTTTGATGACACCATTCATCCTTTCGAACGGCATCATGCGTGCAGGAACGTCGGCCCGAGTTGGATGATATCCTCCACTATATGGACCAGCGGATGCACCATAACGTCGAAGAATGCGGGCGGGAAGTACATCTCAAGCTCGCATAGTATCACCACGATCTCTTCCTCGTAGCCTTCGAGTTGACTCACGCCAATCGACTTCCGAGATGACGTCGAAGAAGTTGCATAGGCCAAATAGCGTTTCACGGACGTCGCGTCCATGATCCCACGGATTGCAACCGGAAGTATCTGCGTCATCAAGACGTGATACCGTGAGACTTCATCCCGCTGAACTTCGCTCATTGGTCTAGGTATCTGCTTATCTTCCCCACAGAATCAGAAGGGAAGTTTTACTCCTAGGAGGCAGGTGAAAACTGCTCGATCTCCTCCGACTTAGAGTGAAGCACGCAGGAGGGTAGTCATTTCCGGTCTTCTTGGCCTTTTTGCCTTTGCGACGACTTTCTGTGTCCTGCTTCGCCTCATCATCATCATCATCATCATCATATATAGCGTGAAGCTCCTGCCTGATGCCCATTGATTTCAAGTCTGCCCTTGCTTTCGGCCCATCTTTGGTCCTCTCGGGCATGTTTAGCAGGGTACCAAGCAGACTCTCGCACACGTTCTTCGTGATATGCATGACATCAAGGCTGTGAGGCACTCGGTGGATCTTCCAAGACGGCAAGTCCCGTAAAATGACCTCGTTTTCCATACCTTCAGCAGCGGCTCTGGCGCCTTTTCGCTTCTTTCCGGCTGGCGCCTTTTGCTTCTTCCCGGCGGTGGGCAGTCTATCCAATTTTTCAACAGCTTGTCTATTTCCTCGCCGCTCCTCGTGACACGGGCGTTTTGGGTTCGGTTTCACCATCGAACAGATCCTTGCGTTTCCTCCACGGGTCATCGTCGCGAAGCCACCTTCGATGTCCCATGAACACGGTTTTTGAAGACCGGGACCTCTATCTAGTCGGGCGATACGTTGTGTTATCCATGCACCTTACGCATCCAGAAAATCCGTGGACTACCTGCCCCGCGAGATATCCGTAACCGAGATAGTCGTGCACCGTCGTGAGCAGTGCGGCTCTCATAGGGAAATATTCTTTCTCTGCGGCGTCCCACGTATTGGCTGGTGTTTTCCACAGCGTGTCTAGCTCCTCTTTCAGCAGCCCCAGATACAGATTGATGTCGCTCCTGGTTGTTTCGCCCTTCAATTAGCATACTCATGTGAATGTACTTCCTCTTCATGCACAACCAGGGGAAGGTTGTACATCCACACAAACACAGGCCAGGTGCTATGTGTGCTTCTCGCTGCCAAACGGATTGACTCCATCGGTGCTCGCGCCCAGCATGATGTTCCTTGGATCGTTCCCAAATTCCAAGTCTTCGAAGTTCAACGCTTGCCACTGTCTCGCATCCATAGGGTGAATCAGCCTCTTGTCTTTTTTATCTATCTCCGGATCATTTGCGTCATCTTCCCGCTTCTTCTCCTCCCTATCCGCGTGCCAACGCAGGAGCTTTGCTACCTTAGGGTCCGCGAAATAGCGCTGCAGACGAGGAGTGATCGGAAAGTACCACACCACTTTTCGAGGAGCTTTCTTCCTCTTCTTGTATCGAGTGACGCTGCACACCGGACATATGGTAGACTCCGCGTGCTCGTCCCGATAAATGATGCAATTGTTCATGCACACATGGTATTTCACGTGTGGTAAATCGAGAGGACACACGATTTTCTTCGCCTCCTCCAAACTGGTCGGGCACTTGTTCCCTTGGGAAGACGTTCGTGCCAGAATGACATGTTCTCGCCGGGCATGCGCCGGTCATTTTGTGTTTTACCTTCATCTCCAGAGCCATGAGCGTTACTTTCAGCGGTATCCTCGGCCTGCATCCTTCATACAATGGAGTAACCGCGTCTAACTCAAGTTGATCCATCTTGGCTTTCTCTCGGCGGCAGCTCTTGCGTTATCCGGCCCGCTTGAGAAGCAGCTCTTGAATATGAGGGTCCTGCACCCAGCCCATCGATGGTCCAGCGTCGCTCGCTCCGCCGACATCATCATCTTCATGATCATGCCCGTCGCCTGCTCCGCATCTTCCTCATCATCATGTCCTGCATCTTCTACATGATGACTGTACAAGATCACAACATGATCATCTCCCGGGATTCTTTGTCTTCGCCCGCCCCGAGCCATGTGGTTGTCTTGCTGCCCTTCCTCATTTCTTGCCCGCCCGCATGGACGACTTCGTAGTCATCTTCATCACCTTGCCACCGATAGCCATCCATGAAACCACGCAACGGCAGGTGGTCCCGCACCTGCCGGAATCCGGTCCGCAATAAGGCTCTTCACCTTGCATCTTCGACACGGACATCTTATCTCAGTCTCGTTCTTTTGAAGCATCTCGGCCTTCATGACCTCAAAAACCTATTCACGATGCCTTCGTCATCGTATGCGGACCATGGTCGTCATGGGTAGAGCAAAACGATATTTTAGAACCAAACAAAAATTTGGCATGACTTTCCCTAAAAATAGGACCAAAAGAATGCTTAATGCCAAAATTCTCACTAAACGGAAATGAATCAACATTCCGCAAAATATTGGCAACTATCGTGATTTCAAATACCGTACACCTCCAAACACAAACACATATGCAACACCACAAACATATGCAACACCACGAACATACATAGATCTAGCTAGGCCGTAAAAAGTGCATGTGCACATTGTTGTAGGGAGAACAACCTAAATATAGCTTCCCCTTACTTACCTATTAAAACAAGGTAATTTAACCACTTAATTTGAATGAATCTATGGTGGAAATGAGGTGAAAAGAGGAGGCACCCGAGACAAGGAGGAGGTGGAGAGAATGAAGTGGGGAGAAAGTGAGTGTGTGGGTAGGAGAGGCTGTCCCAAATATCTTGTTGCTTCCCACTTACTAATGGCGCACCTCTTGCATGGTGCGCCATTAGTAGTTACAACTACTAATGGCGCACCTAAGCAGGATGCGCCATTAGTATGTTTGGATAGGCGCACTAGTTCAAAAAAAATTTCTATACTAATGGCGCACTTTGCTGGTGCGCCATTAGTAGTTACAACTACTAATGGCGCACTTGGGAAGGATGCGCCATTAGTATGTTTGGAAAGGCGCACTAGTTCAAAAAAAAATTCTAAACAAACGAAGAACCCACTGCCTGGTGCGCAATTAGTCGTTACAACTACAAATGGCGCACTGGGGCAGGATGCGCCATTAGTATGTTTGGATAGGCGCACTAGTTCAAAAAAATTCTATACTAATGGCGCACTGCTGCTGGTGCGCCATTAGTAGTTACAACTACTAATGGCGCACTTTGGGCAGGATGCGCCATTAGTATGTTTGGACAAAGCACTAGTTAAAAAATTTGATACTAATGGCGCACTTTGCCGAAAGCGCCATTAGTAGTTTAAACTCTAATGGCGCATCAGATGGTGGTGCGCCATTAGTATATACTAATGGCGCACCAGCTTTCTGGTGCGCCATTAGTGTCAATCCCATCTATAGCCCTTTTTCTAGTAGTGCTCACTGGTTGAGCTAGTCTCCTCCATTTTGTAGGCAAAAGTACTGTCAGAGGTCTCATACCTCTCGACACGGGCATGAGTATGAAATACCAATTTCAACTCTTGGAACATCTTATATGCTCCATGGCGCTCAAAACGTCTTTGAAATCCCGGTTCTAAGCCGTAAAGCATGGTGCACTAAACTATCAAGTAGTCATTGATACGTCTCCAACGTATCTATAATTTTTGATTGCTCCATGCTACTTTATCTACTGTTTTGGACTATATTGGGCTTTATTTTCCACTTTTATATTACTTTTGGGACTAACCTATTAACCGGAGGCCCAAATTTCGTAATTGCTGCTTTTTGCCTTTTCCAGTGTTTCGAAGAAACAGAATATCAAACGGAGTCCAAACGGAATGAAACCTTCGGAACGTGATTTTCTCACCGAACGTGATCCAGGAGACTTGGACCTACGCCAAGGAACAACGGAGGTGGTCACGAGGGTGGGGGGCGCGCCCCTGCCTCGTGGGCCCCCTGTTGCTCCACCGACGCATTCTTCCTCCTATATATACATAACGCATTCCCAAACGATCGTAACAGGAGCCAAAACCTAATTCCGCTGCCGAACTTCCTGTATCCACGAGATCCCATCTTGGGGCTTGTTCCGAGCTCACCGAGGGGGCATCCACCAAGGAGGGCTTCTACATCAACACCATAGCCTCTCCGATGAAGTGAGAGTAGTTTACTTCAGACCTTCGGTCCATAGCTAGTAGCTAGATGGCTTCTTCTCTCTTTTTGGATCTCAATACAATGTTCTCCCCCTCTCTCGTGGAGATCTATTCGATGTAATCTTCTTTTTGCGGCGTGTTTGTTGAGGCCGATGAATTGTGGGTTTATCATCCAGCTTATCTATGAATAATATTTGAATCTTCTCTGAATTCTTTTATGTATGGTTGAGTTATCTTTGCAAGTCTCTTCGAATTATCCGTTTGGTTTGGCCAACTAGATTGGTAGTTCTTGCAACGGGAGAAGTGCATGGCTTTGGGTTCAATCTTGCGGTGTCCTTACCCAAAGGATGTAAAGGGTTGCAAGGCACGTATTGTATTGTTGCCATCGAGGATAACAAGATGGGGTATTTATCATATTGCATGAATTTATTCCTCTACATCATGTCATCTTGCTTAAGGCGTTACTCTGTTTTTAACTTAATACTCTAGATGCATGCTGGATAGCGGTTGATGAGTGGAGTAATAGTAGTAGATGCAGAATCGTTTCGGTCTACTTGTCAAGTACGTGATGCCTATATACATGATCGTACCTAGATATACTCATAACTATGCTCAATTTTCACAATTGCTCAACAGTAATTTGTTCACCCACCATAGAATATCTATGCTCTTGAGAGAAGCCACTAGTGAAACCTATGGCCCCCGGGTCTATTCTCATCATATCAATCTCCATCACTTCAATATTTGCTTTGTTTTTACTTTGCCTTTTACTTTTTTCTTTGCATATATATACTAAAAATACCAAAAATATTATCTCTATCAGATCTCTATCTCGTAAGTGACCGTGAAGGGATTGACAACCCCTAATCGCGTTGGTTGCGAGTAGATATCGTTTTGTGCAGGTACGAGGGACTTGTGCGTGGCCTCCTACTGGATTGATACCTTGGTTCTCAAAAACTGAGGGAAATACTTACGCTACTCTGCTGCATCATCCTCTCCTCTTCGGGGAAAACCAACGCAAGCTCAAGACGTAGCAAGAAGGATTTCGTGCCGCTGTCGGGAGTCTACGCAAAAGTCAACAGACCAAGTACCCATCACAATCCCTATCTCTCACATTACATTATTTGCCATTTGCCTCGCTTTCCTCTCCCCACTTCACCCTTGCCGCTTTATTCGCCTCTCTTTCCCAATATCCTCCTCTTTTTCCCGTTGCCTTTTCCTCGTCCGCTTGTTTGCTCGTGTGTTGGATTGCTTGCTTGTCGCTATGTCTGAAATTGGGTAAATTATCGCCGATATGGGCGATAATAATATCATGGAAAATTCTGAAGCTCCTGCTGAAGAATCCCCTACCTATCACACAAAAAGATTTCGAATCGGTAGTGGTAATATTATTGGAAAAGGAGTTATTCAAGATTTCTTTACTTGTGCTGGTGCTTTACCCTCTATGGGTGGTTCTATTCTCCATAGAACTAGTAGCCTTGCGGACGCTATTGCCATTCTTATCGTTGAATTTGAAAGGCAATTTATGCATACGCACCCTTCTATACAGAGAATTTTCCTAGAATTTTCTAATATTGAACACTCCTCTGTTAAGCGTGCCGCTACTATCTTTTTGGCTCATGAATTCAGGTTTATAATAAAAGAAGCCAAAGAAATCTTTGCGCATTATAGGGTGGACGCTGGCCGTCCTCCCATAGAATCTATCATTTTTGATCAAGAAGAAATAATGCGTTTTCAGTCTATCGACTATGTTGCTTTCAATGAAAATCTTAGAAAAAAGGTGCCTACCAATATTTTAATTGATAGAATCTCTGAGCTTAATGATGATTTGGCTATTCGAAATAATGAGCTAGGATGCTCTCTTTAGTATAGGCTCACCAAGTTCTGTCAAAAGAACGCTTAAAACGATGAATTGGTTGTGCAATACGAAGGGCCGAAAGAGGAACCTATACCTCCTAAAATTGATCCTGGGGACTTTTGTCCTATTAAATTTAGCCCTTTTGATTACCTTTGCTTGCCTAAAAGGAATATTGCTGCCGAACATAGAGAATATGAAATGAGTTTCACCGATCAATCTTATTACTATGGCACCACCTAGATCTCTCCTTGCTTTTATGCCTAGCTAGGGGCCTTAAACGATACCGCTTGTTGGGAGGCAACCCAATTTTATTTTTAGTTTTTTTTTGTTTTTGCTTCTGTTTAGGAATAAATAATCCATCTAGCCTCTGTTTAGATGTGGCTTTATCTTTTAATTAGTGTTTGTGCCAAGTTAAACCTACTGGATCTTCTTGGATGATAGTTATTTGATCTTGCTGTAATTTCCAGAAACTTTGCGCTCAGTGCCCGAATTGTTAAAAATCACCAGAACGTAATAAAATACTGATTCCAATTGCTGCTCACCAATAAACAAATTTTCCAGGTTGTCTAATTTTGGTAGAATTGTTTGAGTTCCAGAAGTTTGCGTTAGTTACAGATTACTACAGACTGTTCTGTTTTTGACAGATTCTGTTTTGCGTGTGTTGTTTACTTATTTTGATGAATCTATGGCTAGTAAAATAGTTTATGATCCATAGATAAGTTGGAATACAGTAGGTTTAACACCAAAATAAATAAAGAATGAGTTCATTACAGTACCTTAAAGTAGTCTTTTGTTTTCTTTCTCTAACGGAGCTCACGAGATTTCTATTGAGTTTTGTGTTGTGAAGTTTTCAAGTTTTGGGTGAATTCTTTTGATGGATTATGGAACAAGGAGTTGCAAGAGCCTAAGCTTGGGGATGCCCATTTCACCCCAAGATAATCCAAGGACACCAAAAGTCAAAGCTTGGGGATGCCCGGAAGGCATCCCTCTTTCGCCCACTTCCATCGGTAATTTACTTGGAGCTATATTTTATTCACCACATGATAAGTGTTTTGCTTGGAGTGTCTTGTATTATTTATGCCTTTGCTTGTTAGTTCACCACAATCATCCTTGCTGTACACACCTTTTGAGAGGGCCATACATATATTAGAATTTGATAGAATACTCTATGTGCTTCACTTATATCTTTTGATCTTGATAGTTTTGCTCATTGTGCTTCACTTATATCTTTTGAGCGTGATAATTTTTGCTCTAGTGCTTCACTTAGATATTTTAGAGCATGGTGGTGGATTTGTTTTAAAGAAACTTGATCTCTCATGCTTCACTTAGATTATTTTGAGAGTCGTTAATAGCATGGTAATTTGCTTAATGTTAATATACTTGGTATTCAAGATATGTGAAACTTTCTTTTGAGTGCGTTGAATACTAAGATAAGTTTGATGCTTGATAATTGTTTTGAGATATGAACATGGTGATATTAGAGTCATGATAGTTGACTAGTTGTGAATTTAAAGAATACTTGTGTTGAAGTTTGTGATTCCCGTAGCATGCACGTATGGTGAACCGTTATGTGATGAACTCGGAGCATGATTTATTTATTGATTGTCTTCCTTATGAGTGGCGGTCGGGGACGGCGATGGTATTTTCCTACCAATCTATCCCCCTAGGAGCATGCGCGTAATACTTTGCTTTGATAACTTATAGATTTTTGCAATAAGTATATGAGTTCTTTATGACTAATTTGAGTCCATGGATTATACGCGCTTTTTCCCATCCTTCCACCATTGCTAGCCTCTCTAATACCGCGCACCTTTCGTCGGTATCATACACCCACCATATATCTTCCTCAAAACGGCCACCATACCTACCTATCATGGCATTTCCATAGCCATTCTGAGATATATTCCCATGCAACTTTCCACTGTTCCGTTTATTATGACACGCTCCATCATTGTCATATTGCTAGCATGATCATGTAGTTGACATCGTATTTGTGGCAAAGCCACCATTCATAATTCTTTCATACATGTCACTCATGTTTCATTGCATATCCTTACATCACGGAGGCATTCACATAGGGTCATACTTTGTTCTAAGAATCGAGTTGTAATTGTTGAGTTGTAAGAAAAATAAAAGTGTGATGATCATCATTATTAGAGCATTGTCCCAAGTGAGGAAAGGATGATGGAGACTATGATTCCCCACAAGTCGGGATGAGACTCCTGGAAAAAAAGAGGCCATAAAAAGAGAAAAGGCCCAAATAAAAAAATGAGAGAAAAGAGAGAAGGGACAATGTTACTATCCTTTTACCACACTTGTGCTTCAAAGTTGCACCATGATCTTCCGATAGAGAGTCTCTCATTTTGTCACTTTCATATACTAGTGGGAATTTTTCATTATAGAACTTGGCTTGTAAATTCCAATGATGGGCTTCCTCAAATGCCCTAGGTCTTCGTGGAGCAAGCGAGTTGGATGCACACCCACTTAGTTTCTTTTGTTGAGCTTTCATATACTTATAGCTCTAGTGCATCCGTTGCATGGCAATCCCTACTCACTCACATTGATATCTATTGATGGGCATCTCCATAGCCCGTTGATACACCTAGTTGATGTGAGACTATCTTCCCTCTTTTTGTCTTCTCCACAACCACCATTCTATTCCACATATAGTGTCCATGGCTCACGCTCATGTATTGCGTGAAGATTGAAAAAGTTTTGAAAATGTTAAGGTATGAAACAATTCCTTGGCTTGTCATCGGGGTTGTGCATGATTTATATACTTTGTGGGGAAGATGGAGCATAGCCAGAATATATGATTTTGTAGGGATAAATTTGTTTGGCCATGTTATTTTGAGAAGACATAATTGCTTAGTCAGTATGCTTGAAGTATTATTATTTTCATGTCAATATGCACTTTTGTCTTGAATCTTTCGGATCTGAATATTCATACCATGATTAAGAAGATTTACATTGAAATTATGCCAAAGTATCACTCCACATCAAAAATTCTCTTTTATCATGTACCTACTCGAGGACGAGCAGGAATTAAGCTTGGGGATGCCTGATACGTCTTCAACGTATCTATAATTTTTGATTGCTCCATGCTACTTTATCTACTGTTTTGGACTGTATTTGGCTTTATTTTCCACTTTTATATTACTTTTGGGACTAACCTATTAACCGGAGGCCCAGCCCAGAATTGCTGTTTTTTGCCTTTTTCATTGTTTCGAAGAAACATAATATCAAACGGAGTCCAAACGGAATGAAACCTTCGGAAACGTGATTTTCTCACCGAACGTGATCCAGGAGACTTGGACCTCGCCAAGGAACAACGGAGGCGGTCACGAGGGTGGGGGCGCGCCCGCCTCGTGGGCCCCCTGTTGCTCCACCGACGTACTCCTTCCTCCTATATATACCTGCACTTCAAACGATCGTAACAGGAGCCAAAACCTAATTCCACCGCCGCAACTTTACAGATCCACGAGATCCCATCTTGGGGCTTGTTAGGAGCTCACGAGGGGGCATCCACCAAGGAGGGCTTCTACATCAACACCATAGCCTCTCCGATGAAGTGTGAGTAGTTTACTTCATACCTTCGGGTCCATAGCTAGTAGCTAGATGGCTTCTTCTCTCTTTTTGGATCTCAATACAATGTTCTCCCCCTCTCTCGTGGAGATCTATTCGATGTAATCTTCTTTTTGCGGTGTGTTTGTTGAGGCCGATGAATTGTGGGTTTATCATCCAGCTTATCTATGAATAGTATTTGCATCTTCTCTGAATTCTTTTATGTATGGTTGAGTTATCTTTGCAAGTCTCTTCGAATTATCCGTTTGGTTTGGCCAACTAGATTGGTAGTTCTTGCAACGGGAGAAGTGCATGGCTTTGGGTTCAATCTTGCGGTGTCCTTACCCAAAGGATGTAAAGGGTTGCAAGGCACGTATTGTATTGTTGCCATCGAGGATAACAAGATGGGGTATTTATCATATTGCATGAATTTATTCCTCTACATCATGTCATCTTGCTTAAGGCGTTACTCTGTTTTTAACTTAATACTCTAGATGCATGCTGGATAGCGGTTGATGAGTGGAGTAATAGTAGTAGATGCAGAATCGTTTCGGTCTACTTGTCAAGTACGTGATGCCTATATACATGATCATACCTAGATATACTCATAACTATGCTCAATTCTGTCAATTGCTCAACAGTAATTTGTTCACCCACCATAGAATATCTATGCTCTTGAGAGAAGCCACTAGTGAAACCTATGGCCCCCGGGTCTATTCTCATCATATCAATCTCCATCACTTTAATATTTGCTTTGTTTTTACTTTGCCTTTTACTTTTTGCTTTGCATATATATACTAAAAATACCAAAAATATTATCTCTATCAGATCTCACTCTCGTAAGTGACCGTGAAGGGATTGACAACCCCTAATCGCGTTGGTTGCGAGTAGATATCGTTTTGTGCAGGTACGAGGGACTTGTGCGTGGCCTCCTACGGATTGATACCTTGGTTCTCAAAAACTGAGGGAAATACTTACGCTACTCTGCTGCATCATCCTCTCCTCTTCGGGGAAAACCAACGCAAGCTCAAGACGTAGCAAGAAGGATTTCTGGTGCCGTTGCCGGGGAGTCTACGCAAAAGTCAACAGACCAAGTACCCATCACAATCCCTATCTCTCACATTACATTATTTGCCATTTGCCTCTCGTTTTCCTCTCCCCCACTTCACCCTTGCCGTTTTATTCGCCCTCTCTTTCCCAATATCCTCCTCTTTTTCCCGTTGCCTTTTCCTCGTCCGCTTGTTTGCTCGTGTGTTGGATTGCTTGCTTGTCGCTATGTCTGAAATTGGGTAAATTATCGCCGATATGGGCGATAATAATATCATGGAAAATTCTGAAGCTCCTGCTGAAGAATCCCCTACCTATCACACAAAAAGATTTCAAATCGGTAGTGGTAATATTATTGAAAAAGGAGTTATTCAAGATTTCTTTACTTGTGCTGGTGCTTTACCCTCTATGGGTGGTTCTATTCTCCATAGAACTAGTAGCCTTGCGGACGCTATTGCCATTCTTATTGTTGAATTTGAAAGGCAATTTATGCATACGCACCCTTCTATACAGAGAATTTTCCTAGAATTTTCTAATATTGAACACTCCTCTGTTAAGCGTGCCGCTACTATCTTTTTGGCTCATGAATTCAGGTTTATAATAAAAGAAGCCAAAGAAATCTTTAAGATTATAGGGTGGACGCTGGCCGTCCTCCCATAGAATCTATCATTTTTGATCAAGAAGAAATAATGCGTTTTCACCATCGACTATGTTGCTTTCAATGAAAATCTTAGAAAAAAGGTGCCTACCAATATTTTAATTGATAGAATCTCTGAGCTTAATGATGATTTGGCTATTCGAAATAATGAGCTAGGATGCTATCTTGAGTATAGGCTCACCAAGTTCTGTCAAAAGAACGCTTAAAACGATGAATTGGTTGTGCAATACGAAGGGCCGAAAGAGGAACCTATACCTCCTAAAATTGATCCTGGGACTTTTGTCCTATTAAATTTAGCCCTTTTGATTACTTTTGCTTGCCTCAAAGGAATCTTGCTGCCGAACATAGAGAATATGAAATGAGTTTCACCGATCAATCTTATTACTACGGCACCACCTAGATCTATCCTTGCTTTTATGCCTAGCTAGGGGCGTTAAACGATACCGCTTGTTGGGAGGCAACCCAATTTTATTTTTAGTTTTTTTTGTTTTTGCTTCTGTTTAGGAATAAATAATCCATCTAGCCTCTGTTTAGATGTGGCTTTATCTTTTAATTAGTTTTTGTGCCAAGTTAAACCTACTGGATCTTCTTGGATGATAGTTATTTGATCTTGCTGTAATTTCCAGAAACTTTGCGCTCAGTGCCTGAATTGTTAAAAATCACCAGAACGTGATAAAATACTGATTCCAATTGCTTCTGACCAATAAACAAATTTTCCAGGTTGTCTAATTTTGGTAGAATTGTTTGAGTTCCAGAAGTTTGCGTTAGTTACAGATTACTACAGACTGTTCTGTTTTTGACAGATTCTGTTTTGCGTGTGTTGTTTACTTATTTTGATGAATCTATGGCTAGTAAAATAGTTTATGATCCATAGATAAGTTGGAATATTTTACAGTAGGTTTAACACCAAAATAAATAAAGAATGAGTTCATTACAGTACCTTAAAGTAGTCTTTTGTTTTCTTTCTCTAACGGAGCTCACGAGATTTCTATTGAGTTTTGTGTTGTGAAGTTTTCAAGTTTTGGGTGAATTCTTTTGATGGATTGTGGAACAAGGAGTTTCAAGAGCCTAAGCTTGGGGATGCCCATTTCACCCCCAAGATAATCCAAGGACACCAAAAAGTCAAAGCTTGGGGATGCCCCGGAAGGCATCCCTCTTTAAATCCACTTCCATCGGTAATTTACTTGGAGCTATATTTTTATTCACCACATGATAAGTGTTTTGCTTGGAGTGTCTTGTATTATTTGCGTCTTTGCTTGTTAGTTCACCACAATCATCCTTGCTGTACACACCTTTTGAGAGGGCCATACATATATTAGAATTTGATAGAATACTCTATGTGCTTCACTTATATCTTTTGATCTTGATAGTTTTGCTCATTGTGCTTCACTTATATCTTTTGAGCGTGATAATTTTTGCTCTAGTGCTTCACTTAGATATTTTAGAGCATGGTGGTGGATTTGTTTTAAAGAAACTTGATCTCTCATGCTTCACTTAGATTATTTTGAGAGTCGTTAATAGCATGGTAATTTGCTTAATGTTAATATACTTGGTATTCAAGATATGTGAAACTTTCTTTTGAGTGCGTTGAATACTAAGATAAGTTTGATGCTTGATAATTGTTTTGAGATATGAAGATGGTGATATTAGAGTCATGCTAGTTGACTAGTTGTGAATTTAAAGAATACTTGTGTTGAAGTTTGTGATTCCCGTAGCATGCACGTATGGTGAACCGTTATGTGATGAACTCGGAGCATGATTTATTTATTGATTGTCTTCCTTATGAGTGGCGGTCGGGGACGAGCGATGGTATTTTCCTACCAATCTATCCCCCTAGGAGCATGCGCGTAATACTTTGCTTTGATAACTTATAGATTTTTGCAATAAGTATATGAGTTCTTTATGACTAATTTGAGTCCATGGATTATACGCGCTTTTTCCCATCCTTCCACCATTGCTAGCCTCTCTAATACCGCGCACCTTTCTCGCCGGTATCATACACCCACCATATATCTTCCTCAAACGGCCACCATACCTACCTATCATGGCATTTCCATAGCCATTCTGAGATATATTCCCATGCAACTTTCCACTGTTCCGTTTATTATGACACGCTCCATCATTGTCATATTGCTAGCATGATCATGTAGTTGACATCGTATTTGTGGCAAAGCCACCGTTCATAATTCTTTCATACATGTCACTCATGTTTCATTGCATATCCCGGTACACCGCCGGAGGCATTCACATAGGGTCATACTTTGTTCTAAGAATCGAGTTGTAATTGTTGAGTTGTAAGAAAAATAAAAGTGTGATGATCATCATTATTAGAGCATTGTCCCAAGTGAGGAAAGGATGATGGAGACTATGATTGCCCCACAATTCAGGATGAGACTCCGGAAAAAAAAGAGGCCATAAAAAAGAGAAAAGGCCCAAATAAAAAAAATGAGAGAAAAAGAGAGAAGGGACAATGTTACTATCCTTTTACCACACTTGTGCTTCAAAGTTGCACCATGATCTTCCTGATAGAGAGTCTCTCATTTTGTCACTTTCATATACTAGTGGGAATTTTTCATTATAGAACTTGGCTTGTAAATTCCAATGATGGGCTTCCTCAAATGCCCTAGGTCTTCGTGAGCAAGCGAGTTGGATGCACACCCACTTAGTTTCTTTTGTTGAGCTTTCATATACTTATAGCTCTAGTGCATCCGGTGCATGGCAGTCCCTACTCACTCACATTGATATCTATTGATGGGCATCTCCATAGCCCGTTGATACACCTAGTTGATGTGAGACTATCTTCCCTCTTTTTGTCTTCTCCACAACCACCATTCTATTCCACATATAGTGTCCATGGCTCACGCTCATGTATTGCGTGAAGATTGAAAAAGTTTTGAAAATGTTAAGGTATGAAACAATTCCTTGGCTTGTCATCGGGGTTGTGCATGATTTATATACTTTGTGTGGGGAAGATGGAGCATAGCCAGAATATATGATTTTGTAGGGATAAATTTGTTTGGCCATGTTATTTTGAGAAGACATAATTGCTTAGTCAGTATGCTTGAAGTATTATTATTTTTATGTCAATATGCACTTTTGTCTTGAATCTTTCGGATCTGAATATTCATACCATGATTAAGAAGATTTACATTGAAATTATGCCAAAGTATCACTCCACATCAAAAATTCTCTTTTTATCATTTACCTACTCGAGGACGAGCAGGAATTAAGCTTGGGGATGCCTGATACGTCTTCAACGTATCTATAATTTTTGATTGCTCCATGCTACTTTATCTACTGTTTTGGACTGTATTTGGCTTTATTTTCCACTTTTATATTACTTTTGGGACTAACCTATTAACCGGAGGCCCAACCCAGAATTGTTGTTTTTTGCCTTTTTCATTGTTTCGAAGAAACATAATATCAAACGGAGTCCAAACGGAATGAAACCTTCGGAAACGTGATTTTCTCACCGAACGTGATCCAGGAGACTTGGACCCTACGCCAAGGAACAACGGAGGCGGTCACGAGGGTGGGGCGCGCCCCCTGCCTCGTGGGCCCCCTGTTGCTCCACCGACGTACTCCTTCCTCCTATATATACCTGCGTACCCCCAAACGATCAGAACAGGAGCCAAAAACCTAATTCCACTGCCGCAACTTTCTGTATCCACGAGATCCCATCTTGGGGCCTATTCCGTAGCTCCGCCGGAGGGGGCATCCACCATAGAGGGCTTCTACATCAACACCATAGCCTCTCCGATGAAGTGTGAGTAGTTTACTTCAGACCTTCGGGTCCATAGCTAGTAGCTAGATGGCTTCTTCTCTCTTTTTGGATCTCAATACAATGTTCTCCCCCTCTCGTGGAGATCTATTCGATGTAATCTTCTTTTTGCGGTGTGTTTGTTGAGACCGATGAATTGTGGGTTTATGATCCAGCTTATCTATGAATAATATTTGAACCTTCTCTGAATTCTTTTATGTATGATTGAGTTATCTTTGCAAGTCTCTTGAATTATCCGCTTGGTTTGGCCAACTAGATTGGTAGTTCTTGCAACGGAGAAGTGCATGGCTTTGGGTTCAATCTTGCGGTGTCCTTACCCAAAGGATGTAAAGGATTGCAAGGCATGTATTGTATTGTTGCCATCGAGGATAACAAGATGGGGTATTTATCATATTGCATGAATTTATTCCTCTACATCATGTCATCTTGCTTAAGACGTTACTCTGTTTTTAACTTAATACTCTAGATGCATCTTTGGATAGCGGTCGATGAGTGGAGTAATAGTAGTAGATGCAGAATCGTTTTGGTCTACTTGTCACGGACGTGATGCCTATATACATGATCATACCTAGATATACTCATAACTATGCTCAATTCTGTCAATTGCTCAACAATAATTTGTTCACCCACCGTAGAATATCTATGCTCTTGAGAGAAGCCACTAGTGAAACCTATGGCCCCCGGGTCTATTCTCATCATATCAATCTCCATCACTTTAATATTTGCTTTGTTTTTACTTTTCCTTTTACTTTTTTCTTTGCATCTATATAGCAAAAATACCAAAAATATTATCTCTATCAGATCTCACTCTCGTAAGTGACCGTGAAGGGATTGACAACCCCTAATCGCGTTGGTTGCGAGTAGATATCGTTTTGTGCAGGTATGAGGGACTTGTGCATGGCCTCCTACTGGATTGATACCTTGGTTCTCAAACACTAAGGGAAATACTTACGCTACTCTGCTGCATCATCCTCTCCTCTTCGGGGAAAACCAACGCAAGCTCAAGACGTAGCAGTCATCATACCGAGCTTTGCTAAACGTTCATGAAGTCTGCATATGCTCCTGCAATAGGTCCGTCACCTAGCGGTGCATCAAGGACATAGTGTAGCAATGAGGATAATCCTCAGATCACGGATCCAATCCGCATCATTGCTACTAACATCTTTCAACTTAGTTTTCTCTAGGAACATATCAAAATAAAACATGGGAGCTAAACGCGAGCTATTGATTTACAACATAGATATGCTAATACTACCAGGACTAAGTTGATGATAAATTAAAGTTCAATTAATCATATTACTTAAGAACTCCCACTTAGATAGACATCCCTCTAATCATCTAAGTGATCACGTGATCCAAATCAACTAAACCATGTCCGATCATCACCTGAGATGGAGTAGTTTTCAATGGTGAACATCACTATGTTGATCATATCTTCTATATGATTCACGCTTGACCTTTCGGTCTCAGTGTTCCGAGGCCATATCTGCATATGCTAGGATCGTCAAGTTTAACCTGAGTATTCCACGTGTGCAAAACTGTCTTGCACCCGTTGTAGATGGGCGTAGAGCTTATCACACCCGATCATCACATGGTGTCTGGGCACGACGAACTTTGGCAACGGTGCATACTCAGGGAGAACACTTTTATCTTGAAATTTAGTGAGAGATCATCTTATATTGCTACCGCCGAACTAAGCAAAATAAGATGTATAAAAGATAAACATCACATGCAATCATAATATGTGACATGATATGGCCATCATCATGTTGTGCCTTTGATCTCCATCTCCAAAGCATCGTCATGATCTCCACCGTCACCGGCATGACACCATGATCTCCATCATCTTGATCTATATCAATGTGTCGTCACATGGTCATCTCGCCAACTAGTGCTCTTGCAACTATTGCTATCGCATAGCGATAAAGTAAAGCAATTATTTGGCGCTTGCATCTTATGAAATAGAGAGACAACCATAAGGCTTTTGCCAGTTGCCGATAACTTCAACACAACATGATCATCTCATACAACAACTTATATCTCATCACATCTTGACCATATCACATCACAACATGCCCTGCAAAAACAACTTAGACATCCTCTACTTTGTTGTTGCAAGTTTTACGTGGCTGCTACGGGCTGAGCAAGAACCGTTCTTACCTACGCATCAAAACCACAACGATAGTTCGTCAAGTTAGTGCTATTTTAACCTTCTCAAGGACCGGGCGTACACTCGGTTCAACTAAAGTTGGAGAAACCGACACCCGCCAGCCACACGTGTGCAAAGCACGTCGGTAGAACCAGTCTCGGCGTAAGTGTACGCGTAATGTCGGTCCCGGCCGCTTCATCCAGCAATACCGCTGAACCAAAGTATGACATGCTGGTAAGCAGTATGACTTGTATCGCCCACAACTCACTTGTGTTTTACTCATGAATATAACATCTACGCATATAACCTGGCTCTGATATCACTGTTGGGGAACGTAGTAATTTCAAAAAAATTCCTACGCACACGCAAGATCATGGTGATGCATAGCAATGAGAGGGGAGAGTGTGTCCACGTACCAACGTAGACCGAAAGTGGAAGCGTTAGCACAACGCGGTTGATGTAGTCGTACGTCTTCACGATCCGACCGATCCAAGTACCGAACGCACGACACCTCCGAGTTCAGCACACGTTCAGCTCGATGACGTCCCACGAACTGCGATCCAGCAGAGCTTCGAGGGAGAGTTCCGTCAGCACAATGGCGTGATGATGGTGATGATGATGCTACCGACGCAGGGCTTCGCCTAAGCACCGCTACGATATGATCGAGGTGGATTATGGTGGAGGGGGGCACCGCACACGGCTAAGAGATCAAGAGATCAATTGTTGTGTCTATGGGGTGGTCCCCTCCTCCGTATATAAAGTGGGGGGGGGGAGGAGAGGGCCGACCAAGTAGGATTCCCCCCTCTTTCCTAGTCCAAGTAGGAGAGGGGAATGAAGGGAAGGAGAAGGAGAAGGAAGGAGAGGGAGGAAAAGGAGGAAAGGGGGCCGGCCCCCTAGTCCACCCGGTTTGGGCTAGGGGGGCCGCGCGCCCTGCCTCCTCTCTTCCACCAATTGGCCCATGTGGCCCATTGCTTCTTCCTCGTATTCCCGTAACTCCCCGGTACCCCCGAAAATACCCAAATCACTCGGAACCTTTCCGATGTCCGAATATAGTCGTCCAATATATTGATCTTTACGTCTCGACCATTTCGAGACTCCTTGTCATGTCCCCGATATCATCCGGGACTCCGAACTACCTTCGGTACATCAAATCACATAAACTCATAATACAATCGTCACCGAAACTTTAAGCGTGCGGACCCTACGGGTTCGAGAACTATGTAGACATGACCGAGACATGTCTCCGACCAATAACCAATAGCGGAACCTGGATGCTCATATTGGCTCTCACATATTCTATGAAGATCTTTATCGGTCAAACTGCATAACAACATACGTTCACTACAAAACAAAGACACATCCGTGACATTTTGGGCCGAACGAATTTTTTTCTGTCATACATATGACACTTCTATGACGATAATTGTGACAAAACCCGGTATCATCATAGATGTGGTGGGCTCCTACTTCTATGACAAAAAATCATGACAGAACATGGGCTTTTCGTCCTGGGCGGGCCGGAGACGCAGCTGCATGACATTCTTTGGGCCGTCCATGACGGAAAAACCCGTGGTAGAAGCGAGGGCAAGGAAAATTTTGGGGAGTTCTCAGTTACGGTGGGAGGTCGGGGGCCGAGCGATGCGCGTTTCTCTCGTACACGTACGCGCGTGTGTGCGAGGCGTTGGCTCTAACTGAACCCGAGCGAGGCGTTGGGATCTAACTGAACCCGAGCGATTGCACTGCAGGCTACGCGTTACTGAACCCGAGCGATCGATCGATGGCTGTTAACTGAACCCGATCGAGCGATTCGCCGCTCTTTGCTAATCAAGCCGATCGATGCTGCCTCTGGGATGAACAGTGAGCGGTGGCGTTGCCTCTGGATGAACAGGACCCCGTGGTGTGGTGGAGGGCTGGATGAACAGTAGACGATGGAGTGGGTGCCCATGGAGGGGTGGTTGAACAGGACCCTGTGGTGTGGAGGGCTGGATGAACAGTAGACGGTGGAGGGGTGCCCGTGGAGGGGTGGTTGAACAGGACCCCGTGGTGTGGAGGGCTGGATGAACAGTAGACGGTGGAGGGGTGGTTGAACAGTAGCCGGTGGAGTAGCGCGCGTGGAGGCTGGATGAACAGGAGCCCGTGGAGGCTGGAGGAGGTCGACGGTAGCCCGTGGAGGCTGAGGAGGTCGACGGTGGAGATGAACAGTATCCCGTGGAGTCCCGTTTTGCGTTACGCCACACCCCTCCCGATGAACAGGACCCCCGTTTCGACCGTAGCGCTCCAACACAAGTCCGTTTCGTCCGTTTTGCGGTATGCCACACCCCTCCCGATCAACAGGACCCCCGTTTCAACCGTAGGAGGTCCGTTTTGTCCGTGTTGCGGTACACCACACCCTCCCGATCAACAGGACCCCCGTTTCGATCGTAGGAGGTCCGTTTCCTCCGTTTTGTGGTACGTCACACCCCTCCCGATCAACAGGACCCCGTTCCGAACGTAGGAGGTCCGTTTTCTCCGTTGTGCGGTACGCCAGGCCTCGTTTCCATCGCCTGTTCCGTCCAAGCCCTCCTGATGAACACGACCACGCATTCCGTTCCGACCCAGCCGGTTGGCTCCCACGCGTTCCGTTGCCTCCCGATGAAAACGGCGCGTTACATTGCCTCCCCATGAACACGGCGCATTCCGTTGCCTCCCCATGAACACGACGACGACGCTGTTGCTCCGTTCCGACCGAGCCATGTACATGAGCTCTGGCCGTACATACGCGCGAGTAGGCGTTCGAGACCCCGCCCGTATATACACATACGTGGCCGTATTTTCTTTCTTGCACCCTGGCCGCTGTACGTACGTGTACATGCTACGTGCGCGCCTCTACTATGACACGTATGCGCCTCTACTATGACATGTGCGCGCCTCTACATCGACCAGTATATATGTACGTACACGTTCGCGACCAGAATGACAATGCTATGTACGCTTCGACCAGGTGGGTCCCGACTATCAGACACTTCCTTGCCTGCGAAGATGTAGCTGGTGGGTCCCAGCAGTCAGGGGGGTGAATCGTTTTAGTTTTTTTTTGCCCGGACGCACTTCCTTGCGTGCGAAGATGTAGCTGGTGGGTCCTAGCAGTCAGGGGGCGAATCATTTTTTTGCCCGGACGCACTTCCTTGCGTGCGAAGATGTAGCTGGTGGGTCCCAGCAGTCAGGGGAAACATTTTTTCGCGAAATACGGTGGCCCGTCCGGTGGGTCCCCGCTGTCAGGTGGAGGAATAATTATTTTGCGCGTAATAAGGAGGAACTTCCTTGCTGCGGCCGTGGACCCGGTATCGGCCTCTCCATGTACAGTCCACGTCCGATGGAAGTCGTTCCTTGACCACGTTGACCACGCCGCGCCGAGAGCACCAGGCGGTGGACGACGACGAGGCCTATGAAGGGGACGACGCGGAGCCGGTGAAGACGCGGCAGTGGATGC
Source organism: Aegilops bicornis (assembly GCA_021605145.1). Lineage (NCBI taxonomy): Eukaryota > Viridiplantae > Streptophyta > Magnoliopsida > Poales > Poaceae > Aegilops > Aegilops bicornis. Next base: position 60,887,928 of record CM038673.1, on the reverse strand, counting down.
CCACGTGGAGAGGAGTATGAGGGTTCACTCGTTCGGCTGCGGTGTGAGGCTGCCGTCGCCGCGAACTGGCCAGCCGGTGGGAATAGTAAAGGCGGTGAGGCCTCCGGCGGCAGCACTGACCCCACGAGAGGCGGCGGAGCGGCACAACCGGTGCTGCTTTGGGCGGCTGGAGCAAGAAGACCAGAGGTTGAAGAAGCACTACGGCCATTGGATGGACATCGTACGGTCACTGGAGCTAGAATAATAGTACTGGCACTAGTTCATGAGACATAAACTCATCACAAGTAGAAGCCGGTAGAATTACAGAAAGATCGACATGGAGATGGAGCTACGGCAGTGGAGCAAGCCGGATCCAAAAGGAAGATGGACTACCTGGACGTCGGGCTGTAGCTAGAAGGGCGGTTGGGACGCGGCATCGGCCCATACCGCGGTGACCCCCGATTGGGACGCACCGACCGTGGCTTTTCTCCCTCGCCGATGTCGACCGCGTCTACGCATAACCATTGTTCCCTTCCCCCAGCTATGGGATCAGGCCCGTCTTTCTATGCTTGTGAAGATAGCAACGTAAGCAAGCAGGCTTGTAGCTTAGGCTCCTTAGTGGCCCCTACACGTACTCCCCCTACGTGTATGCAACAGTCACACGTACACATGGACGCAAAAACGGGCGCGACGCCCTAATGCATGCATGTCCGAGCACACGAGGAACACACACGGTCACGCTCAAGTGCTCAACCTACATGTGCATGCACACACATACTCAGTCAGGGTGAGCTAGTGACCGTCTAAACACCAGAAAAAATATATATGAGCGCAATGAGCGTATTATGAAGTCCACTGACCGTATTTTTACAAATATACAGTGACAGACAATGTATTTATCTCGTTTGAAATTAAGCCATATTACCGGAGAGGAGGCAGTATGGACTAGCATTACTTTGCTGTGTCCCGTTAACTTGCCGAACAAGGAGAAGGTTGCAGGACGGGAGAAGCTTGCGCACGATGGCTCGCAGGACAAGGAGAAACCTTTTACTAATGCAAGCTCTCCCTCGCTCAGGCGGTGGACGTGCAACAGTTAATTCGGTGTCAGATTGCCAGAAGCATACACTATACTACTAGTGCTATTATTGTTCGACTTCCCGAGTAGGCGAACAACCAAGCGCAAAGTTTACTAGTACTACTACTATAGTCTATAAAGGTACGTACTATACTAGTACTAGGAATCGGATGGAGGAGCGTCTGCACTCTTATTATAATTTGAAAATGTGATAAAGCAATCTTCAACACATTTGGTTCTCTTCGAGGGTTCTCGCATGTGATAATGGAAGTTGATTGCATGGAACACTCGCCACAATTCTCACTTAATTCTGGCTCATATCCTGTTACAAATAGTAGCGCTCGGTAATGTTTCCTCTTTTTGTTATTCAGCATGTAAATAGGTCAGCAAACCTTGCGGCGCATCTTCGTGCGAACCGTGCTTGCTGCACTTTGAATGTGGCCGAGAGCTGGCTTGATGAAACACCTCACTTCCTACTTCTTTTTTTGTGGGGTACCTCGCTTCCTAGTGACTAGTGTCTTGGCTGATCGTCCTAAGAATGCTTATATATGAATAAAGCTCTCTCATTTACCCGCAAAAAAGATTAAGCCATATTAACTGGAAAGGAGGGAGTATGGACTAGCACTACTTTTTGGTGTGTCCCGTCAACTCATGAGCGAGGAGAAGCTTGCGAGGACAAGGTGAAGCTCGCTTCGACTTTGACTAATGCAACCTACCCTCGGTGGACATGCATCAGTCCATTCGGTGTCAGTTGTCGAGGCATACACTGTAGTACCCAACATGCGGAGTACCATCATTGTTCTACTTCACGAAGAGGCAAAGAGCCAAGCGCAGTAGTACGAGTAGTACTACTACTAGAACCGCATGGTGGAGTGTCTGTATTCTTATTTTCTTATCTCTGATAAAGTATACGTTTATTCCGGAGAAGGGCGGAAAACGGCAGCCCAACATGTAATGAATGATATCGATCAACCAACCATGCTCGAATATATCTTGGCCTCCGTGCGAGCCCGTCTGTGTTCTCGCTCCTCGTCTCTCTCAAGGAACGCGGGTTGGCTCTTTGCCATCAATTGAGATCGGTTTGCTCACACTCCTGTCCCACATGTCGTTGATATGCCAAGAGGAGGTGCGTTGACCGACCGTCCATACGCTGCATTTCTGGTTTTGCACCTTCATACTACTCCTCCCTCCATCACAGTTTACATGTATGCCGCTTCATTATGATGCATTTCTCTCAATGCATTTCCACCACCGTAGAGACTTTAGACGCAGCGTTTGGTTTAATGCTCAATTAATTAGGGCGTGGTAACCGCAATCAAGTCCACAATTTTCTATCCATGTACTGTACTACTACGGAGTGGAGTAAGTGCATGCATGTGTGTACCCGGGGTGGAAGCATTGCATGCATGTGTGTACGCATTATTCCCTCTAGTAATAGACGCCGTGCTATAACTACCGATGCTATTTTTCAGGCCGATCACTAGTCGCCTTGGTCCCACAGATTTTTTTTCTTTTTTCTGAAGCGCGCTGTATAAACAGTGACGGATGGAGTAGTATGAGAGGATTCAAAGAAGAGCGTATTGATGGTTGCTTCTTCAGAGCAACTTAAAGTGGGAAAGGTGGGGCTTATGATTTGACTGCTCATTACTCACTATTAATGCGGCGCAACAACCGGGATGAGTCTCCCATGTGGTTGTGCACTACCCCCTCGGTTCTTAAATATACTCAGGAGTATTTGTCTTTCTAGAGATTTCAATGAGTGACTACTCAAATATTTGTCTTTTTAGAGATTTCAAATGGACTGGCACATACGGATGTATATAGACATATTTTAGAGTGTAGATTTACTCATTTTGCTCTGTATGTAGTCACTTGTTGAAATCTCTAGAAAGACGAATATAATATTTAGGAACGGAGGGAGTACACATACGAAGCAAAATGAGTGAATCTACACTCTAAAATATGCCCGTTTGAAATTTGTAAAAAGACAAATATTTAGGAACGAAGGAGTATAATTTTGTGCATGGTACATGGACCCGGATGATGAAGAGGCTTACTATACATCCGTTTTGTGCATGGTACATGGACCCGGATCATTTGTTTACATAATTTACTTACTATACAGATAATTTTCCGGTGACATGAAATTGTACAATGGTGTGAGCTTTCAGCTTTTGTTTCGCATGCCTTGCCATCGATGCTCTTTCGGAAACAATAAAAAACTAACTTCCTTGCTAATGCATGTCAATTATTAGCGAATCGAGCTAATAATTACATCACAACCAAGACGGAGGTGTGAGAAGGTGTTAAATTAAAATTGATCCATCCTTTATTGGCAGCAACGTCCCCCAGCTCTGTCTAAATCAACAAGGCATGTTGGGAAAAAAAGTAGCTGTCTGGAGCATGCAACATTCCGATCATTTTGTGCAGTTCCACTAAAATAGAGCTAGCGTCCCTGTTCCAAAGATATTAAGTGTGATTACGATAATAGAGGACTGCCGATGAAACAATAAACACACAAATAGAAGCCGGTCACCTTTGCAGTCTCTCTTAAGACTAACTAGTTGGAGAAGATTAGGCTCGGAGTTGGATGAGGAGGATCGAGCAAAACCAATCTCCCTTTGTATAGTCGCACTGAAATGTAGAGACGTTGCCCGTGTGACATTTTAGTACAACTTCACAAAACACTCTTAAGAAAAAAGTGATTTGTGCAGTTCACCAAAAGGTCGCAATAGCAACGAGGTGAAATGGATAGCCCTATTTGCAAAAAAAGAGGTAGAAAGGAAACAATTACTGGCCAATAACAGTTGATGACACATGCGACGACAAAAAAAGAAGCATATTCCTTTTCCTAAGGGAAGATAACAACACGGTTGTGTTTGCCTAAAGCGGTGTGAGGACGAGAATGCAATATGGAAAGTATGCCGGACGAGCTACGTTTTGGGGAAAGAACTATGGAAGATCCACATGCAGCGACGTGGGAAGACGGGCAGTGGAGCAAGGCCGGAGAGGATACCTGGAGGTTGTCGGGATGTAACTAGGTGAGCGGCGGCGGGCGGAATCTGCGAGCAGGTGGCGTAGGCCTGCCACGGAGCTTGGTCAGAGAGAACGGCGTGTACCGCAGATCGGGATGTGCTGCCTCGGCGCCGTCGAACGGAGAAACGATGCACTTCCTCCCTTTCCCCCGGCAGACGGTATGCAGCCGGATCAGTGACCAACGGTGAGAGAGAGAGAGAGAGGCCACCACACTCCCTTTCCCCCGGCGGACGGGATGCGGCCGGATCAGTGAACAACGGTGAGAGAGAGAGAGGCCACCACAGCCTTGTGTGAGATACTCTGAAGAGCGACAAACCAGGCAGGTAGGCTCCATTGTATATAGTGAGTGGACTACCTTTTTCTCCATAAAAATCATTTTATATTCTATGTACGTGCCACTGAGCGCTATAACTTTATTTAAAATAACGCGGCAACGCGTCAAGTTGAACTTTGTTTCGTGCACGCGTGGTACACGACCTCCCTAGGTAAACAACCGCTACAGGCGTTCAAATTAGCACGTGGGCTGCCATTTCGTAAAGAAATGAGCTCCACCGTGTACCCGCGCGGGTGTGACTGGGCACGAAGCGTGAAATGCGTCAGGGTGCACCTATTCTCTTCTTGTATACGTACACCACCCTACGTGGGGTTGTGTGAGAGAGATACAAACATAGAGAGATACAAAGGTGTGGGTTCTTGAGAATTTGGGGGGTCAATCAAAAATGTAACATATGCAATGTGTGTGAAATAGAGTCCTGGATATAACATATATATAGAGGGGTGATCCATGAGAAGAGAGTGGAGGTATCATCGGCTTGAGGTGTCCATAGAATCAAGAGAGGGATGATGTGTGTGTGTGTGCCGATCGATAAAGAGTGCCATCGAATTTGTGTGTGCCACGTCAAAGATATAGAGTGGCTGGCCCTCTTGGAACGTGAGATGGGACATGTGCAGTTTGTCTCTGTGGCATGGATACCTACCTGCAGCGCCTTCGACTATCGGTGTGTGGTGGGGGAAGAGGAGGCCCAATTAACTATAGAGGTACAATGACCGGTATATGTGTGGAGGAGAGAGGCCTACCTCATGTATTTAGGAGATCGATCTGCCTCATGTATTAAGGGAGATCGATCGGCATCCATGCATCTGTGCAGGAGAGGAATAAGGTTGGGAGAGAGACAGAGCTAGAGTGTTGGAGGGGGTGGTAGTGGAGTTGCTTCTAACAAATGGTGGGATAGGCTTGCTAGACAAACGGAGGGCACGCCCGCAATATCAATAAGAGAGGAGATGACTGCTTGTTGTCTGTGCACGTGCGTGTGAGAGACGGGTCAGGAGGCATGCACGAATGATGAGGGCGGAATGATGAGGGTCAATCGCCCTTTGTTAGAGAAAGGAGAGACATAACTTGTGAGGTACGTCGATCGATGGGGGGTGTAGTTAAATTCGATCTAGGTATATGTTGGGAGATCGATCGGTATACATGCATGTGTGTGTGTTAGAAGCAAATGAGGCATGAGGAGAAGGATAGAGAGAGAGGGATGCATGTAGGAGGTGGTACGAGAGGCATACTATATCGTGGGGGGAGGATTGTGCGAGTACGAGAACGATGAAAAGAGTGGTGGGACTGAGGCATGGACGGTGACAAGAGAAGAGGGGAAGCTTGTGTTTGTGCTAGGGACACCTGGCTAGAGAGGCATATCGATTGATGTGTGCCGTAAAGAAGGAGCTGGGGGGCCTACACACACCATGGGCGAACGACCTAAAGTGAAAAGACGAATTTGCACGATGGAGCTAGAGAATGCTGAGGGAGGGTGAGAGGGATGCGGGCGTGTGCATGCACAAGAGAAAATTAGCGCTAGCTACAAAGATAAGAGGGTTGTGTGGGTGTAAAAGACGAATAGAGATCATATATACTTCATTATAAAAAGCGAATTCAGATATTTGAAGAATTTATCATAGTGTTTCAAACCGACGCATGTGTGAATATATATAACGGTGATAGACATGGTGTGGTTATGAACATGTTATACTACATTTAATATATCTTATCTCTACTCTTATAAAAAAACGGAGTTGTTGATGATGGTGTGCCTGCCATCCTGCATTATAGGCCGCCCGATTTATATCTTGCGGATAGCAAGGAAACTATGATGGTTGAAGTTGGCAACAATCATGATTGTATATTCTTATTGAAATAGAGAAACGAATTCAAATTTAGTTCGAATTGCAGCTGTAGTATAGACATTTGGAATGCACTAAAATGTTGGTATGAGTAGGTTACATGCATTATACAGCAAGCGAAAAAATTTAATCGGACATAACATGGATTCATACTCCCTCCTTCCATCTATATATGGCGTAATGAGATTTTTAAGACCGCCTTTGACTATTGACAAGATTAATAGTACATGACATGCACAATGTGAAAATTATATCATTGAAAGAACCTTTCACAGACGAATTTAACGGTGTGCTTTGTGTAAGTTGCATGTCATATATCATTGCTCTAATATTTGTTGTGCCGTGTAGTTTCCCACACTTTGTATTCTTTCACTGCTGCTTTGTCTTGAACTGATATGATTTGAACCGTGTCTCTATTTTGATTTGGCAAGACAATGCAGTGACCATAAGACATATATGCTTGTTTGATGCTTTTATTATGTACTAGTACTTGGCAATAGAAGACTTGGTAGTTTAATCCTTTCCACCTTACTAATGAACTGGTTCACCGAAATGAGTTTCATATACTAGTACACGCTAAACTTGTTATGTGTCTGCTTGTTTCTTCTTTTAGAATCTTGTGAGAATATTGGGGAAGAGTGCCTTATTAAGCAATGGTAAAGGAAGTAATGCAGATAAGGTTCAGGATAGTGACACATCCTTGTTGGTCCCCAACAAAGCTGATAAAACAGCTAAGGACGACTATCTTGAAGACAGCGAGACAACCCCAAAGTCCTGTCTTGGTTTAATGTTGGAGTTACTGGCCACTACCGCTTGCACAAGCTATTCAAACTCACTGTCTGAATTAGTTCAGTTTCTTGAGTCTCAACTACAAGCTGAAAGACATCGATCAGCTGTGCTGCGACAAGAAGCGGAAGGACTGCGGAAGTCCCTGGAGCATTCAAATGCATACTTTCTGGTGCAACAGCAAGCGTTGGAGGATTTTAGCGCCAAACAGGACAAAGCTAATCAGCTTGCTAAGCTTATTGCCGACATGGTGGATACCGAGGATAACATTTCTTGAGCTCTTAAAGTTGTTTTGATTATGCTCTTGTTTTGCTGCCGCGTTTATTTGCACTGGTGGCCAATTTTGACGGCCAGTGTATGTAATGTGCTGCTTTGTTCCCTATATTTGCACTGGTGGAGAACTTTGATGCCCAGTGGATGTAATATGTGTAATAGCGGTAATAGGCTAGCGTTAATTGCTTGCTTATTTATTTCCTTATTGTCTTGTTTAGTTGTTTGCTTGTAGTCACTGCAGTTCTTTTTCTGTTTTTTTCTAGTGGCCACCATAGCCTACTAGGCCAAAATAATCATGGCAACACACGGACTGTTGTAACCATGGGCCTCCTGCAGGCCGTATGATCCATGGGCCTTCGTCCGGCCGTAGGATCCATCAGCCTTCTATACGGGCCGTAGGGTCCATGGGCCTTCTAAGGGCCGTACTACCCATGGGCCTTCTACGGGCCGTACTATCCATGGGCCTCATACGGGCCGTAGGATCCATGGGCCTTCTACGGGGCGTATCATCATTTCGCCAATCATGGGCCGTACTATTCATGGATCATAACAGGCCGTTAATAGGCCGTGTTGATAACTCTATGAAAACAGCCCAACGAAGTTTTTGACATGAAAACGGCCCAACGTATTAACGGTCCGCAAACGGGCCGACTGTAACGACGGGCTGAATTTGGCCCACAAGCAGAAAATGACAGTAACGGGCCGTATGTAACCGAATGCTGCAAATGAGCCCAAGAATCAATGGGCCCTGAGAAGGCCGAAAGATAACTTAATGGAAACGGCCCAATGGAATAACGGGCCGTTAATGGGTATATAGTGATACACTGTTCATTACGGGCCAGTTTCACCACGGGCCGTTAATGGGCCAAGAGTTACATAGGTCCTCATATGGGCCGAAAGAATTCATGGGCCACACATGGGCCGGAAGTTAAAACTAGTTGAATCATAGTGGACGGCCCAGATGACGCTACTGGGCCTAATTCGGATAGGGCGTAACGGGCCCTGGGTTAGCGGGCTGTAAATGGGCTATATGCGAACATGCCGTTAACAGGCTTTCAGGTGGGCCCGCCACATTTTGACCAAGTCAAATGGGCCGACCTTTTCACAGGAATGGGCCTCTGTTGGGCCGTGCCACATGTCGCCGTATCATAGGCGCCTTCGGTCCAATGAGCGGATGACATCTGCCCCAACGGTGAGCCGACACGTGTTTCCTCCAGCCAATGATGATTTTACACGTGGAAAATCCCCATTGGTCGGGGCTGTTAACGGGTTATCGGATCCAAAACCCGACCCGATAGCTTAACGGCGTTCGTTTACGGTGGATGCCACGTGTCGGTCACCCTTGACGAAAAGCACTTCGCGGACGCGTGATTTATCGTCATGGAAGTGGACACTTCCGTGATGATAATTTTGGTAATGTCATGGAACACTTCTACGACAAAGACAGTATGACTATCTTGATTCTGTCATAAATTTGTCATGGATGTACATGCATGACAAAAAACATGACCTACTGTGACAAACACGTATCATCACGGAAGTGTTTTTTTTGTAGTGGTTGTTCCCTTTGTCATCGGTATGTTACTTGCCTGAGATTCGATCGTCGGTATCTCAATACCTAGTTCAATCTCGTTATCGTCAAGTCTCTTTACTCGTTTTGTAATGGATCATCCCGCAACTAACTCATTAGTCACATTGCTTGCAAGGCTTATAGTGATGTGCATTACCGAGTGGGCCCAGAGATACCTCTCCAACAATCGGAGTGACAAATCCTTATCTCGAAATACGCCAACCCAACAAGTACCTTCGGAGACACCTGTAGAGCACCTTTATAATCACCCACTTACGTCGTGACGTTTGGTAGCACACAAAGTGTTCCTCCGGTAAACGGGAGTTGCATAATCTCATAGTCATAGGAACATGTATAAGTAATGAAGAAAGCAATAGCAACATACTAAACGATCATGTGCTAAGCTAACGGAATGGGTAAAGTCAATCACATCATTCTCCTAATGATGTGATCCCGTTAATCAAATGACAACTCATGTCCATGGCTAGGAAACTCAACTATCTTCGATTAACGAGCTAGTCAAGTAGATGCATACTAGTGACACTCTGTTTGTCTATGTATTCACACATGTATTATGTTTCCGCTTAATACAATTCTAGCATGAACAATAAACATTTATCATGAAATAAGGAAATAAATAATAACTTTATTATTGCCTCTAGGGCATATTTCCTTCACAATAGGTATTAAAATCCAAAAACCGAGTTACATTCTAGCAATTGGTCCTTTTAGCTCACCAAACACACATCTATAAACTTGTGGGTGCAAGAGCAGACCTGAAAAAAAGAAGCAAACCAACTACACCGTCTCAAAAGTATTTAATCAAAGCACAACCTGCTCACTAGACTCGCTTCAACCAGATTACAGAACAAATACCAGATTAAAAACAAACAATGCTCTTAGCACTTTGCAATGTGCCTTTTCCATTTAATATGCATTTAATTGTTTGAGTGAATCAGATACAAGGCCTGGTCATGTCAAATGTAAATGGTCCACTTAGACGCACCAATGTAAAGGAATGAGCATTAAGCAGTGGAGATGGAGAAAAGTGACACAGATTACCTTATGTGCATCTGAGAATATGTGGCAATTAAGTGGATTCTATGCAGGCAAAGCAATGTAAGACCACTCTGCACTACAGAAGATGTCAAACCATGCCACAGAACTTCTCAAAGGATTCTTCTATTTTCTATGCACTGTCACTGATTTTCCAAATAAAGAAGCTTTGCATTGTTTGTTTGTATGGGCTGAAAAACATATACAGCCTGCACCATAGTTCACACAACTGCTACTATATGATGAATGCTCAACCTAGATGATAATAGAATTTCAAGAGCAGAGTTGAAGCGATTAGCTAAGCTCTCGCCTTCATCCTATAGATGGAAAACAGAGTAGAAATTAAAGAACAACAGAGTTGAAGCGATTAGCTAAGCTCTCGCTAAAGATTTTGTCATATAGATGGAACTCTCAAGTTCAGTTTGACTTGTGATATATATACCGCTGAAATTTCAACATTCCAAGAGACAAAAGGCAGGTTCAGTTCACAATACAGTAAGCAAGGTTAACTTGTCTGACATGGCATTCATTCTAATATCTTCAAAGGGTAATATTTCACATATAAACTTAGCAGAAAATGTCAAAAGGTTGAAATGCTTACTCATATATCTTATCTCCTAGAAGGTAAAAAAAGTGTCCAACATGTAGTAAAATTACCAATTAGCCATGGCATGTTTATATATGGATATATTTTCATCCAACATTTTTAACCTATGTTAGCTTCAAAAACGATCTTATATTCTGGGGCAAAGGGAGTTTATTCTCTGAATATCAAATAAATATATTAAAAATGCCCAGTGACGGCAACAAGATTAGTACATGTATAACAAGACTAGTAGAGTTTTAAAAGGCCTTATTCTTCAAAGCAATACACCGGGAAAAAAGAACCTTCACTATGTAGTAATTTAAGAAACAATATTTAACAACATACCTTGAAGATGTTGCACAAAGCAACACATCCTCATTTATGTTTCACAAAGTATTCTTAAAGACAAAAACAGGAATGAGTAGAAATTATCCACCCCGAAATAAAAATTACCAAGGAGCATATCAGAACACAGAAGTTTTCTGACCAAAAAGGATTTGGCAGGAGCTTGAGCAAAACACGAGCTTTAATTACCCATGGTGTTCTATACTGACAAACAGCATGAAGTTTCAGTATGTTGCATGCCAAAGCATGAAGTTTCATTTTTTTGCATCTTCTATATGGAACTATAAATGAACGAGAGTGAAAACATCGTTCTTACTTTCAGTTTGGCGAGCACTAAAAGTTTCTTTCCATTCCATTTTGCACCACATCTCAGGCATCATTCACAACGGATCTGGAGAGCTTTGGACCCATAAAGGTTTTCTCTACAAAGATCATAGTGCTAAGTATAAGTCTGTTAGGAGAAAAAGGTGAATTTATGGCACATAGTATTCTTGTCAATGTGTTCACCCCACATGTAAATTTTAGGAGAAAAGGCCAGCTACAACCATCAACCACAAAATACTAACCAATATCCACAACTAAGAAAATATTACAATGAATACATGTTACACAGTGCTACAACTGCATCACATCATTAAAAAGCATCATCAATTTCGCAATAGAAAGATACAAGCACTTAAAAATCATGTATGCTAGGTTCATTATAACAAAATACACAACCCAGTCTAAGAAGATCATGTTATCTATTCATTACCTCTTATTCTAGACATATCTGTTATCTGTACTAATCACATCCATTCATTACACTATTCCACAACTTTATCTTGTTAAATGTAGATAATTGAATTAGACCACATACTTTCAGGGAGGCGGCGAACAACAAAATCATATATACAAACATCAGATATGACATGCAGTTCTACAAGCTCCCAACCATCCTACATACGCAATGAAAGCAACAAGACATCTCATTATCTTACAAACACACCAGGGCACTCCAGAAGTTGTAAACATGACATATGAATTTGATTGATTAAGGTATGGCTGCGGTGGGGATTTGGATTTCACAAGAGGGAAAGAGACTAAAACAGAACATATTTAGTACATAATTATAAGGTAAAACTCTCACAATGAACTTTATCCGGACCATACATACAATTACTATTCGCAAGAAGCAGAACAGATAAACGAAAAAGAAGAAGAGGGAGCAGCTTACAGATACATGCTGAGGAAAGCAGAAGAACAGAGAGGTTGTGGGCGCTGGACCTACAGGCTTGCCCGAGATGGTGGGGGCACACCATAGGCAACGAGAGATGAAGGACGGGTAGAGGGCGCCCAAGGCCACGCTTACCCTGCCAGCACAGACACCATGGTGATCGAACGTACCACGCCAGCATCGACTGCTTGCCCTGGATGGAGGCGAGCTCGCCAGGAGGTTCTTGGAGGTCGCCTCCGAACTCGCCGCTGACCTCTGGCGGCGGCGTGGATGGGGGATGCGGAAAAGGCATCATGGGTGGGGGATGCGAGGGCGACGACACTGGGGGCGGCGTCGGCAATTAAGGAGAAGGGGCGGCGAGGATGGGCGGGACAGTGTGGATGAAGAAGATGGGGGAAAGGCACTGGGCGGCGGCGTATGTGGGAGATCCGGGGCGGCGGTGCTGCTGGTAGTGCGAGACGATGGGGATGGCGAGTGCGGCGGCTGAGGGAAGAGGTGGGGACTGGATGTGGGGAAAGGGAAATAAATTAGGGCTGCGGGCGCTTCTAGTGACTTCTACCTCATGGGCTTTTGGGCCCAAAATTTGTCATCGCTGCCTACTTGGATACCGGCAGTGCGTCTGCCCGCGTTTGATTTTTAGGGCAGATTGGCTGACCCTAAAGATGCCGGCAGACTGACTGCCCTTGTAGGTTAGCTTTTGCCGGCAGATAGCATGCCTTACATATTTTTTATTGGCAGTTACAGTTTTGCCGGCAGTATAAGTGCCTCGGATACTTAAACTTTCCCGGCAGTTGATTGCCTCGCTACAACTCTGTTGTTCTTAAATTTCTACTCTGTTTTTCCATCTATAGGATGAAGGGCGAGAGCCTAGCTAATCGCTTCAACTCTGCTCTTAAAATTCTATTATCATCTAGGTCGAGCATTCATCATATAGTAGCAGTTGTGTGAACTATGGTCTGGACTGTATATGTTTTTTAGCCCATACAAACAAACAATACAAAGATTCTTTATTTGGAAAATCAGTGATAGTGCATAGACAATAGAAGAATCCTTTGAGCAGTTCTGTGGCATGGTTTGACATCTTCTGTAGTGCAGAGTGGTCTTACATTGCTTTGCCTGCATAGAATCCACCTAATTGCCACATATTCTCAGATGCACAGAAGGTAATCTGTAACTAATGAGGTAGATCGATCAACGCGTGGGAAAAATGAGTTATAATTAAGGACCTAGCTAGCTAGCTATATGTATAGCAGGAGATCGGTCAGTGTACATCCATTTCTTAGAGGCAAATAAGGCCTTGCGATAGACAAAGAGAATGGAGCAAGGAGGTGGTGCGAGAGGCCGAGCTACTAGCTAGATATGGGGAGGAGTGTGCGGTTGTGAGATCGATAACAAGAGGGGCTAGAGTTTACATGTGTGTGGGACTGTATGAGAGACACGAGGCATGGACACAGAAAGGAGGAGATGGAAGGTGCGTGTGTACGTATGTTGTAGGCAGACGCTGGAGAGGTTTATCGATCATGTGTGTCGGAAATGAGTTGTGGAGACTGTGGGAGAACGACCTAAAGAAAAAAAATGAATGTGCGCGATGGATAGAATGCCGAGGGAGGGGGAGGGCGAGGAGGGCATGTGCATGCACGAGAGAAAGTTAGTGCTAGCTACAAAGGTTAGTGAATTGTGTGGGTGTAAGAGAGACTAACAAAGATCATAATTTGATATGAAAGTGGATTCATATATTTGAATAGGATATCATAGTGTTATAAACATATGCATGCATGAATATAGCGGTGATACGCGTGCTGTGGGTTTGCACATGTTATACCATAATGTGATAATGCATGGCATTTGCAACTCACAGCTAAATGTCGAACAATCTAAACCATACTATATATATCGAACCATCTCACATTTTATTTGAATTTGTGATAATGTGTGGCGCTTGCAGCTTACAACTAAAAATCGAACAATCTAAACAATACTATATATCGAACAATCTCACATTTTATTGGAATTTGTGGTAATGTGTGGTGTTTGCAACTCACATCTAAATACTTGTAGGCGTAGCGGGCGGGGCACCATACATTATGTGATAAACACATTATACATATGAGACATGGTTTAGATTATGAAGATCTAGCTAGAGCTTGAAATGTACTGTGATTTGAAATCAACATAAAGTGGATTCAAAAAATCGAGTTCGAGTTCATATAGTACACATAGTTCATATCTAACTCGAGATTAATCATGTGGTGTGCTGTGAAGATAATACACAAACGATGGTTTAACTTGACAATAATGATGATTGTAGATCTTATTAAAGTAGAGAAATGAATTCAAATGATTTGACTTCACAACAATCATCATTGTAGATCTTATTCATTGAAGCGGTAGTATATACGTTTGGAATGCACTAAAACATTCATTTGAGTAGCAGGTTGCATGCATTATACACGTAGCGAAATATTTTAATTGAACATAACATGAATTCAAAGTTTTGAATGACATTTGTAGTGCAAATTGATTTAGTACATTACACGGGACTAGACTCTCTTGTGTGCTGCGAATTGATTTCTTTTTGTTTTCTCATCGACGGAAGTGCGAATTGATTTGGTATAGTACATGTTGGGCTTGTCCGGAAATTTCAACCCGTGCCTTGTTACCCTGAAATATTTAAGATATATCTTTGTCTCATTGTGCTTTGACAAATCCCTCCATCTCAACCCGCGCCTTGCTATTCCAAAATTACAACGCGCGCGAAAACTCCCACCTCCTGTGAAATCCCGACACGGGAAATGCCTATGATACCTCTGAACCCAAAGAACCGCCTAGCTCAAATCGGTGGGGGTAATTTCGTAACTTACCCCACATTTCGGACAAGCGCGTCCCTTAGCCATGGTTCCCCACTCCCATCCCATCCGCCCACCCATTCGTACACCGAGGCTAGGCCGCGAAAACCCGCGAAGCCACACACCCTCCTCCGTCCGCCACCCAACCGGAGCCTCTTTCCCGACGACGTCGTCCACAGCAACACCTCGACGTCCCTCATCCACCGTACCGGATGAGAATCCATCGTCGATCTCGTCGTCCCGCCGGTTCAGCCACCCCATCCTCCACCTTCAAGGAGTTGCCCCGAAGTTCCCCTCGTCTTTCGCGCCACCTCCATTCCCACACCGCCGTCTTCACCTGCACCACCGGAAGAGCATCATCATCATCGTTTCCTCGGATAAAGCTGATGCCTAATCGGCGCCACCAAAGAGGTTGTACACTAATCCCCGCATTTTCTTCTTGATTCAATCTCACGATGCTGCCGGCGCTCGGTCCCGAGCCGACACGGCGCGGCTCCATCCACGGCGGTGCCGACGGCCACTTCCTCCACGGCGTCGCTCCCTCGGCAGTGACGTCCACATTAGTAGGAGATGATGGTGCTACTTTAGCTCTCGCTCGCTGCTCTTGCTCTCGGTCCCTTGCTTGGTCTGCTCTTGCTATTTACCTGGCTCTTGCTCGCGCTGCTGCTCTCTCTCCTGCTCTTGCTTGCGATGCTGCTCCAATTTAGCTACACTTCAGTCGACTGAATCGACTTTCGAGTCAGTCGATTTTCAGGGGGTGGGGGGGCGGGGGCTCGCCGGAGTTAAGGAAGAACTAGCCGCAGCCAGAGAGGTACCCCAGTATCTATCTTAGGGTTCAGGGTTGGGGCGGTGGTCGCCGTTGGTGGTGGGGCGGTGCCGTGGGGAACACCGGACAAAAGGCTCGGCACGGGGGGGGGGGCTAGAGGGATGGTTGGGGCGGCGGTGGGCACTGTTTTCAGGGCGAGCAGGGTGGCGCACCGCCGGCCGCGAGCGGCGGAGGGCGGCGGTTTGGTCGGTGGTGGCTGGCGGCTCAGGTGGGTGGAGGTTGAAGTTGAACTATAGGCCCTTGATTTCGTATCCAACGGCCAGAAAATCGGCTGACTAGAGTTGAAAAATTCAGTCGACTGGCTCTCGCACGCGCTGCTGCTGCTTTTCTGCTACTAGCTAGTGCATTCAGTTTCGACAGTAAAATTCAGTTTCGACAGTAAAATTCAGTGTCGACAGTTAAGTTCAATTTCGACAGTTAAATTGAGTTTCGACAGTTAAGTTCAGAGATGAGCGGCTGATGTATTTTACATCTAGCACTTTGTGGTTATGTATTTTACGTCATCTATTGGAGATGCTATTAGAATTATAATGAGTTAACATTGTCTCTCCTGTCCTGCTTCAGCCTCGGCGTCGTACAACTCACCGGAGCTGCTCCAACGACGAAACCCTCCATCACAGCAAAGAAGTACCCCGGGCTCCATCTCAAGATGCCTAAGATCTTCTTCCCCTCCTCCGACAGCCAGGTCAGCCGGATCATCCTCACCGACCAACCCAATCACACTCAGATCAACATGGCTTCGCCAAAGAGGTTGTACACTTGTTGCATCTCTCTTTTACTCTACATGTTATATATATTGTCCACTGAGCACACGCAGTAACGTGAAATACGATTAGTTTCTCCTACTATATGACAAGCAGTGAGGTACCAGGCAACTTAGCTATGCGTGATGGACTCTCTTGAACGCCATCATTATTTATCTCTGCGTGTTTGAGTTGTGCATTTGTCGATGGGCATGAAAGTTGAGCTAGTATGGCAGTGGCCTGGGTCCAAAGTAGTAGAAGTAGGCAAGTTGCACAAAAACATTTTTTGAGTGTTGCTTTTCCTTGCTCAAGCCTGCCTACTAGAATCGCCAGTGCTTGAAAGAAAAAGTGAAGGATAAACATAGGAATTGAAAAGTTTCCTATGGTACTACTATTCATGCATTTGGTTCAAAGGAAATGGAGCAAAGGAAAACTGTAGGATTTGTTCCTTTAGTGTCTCCTTGAAAGAAAAACCGTACGGATTTTAATTTCCATTTGTACTCCTTTTCAAATTCCTATTCATGAAGGAAAAGACTAAGAGATAGTAACATAATAGCATTATAACCGTACTTTTTCTTGTGGTTTGACTAAATCTCACCATGCTTCTTTGCATCCTGTGATATTCCAATTCTTGTGAACCAAACACCCAGATTGGAAGAAATCCTGTGTTTTTAAATTCTCTATTTTGCATGTGCATTCCTATCCTATTACTATGTATTTCCTATCCCTGCGTTGTTAGAATCCTCCAATTCAAATGAGCCCTTAAAGAATTACTTCTCTTACAGATAGTTTCCAAAGAAAACCTTGTGTGATTTGTCCCGCTCCTACTGCGTGATACGTCCATTTTGCATCATGCTTTTATATCGATATTTATCGCATTATGGGCTGTTATTTCACGTTATGTCACAATACTTATGGCTATTCTCTCTTATTTTACAAGGTTTACATGAAGAGGGAGAATGCCGGCAGCTGGAATTCTGGGCTGGAAAAGAAGCAAATATTGGAGACCTATTCTGTGCAACTCCAAAAGTCCTGAAACTCCACGGAATATCTTAAAAGAAATAAAGATAAATCATCGCCAAAGATGAAGGCCAGGGGGCCCACACCCTGCTCACGAGGGTGGGAGGCGCCCCCCTAGGGCGCGCCCCCAACCTCGTGGGCCCCCTGGTGGCTCTCCGATGCCCATCTTCTCCTATATGAAGTCTTTCGATGAGAAAAAAATAAGAAGCAACCTTTCGGGACGAGACTCTGCCGCCACGAGGCGGAACCTTGGCGGAACCAATCTAGGCCTCCGGTGGAGCTGTTCTGCCGGGGACACTTCCCTCCGGGAGGGGGAAATCATCGTCATCATCATCACCAACGCTCCTCTCATCGGGAGAGGGCAATCTCCATCAACATCTTCACCAGCACCATGTCATCTCCAAACCCTAGTTCATCTCTTGTATCCAATTCTTGTATCCAAGTCCGGGATTGGTGCTAGTAGGTTGCTAGTAGTGTTGATTACTCCTTGTAGTTGATGCTAGTTGGTTTATTTGGTGGAAGATTGTCAGGGAGGCTGATCGTACCCGCGGACACCTATGGGGCCGGCGGACCAGGCCCCTTGTGGTTCGGAGGGGGGCGGAGATCGCACGAAGAGCGGATCGAGGCGAGGCACACGAGCAGTTTAGCCAGCCGAGCTCTCCGGGAGATAAAACTCCCTCTGCTGCTTGTATGATCTATTGTGTTCTTGCCAGGGAGCAATGCGAGCTACAAAACCTAGCGTGAGTGTGTCTAGTCTACGGCCAGTCGAATGAACCCAACCAGCCGAACCTTGCGAACCGAACCCCCTCTACGTTGCACTCGGGCCTCCTTTTATATCCTCAAGGGGTCTCCGACAGGTGGCAACATAGACGAGGGTACAAATGTAAAAACAAGTGTTGGTACACCTACTTGAACAGTGTACAGTGCCAAATACCTAACTCTGACGGCAAGGGACAAAAGCAATAAATGCCCGTCATTGTCGCGCAAACAGTGCAATAGAGACCGTCAGGTGCGCCTCCGCTCGCCACGATGGCGAGCACTGTCGCCCGCTTATCGCTGCTCTCCGCTGGCTGCACAGCCGCTCGACACGCGCCCATGGAACGGTCCCATGGCGACACGTCGCTGGGTGAGCTGGAGCGGAGACGGAGAGAAGTTGCATGCCGCGGCAAGCGCCTTGCCGCGGCCGAATCCTTGTCGCGCCTGGAGACTTGTCGCGCCCCGAGCCTTCCCGGCAAGCTCCTCTTGCCGGGGCCTTGTCTTCTGCGTGCCTGGAGTGGCCTTCCCAGCAAGCTCCTCTTGTCGGGGCCTTCTTCGTGCCTAGAGAGGCCTTCCCGGCAAGCTCCTCTTGCCGGGGTCTTGTCTTCTCAATCAAATACTTTGTTCTTGAATGGCTCCAAAGGAGCTACGGAGGATATTGGCGGTGACGAGGCAAACCTTGCCGCTGGTGCTGCAATCGTCTGCGTGCATGCACGGGATACTAGGGTACCCTACTCTAGTACACCGGCAGAGCCCCGGGCCTGGGCCATACACGGTGCCGAAGCGCTTGTCGGGCCAGGCCCGTAATCGTGCACGGACACGCGCGGCCTCGACCACGTCGCAACTCTCCCCGGACCCACCACGATCCCCACTAACGGCACGTACCGGACGTGGCGTCGTGCGAGAGATAGTGGGCGCGGTCGTGGGGGTTCTTTATTAATATAAGCGGAACGTCCGCCCTCTCCTCCCCTTTATAAGCGGAGGAAATAGAGGCAAGCCGACCACCCCTGCCATTGCTGTCTTGTCAAGAAACCACCGCCGCTCCCCTCTTCTTCTCCGGTGCGAAGAGAGCAGCGCCCCGCCCCCCTTTCTCCGTTAGCACACTCACCGCCGTCGACCTCCTCCGCCCTTTTCGCCATGGCTCCGAAGGCCGATAAGGAGAAGGGCGTCAAGTCGGCCGAGGCGCAGCGGCTCGCGGCGCTGCGCAAGGAGCGAGCCATCTTCCCCCCGCAGCTCGGCGCCGCAGGAGCTGCGGACGTCTTCTACCTTTTCTGGTCGACGGAGACTCGTGCGCTGGTGCTCCCGCCTCCGCCGCTGATCTGGCCCCAACAGGTACCCTTTCTTCGCCATTTTCTTCTATTGCGGTCTTTGCCCGCCGTTTTCCGAGTTCTTTTGCGACATAATGAACACCTTTAGCCTCCGCCTCCTTGATTTCACCCCCAACGCCATCTTGACCATGGCCGTTTTCGCACATTTGTGCGAAAACTTTGTCGGAGTCCACCCGAACGTGGCACTCTTCCGCCATTTCTTTGTTCCCCGCGTCGAGAGAGGAGAGCCACTTGCCGGAGGGATAGCCTGGGTCTCTAGGATCGGCAAGAAAGAGGCCTACCTAGAGGGGGAGTTCCAGAACAAGTGGGAGGAGTGGAGAGCCAACTGGTGCTGGGTCGTAGAGGAGAACCCACAGCCTTTCACCGCCGTGCGCCAAACCCCAATAGTGCGCGGCAAGGATTGGAGTAACTTGGCGCCAGAGGACGCGAAGCTGAAAATAGCTATGACCCGAATTCTGCGCCTCAGGCTTGCCGAGTTAACTGTAGGCGTAGTTGGCGCAGACTTCATTCGCCGCCGCATCGTTCCCTTGCAGGAAAGGAGGAGGCCTGCTTGGGAGTTCCAGAATGCGGCGGACATCATGAGGCTGCGCCCGGTCCTGAATTGGAACTTCACCGCCATGGAGCTGGATTCAGTGCTGCTCGAGCTGTTCAAGAACGACCCCGAACATCCAGAGTGGTTCAGGTTGCCGCGGGGGGTCGTCCATTTGTGCAACAACTCGGCGCTCGACCGCATCCGCGCCATGATGCCACTGTGCGACTCCCACGGGATCGTCCCGACCTGGCAGGAGCCCCCCGACGAGGTTGTGCAGCAATTCTTCAACGATTTGCAAGAAGTGCCGATCCGTGCCGACGAGCAGAAGAGGCTCACCCGCGACACCACCGACCAGGAGATGGCGTGGATCGCCACCAGGGTGGAGGAGGCGGCAGCAGCCGCTGCCGCGGGAGCCTTCGGGTTCACCGTGGAGGAGGCGGAGGCGGCGAAGGCGGCAAGCTCTGCCGAGCGAGGGGAGGTCGCCGGCGAGGAGGACGAGCTTGTCGGGCCCGAGGCAGTCGAGTGGACCCGCCGAGGGCGCTTCTTCTCCACCGCCAAGCGACTTGCCGCCAGCGGAGCCCCCGGCTCCGCCGAGGAGGCGTCTCCGCAGAGTTGGAGACGAGCCGGGGCGACAGACCGGCCCACAGCAGCAGCGCCGCTCGACGCGCTCCACCGCGGCAAGCGAGGTTGCCGCAGGAGCGCCTCACACTGCAGCGACAACCGGGGCGGAATCTTCTCAGGCCACCGCCGACGCCTCCGCCAAACGGCCAAGAGAGCCCACTCCCCCGCCTCATCGCACCGGAGGCGGGCCGGAGTTTGACTTCTCCGCGCTCAGCTCCGAGGAGGAAGGCGAAGAGTAAGCTCTTGAGACTTGTGCTTGTATTTCTTCAATTTTTATTGCTTCATCTTGAATCTGATTTGCTTCGTTCTGGACTCTTTCCTTTTTAGGACGCTGGCCCAGAGAGCGGCGAAGAGGGCCAAGATCCCGACGATCGTTGTTGAGGACGATTCTCCCGTGGTGACGGGGGACGCGTCCGAGACCGCCTTGCCGGACCCGACAACCCTCCCTTAGAGCAGCCCCCAGCACAGCCCCCAGAGTAAGTGTGCAGTTTTCTTCTTACTATTAGGTGGGCAGGGGTGCTCCTTCATTGTTGATATCTGACTGTGTGCTTGTGTAGGAGCAGAGCAGCCTCATCGGGGAGGGCTCGGAAGCCGCCTCGAGATCCTGCCTGCTGCCACTCGCCGCCAAGGGAGGACTCCCGGCAAGGAGCTCCCTCCGACAAGGGAGGACTCATGGCAAGGAGGCCACTCCGGCAAGGGAGGCTACCCCGGCAAGGGACGGCGCCAGCGACCCTCCAGTGGTCGAGGCCATGGCTGCGGATCCCGTTGCAGGTAACTCCCTTACGCGAAAATCTCCCTTGGGCTTGCTTTCTTTTGTTTCTCTTTTGTTTCTCTTTTTGAACATCTGCTTGACTGCCCCTTCTTCGTCTGACGCAGACCCGATGGAGGTCGAGGCCGCTGGCGAGGAGGAAACGCACGACAACACCGACGAGGCCGCCGTCGAAGAAGAAGAGGTCATCGTCGTGGAAGAAGAGGCCGTCGCCGATGAGCCTGTTGGCGAGGAGGCCACCGAGGCTGCCGACGCAGAGGCCGGCGAGGGGTCGGGCGATCGTACTGACGGCCCTGAGGCCGCAGGAGCGGCAAGCGCTACACCGACAGCCGACTCCCCCGCTGCTGCCGCGGCGTCAGGCTCCGAGGAGCCCCAGCCTGGTGCCTACCTGAAGGCCGGCGAAGGCGTCTTCATCAAGCTCCCCTGGGAACCGAGCTCCAGGGCGCCGGTCGAGGGCGAGACCTTCGACGGCGAGCTACTCGCCTCCGCTGGGCTGACGCTGGTGGACGCGCCAAGCAGCAGTAGCGGCGAGTCTGAGGAGGAGCAGCTGCTGAAGAAGCTGTTGTCGCTCTACCGCTCTCGGCAGGCCAAGTTGGAGACCCGGGAGGCGCTCATCGCGAGGGCGGGAGCGGACATGGAGAAGCGCGCCGAGGAGCTCCGGAGCGCCAACAAAGAAGCCCTTCGCGACGTGGCGGAAGCGCGGGGCAACTCGCAGAGGAGCGCACGGCCTTCATCCTTGAGAAGGCCGCAGCTGATGAGGAGCAGCGGCTGGCTGCCGAGAAGCTCGCCGCGCAGGAAAGCGAGTTGGCGCAGCGGAAGGTCAACCTGGACAGCCATGAAGAGGACCTTGCCGCGCGCGAGGAGTCGCTTGGCGGGGCGCTTCAGGAAGCGAAGGACGCTGCCGCAGCTGCCGAGGCCGCCAAGGAAGAGCTGAAGGCGAAGGTGGCACAACTGGAGGCCACCCTCAAGAAGAGCGGCGAAGAGATTGCCGTGCTCAAGCGTGAGCGCGAGAAGGATGCCTACACCCTTGGCGAGCTGCAGAGCCGTCTCGCTGATAGGGCCAAGGAGCTCGACGCCGCCAAGGATTCCAAGGCGGATCTTGAGCTGAAACTGACCACTCTGACGCAGACGTTGGATGGCGCCAGAGAGCGGAAGGTGGGCTTGTTGGAGGCGATGAAGGCCAAGGAGGAGCTGCTGGCGAATGCTGTCTCCGTCCAGAACACCTTGAGGGAGAGCGTGGAGCACTGGACTGAAGGTCTTGTGGACACCGCCGCCGACATCCACAACGAGTTGATGGAGCTGGGGATGGCGGACCTTGCGTACTCCTCCGACGAGCATCTCCAACCCAGCGCCAAGCTCAGCTTGTTCTTCAAAGGCGTGGCGACGGGCCTGCAGCGACTCCGGGAGGAGGTCCCGAAGCAGCTTGCCGAGGAATCGCGCCAGGTTTGTGCAGGGGCCCTCGAGAAGGTGTTGATGAAGGTGGCCTTCCGCAACCCGGGCCTCAACCTTAACGGCGTCCTCAGATCCTTGCCGCCCGAAGCCAACGTGGAGGAGCTCAAAGCCCTTGTCGCACCCATTGTGGACAAGGTGAACAAGATCAAGCGGATTGAGGGCGACCGCGTGGACTAGGCCGCCAACCTTATCTTTCTCTTGTCGCTGCTGATCATGTTTAGAAAACTTTGTTAGATCAGCGACAAGTTATTCTGTAATATACTCTATGTTAGGTGAATCGATCAATGCAACGTTATTTCCTCTACTTGATTTCTTCCTTTGTACGCTTCTGCCTTACGCATTTAGGGGACTTGTCGGTGCGGGCACTTTTGTCATGAAGGCCGAGTGCGGAACGTCGGCAGCTTCTTTGGCGATCCCTCCGACAAGCAACCTTGTCGCGACTAGCTGCAGCTCACTTAAGTTGTTGAGCGGACTCGAAACAAAGTAAGGGCGCGACTAGCCAGCGAGTTGGTTCCTCTGCGCACAGGTTCTCCATACAAAGTACTTATCATTCGAGGAAGATAACTTAAAAGTTTTTAAAAACAGATTGCTCAAACTTTGGCAACTTAGCTTTTCTGTCTCTTGCTTCCCGATGAGGTGAAGCTTCCTCGAGCGGTGCCTGGTCCATAATATTATCTCCTCCTTCCCCCCTGGTTAACTTGTGCGCGAGGGAGCCTCCCTTTCTTTGAGAAAAGAAAAGAAGAGGAAATAACGTTATGGAGCCCAGTGGCTCGATTCTGCTTACTGGGTGTGGTCGCTGCACAAAGTGTTAGCCAAAACATGCAGTAAAATGATGAAAGCATGAACTTGACAAGTTGTGCGCAACACATGAGCTTTACTGATGCACGGGGTCTGCGCCCGGCTTTGTACAAAGGATTACATGCAACAGCGGCAAGACTTGTACAAAAGGTGGTTGTCGGAACGGGTTCCGACAACCGCGCCCTATGGGTAAAACTTACGAAGATGCTCAATGTTCTAGGAGTTGCTCACCGGAATGCCATCTTCGGTCTCAAGGGGGACAGCGCCAGGCCTAGTGACTCGTTTCAGCCGATAAGGGCCTTCCCACTTCGGCGTCAACTTGTTTGAATTCTTGGTGGACCGAACGCGCCGAAGAACAAGGTCGCCTTCCTCGAGACTTCTGGCATTAACCCTGCGGCTATGGTAGCGACGCAGAGCTTGCTGGTAGCGAGCAGCTCGCACAGCGGCCTGAAGACGATCCTCCTCAAGGAGCAGCGCGTCATCTTGTCGCAGCTGCTCTTGCTCAAGCTCATCATAAGCGAGTACTCGAGGCGATCCGTATCTGAAGTTCCGTGGGAGAACTGCCTCTGCTCCATAAACTAGAGCAAAGGGTGTCCGGCGGTGGCTCGATTTGGCGTCGTCTGATCGACCAAAGAACCACCGGCAGCTCCTCGATCCAGTTTCTTCCGCACTTGTGCAGCCTGTCGAAAGTTACGGTCTTGAGCCCAAGACGCACTTCAGCATTTGCCCTCTCTGCTTGACCGTTGCTTCTCGGGTGAGCAACAGAAGCAAAGCAGACCTTGGCGCCAAGGTCTTGGACATACTGCATGAAGGTGCGACTCGTAAATTGTGTGCCGTTGTCGGTGATGATCCGGTTGGGGATTCCGAAACGGCAAACAATTGACCTGAAGAACTTGATCACGACCGTGCCGTCACCTTCCTCACTGCTTCCACTTCCGCCACTTTGTGAACTTGTCGATGGCGGCGTACAAGACGCAAAGCCCCGACAGCTTCGGGGAAGGGGCCGAGGATGTCGAGCCCCCGGACCGAAAATGGCCAGGATAAAGGGATCGACTGGAGAGCTTGAGCTGGCTGGTGTATCTGTTTGGAATGGAACTGGCACGCTTCACACTTGGTTACTTGTGCAGTTGCATCCTGGAGGGCTGTCGGCCAGAAGAAACCTTGCCGGAAAGTTTTGCCGGCAAGTGCTCTTGCGCCAATGTGGTGACCACATATGCCTCCGTGTATCTCTGCCAACAGCTTCATCCATCTTCCCCGGAATACACTTCAATTTCACACCGTTGAGTCTTCTTCTATACAGTATCTTTGTCGACAAACTGGTACATACTTGACTGCCGGGCTACTCTTTCCGCTTCTTCTTGCTCTTCGGAAGTTCTCTGTCTCAAGGAAATGGACAATCGGCTGCGCCCATCTTTGGAGCTTGTGGCTCGACAACAAGGACTGAAGGCACATCTGCCGCCTTGGGAGCATCGGCTTCCACGGCAAGGACTCGAGGTCCTGCCGAGCTTGATGGTCCCCGACAAGCTTGCCGAGCAAGACTTGTCGGGAGCGTCTGCTTCAACGAAACAAACCACAGGGTGCAGCCGGAGCGGCCGCTCCTCAAAGACTGTTGGTGTTGATCTTGGGTACCTTTGCAACGACGGCTTCGAGAAGCTCTGTCGAAAAGTAGTCACCAGAGGCCAACTTCCTCTTCTTGCTTTTTCCAGTTGATGGTGCTACGGTTGGCTGATTCAGCTTGAGCACGAAAATCCCTGGTTCCACAGGTAACTTAAGCGCAACGCACTTTGACAGGCCATCAGTAATATCATTCTGAGCTCTTGGAACATGTTCCATTTGTAGGCCGTCAAAGTGCTCTTCTAGCTTCCTCACTTCATCAACGTAGGCTTCCATCAACGGACTCTGATAATCTTTGTTCACTTGCCGGACGACAAGTTGCGAGTCACCCCTGACAACAAGCTTCTTGATCCCAAGGTCCACGGCGATCCTGAGACCGCAAGCAAACCTTCATACTCTGCGGTATTGTTTGTCGCTTGCTCCTTGGGAAAGTGCATCCGGGCGGCGATGCTTGAGGTGCTCTCCGGTGGAGTGCGATAAGCGACACGCCGGCACCGGCGCCTTGCAGCGAAGGCACCATCAAAGTACATCAGCCACTCTTTGCTTGCTTCTTTGGCGGGAATGCTCGTCTCCGGATCTCTTCATCCGGTGTTGGCGTCCATTCTGCTATGAATTCTGCCAACGCTACGCTTTGGATAGTTGATGTGCTTTCAAACTTGAGACCAAAGCTCGACAGCTCCAAAGGCCCACTCGACAATCCTGCCTGCCGCTTCGGATTCTCGCAGTATCCTCTTCAGGGAAGCGGTGACAACTGTGATCTCATGTGCTTGGAAGTAATGGCGCAGCTTTCTCGAGGCCATGAGGAGGCCGAAAAGCAATTTTTGCACACCAGAGTACCTTGACCTAGCCCCCTGCAGAAGGGAACTGACAAAGTAGACTGGGCGCTGCACCATCCTTTTCTGTATCTGGTCATGTGCCTGCGGGGATTCATCCTTGTCGGGACCAGAGCTTGTCGGTGAAGCCCCCTGCTTGTCGTTGGATGTGCTTGCCGTGGTTGCTGGCTCGTCATCCGCCTCCCTCTCCGCTACTAACGCAGCACTAACCACTTGATTGGTTGCCGCTATGTATAGCAGCAACTTCTCTTGTGGCTTAGGTGCGACAAGTGTTGGAGTGGAGGACAGGTATCTCTTCAAGTCCCGCAGCGCAGCCTCCGCTTCGGGAGTCCATTTCTTGGACCTGCCTTTTCAAAATCTTCAAAAATGGCGGTAGCGCTCAGCCAGACCTAGAAATAAACCTTTGAGAGCAGCCACGCAACCGCAAGTCTTCGTACATCCTTGACGCGCTTTGGTGCTTCAATCTGCTCAATGGCCTTGATCTTGTCGGGATTGGCTTCAATCCCTCGCTGAGACACGAAGAACCCGAGAAGCTTGCGGAAGGGACTCCAAACACGCACTTCTCGGGGTTGAGCTTGAGGTTGATCTTGCGCAGATTCGCAAAGGTCTCGTCCAAATCTTGAACCAAAGTTGCTTTGTCCTTGCTCTTGACCACAATGTCATCCATGTAGGCTTCTACATTTCTGTGCATTTGCGGCTCAAAAGCGTCATGGACTACCCTTGCGAATGTTGAACCAACATTCTTCAAACCGAAAAGGCATCATACGAAGCAGTATGTGCCACATGGTGTGATGAATGCGGTCTTCTCTTCATCTTCTTCAGCCATGAAGATCTGATGGTATCCTGAGTATGCATCAAGAAACGAAAGCAAATCACATCCAGCCGTGGAGTCAACAATCTGGTCAATGCGCGGCAAGGGAAATGGATCTTTGGGACAAGCTTTATTAACATCCGTGAAGTCAATACAAAGTCTCCATTTCCCATTTGCTTTATGCGACTACAGGATTGGCCAACCACGTAGGATGGAGCACTCCTCTGACAAGGCCTGCTGCTTCCAGTTTCTTGATCTCTTCTGCTATGAATTCTTGGCGCTCCACTGCTTGCTTCCTGACTTTTTGCTTGATGGGCCGCGCATGAGGACAAACGGCCAGGCGGTGCTCAATCACTTTCCTGGGAACACCGGGGATATCAGACGGTTGCCATGCAAACACGTCGAGATTCGCCCGCAGGAAAGCAACGAGCGCGCCTTCCTATTTAGGGTCGAGAGAGGCACTGATGGTGAAGGTACCGCCAGTGCCGTCCTCCTTGGCGGGCGCCTTCTTGGTCTTGGTAGAGCCACCATCTTCTTGCACTTGCGGTGGAGCTCGATGGTGCGTCCTCGACGGTAGCGCAGCACTCCAAGAGGTGCGCTTGCGGAGTGAGCATCGAGCCCTTGCCGGACTTGGACTTGGTCTTCTTTCCCACAGGAGCTTCAGCGGCAAGTGCTTGGCAATCTGTCGCGGCTCTGCTGCATCCCGGAAGATCTTGTCGGCACGAGATAAGGGCATCCTTCTTGTCGCCATGGACAGAGATGACGCTTATCGAACCTGGCATCTTGAGTAGGTTGTAGGCGTAGTGAGAGGCTGCCATGAACTTGGCGAGTGCGGGCGGCCAAGTATCCCATTGTAAGGCAATGGGAAATCGGCAACGTCGAATGTAACCCTCTCGATCCTGTAGTTCAGCTCGCTGCCAAATGTGACCGGCAACGTAATCTTCCCCTTCGGCTTGCTCCTTCCCGGATTGATTCCTTGGAAGGTACCGGTCTCTTCGAGCTCGCTGTCGGGGATTTGAAGCTTCTGGAGCACCGCGGAGGAGATCAGATTCAAGCCGGCCCCGCCGTCAACTAACATTTTGTGACCTTGAGGTTGCGGATGGTTGGAGAGACCAACATCGGCAAGCACCCGACCGCAGTTATGCGATCAGGGTGGTCCTCAATATCAAAAATGATAGGCGTGCTGGACCACTTGAGAGGCTTGCGTGACTCTATGGATGGCTCCGCTGCATTGACCTCCCGCATCCATTGCTTGAGTTGGCGGTGGGAGGTATGCAGGGAAGCACCTCCGTCAACGCAGAGAACCTCTGTGGCTTTCTGAAACTCCTGTCATCGGCGTCGTCGTCCTCCATATCTTCATCGTCGTCATCATCTTCATCTTTGTCGCGGCCGCGGGGAGGTCGATCTCCTTGCCGCTGCTTGGCCTTGCCGCGACGTCCTCCCCGGCCGGGACGTTTCTTGCTTGCTCCCCCAGCACCTTCCTGGGCCTTCTCCTTGTCGCGCTGCTCGTACTCAGCTCTCTGCTGTTCGACGAGCTGCTCGACCTTCTTGCAGCTCTGGAGATCGTGGCCCTTGGTGCGGTGGATCTTGCAGTACTGCTTGCCGGAGCCGTCCTGCTTGTCGGCGGCCGCCACCGACTGGTGGTTGGCGTCAGTGGCAACCTCCTTGCCGGGGCCACCAGCCTTGGCGTTCTTGTCGCCACCTCCATTGCCAGACTGCTCGACTGCTAGCACTTCTCTGGCTGCCACCGCCGCCGGCCCTTCTTTGCCGGGGCGGTGTCATCACTGTCAGATCCTGCTTCTGCATTCTCTCCAGGGAGTCTCCTCCCTTCCTCAGCGCGTGCACACTTGTCGGCCAAGGCGTACAGCTCAGCGTCCTTGACTTTGCACATCGCCATCTCCTCCCTCATCCTGCGGTTCCGCACATTACGATGAAATGCGCTGATCACCACGGCGGGGTGGGCGTGCAGGATGTTGTAGTGCACCTTGCTGAATCTCTGAATGAACTTGCGCAGGGATTCTCCTTCCTTCCGGGCGAGCAAGTGAAGGTCACTCTCTTGGCCATGAGGTTTGTGGCCACCTGTGAAGGCGCCAACAAACTGATGGCACAGATCTGCCCAAGAGGATATGGAGCTGTCCGGCAAGTGCATGAGCCAAGATCTGACGTTGGGCTTGAGCACGAGCGGGAAGTAGTTGGCAAGGATCTTGTCGTCCCGTCCCCCTGCAGCCTGCACCGCGATGGTGTAGATGCTGAGGAACTCCGACGGATGCGTCCTGCCATCATACTTCTCCGGCACGTATGGTTTGAACTTTTTCTGGCTGGGCCACTGGACTTGCCGCAGCTCACGAGTGAACGCAGGGCAACCTACCACGTACGGCAAGTCGCCTGGCCCCTCCGGCGCGCGCATGTCAACAGAAGGCCCGGTAGCGGCAGCCGGATGACGTCGCGCTTCTCTTCGGCGCCCGATGCGAGTTCGAGCGTCCTCTTGTTGTCGTTCATGAAGAACTTGGCGCTGATCGCAGCGAGCTCACGGATCCGACGACGCAGTGGAGTCGCTGTCGAGGTGGATCCGGTGAGTCGGCGATCTTCGCCTTCTTGGCGGAGAGTGCACGGTGGTTGCACCTCCGACAGTCTCGTCGCCTCCGGCTCGTGCCTTGTCGTCACGCCGCGGCAATGATGGCATTGGTTGCCGCGGAGCGTCGCCGTTGGCAAAGCCGATGAGGCTCTGGATAGTGGCCCTCCACTCGTCGACCTTGTCGGCCGTTGGAGGGTAGTCGAGGAGCAGCTGAGCTCTCGCCAGAGCTTCTGCTGGAGTATTGGGTGGCATTGGAGAACGGTGCGAGGCGGGACACGCTCGGACTTCTAACTACGTTAGAAGGAGCAGCGCCCGTCCGGCGACCGTATCTCACTCGTGCCGGCATGTTGGCGCCGCAGGCTGGTCTTGAGGGTCTCGATCCAACGAGCGTATGGCGTTGTGAATGCCATGGCGTTGTTGGTCCCGCGTCTCTGAGATGGGCGCGGGGATGCGCGGACGCCGAGGTTTGCGGTGCCTTGTCCTTGGACTTGGCAGCGTCGCGAAGCACCTTCGTCGGCGCCCGTTCCTCCGCCGGCGTCTGCCCCACCACCCGTTTGCTGCGGTGAGGGTGGAGTGCAGCAGACGGCGGCTCTGCTGCCGCCGAAGCCTTCTTCTTCGGTGGCATGCTGAGGAAGATGTTGATGACGCTGCTCGTGTGAACGCCGGATCAGATTCACACAGCCTCGATGCCCACTACCTGGCGCGCCAAAGATGTCGGGGAGGCTGATCGTACCCGCGGACACCTATGGGGCCGGCGGACCAGGCCCCTTGTGGTTCGGAGGGGGGCGGATATCGCACGAAGAGCGGATCGAGGCGAGGCACACGAGCAGTTTACCCAGCTTCGGAGCTCTCCGGGGAGATAAAACTCCTACTACTGCTTGTTTGATCTATTGTGTTCTTGCCAGGGAGCAATGCGAGCTACAAAACCTAGCGTGAGTGTGTCTAGTCTACGGCCAGTCGAATGAACCCAACCAGCGGACCTTGCGAACCCCCTCTATGTTGCACTCGGGCCTCCTTTTATATGCTCAAGGGGTCTCCGACAGGTGGCAACATAGACGAGGGTACAAATGTAAAAACAGGAGTTGGTACACCTACTTGAACAATGTACAGTGCCAAATACCTAACTCTGATGGCAAGGGACAAAAGCAATAAATGCCCGTCATTGTCGCGCAAAAGCGATTACTCTGAGACCGTCAGTGCGCCTCCGCTTCGCCACGATGGCGAGCCTGTCGGCGCCGCTTATCGCTGCTCTCCGCTGGCTGCACAGCCTCTCGACACGCCGCCCATGGAGCGGTCCCATGGCGACACGTCGCTGGGTGAGCTGGAGCGGAGACGGAGAAGTTGCATGCATGACAAGCGCTTTGCCGCGGCTGAATCCTTGTCGCGCTCGGAGACTTGTCACGCTCCGAGCCTTCCCGGCAAGCTCCTCTTGTCGGGGCCTTGTCTTCTGCGTGCCTGGAGTGGCCTTCCCGGCAAGCTCCTCTTGCCGGGGCCTTCTTCGTGCCTAGAGAGGCCTTCCCGGCAAGCTCCTCTTGCCGGGGTCTTGTCTTCTCAATCAAATACTTTGTTCTTGAATGGCTCCAAAGGAGCTACGGAGGATATTGGCGGTGACGAGGCAAACCTTGCCGCGGGGTGCTGCAACTGTCCGTGCACGAGTATGGGATACTAGGGTACCCCTACTCTAGTACACCGACAAAGATCATATGTTCAGATCCTTTATGCATATTATTACCCCTCTGATTATTAACATGAATATGCTTTGTGAGTAGTTACGTTTGTTCCTGAGGACAAGTGAGAAGTCTTGCTATTAGTAGTCATGTGAATTTGGTATTCGTTCGATATTTTGATGAGATGTATGTTGTCTAACCTCTAGTGGTGTCATGTGAACATCGACAACATAACACTTCAACATTATTTGGGCCTAGAGGAAGGCATTGGGAAGTAATAAGTAGATGATGGGTTGCTAGAGTGACAGAAGCTTAAACCCTAGTTTATGCGTTGCATCATAAGGGGCTGATTTGGATCCATATGTTTCATGCTATGGTTAGGTTTACCTTAATACTTTTGTTGTAGTTGCCGATGCTTGCAATAGAGGTTAATCATAAGTGGGATGTTTGTTCAAGTAAGAAAAACACCCAAGCACCGGTCCACCCACATATCACATTATCAAAGTACCGAACGCGAATCATATGAGCGTGATGAAAACTAGCTTGACGATATTCCCATGTGTCCTCGGGAGCGCTTTTCCTATTATAAGAGTTTGTCCAGGCTTGTCCTTTGCTACAAAAAGGATTGGGACACCTTGCTGCACTTTATTTACCTTTGTTAGTTGTTGCTCGTTACAATTTATCTTATTACTAAACTATCTGTTACCACTTATTTCAGTACTTGCAGAGAATACCTTGCTGAAAACCGCTTATCATTTCCTTCTGCTCCTCGTTGGGTTCGACACTCTTAATTATCGGAAGGACTACGATAGATCCCCTATACTTATGGGTCATCAAGACTCTTTTCTGGTGCCGTTGCCGGGGAGTGTAGCGCCTTTGGTAAGTGGAATTTGGTAAGTAAAAAACTTATATAGTGTGCTGAAATTTTCTGTCACTTGTTACTATGGAAAGTAATTCTCCGAGGGGCTTGTTTGGGGTATCTTCACCCCGTCCAGTAGATCAAAGAGTTGCTCCTCAACCTATTGAACCTATTGAAAATGAAACTCCTTTTGAAGTTCCTTCGGGTATGATGGAAAAACTGCTAGCTAACACTTTTACAGGAGATGGAACAAAGCATCCTGATGAACATCTACTCTATGTGGATGAAGTTTGTGGATTATTTAAGCTTGCAGGTATACCCGACGATGTTGTTAAGAAGAAGGTCTTCCCTTTATCTTTGAAGGAAGACGCATTGACATGGTATAGGCTATGTGATGATACGAGATCATGGAACTATAAAAGATTGAAATTGGAATTTCACCAAAAGTATAACCCTATGCATCTTGTTCATCGTGATCGCAATTATATATATATATATATATATATATATATATATATATATATATATATATATATATAATTTTTGGCCTCGCGAAGGAGAAAGCATCGCTGAAGCTTGGTGGAGGCTTAAATCAATGTTCCAATCATGAGCTCTCAAGAGTGACAATTCTTCAGAATTTTTATGCTCGGCTTTCTGATAACAATCGCACCATGCTCGATACTTCTTGTGCTGCCTCTTTTGTGATGAAGACTATTGAATTTAAATGGAATTTATTGCATAGAATTAAACGCAACTCTGAAGATTGGGACCTCGATGAAGGTAAGGAGTCAGGTATGACACCTAAGTTTGATTGTGTTAAATCCTTTATGGATACCGATATTTTCCGTAAGTTTAGCACTAAATATGGACTTGACTCTGAGATAGTAGCTTCCTTCTGTGAATCTTTTGCTACTTATGTTGATCTCCCTAAGGAGAAGTGGTTTAAATATCATCCTCCCATAAAAGTAAAAGTAGTTGCACCTATTAAAGTTGAAGAAAAGACTGTCACTTATAATGATCCTATTGTTCCTATCTCTTATGTTGAGAAACCATCTTTCCCTATTAGAGTAAAGGATCATGCTAAAGCTTCAACTGTTGTTCGTAAAAGCAATATTAGAACTTATACACCTCCTGAGCAAGTCAAAGTAGAACCTAGTATTGCTATTGTTAAAGATCTCTTGTCTGATAATATTGATGGGCATGTTATTCAATTCTGTGGTGAAACTGCTAGAATTGCTAAACCTTGTGCTAAAGATAAACATAGATCTGTGGTAGGTGTGCCTGTTATTTCTGTTAAAAAGGAGATCATTGTTATCATGGCTTATGTGATATGGGTGCTAGTGCTAGTGTTATACCCATTGACTTATATAAAGAAATTATGCATGATATTGCACCTGCTGAGTTAGAAGATATTGATGTTACAATTAAACTTGCCAATAGAGATACTATATCTGCAATGGGAATTGTTAGAGATGTTGAAGTCTTGTGTGGAAAAACCAAATATTCGGCTGATTTTCTTGTTCTTGGTTCTCCACAAGATAGCTTTTGTCCCATTATATTTGGTAGACCCTTCTTGAATACTGTTAATGCTAGGATAGATTGCAAAAAGAATGTTGTTACTATTGGCTTGGATGATATGGTTCATGAGTTTAATTTCTCTAAATTTAGTAAACAACATCGTGAGGAATAATTGCCTAGTAAGGATGAAATTATTGGTCTTGCTTCTATTGCCGTACCTCCTAGTGATCCTTTAGAACACTATTTGCTAGACCATGAAAATGAGATGTTCATGAATGAAAGAAGGGAAATAGATGAAGTATTCTTTAAACAGGAACCTATTCTGCAATACAATTTGCTTGTTGAAATCCTAGGGGATCCTCCTCCACCCAAGGGTGATCCCATGTTTGAGCTTAAACCGTTGCCTGATAATCTTAAATATGCTTATCTTGATGAGAAGAAAATATATCCTGTTATTATTAGTGCTAACCTTTCAGAGAATGAAGAAGAAAGATTATTGGAAACTCTGAAGAAGCACCGTGCCGCTATTGGATATACTCTTGATGATCTTAAGGGCATTAGTCCCACTCTATGTCAACATAAAATAAATTTGAAGCGGATGCCAAACCAGTTCGTGATCCTCAACGACGTTTGAATCCTAAAATGAAAGAAGTGGTAAGAAAAGAAATACTCAAGCTTCTGGAGGCAGGTATAATTTATCCCGTTGCTAATAGTCAGTGGGTAAGTCATGTCCATTGTGTCCCAAACAAGGGAGGTATTGCTATTGTCCCTAATGATAAAGATGTATTGATTCCGCAAAGAATTATCACAGGTTATAGGATGGTAATTGATTTCCGCAAATTAAATAAAGCTACTAAGAAAGATCATTACCCCTTACCTTTTATTGATCAAATGCTAGAAAGATTATGCAAACATACACATTATTGCTTTCTAGATGGTTACTCTAGTTTCTCTCAAATACCTGTGTCGGCCAAAGATCAATCATAGACTAGTTTTACATGCCCTTTTGGTACTTTTGCTTATAGACGTATGCCTTTTGGTTTATGTAATGCACCTGCTACCTTTTAAAGATGCATGATGGCTATATTCTCTGATTTTTGTGAAAAGATTTGTGAGGTTTTCATGGACGACTTTTCCGTCTATGGATCCTCTTTTGATGATTGCTTGAGCAATCTTGATCGAGTTTTGCAGAGATGTGAAGAAACTAATCTTGTGTTGAATTGGGAAAAGTGCCACTTTATGGTTAATGAAGGTATTGTCTTGGGGCACAAAGTCTCTGAAAGAGGTATTGAAGTTGATAAAGCCAAGGTTGATGCTATTGAAAAGATGCCATGTCCCAAGGACATCAAAATATAAGAAGTTTCCTTGGTCACGCCGGATTTTATAGGAGGTTCATTAAGGACTTCTCAAAAATTTCTCGGCCTCTGACTAATTTATTACAAAAAGATGTACCATTTGTCTTTGATGATGATTGTGTAGAAGCATTTGAAATACTTAAGAAAGAATTAGTCTCTGCACCTGTTGTTCAGCCACCTGATTGGAATTTACGCTTTGAAATTATGTGTGATGCTAGTGATTATGCTGTAAGTGCTGTTATAGGGCAAAGAATTGATAAGAAATTAAATGTTATCCATTATGCTAGTAAGACTCTAGACAATGGTCAAAGAAATTATGCTACTACCGAAAAGGAACTTTTAGCAGTTGTATTTGCTTGTGATAAATTCAGACCCTATATTGTTGATTCTAAAGTAACTATTCACACTAATCATGCTGCTATTAAATATATTATGGAAAAGAAAGATGCTAAACCTAGACTTATTAGATGGGTTCTCTTGCTGCAAGAATTTGATTTGCATATTGTTGATAGGAAAGGAGCTGAGAACCCCGTTGCAGATAACTTATCTAGGTTAGAGAATGTTCTTGATGACCCACTACCTATTGATGATAGCTTTCCTGATGAACAATTAAATGTCATAAGCACTTCTCGTAGCACTCCATGGTATGCTGATTATGCTAATTATATCGTTGCTAAATTTATACCACCTAGCTTCACATACCAACAAAAGAAAACGTTCTTCTATGATTTGAGACATTACTTTTGGGATGACCCACATCTTTATAAATAAGGAGTAGATGGTGTTATTAGACGTTGTGTGCCTGAGCATGAACAGGAACAGATCCTACGCAAGTGTCACTCCGAAGCTTATGGAGGGCACCACACTGGAGATAGAACTGCACATAAGGTATTGCAATCCGGTTTTTATTGGCCTACTCTCTTCAAGGATGCCCGTTAGTTTGTTTTGTCTTGTGATGAATGTCAAAGAATTGGTAACATTAGTAGACGTCAAGAAATGCATATGAATTATTCACTTGTTATTGAACCATTTGATGTTTGGGGCTTTGATTAAATGGGACCTTTTCCTGCCTCTAATGGATATACACATATTTTAGTTGTTGTTGATTACGTTACTAAGTGGGTAGAAGCTATTCCAACTAGTAGTGCTGATCACAATACCTCTATTAAAATGCTTAAGGAAGTTATTTTTCCGAGGTTTGGAGTCCCTAGATATTTAATGACTGATGGTGGTTCACACTTTATTCATGGTGCTTTCCGTAAAATGCTTAATAAATATGACGTTAATCATAGAATTGCATCTCCTTATCACACGCAGTCTAGTGGTCAAGTAGAATTGAGTAATAGAGAGCTCAAATTAATTTTTCAAAAGACTATTAATAGGTCTAGAAAGAATTGATCCAAGAAACTTGATGATGCATTATGGGCCTATAGAACTGCATATAAAAATCCTATGGGTATGTCTCCGTATAATATGGTTTATGGAAAAGCATGTCACTTACCTCTCAAACTAGAACATAAGGCATATTGGGCTATTAAAGAGCTTAACTATGATTTCAAACTTGCCGGTGAGAAGAGGTTATTTGATATTAGCTCACTTGATGAATGGAGAACCCAAGCTTACGAAAATGCCAAGTTGTTTAAAGAAAAAGTTAAAAGATGGCATGGCAAAAGGATACAAAAGCGTGAGTTTAATGTAGGTGATTATGTATTGCTATACAACTCTCGTTTAAGATTTTTTTGCAGAAACTTCTCTCTAAATGGGAAGGTCCCTACGTTATCGAGGAGGTCTATCGTTCCGGTGCCATAAAAATCAACAACTTCGAAGGCACAAATCCGAAGGTGGTAAACGGTCAAAGAATCAAACATTATATCTCAGGCAATCCCATAAATGTTGAAACCAATATTATTGAAACCGTAACCCCGGAGGAATACGTAAGAGACACTTTCCAGACCGTTTCAGACTCCGAAAAGGAATAGGTATGTGGTATGGTAAGTAAACCGACTCCAAAACAATTTTTAAGGCAACATTTCTCCGTTTTGGAATATTTAGAAAAATATAAAAATAAGTGGAAGTCCGGGAAGGACACGAGGGCCCCATGAGGGTGGTGGGCGCGCCCTACCCCCCTGGGCACGCCACCTACCTCATGAGCACCTCGTGTGCCCTCCGGACTCCGTTTTCTTGCACGATACATATTTTGGTCCGTAAAAATTCATTATATATTCTCCCGAGGGTTTTGACTCCCGTATCACGCAATTATCCTCTGTTCTTGTTTCAAGCTGTTTTCTGTCAGGGTTGTCAAGGCCAGGCATTATGTTGTCCCCCTCCTCTGACAATGGTGACAAAGATGCTTGGCTAATGAAGATAGAGCTGAAGAGGGAAGAACCCATGGAGATCAACAAGGATGAAAGGATCAAGGAGGTCACGGAGGACCAAGCTCCGACAGCAGAAGATACCCTCCTGCTTGATCACAACTTTCTCACCCCAACTGAAATCGAAGCTTTCAAGATGATTGAGTTAGCTCGTATGCAAAACAAGTATCTCACAAGTGAAAATATTTTGTTGAAGGAGCATATTGTTGCACTCAAGGGCATTATCCGTAAGCTGGAGGACCTTTTACGCTCGATGTGCGACTATCCATCACCTCCACCTTCACCGACCAAGAAGGAGATATAATCAAATGGGTATGGGCACTCCCCTTGGCAACTGCCAAGCTTGGGGGAGGTGCCCCGGTATCGTATCACCATCACAACTCTTATCTTTATCGTTTTTCTTAGTTCGGTCCTATTAGTAGTATCTTGATTTAGTAGGATAAAGTTATGGCATGATCTAGTTTTGAGTTTTCCTTTATGATCCCTCTATGTAATCGAGTCCGTGAGCTATATATAATAAAGTTTAGTGCTGAGTCAAGGGCTTGATTGTTTTGCCATGATCTTGGGTGAATAAAAGAAAAAGAATAAAAAGAAACAAAGAGTTCATATTGATCTTATTGAAAGTAATGACTTTACATAGAAAGAATATGATGATTAAAAGTTGTTGGGAGTTGGCAAATATAGCTTTGGTCATCGTTGCAATTAATAGGAAGTAATAAGGAGAGAGAGGTTTCACATATAGATATATTATCATTGACATCTTTTATGATTGGGAGCACTCATTAAAATATAACATGCTAAAGAGTTGATGTTGGACAAGGAAGACAACATAATGAGTTATGTTTTCTTGTATCTGAGATAAAGTATGTTGTCATGGATCCTCTAACATGTTGAGCTTGCCTTTCCCCCTCATGCTAGCCAAATTCTCAGCACCAAGTAGAGATACTACTTGCGCTTCCAAATACCCTTAAACCAGTTAGCCATGAGAGTCCATCATATCTACCTATGGATTGAGTAAGATCCTTCAAGTAAGTTGTCATCGGTGCACGCAATAAAAATTGCTCTCTAAATATGCATGACTTATTAGTGCAGGGAAATAAGTTTTGTATGAACTTGTTGTGGAAGTAATAAAAGTGACGGACTGCATAGTAAAGTTCCACATACAAGGGGCAATATAAAGTGACGTTCTTTTGCATTAATATTTTGTGCATCCAACCATAAGCGCATGGAAACCTCTGCTTCCCTCTGCGAAGGGCCTATCTTTTATTATTATCCTCTACCTTATGCAAGAGTCACGGTGATCTTCACCTTTCCTTTTTCATTTTATCCTTTGGCAAGCCCAGCATGTTGGAAAGAACATGATATATGTATCTAATTGGATGTAGGGGAGCATGAATTGTTATTGTTGACATTACCCTTGAGGTAAAAGGTTGTGGGGCAAAACTATAAGCCCCTATCTTTCTCTGTGTCCGATTAAAACTCTATAACCACAAGTATTGCGTGAGTGCTAGCAATTATGAAGGACTAAATGATAGTTGAGTATGTGGACTTGTTTTTAAGCTCTGACATAGACTCTTTCTGATGTTATGATAAATTGCAATTGCTTCAATGACTGAGGTTATAATTTGTTGGTGCCCAATAAAGATTCTGATTCATACTTTTGCATTGTGAAAAGATCATTACTTGAACATAAGTAATCTATGACAAAATTTATATATGTTGCTGTTATGAGAATAATCATGATGCCTTCATGTCCGTATTTTATTTTTTATCGACGCCTCTACCTCTAAACATGAGGACATATTTATTGTTATCGGCTTTTCGCTTGAGGACAAGCAAGGTCTAAGCTTGGGGGAGTTGATACGTCCATTTTGCATCATGCTTTTCTATCGATATTTATCGCATTATGGCTGTTATTTCACGTTATGTCACAATACTTATGGCTATTCTCTCTTATTTTACAAGGTTTACATGAAGAGGGAGAATGTCGGCAGCTGGAATTCTGGGCTGGAAAAGGAGCAAATATTGGAGACCTATTCTGTGCAACTCCAAAAGTCCTGAAACTCCACGGAATATCTTAAAAGAAATAAAGAAAAATCGTCATAAAGATGAAGGCCAGGGGCCCACACCACAGTCACGAGGGTGGGGTCTGCGCCCCCTACCTCGTGGGCCCCAGTGGCTCTCCGATGCCCATCTTCTCCTATATGAAGTCTTTTGATGAGAACAAAATAAGAAGCAACCTTTCGACGAGACTCCGCCGCCACGAGGCGGAACCTTGGCGGAACCAATCTAGGGCTCCGTGAGCTGTTCTGCCGGGACACTTCCCTCCGTGAGGGGGAAATCATCGTCATCATCATCACCAACGCTCCTCTCATCGGAGAGGGCAATCTCCATCAACATCTTCACCAGCACCATCTCATCTCCAAACCTAGTTCATCTCTTGTATCCAATTCTTGTCTCCAAGTCCGGGATTGGTGCTAGTAGGTTGCTAGTAGTGTTGATTACTCCTTGTAGTTGATGCTAGTTGGTTTATTTGGTGGAAGATCATATGTTCAGATCCTTTATGCATATTATTACCCCTCTGATTATGAACATGAATATGCTTGGTGAGTAGTTACGTTTGTACCCTAGGACACGTGAGAAGTCATGCTATTAGTAGTCATGTGAATTTGGTATTCGTTCGATATTTTGATGAGATGTATGTTGTCTAACCTCTAGTGGTGTTATGTGAATGTCGACTACATAACACTTCACCATTATTTGGGCCTAGAGGAAGGCATTGAGAAGTAATAAGTAGATGATGGGTTGCTAGAGTGACGAAGCTTAAACCCTAGTTTATGCGTTGCTTCGTAAGGGCTGATTTGGATCCATATGTTTCATGCTATGGTTAGGTTTACCTTAATACTTTTGTTGTAGTTGCGGATGCTTTCAATGGAGGTTAATCATAAGTGGGATGTTTGTTCAAGTAAGAACAGCACCCAAGCACCGGTCCACCCACATATCAAATTATCAAAGTACCAAACGCAAATCATATAAACGTGATGAAAAATAGCTTGATGATATTCCCATGTGTCCTTAGGAGCGCTTTTCCTATTATAAGAGTTTGTCCAGGCTTGTCCTTTTCTACAAAAAGGATTGGGCCACCTTGCTGCACTTTATTTACCTTTGTTACTTGTTGCTCGTTACAATTTATCTTATCACAAAACTATCTGTTACCACTTATTTCAGTACTTGCAGAGAATACCTTGCTGAAAACCGCTTATCATTTCCTTCTGCTCCTCGTTGGGTTTGACACTCTTACTTATCGAAAGGACTACGATAGATCCCCTATACTTGTGGGTCATCACTGCGCTGTCGTCCACCCAAGCTCAGCTGCTCCAACGACAGAAGGGTCCAGCACAGCAGGGATCCGGCCTCCATACTGTCTTTCACCGCCAGCAGCCATGACAACTGCATTACCATCATCAACCGAGAAGATGACCTCGAGGACTACACGGGTCCGCAAGAGAGGTCACACTCTTTCGTGTGTGCTTACGTTATGCATCTCTTAATATTACATGCTACTTTATCGTCCTGTTCACCGATTAGACTCAGCACCAAACTAATGGTCAAACTTGAGTTTTTAAATGGTTGTGGGGTACATATCGGGGCCGCAATCAATAGTATCTATCTACTATCTGGTTAATCTCTGGTGTCTACTATGAGTTTCATGTTGGGTGGGAAACAAACAGTAAAGAAGCCATTATCTGTATTTTTAACTGAAGCCATTATCTGCCTGCTATCATTGGTTTTGGGTCTATCCACAGGTTGCTACCATCACTCTGGATTTCTGCATGCACTCCTTACATAATCTCACTATGTTTTATTCCTATGCATGTCAGTTATTGTACACAATGGAACTGAACATGTAGAGCAAAAGAGACGAGCCTTGCGTGGCAATAAAATTTCATGCAGACGTCACTCCATGGTAGGCGCAAAGGCAGCCCCCCTCCACCCATTTCGGACTGTTATCGACAGGAAGATATCTGTTCTGAGGGGCATTCAGAAGGAGAAGACCATTCCTATTTACCCCCTGAGGTCTTTGCTCTAACTTGGCATGCTGATGTTGGTTATATCATGCATATGGTGCCTTGCATTGCTTACTTTATACATCAGATATGTCATCTGCTTAGTTTAGACATGCTTTGTGTGAATGCCATCTGTTTAGTTTATTCATCGTTTATGTGAATTATGCATTGCCATCTTGTTGCAAGACATATATGTGAATTATGCAATGCTATCTTGTTGCAAAGGCATTATATATGTGAATTATGCAATGCCATGTTGTTGAGCCAATCATCATGTATGTGAATTATATCATGCTATCATTTTTTTGAATTACGTGTTCCATTTGTTGACAACGTTTGTATATTCAACTACTCTTCCTGTGCATCAGCCATTTGAAGCGGTGATGGAAGTAACTGGAGTGAAAACAAGGTATTCAGAGCAGGCAATGCAACCTGCTGAAGCATACATCTTGCTCGATACAGAGAGCTCCTCAGAGGAGGATTCAGAGACTGATGACCAGTCCTATTTCCCCCCTGAGGTCTATGCTCAAACTTGGCAGGGTTATATTACCCATGTCATGCATGTTGTCTTGCATTGCTTAGTTTTTACATCATATATGGATTGCCATCTGCTTACTTGCTTACTATATAAATCATATATTTGAATTATAGCATGCCATCATGTTTACATACACATCATCTATCTGAATTATGGCATAGCAACCCATTTAATAAAGACATCATATAGTTATATCATCTCATCCTGTTTAGTGTTTACGGTCATCATATTTTGAATTATCTCATTCTATCTGGGAATTATATCATGCTATCATGTTTGCATAGGTGGCATGTATGTGAATTATGGCATGCCAACCTATTTAATAAAAACATTATATAGTTATATCATGTCATCCTGTTTACATAATCATCATATTTTGAACT
Source organism: Aegilops bicornis (assembly GCA_021605145.1). NCBI lineage: Eukaryota > Viridiplantae > Streptophyta > Magnoliopsida > Poales > Poaceae > Aegilops > Aegilops bicornis. The sequence goes on along the minus strand of CM038673.1, from coordinate 60,845,548 downwards.
ATGTATTTCCATCTTTTTTAGTTAGCCATCATAATGTGAAATTGTGTCATGCTATCCTGTTTAGTTAGCCATCATATATGTGAAATTGTGTCATGCTATCCAGTTTGGTTAGACAACATGAATGTGAATTATTTCATGCCCTCTTTTATTCCCCACTATCCATTGCACCTGCCTATCATACAATGTCTGTACATTCAATTACTTTTCTTGTTTATCAACCATTTGAATTGGAGAGGGTGATGGCAGTATCTAAGGGAGTAACAACACGGTCTTCAGAAAAGATAGTGCTACCAGTTGATGCAGATAGAACCACGGTTGTACTTGCCCAAGAACCAGCCCCACCACACATAACCTAGACTCTTGCAGACTGTACCCCTACCCAGTTGGACAGAGAACCAACTACACCCCTTCTAACCCCAACCCTAGCAGATAGTAACCCAGTTCCAGTTGACACATCACCGTCTCCACCACAGAGCACCCAAACACGAGCAGTTAGTAAGGGAACTGCAGTGCCCAAAGCATGAGGACCACCACTCCGAATCCAAACTCAACACTTAAAGGAGAAGAAGAATTGTTCTCAGGTCAAGTTCTGTAGCTATGGTTCATACTCCTTTGCTCTTGCATCACTGTATTTACTCAGACCAACTATTTTCAGATTTGAAGGATGGAATTGAAACTCGAATGGAGCAACATGTATGTTTTAAACCTGTTTCTTTAACTGGTTTGTTGTTGTAACTTGCTCTATGTTGATTTCAGTTTCAATTGAATAAACAATTATGTTCTCATGTCATGCACATTACAAGTGTTATTATTGCTCTATAGTTTCCCACACTTATATTCTGTCTATTCTGCTTTGTCTTGAACAAATATTATTTGAACTATGTCTCTATCTTGATTTGGCAACAAAAACTAGAATGATATAGACCATAAAGTGACCATGGTACATAGATATATGTTTGTTTCATGCTGTTATCCTGTGCACTTTACTACTGAACTGATTTACCAAAATGAGTTTCATATACAACATGATAAACCTGTGATGTGTCTGCTTGTTTCTCTTTTAGAACGCGGACAAAATATTGGAGAACAGTACCCCATTATGCAATGGTAAAGGAAGTAATGCAGATAAGGTTCAAGATAGTGAGATGTCCCTGTTGGTCTCCAAGAAAGCTGATAAAAACTACCTTGAGGACAGCGAGAAAACCCAAAAGTCATGTCTTGATGTAGTGTTCGAGTTACTGGCCACTACTGCTGGCACAAGCTCTTCGAACTTGCTGCCTGAATCAGTTCGTCTTCTTGAATCTCAACTTCAAGTTGAAAGACATCGATCAGATGTGCTGCGACAGGAAGCTGAAGGACTGAGGAAGTCCCTGCAGAATTCAGATGCATACTTTCTGGTGCAACAACAAGCGTTGGACGATTTAAGCACCAAACAAGAGAAAGTTAATAAGCTTGCTAAGCATCTTGCCATCATTATGGCTACCCAGGATATTGTTTCTTGAGATCTTCTGAATTGGTTTCAGTTCTGGACTTGTTTTGCTGCTATCGGTGTCAAAACGGTGGATCTCGGGTAGGGGGTCCCGAACTGTGCGTCTAAGGCAGATGGTAACAGGAGGCGGGGGACACAATGTTTACCCAGGTTCGGGCCCTCTCGATGGAGGTAATACCCTACTTCCTGCTTGATTGATCTTGATGATATGAGTATTACAAGAGTTGATCTACCACGAGATCGTAGAGGCGAAACCCTAGAAGCTAGCCTATGGTATGATTGTTGTTGTCTGTGACGCCCTCGATTCAATCGTACACTAATCATGCATGCAAATGTGTACGATCAAGATCAAGGACTCACGAGAAGATATCACAACACAACTCTAGACACAAATTAAAAAAAATAATACAAGCTTTATATTACAAGCCAGGGGCCTCGAGGGCTCGAATACATAAGCTCGATTACACAAGAGTCAGCGGAAGCATCAATATCTGAGTACAGACATAAGTTAGACAAGTTTGCCTTAAGAAGGCTAGCACAAAAGCAACATCGATCGAAAAGGCAAGGCCTCCTGCCTGGGAGCCTCCTAACTACTCCTGGTCATCGGCGGCCTCCACGTAGTAGTAAGCATCGGCGATGGCATCTGGCTCCTGGGCTCCGTCATCTGGTTGCATCAACCGGAAAGAAGAAGAAAGGGGGAAAAGGGGGAGCAAAGCAACCGTGAGTACTCATCCAAAGTACTTGGAAGCAAGGATCTACACTACATATGCAACATTATCAAAGGAAGGCTATATATGTGGACTGGGCTGCAGAAATGCCAGAATAGAGAGAAGGCCTAGTCCTATCGAAGACTAGCATCTTCTGGAAACCACCATCTTGCAGCAACAGGGGGAGTAGAGTAGCATAAAGTAAAGTAGTAGTAGTGTTATCAACCTCGGCCGGAGATCCTTTCTCGACTCTGAAAGTGCAACTATCCCTAGGTGGTTATTCCAAGACTATTATTTTAGGAAAGCTCAATGAATGGCATGGCATGGATGATGAAAGTGGATCACTCAAAATACTAAGGACAAAGGATTGGCTCAAGCTCAAAAGCTCAAGACTCTTCATTTTACATTTTAGTGATCCAAGATCACATTGAGTCTATAGGAAAAGCCAATACTATCAAAGAGGGATGAGGTGTTGCTTAATGAGCCTCTTGCTTCATGTGCTTAGTGATATGCTCCAAAACCCTCAACTACTTTCCCACATCCACCAATGACCTAAACCTAAAGCCAAAATCGGTCACACCGATTCTTTCTATCCGGCGCCACCGATTTCAAAAGTCATAGCCACTGGCACAAACCCTAAGCAAATCGGTCTTACTGATAGGGATCTCGGTCTCACCGAGATGGGGTTGCAATCTCTCTGTTTCCCTTCGTAACGTTTCGGTCCAACCGAATTGAGCGATCGGTCCCACCGAGATTGCAATGTAAACTCTATGTTTCCTTTTTGTAACATTTCGGTCTCACCAAAAAGAGCAAATCGGTCCCACCGAGTTTACCCGACAAACTCTCGGGTTAGCTAATTACCAAAATTGGTCTCACCGAGTATCTGTAATCGGTCTTACCGAGATTACGTTATGCCCTAACCCTAACCATATCGGTCTCGCCGAGATGCATATCAGTCCCACCGAAAATCACTAACGGTCACTAGGTTTACTAAATCGGTCAAACCGAGTTTAACGATTCGGTCCCACCGAATTTGGTAGATTGTGTGTAACGGTTAGATTTTGTGTGGAGGCTATATATACCCCTCCACCTCCTCTTCATTCGTGGAGAGCCATCGACCGAACCTACACTTCCAACTTACCATTTCTGAGAGAGAACCACCTACTCATATGTTGAGGCCAAGATATTCCATTCCTACCATATGAATCTTGATCTCTAGCCTTCCCCAAGTTGCTTTCCACTCAAACCCTCTTTCCACCAGATCCAAATCCTATGAGAGAGATTTGAGTGTTTGGGAGACTATCATTTGAAGCACAAGATCAAGGAGTTGATCATCAACACACCGTTTGTTACTTCTTGGAGAGTGGTGTCTCCTAGATTGGCTAGGTGTCACTTGGGAGCCTCCGACAAGATTGTGGAGTTGAACCAAGGAGTTTGTAAGGGCAAGGAGATCGCCTACTTCGTGAAGATCTACCGCTAGTGAGGCAAGTCCTTCGTGGGCGATGGCCATGGTGGGATAGACAAGGTTGCTACTTCGTGGACCCTTCATGGGTGGAGCCCTCCGTGGACTCGCGCAACCGTTACCCTTCGTGGGTTGAAGTCTCCATCAACGTGGAGGTATGATAGCACCACCTATTGGAACCACGCCAAAAACATCCGTGTCTCCAATTGCGTTTGAATCCTCTAAACCCTTCCCCTTACTTTCTTGCAAGTTGCATGCTTTAATTTCCGCTGCCAATATACTCTTTGCATGCTTGCTTGAATTGTGTGATGATTGCTTGACTTGTCCTAAAATAGCTAAAATCTGCCAAACTATAAAATTGGGAAAAGGTTAAGTTTTTATTGGTCAAGTAGTCTAATCATCCCCCTCTAGACATACTTCAAGGTCCTACAAGTGGTATCAGAGCTTTGGTCTCCATTTGCTTTGATTTCCATAGCTTTTGGTGGTCATAGCCTTGGTTTCACAACCTAGGAGAGTATGGCGTCTAGCGAGGGAAATTATCACCGTAGAGGTCCTTACTTTGATGGTACTAATTTTGCTAGTTGGAAGCATAAGATAAAAATGCATATTCTTGGACATAACCCCGCCGTTTGGGCAATTATTTGTATTGGCTTGCAAGGTGAGTTATTTGATGGGAGAGAACCGAACCGTGAAGCTAATGCGGAAGAATTGAAGATGCTACAATACAACGCTCAAGCATGTGACATCATCTTCAACGGATTGTGCTCCGAAGAATTCAACAAAATCAGCCGTCTTGAGAATGCAAAGGAAATTTGGGATACTTTGATTGATATGCACGAAGGTACCGAATCCGTCAAGGAATCCAAGTTGGATGTGCTCCAAAGTCAGCTTGACAAGTTCAAAATGAAGGATGGTGAAGGTGTCGCTGAAATTTACTCTAGGCTTGCTCTTATCACAAATGAGATTGCCGGCTTAGGGAGTGAAGAGATGACCGACTAATTCATCATCAAGAAGATCCTAAGAGCATTGGATGGAAAGTATATGATACCGTGTGCACATTGATCCAAATGATGCCAAACTACAAAGATCTCAAGCCAACGGAAGTCATTGGAAGGATTGTTGCTCATGAGATGTCACTCAAGGACAAGGAGGAACTTCACAACAAGTCAAGTCGTGCTTACAAAGCCTCAAGTGAAGCCCCCACATCATCAAGTGAGAAACTAACCTTCAATGAAGAATTGAGCTTAATGGTGAAGAACTTCAACAAGTTCTACAAAAGTAGAAGCAGAGAAAGAAGCTCCAAGTCAAGGTCTTACAATGACAAGAGATCTTCTAGTCGAGAGCGCAATTGCTACAATTGTGGGAGACCTGGACACTTCTCCAATGAGTGTACGGCACCCTACAAAAGAAGATAAGATTCTCCAAAAAGAAGAAGCATAAGAGAAGAATCACCACCAAGAGAGAGGAGGAGTAGAGATGATCATTATGAACGAAGACCCTCACGGAGAAGCAAGGATTCAGAAAGAAAGGACAAGTCATCAAGGAGATACACAATCACTCCGAGAGAAGCTATCACTCCGACTCCGAACATACTCAAGATGAAGGTGTTGCCGGTCTAGCACTTGTGTCAACCAACTCCTACGACATATTTGATTCACCAAATGAAGGAATTGGAAGATGCTTCATGGCCAAAGGTCCAAAGGTAACACATCCTGAGTATGTTGATTTCAATAGTGATGAAGATGACTTGCTAGGTGATGATGATTTACTTGTTGACAACCCTAGTGATGAATACTATGATGAAACGTCAATTAATCATTCTAATCAAACGAATGACAATGATAAGGAGAAAATTGAGCTTCTAACTAAAGAACTAAACACTCTTAAGTTGGCTCATGAAACTATCTTCGAAGATCATAGAGAACTTTTAAGGGCTCATGAGAAGTTACGCTTTGAAAAGCTCAATCTTGAGCAAGAGCATGAGTTCTTAAAGGCAATCAATGATGATCTCCGCAAGAAAAGTTCTTCTTACATTGCCAAGTGTTTCCTCTTATCTACTTACATGCCTCAAGTCAAGTCAAGTAACAAGTACATGAAAGATACTTCCTCTAGTAGTAACAATAATAATGTCAAATCCAATGTTGTTGCTTCTGGTAGTTCTCTTGATTCCACTAATGATTCTCTTAGCCAAGTTACACTTGAGCAAGAAAATAGTTTCTTGAAGGGAATTATAGAGAAATGTGTTTACAAGAGCCTTGCAGGGAGTAAGCAATTCGAGGAAATTGTACGCAAGCAAGGAAGGCACCGGAAGAATCAAGGTGTTGGTTTTGAACGAAAGTTCAACGCCAATGGAGTTGAGTGGGAAGAAGATCAATACCCCAAGACAAAGTTTGTTCCTCAACAAGAGAAGTATGATCCTACTTCCTTCAAGGGGACACAAGATCAAGATGATCTTCCACCACATGACCACAAGTGTAACATCCCAAAATTCTAAATTTTGGAATGTTATAAACAAATAGATAGTTTTGATTGATTGTTTGATTGATTGACTGAAAGTGAGTGAATTTGAAACTTTTGAAAGTTAAATGAGAGGGAATAAAAGAACTTTCCCAAAGTTTCATTTTGCTTTTATGCTCTCCGTGAATTCAAATTCTTTTCACCACAAAACCCTGGAGAGAAGATGACATGACTTCTTCCATTTATTTAAATGACAAGGGGTGTTGAAAATATTTGAATTTCATTTGGAAAATATTTCCAATTCTGGAACTTTATGCAACTCAATGATTTTCACGAGCGAAGAAAAAATGACTTCTTCAAAACATATGAAATATGAGTTGGGAGTTTCAAAGAATTAAATTCAAAGTTCTTTTGAATTTATTTTCAATTTGGAGTTATTTGAATTTTATTTAAACTATTTTTCTCCAAAAATAAAATATATGGAAAATAGGGTAACATGATTCCCTACAACAGAAAATTGGATAGAAATAAATTTGAATTCATTTTGGTATTTTTAAAATGATTTTTGTTGGATTTTATTAGAGCACATGCACTCTTTGCTTTATTTGAATTTTTGTTTATTTTATTTGAAGCTATAATAAAGTTCATCTTGTAGGAAATATTTTTCTGAAAATTTTGATATATTATATGCCTATATAATATTTCTATTTATTTTGTTTTTTTTGTTTGACTTAAAAAAAAACTCTCCCTCTTCCATGACCGGGCCGTAAGCTTCTGCCAGTCATGGCCCAGCCCACGCCTGGCCGATCAAGCGCCCATCTCCAAGCTCGGGACGGAGTCCTGAGCGAGCACGTCCGCCGCCGCCGTGGCCGATCCGGCCTCTCCTCTGCCGCCTCTCCGTGCCCCCTCCTCCACACATCGCCGCCCCTCCCCGCCTATAAAGCCGCCGCCCGGCCCCCCCTCTCTCTCTTCTCTCTCTTCGCCGCCGCCGTTGCGCCGCATCTCGCCGCCGCCGGCGAGATCCAACCCGCCGCCCGCTCGTACCGTCGCAGAGCCACCGCCGATCTTGCCAACCTCCAACCTCGCCCGCGCCGCCCTCGACGTCTCCGCCGTCCTCTGCGACCGCCGGAGCCGCCGCCCCATCTCACCGGAGTTCGCCGCCTCGCCGGAGAAAGCCGCCGCCGCTGCTGGTTTCCCTTCTCCCGAACCGGTATAACCCAAGAAAACCGACCCCGGTTCGCTGTTTTTTTAGATCTTCTTTGGTTTTTTTAAAGACCGGTTTTATTTATTGGTTAGGTCAATTAGTGGACGTTTGCTAGTTTAGGATTTGTAGCGAACGGTTTTCGTCTTATAGGTTTCTGCAGCGAACGTTCGCTATTTAGTCTTTTTCTTTTATTTTATTTTTCTGCCAGGGACCTAGTTGTAGTTGTTTTATTTTACAGATTAGTCCCCAATTTTCAAACGACCATAACTTTTTACTCGTTAGTCCAAATTCAACGAAACCAACGCCCACTTCTTCGTTATGATATCCTCTATCCAGTAATCCCACTCTAACATGTTTTTGAAAGTTAAAAATTTGAATTAGATCAGATTTGAATTCAAACTTTGTTTGATCATAACTTGAGTATCGTAACTCCGATTTTGTTGATTCTTTTTGCAAATTAAAGCTCTTGACATAAAATTTCTGATAAGGCCAAATTCACATAATTTTGGTACTGTTAGAAATTGTTTTACGTTGCAAGAGTTATTTGCTTGGTTTTGATGTTTTCCGAATCGTTTTCTTCGTTCTTTCCGATCTTTTGAGTGATTGCTTATGTGTGGCTACTATTGCTTGATTACGATAGATTGACGGAGTGTGACGAGTAGAACTATCAAGAGTTTTGAGTGCGAATCATCTTCATCAACATTGCAGGCAAGTAACACTTTGATCATACCTTTTCTACTACCCAGTTTTATGCATTAGATCTATACTCAAACACTTGCATGATTAGGGTCTAATTAAATTGTGGGTTTTGGGAAGTAGATTGAGGTAGTACCTATTACCTGTTTTATTATCAAACCCTTGGGAGTTACTTCTACGTTTTCTTATTATGCCATGCTATGCTAGTAGACGTGGATTGGGTGAGTCAATCCATGACAGATGTGAGATTGTTATTTAATGGTTTATTTAAGGTGGCAACTTAAACACACATCTGGGTGGATTGAGGCACCTGGTTTCCATCAGGACTTGCCTGTATTTCTTCGGACCGCCACCCAGGCTCAAAGGGATCATGAGATTATTCAAACTAGAAACTTCCGTGTGCAGCCACAAGCCATTATGGGCTCTGGCATAGTTGATTAAGTTGTGCGAACTCTTACGGGTAGACTAGCAGATGTAGGGGTTGTTGGTTTGTACGTTCTACCCACATGTAAGGTGCTAGCGCTTCTGAAAGACTATGTCTCGGTCATCCATTTCTCAAACACCATGTAGTGCGAGAAATCAAACGGAGGAGATCGAGTCTTGTGGGGAAAAGTCATAAACCTCTGCAGAGTGTATAAACTAATCATGGTTAGCCGTGTCCCCGGTTATGGACGTCTTGAGTATCTAGTACTTGGATATCATGTGAATCTCATCATGTTACTTCTAATTAATATTGTTGGGTTTTTAATGAGTACTTTTAATTGGGATTGAGGATGCTGTCAACCATTCTCAATGTTTAACAACCACCATGATAGTTAAATAAATTTATTCCTTTGCAGTAGGGAAAAATTGGCTTTTCGCAAAAACTGTAACCATAGAGCTTTCCACCAGCCATATATGCATGTAGTATAGCTTATTCTTTCATTACTCTCTATGTGTTACCTTGCCAGCATATTCCATGTGCTGACCCGTTTTTGCGCTGCAACTTTGTATGTTGCAGACTTTTCAGACGACAAGTAAGTGATACGTTAGGGTTACGATTTCTACACTCAACTTTGTCGTTGGTGTTGATGGGAATCCACAACCTTGTTCTTCCGCTATATTTGGATTGAGGTAATAGTATTTACGTTATTTATACATGTGATTTACCTCTGTTATAAATCCTCGAGTACTGTGTGTGTCAGCATACCGATCCAGGGATGACACGTAAGCACAGAGACTTGATCCATTCGGGTCGGGTCGATACAAGATGTTATCAGAGCACATGTTGACTGTAGGACGTGACCCTAGAAATTGACAAGCCCATAGGAAAGATTTTTCTCTACAACTTCATTTTCAAAAAGATCTTTTACCTCTCTTCTCTTCTGAGTTTATTCAAATATTCCCTTTTAGTGAGACCATACCCTTTTTCCTTTTAACCACTTGAAGATTCGACCGATGAGACCACTCCAAGGAGACAAGATATCGGACAACTAAGACCATTTGGAATGAAGAGGATTTTACCGTGTAAATGGAAACTACAACTGTTGAAGACTCCGAAGACTAGGAGATTTTGAAGGCTCTGAAGTATTCCTAGATTTTTATGACCTAGGAAGGTTACGCTTATGGAATTTGACAGACTATGGAAGTTATCAATACCCGAGATCAAGGTGTATTGGAGTAAGACCGGAACATGGAGCATTAGAACTCAATGTTTTGTCAGGAAAACCCTAAGGCAGAAGATATCAACTATGGAACGATAGCTCATGGAAATGACAAGAGCAGAAACACGCTATCCATGATGTTATCGCCCGCTTATGCTATTGTCACCGTGGTGAGTTAAGCATGCATATGCATGGAAGGATTGGATGGTAGAAGGCTGATGGAGCACCTATCGGCAAAGGATGAAGTTTTAACCATAGCTGGTGCATCACCAGGATCTGGAGTGTTACATCAAGAAGTTCAGATGGACCTACAAGAAGCAGTATTTGATAAGGAAGCAGTTCGTGAAGAACTCAGGACCCAGAAGCTGAAAGTAGACAAGCTGAAGGAGCAAAACATCGAGATACCGGAGATTCGTCAGGAACTGAAGGACAGTAGGACCATGGTTCATGTCAAGGATGTTGAAACCCAGATGTTTGGAATGCAACGGGCGACCTTGCGACAACAGAGATGATCTGGCAAAAGAACTTGAGAAGGACAAGCATGATCAGAAGAAGCCATCAGAGACATGACTAAGATTTGAAGAGTTTGATGACTTTGAGATGTATTGACCATTAGAAGACCAAACCCTTGTTATATACCTACGTTAGATGCGATGATTGTGAGCTGTCATTTGTTTGATGTTTTTCCGACAGCCACAATAAAACCTGTCTTTTCAAAACTTTTGTTTGTATTGTGTGCATCCCTCTCTATCTCTCTTATCCCACCCCAAAACCCATGGACCCAATAGAGGACGAATGGAGATGAGCTTGTATTCTCTGGACTGATGAGTCAATTGGAGACGGACCGATGGATTCAGAACATGGAGGATCATATGGAGAATAACACTATAGCTGGAAAGTATATGACCCAGCATGCTCTTCTGTTCTTTGAAAGAGGTGCTGCTACCTGGTGGAGGATGTACCAAACCATCAACGGATGGCAAGGAGTGACCACTTGGAAAGGATTTAAGTTGAATCTGCTAAAGTCTCAACTTGTGTCCCAAAAATTGAGGCCTTATGGAAAGGATGTGAAGAAACCTTGTGCATACAAGCTTTGAGGAGAAATAGGACACAACCATAAAGAAAACAAGGACAAATACCCTCATAATCGGAGGATTATCAAAGGAGTTAGCCGAGGATCTCAGGGAACTTCGGTTGGAGATTGTTCCCAAAGGTTTTGTTGCAGCAATGGAAGTTCAGTCTACATTGTTGGGAAAGATCCGTGAAGCTCAGAAGGATGACAAAGAGATTGTTGAGGTAAAATAGAGGATGAGCAAAGGAAAGGCTGAAGGTTTTCGTAAGGATGAGCACGACACCTTATGGTTCGAGGACCGTGTAAATGTGCCCAATAATGCAAAGATAAGAAAGTTAATACTTCAGGAGGCTCATGACTCACCATAATCGATTCGCCCTGGAAACACCAAGATGTATTTGAATTTGAAGCAGCGTTTCTGGTGAACTGGTATGAAGAAGGATATTGCGGAGTATGTAGTCGTAGGTGATGTATGTCAGAGATTGAAAGCAAAACATCAGAAGCCAGCCAGATTACTACAGCCTATGCCGATACCCAAATGGAAGCGGGATGAGCTTGGCATGGATTTCATTACCGGATTTCCCAGAACCCGAACGGGATATGATTCCATCTGGGTAGTAGTTGATTCGCTTGACCAAAGTAGCTCACTTTATCCCAGTGAAAACCACCTATACAAGTGCGAAGTTGGCCAAGATATATATGACCAGGACCGTATGTCTGCATGGAGTTCCGAGGACCATCGTAGAGGAACACAGTTTACCTCAAAGTTTTGGAATCAGCTGCACCAGACTTTGGGTACTAGGCTAGAGTTCAGTATAGCCTTTCATCCACAAACAGATGGATAAATCGAGAGAGTCAATCAGATTCTGGAGGACATGTTGAGAGCGTGTGCGCTAGATTATGGATCTAGTAGTGATGATAATCTACCTTACGCTGAGTCCTCATACAACAACAGTTACCAAGCTAGTTTGAAGATGGCCCCTTGTGAAGCGTTGTATGGGAGGAGGAGCCAGACACCGTTGATGTGGGATGAAGTTGGAGACCGTCAGTTATTTGGACCAAATGTGATCAAGGGTCAGAAGAGAATGTTAAGTTGATTCGAGATAGACTGAAGGAAGCTCAGTCCAGGCAGAAGAGTTATGCAGACTCAAAAACGCAAGGAGGTAGTCTATGAAATTGGAGGCAGAGCATGCCTTCGTGTGTCCCCTCTGAGAGGAGTTAAACGATTTGGAGTTAAGGGAAAGTTAGCCCCGAGATTTGTAGGACCATACCGAGTTTTGGAGCATATGAGAGAAGTGGCATACAAGTTGGAGTCACCCGAAGGACTGTCAGGAGTTCATGAAGCGTTTCACGTTTCCCAGTTGAAGAAGTACCATGCAGAGATGGCCAATATTCCCCTGTAAGGACGCTTGACCCTGGAAAGGATAATGATGTTCCACGAAGTGGAGTATGGATTTCATAAGTATAAGTTTTTATCTCGGTATGTGGGATATCCCACGAGGATGAAGAGATGAATTACTATTGGATATAAAGGAGGTATGATTGTGGAAATATGGATCAATGGAAATTCCATGATAAGTCTGAGTAATCATGTCCGAGTTTTGTACCAATAGAAGGAAGGGAGACAGTACAATTGGATGGATTTAAGTATGCCAGGAAGTTGGATGTTGGGATAATGATCAGTTGCCCAGATAATGTGTTCAAGGATTACAAGTGATGAGATGGGCCATAACCCACAAGCCCCAGGACCTGCCAAGAAGCAAACACACTCTTGCTGAAGGAAAAACCATGGAAGAAGTTACGATTTTTATCAACAGACAATTCTATAGGAGTTTACGCAAAACCTGAGAGTTGTTAAGGAACGATAGATGTTTGTTTGGCTTGCAGAATAAATGGATTTAACCGAACTTGGTTCATCGACGAGAGAAATTATGCAATGCTTGTGAGGATGACCGAGTGTTAGAATACGAGATTCGCTAAACCATGTACACGGTAATGATTTGGGTGCGGGATGGATTGATCACCATACTAACTTACTCTTATTATTCTCCTTGCTATACGGGATGGTAAATCTGAGTGACTTACCCATAGTAGAGAGACGACGATCAAAACCTTGTTTGAACCTTAGAATAGTATAAGTATTTTTTTCCTTTGTACAAGGCAGTTGTTGCCAACCATAGGAAATACGGTGAGGTTCAAACCAGACCCGTTTTCCGCAGGAGAAACCATAAATTGTTGACCACCATGAGATAATGATAGTTGTTTAGAATTGGCGCCAGACCCGTCAGCTAAGAGGACCCAGTTTCGGGATAACCTTACCAAGAGGAAAGGACAAAAGTATTGAGGAAAAGGTTATGCCACTACCGGAAGAGCCCGGAGAAGGAATTATCCTTACGATGCGAGAAGACCGACATCAACGATAAGGATGGAGTATATGAGTTTTGATGGAACCTTAACAATGCTTCTAAGGGTGGTAGCACCCAGACCCCTTGCGATGATCGATGGATTTTGAGAAGACCCCCAAACCTAACCTATTTCTTTCTAGCCTCTCCGAATCTCGAGGACGAGATTCATTTTAAGGGTGGTAGTTTGTAACATCCCAAAATTCTAAATTTTGGAATGTTATAAACAAATAGATAGTATTGATTGATTGTTTGATTTATTGACTGAAAGTGAGTGAATTTGAAACTTTTGAAAGTTAAATGAGAGGGAATAAAAGGACTTTCCTAAACTTTCATTTTGCTTTTATGCTCTCCGTGAATTCAAATTCTTTTCACCACAAAACCCTGGAGAGAAGATGACATGACTTCTTCCATTTATTTAAATGACAAGGGGTGTTGAAAATATTTGAATTTCATTTGGAAAATATTTCCAATTCTAGAACTTTATGCAACTCAATGATTTTCACGAGCGAAGAAAAAATGACTTCTTCAAAACATATTAAATATGAGTTGGGAGTTTCAAAGAATTAAATTCAAAGTTCTTTTGAATTTATTTTCAATTTGGAGTTATTTGAATTTTATTCAAATTATTTTTCTCCAAAAATAAAATATATGGAAAATAGGGTAACATGATTCCCTACAACAGAAAATTGGATAGAAATAAATTTGAATTCATTTTGGTATTTTTAAAATGATTTTTGTTGGATTTTATTAGAGCAGAAGCACTCTTTGGGTTATTTGAATTTTTTGTGTATTTTATTTGAAGCTAGAATAAAGTTCATCTTGTAAGAAATCTTTTTCTGAAAATTTTGATATATTATATGCCTATATAATATTTCTATTTATTTTGTTTTTTGTTTGACTTTAAAAAAAAACTCTCCCTCTTCCGCCGACTGGGCCGGCCCAGCTTCTGCCAGGCCGCGGCCCAGCCCACGCCGCTCGACCGCGCCCATCTCCAAGCTCGGGACGGAGTCCCGAGCGAGCACGTCCGCCGCCGCCGTGGCCGATCCGGCCTCTCCCCCGCCGCCTCTCTGTGCCCCCTCCTCCACGCATCGCCGCCCCTCCCCGCCTATAAAGCCGCCGCCCGCCCCCCCTCTCTCTTCTCTCTCTTCGTCGCCGCCCTTGCGCCGCATCTCGCCACCGCTGGCGAGATCAGCCGCCGCCGCCCCGCTCCGTACCGTCGCCGGGAGCCACCGCCGACGCTGCCAACCTCCTCCCCTCGCCGCGCCGCCCCTCCCCGACGTCTCCGCCGTCCTCTGCGACCGCCGGAGCCGCCGCCCCATCTCGCCGGAGTTCGCCGCCTCGCCGGAGAAAGCCGCCGCCGCTGCCGGTTTCCCTTCTCCCGAACCGGTATAACCCAAGAAAACGGACCCCGGTTCGCTGTTTTTTTAGATCTTCTTTGGTTTTTTTTAAAGACCGGTTTTAATTATTGGTTAGGTTAATTAGTGGACGTTTGCTAGTTTATGATTTGTAGCGAACGGTTTTCATCTTATAGGTTTCTGCAGCGAACGTTCGCTATTTAGTCTTTTTTCTTTTATTTTATTTTTTTGCCAGGGACCTAGTTGTAGTTGTTTTATTTTACAGATTAGTCCCAATTTTCAAACGACCATAAATTTTTACTCGTTAGTCCAAATTCAACGAAACCAACGCCCACTTGTTCGTTATGATCTCCTCTATCCAGTAATCCAACTCAAACATGTTTTTGAATGTAACATCCCAAAATTCTAAATTTTGAAATGTTATATTAAATAAATAATTCTTCTTGTTTGTTTGATTGTTGTGTAACTGACTGTGAGAAATTGAGTGAAATTTGGAACTTTTTGAAAGTTCTTGAGAGGGAATGAAATGATATTCCCAAACTTTCACCTTGCATTTATGATCTCCATGAATTCAAATTCAATTCAAACAAAAACCCTAGAGAGAAGATGATATGACTTCTTCCATTTAAATAAATGAAAAGGGTTTTGAAAAGATTTGAATTCCATCTGAAAATATTTCAAATTCAGAAGCTTTATGCAACTCAATGATTTTCATGAGAGAAGATAAAATGACTTCTTCAAATTATATGAAATAGAGTTGGAAGTGGTTTGAAATTCAAAATTCAAAACCATTTAGGAGTTATTAGGGTTTTATTCAAATTATTTTTCTCCAAAATAAATTATTTGGAAATTGGGGTAAAATGATTCCCTATAATATAAAATTGGAGGAAAATAAATTTGAAATCATTCTGGTGTTTTTAAAATGATTTTGTTGGGTTTTATTGCAACAAAGAACACTATTTGAGTTTTGTAAATTTTTGAGGATTTTATTTGAACTTGAAAAATAGTTCATGTTGTAGGAAATCTTTTTTCTGAAAATTTTGATATATTATATGTCTATATAATATTATTATTTATTTATTTGTGTTTGTTTTGTTGTCTATGTTTTATAAAAAAAACCCCAGGCGCCAGCCAGGCCAACCGGCCCAGCCAGTGAGGCAGCCCACAGTGACCCACACCTTGAGCCGCCCACGCCCGAGCCGCCAGCCCGAACCCCTCCCCCTCGGTCGCCCGACCGAAAACCCCCTCTCTCTCCGGCCTTGAGTCCCACCCCATCTTTCCTCGCCCACGCCACGCCCACGCCACGCCACTGGCGCCGCCGGAATCCCGGAGAACGCGGATCTCCTCCCGATTCGCCCCTCCTCCAAGTCGGCCCCGCCCTATAAATACCCCCTCGCCCGTTCCGCCTCCCGACCCCCGAGACCCTCTCCGCTCGCCGCAATCGCTCGCCGGAGCCGAGTGCGCCCGCCGCGCCATTGCCGCCCCGCCGAGCTCCACAGATCCCCCCGAGCTCCACCGACTCCACCTCCGGACTCCCCTCGCTCGTCCGCACCCGCCTGACGCCTCCGCCGTCGCCCCGGACCACCGGAGCCACCGCGCCGTCGCCGCCCGAGCCGCCGTCGCCGTCGACCACCGCGGTAAGCCGCCGGAAACCCCCTCCGTCGTCCGATCTGAAATCTAGGGTTTAGATTAGATCACGCGAAGGGGTATGTTTTCTTTTTTTTAAAGCCGGTTTAGTTACGGTTTATTTTGGTTTAGTTAGTGGTTTAGTTAGACCGGCCCAATCGGTTTATTTTCAGTTAGCCGCGGGCACACTTTAGTTATTTGACGCCTGAGCGTTAGATAGGCCCGTTAAGCGCCAGCTTTTCGTTTAGTTATTTTTTCGTTTCTGTTTTAACAGAATAGTTTCAGTTTTGTAAAATCCATATCTTTTAGGTTACTTAATATTTTTAGTTGATTCTTTTTTTGTTAGTTTACAAATTTGTTGTAGTTTCTGTAGAAAATATGTTTGGCCATGTTTAAATTATTAGAAATTGTTTTATTCTAGTTTTAGACAGATTAGTATTTCTGCTATAAAAATGAGTTAGGATTATTTTATTTTAGTGATTCTTTTTGCATTGTGTCACAAATTTGCTTAAGTTTCTCTTGGTGTACTTAGGTTTCAAATTTGAATAGTTTAGATTTGAATTTGATGAAATTTGTTCAAATCACTAATTTGGTCATATTTTGAGTTTTACAAAGTATTTTTAATTGATTCCTTTTGCTACTGTTTTATTATGGTTTTGTTTATCCTGTAGCATATAGTGGTTTATTTTTAGTTTATTTTAAATTAAGTTTTTACCAAAACAGTACTGTTTTAGTTATAGTTTTGTTTTAGTCTTTTCCTTATTGTTTTTATTAGTTTTAAATTATTTAGTTTTGTCACTTTTGACAAATTTACTTTTGTTTCTGTTAGTAAACCAAAGAAAATTTTGTTTTTTATTTTAAAAATTTATTCTATTTAGTTTTGTATGAAAACTTGTTTAGGTCATAGTTAGTGTTTCGTAAAAGCTTTTTACTTGTTTCTTTTTGCTATTAAAAGTTTATGAAAAATACTTTCTGTTAAAATTAGCTGTTTTATATTTTCTTTTCAGATTATTTATTATGTTGGTATTTTATTTTTGTTAAATTTTACTTAGGATAAAACTATTTTTGTGTTATGTCTTAGAGTTTTGTTTAGTAGTTTTGTTTTGTAGTTTTCCTTTGTTTTTATTTGGTGTCCCTTGATTTGCATTTTTATTTGTTGGTTTTATTATGAGTGTTAGAATTGTTTGCTAGGATGTTTGCTTATATGAATGCTATGTTTGACTATATAGATTTTCAACGGAGTGACGAATAGTTCTACCAAGTCATTATTCGAGAGTGTTGTTATCTTCATCAACTTACTAGGCAAGTTCACTTTGACCATGTTTTTCATACCTATGTGTTTTATTGCATCTAGTGTCATCTTCGCAACAATCCCTCCAGTAGTGACATTGAATCCTTGTAGTTGAGTAGTATGCATGAGGTAGGAACCCATCACCCTGTTACCAAGCCCGGGACGTTATTTATTTTAATGCTACGCTATAGTAGACGGGGTTGGTATGAGTGCTCGGGAGTGGTGTGAGAATGGAGGATCTACGTCAATGACGACAACTCCATGATGGAATCTGCAAGGACTGCATTTTCAAGGCCTCTAGACTTCAAGACTCGAGACAAGAATTCAATACACACTACTGGGTGAAGGATGGTTGACGGGCACCCTGGAGAATCCAGTGGTTGGCTGGGATGCATGGAGAAGCGCCATGACATCTTGGGGAAAGCTTCACCCAGACTCAAAGAGACGGAAGAATACTTCATGCCCGGAAGCTTACCTGTGCAACCGCAAGTCACTATGGGCTCTGGCTTGGTTGACCTTAGTGGTGAATCTGGCTGGGACGGTGCTAGCAGATGTAGAACTACGGTAGGATTGGATGAGCACCAGACAGTGGTCAGAGGAACTCTTCGGAAGACCATGTTTGGTCATCTTGTTCTCAAACACCCTGAAGTGCGAGAACGTAAAAAGAGGGATCGAATCTTGCGGGTAAAGTGTACAAACCTCTGCAGAGGGTTATAACCTAATCGATTAGCCGTGTCCCCGATTACGGTCAATTTGAGTATCTGGACTTGGATCTATCTCGGAACTCTCAACACCGGACTGATAACTTAATTGTGGGCAACTTATGATGATATGGGCTATGAGACATCGGTTGGCGGAACCATGTCATGATAGAAAACTCCATAGTACAGACTTCATTTATTCCTTTGATGTAGGGAAAATAAATCAGCTTTTACGCAAACAAAACTCAAACACAGAGCCACAAAGCCATATTGCATATAGTATAGTTTTATCATCTGTTTTCTCATGTTGTGATCTTGCCGGTACATTCAATGTACTGACCTACACGGCTGCAACGTATCATGTTGCAGATACTTTCTTCCGACGAGTAAGAGTACGGTACGGTCTACACTCAACCTGCCGATGGCGTTGATGGGACTCCACACCCGACTTTTTTGTTTCATTGTGACTTATGAGGTATATATCAGTTTTACGTTAATTATACATGTGATTGCACTTTGATATATACATTGATGTACTGTGTGTGCCAAAGATCTTGATCCGAGGATGGCATGATAGATACACAGAGGCTTGACCGTCTCAGGTCGGGTCGCTATAGATATGGTATCAGAGCACATGTTGACTGTAGGACGTGACCCTAGAAACCGGAATGCCCCTAGGACCGAAAATCTCTAAAACTTTATTTTCAAAAAGACTCTTACTTCTCATCTCTTCTGATTTTATCAAATAGACACTCTCACCTCAAATAGTTAGAATATACCCCTTTTCCTTTTGATCACATGAAGAATCAATCAAGCCGCTCCAAGAAGGACAAGATATCGGATAACTGATGGCCTCCTCAGAGTAAAGAGGATTTGACCATGCATTAGAAGAGTTGAAGCTGCAACAATTGAAGACTCCGAAGACTAGAATAATTTGAAGAATCTGAAGAATTATTTGACCTTTAGAAGACCAAACCCCTGTTACACACTTACGTTAGATGCGGCGATTTGTGAGCTGTCATTGTTTGATGTTTTCCGACAAACACAAAGTAAAACTTGTTTCTTAAAAAAACTATTGTTTGTATTGTGTGTATATCCCTCCCCACCTCTCTCATATCTCATCCCAAAACTTTTGGACCCCATAGATGATGAATGAAGTTGCACTGATATTCTCTGGACCGAAGACTCAGCCGGAGGTAGCACAGTGGATACGGAACATGGAAGATCACATGAAGGAGCACTATATTGAAGGGGAGTATATGGTTCCATACACCCTACGACAGATCACACAAGGTGCTGCAAAATGGCGAGAGATACATCAAGCTATACAAGGATGGAATGGAGTTAATGCTTGGGAAGAATTCAAGAAGACTCTAACGAGATCTCGTCTTATCCGGAAGCACCATGATACACCAAGAAATAAACCTTGTGCCTGCAAGATTTGCGGAGAAATAGGAAACACCCAGCTGAGGAATGCCCAACTAGTCAGGTGACTTGTTTCTTGTGTGAAGGAACCACCCACTACCCGACTCAGTGTCACATTTACCCCATGGTGCAACAAACTATTCAGGAGCAAGAAGAAGGAATGAAAGAAGCCCTCCGAGAAGTTATGAAAGAACCTGTGATGAAGGAATGTGTTGAAGACCCTGATGGAGAAGGCCTCAACAGATTTTACTCCAATGCCTGCTATTCATGTGGAGAAGCAGGACATTTTTCACAGTATTGCACCAAGGAAAGAAAAGAGTATCTGGGATACTTCCCGACGGAAGCAATAGAGTTTGATCCACAGGGAATAAAAGGTTTGATCGAGCGAAGAAACCCGGAAGAGAAAACAAAGACACCCTCGAACAACCCAATTTCTGCAAAGAGGGACAAGAGTCCTATTACCTGTTTTGAATGTAAGGACGTCGGGCATTATGCCAATCATTGTCTCGAAAGGAAGCAAGGAACTCAAGGAGCAGGCACCATCTCCAAGAAGCCCAAAGACTTATCGAAAGTTATTTGTTTTCATTGCAAGGAAGCAGGACATTATGCTACTAAATGTCCCGACCAGATGAAAGCTGGAGTTGAGTAGTTGTAATTTTGATATTGGAAACAAGAGTAGTAGAAAGAAATTTCATTTTCATGAGTTTGATGAGTTGAGTTATGTAATGGGTGCTCAGAGTTTGTAATGGATTCATGAAATCAATAAAGTTAAAGTGTCCTAATTCCATATGTTGAATTGTATGAGTTGTTACGCTATGAACACAGATGTTGACCATTTTCGAGGATATGATAAATATGGTCTATGGATGGATTTGTGAATTTCATTTTAAGGGTGGTAGTACCCTATGAGAACACCATATCTATGGAAATGAAAAAATGTATCCCGCCGAGGAGTTTTGTTTTCGGTATGATGGTATGAAGAAACGGAGTACTACTGGATTTAAAGGAGGTGTAATATGGAACAAGAGAGTTACTCCAAGGATGAGTTAAAGCTGCATTAGTGTTGAAGTGGGCCCATAACCCACAGGCCCAGGATTTTAAAAAGGAACAGATGTAACCTTGATGAAGGAAGAAATTTGGAAGAATCGGTGATTCAATCAGCATACGTTTCGTAGGAGGTTACGCATAAACCTGAGAGTGGTGAAGTAACGATAGATGTTTTGTTCAGCTTGCAGAAACCATGGATTTATTCGAACTCAGTTCGTCGACAAGAGAGATTTTGTAATGCTTGTGAGAATTCCCGAGTGTTAGAAATGCGAGATTCGCTAAACCTTATACAGAGTAATGATTTGGGTGTGGAATGGATTGATCACCATACCGACTTACTCGTATCATTCGCTCTTGCTATTTGGAATGGTAAATCTGAGAGACTTACCTATAGTAAAGTGACGGCCTTTCGTTGAAGCCTTGCTTAAGCCTTAGAATGGTATGATGATAAACCCATGTACATGGCGATTGTTGCCAATCGTAGGATATACGGTGAGATTCAACCTGCACCCTTTTCTGCAGGAGAAACCATTAATTGTTGACCACCATGAGATTTTGCTAATTAATTAGAATTGGCGACAGACCTGTCAGATATGAAGACCCGGTCTCGGAAGAACCTCACCAGGATGAAAGGACACGTGTTTGAGGAAAAGTTTGTGACCCTATCGGAAGAGCCTCAGTGAAGGAGTTATTCCAGAGAATATGAGAAGACCGACACCATCAACCCAAAGGATGGAGTACATGAATTTTGTTGGAACCGTAACCTTGTTTTTAAGTGTGGTAGCACCCCTGACCTTTCCGACCAAAACATTTGCTAGAAGACCCCCAACCTCTAACCCTTTCTTGCTAGCCTCTTCGAATCTCGAGGACGAGATTCATTTTAAGTGTGGTAGATTTGTAACATCCCAAAATTCTAAATTTTGGAATGTTATATTAAATAAATAATTCTTCTTGTTTGTTTGATTGTTGTGTAACTGATTGTGAGAAATTGAGTGAAATTTGGAACTTTTTGAAAGTTTACTGAGAGGGAATGAAATGACATTCCCAAACTTTCACCTTGCATTTATGATCTCCATGAATTCAAATTCAATTCAAACACAAAACCCTAGAGAGAAGATGATATGACTTCTTCCATTTAAATAAATGAAAAGGGTTTTGAAAAGATTTGAATTCCATCTGAAAATATTTCAAATTCAGAAGCTTTATGCAACTCAATGATTTTCATGAGAGAAGATAAAATGACTTCTGCAAATTATATGAAATAGAGTTGGAAGTGGTTTGAAATTCAAAATTCAAAACCATTTAGGAGTTATTAGGGTTTTATTCAAATTATTTTTCTCCAAAAATAAATTATTTGGAAATTGGCCCTATAATATAAAATTGGAGGAAAATAAATTTGAAATCATTCTGGTGTTTTTAAAATGATTTTTGTTGGGTTTTATTGCAACAGCAACACTATTTGAGTTTTGTAAATTTTTGAGGATTTTATTTGAACTTGAAAAATAGTTCATGTTGTAGGAAACCATTTTTCTGAAAATTTTGATATATTATGTGTCTATATAATATTATTATTTATTTATTTGTGTTTGTTTTGTTGTCTATGTTTTATAAAAAAAAAGAAACCCCAGGTGCCACCAGCTAACTGCCCAGCCTAACGCCGAGGCAAGCCCACCAGCGCAAGCCCACGCCAGCCCACGCTCGAGCCGCCCACGCCTCGAGCCGCCGCCGCCCAACCCTGCCTCTACGCCTCGACCTAAAACCCCCTCTCTCTCCGACGCCGGTCCCACCCCTCTCTTTCCCCTCGCCCACGCCACGCCCACACCACGAAACCGCCGCCGCCGCCGGAATCCCGGAGAACGCGGGATCTCCCTCCCCGATTCGCCCCCTCCTCCAAGTCGGCCCCCGCCCTATAAATACCCCCCCTCGCCCCGTTCCGCCCCTCCCCGACCCCCGAGACCCTCTCCGCTCGCCGCAATCGCTCGCCGGAGCCGAGTGCGCCCGCCGCGCCATTGCCGCCCCGCCGAGCTCCACAGATCCCCCCGAGCTCCACCGACTCCACCTCCAGACTGCCCTCGCTCGTCACTTTCCCCGACGCCTCCGCCGTAGCCCCGGACCACCGGAGCCACCGCGCCGACGCCGCCCGAGCCGCCCGAGCTGCCCGAGCCGCCGTCGCCGTCGACCACCGCGGTAAGCCGCCGGAAACCCCCTCCGTCGTCCGATCTGAAATCTAGGGTTTAGATTAGATCACGCGAAGGGGTATGTTTTATTTTTTAAAAGCCGGTTTAGTTACGGTTTATTTTGGTTTAGTTAGTGGTTTAGTTAGACCGGCCCGATCGGTTTATTTTCAGTTAGCCGCGGGCACACTTTAGTTATTTGACGCCTGAGCGTTAGATAGGCCCGTTAGCGCCAGTTTTTCGTTTAGTTATTTTTTTTGTTTCTGTTTTTAACAGAATAGTTTCAGTTTTGTAAAATCCATATCTTTTAGGTTACTTAATATTTTTAGTTGATTCTTTTTTTGTTAGTTTACAAATTTGTTGTAGTTTCTGTATAAAATATGTTTGGCCATGTTTAAATTATTAGAAATTGTTTTATTTTAGTTTTAGACAGATTAGTATTTCTGCTATAAAATGAGTTAGGATTATTTTATTTTAGTGATTCTTTTTGCATTGTGTCACAAATTTGCTTAAGTTTCTCTTGGTGTACTTAGGTTTCAAATTTGAATAGTTTAGATTTGAATTTGATGAAATTTGTTCAAATCACTAATTTGGTCATATTTTGAGTTTTACAAAGTATTTTTGATTGATTCCTTTTGCTACTGTTTTATTATGGTTTTGTTTATCCAGTAGCATATAGTGGTTTATTTTTAGTTTATTTTAAATTAAGTTTTTAGCAAAACAGTACTGTTTTAGTTATAGTTTTGTTTTAGTCTTTTCCTTATTGTTTTTATTAGTTTTAAATTATTTATTTTTGTCACTTTTGACAAATTTAGTTTTGTTTCTGTTAGTAAACCAAAGAAAATTTTGTTTTTTATTTTAAAAATTTATTTTATTTAGTTTGAATGAAAACTTGTTTAGGTCATAGTTAGTGTTTCGTAAAAGCTTTTTACTTGTTTCTTTTTGCTATTAAAAGTTTATGAAAAATACTTTCTGTTAAAATTAGCTGTTTTATATTTTCTTTTCAGATTATTTATTATGTTGGTATTTTCTTTGTTGTTAAATTTTACTTAGGATAAAACTATTTTTGTGTTATGTCTTAGAGTTTTCTTTAGTAGTTTTGTTGTGTAGTTTTCCTTTGTTTTTATTTGGTGTCCCTTGATTTGCATTTTTATTTGTTGGTTTTATTATGAGTGTTAGAATTGTTTGCTAGGATGTTTGCTTATATGAATGCTATGTTTGACTATATAGATTTTCAACGGAGTGACGAATAGTTCTACCAAGTCATTATTCGAGAGTGTTGTTATCTTCATCAACTTACCAGGCAAGTTCACTTTGACCATGTTTTTCATACCTATGTGTTTTATTGCATCTAGTGTCATCTTCGCAACAATCCCTCCAGAGTGACATTGAATCCTTGTAGTTGAGTAGTATGCATGAGGTAGGAACCCATCACCCTGTTACCAAGCCCGGGACGTTATTTATTTTAATGCTATGCTATAGTAGACGGGGTTGGTATGAGTGCTCGGGAGTGGTGTGAGAATGGAGGATCTACGTCAATGACGACAACTCCATGATGGAATCTGCAAGGACTACATTTTCAAGGCCTCAAGACTTCAAGACTCGAGACAAGAATTCAATACACACTACTGGGTGAAGGATGGTTGACGGGCACCCTGGAGAATACAGTGGTTGGCCGGGATGCATGGAGAAGCGCCATGACATCTTGCGGAAAGCTTCACCCAGACTCAAAGAGACGGAAGAATACTTCATGCCCGGAAGCTTACCTGTGCAACCGCAAGTCACTATGGGCTCTGGCTTGGTTGACCTTAGTGGTGAATCTGGCTGGGACGGTGCTAGCAGATGTAGAACTACGGTAGGATTGGATGAGCACCGGACAGTGGTCAGAGGAACTCTTCGAAGACCATGTTTCGGTCATCTTGTTCTCAAACACCCTGAAGTGCGAGAACGTAAAAGAGGATCGAATCTTGCGGGTAAAGTGTACAAACCTCTGCAGAGGGTTATAACCTAATCGATTAGCCGTGTCCCCGGTTACGGACAATTTGAGCATCTGGACTTGGATCTATCTCGGAACTCTCAACACCGGACTGATAACTTAATTGTGGGAAAATTATGATGATATGGGCTATGAGACATCGGTTGGCGGAACCATGTCATGATAGAAAACTCCATAGTACAGACTTCATTTATTCCTTTGATGTAGGGAAAATAAATCAGCTTTTACGCAAACAAAACTTCGGACAGAGCCACAAAGCCATATTGCATATAGTATAGTTTTATCATCTGTTTTCTCATGTTGTGATCTTGCCGGTACATTCAATGTACTGACCTACACGGCTGCAATGTATCATGTTGCAGATACTTTCTTCCGACGAGTAAGAGTACGGTACAGGGTTACGGTCTACACTCAACCTGCCGATGGCGTTGATGGGACTCCACACCCGACTTTTTTTGTTTCCGCTGTGACTTATGAGGTATATATCAGTTTTACGTTAATTATACATGTGATTGCACTTTGATATATACATTGATGTACTGTGTGTGCCAGCATACTGATCCAGGGATGGCACAGATACACAGAGGCTTGACCGTCTGAGGTCGGGTCACTACATTGAAAGTTTAAAAATTTGAATTAGATCAGATTTGAATTCAAACTTCGTTTGATCATAACTTGAGTTTCGTAACTCCGATTTTGTTGATTCTTTTTGCAAATTAAAGCTCTTGACATAAACTTTCTGATAAGGCCAAATTCACATAATTTTGGTACTGTTAGAAATTTTTTTACGTTGCAAGAGTTATTTGCTTCGTTTTGATGTTTTCTGAATCGTTTTCTTCGTTCTTTCCGATCTTTTGAGTGATTGCTTATGTGTGGTTACAATTGCTTGCTTACGATAGATTGACCGGAGTGTGACGAGTAGAACTATCAAGAGTTTTGAGTGCGAATCATCTTCATCAACATTGCAGGCAAGTAACACTTTGATCATACCTTTTCTACTACCAAGTTTTTATGCATTAGATCTATACTCAAACACTTGCATGATTAGGGTCTAATTAAATTGTGGGTTTTGGGAAGTAGATTGAGGTAGTACCTATTACCTGTTTTATTATCAAACCCTTGGGAGTTA
Source organism: Aegilops bicornis (assembly GCA_021605145.1). Classification (NCBI taxonomy): domain Eukaryota; kingdom Viridiplantae; phylum Streptophyta; class Magnoliopsida; order Poales; family Poaceae; genus Aegilops; species Aegilops bicornis. The sequence goes on along the minus strand of CM038673.1, from coordinate 60,819,669 downwards.
CTTCTACGTTTGCTTATTATGCCATGCTATGCTAGTAGACGTGGATTTGGTGAGTGAATCCATGACATATGTGAGATTGTTATTTAATGGTTTATTTAAGGTGGCAACTTAAACACACATCTGGGTGGATTGAGGCACCTGGTTTCCACAGGACTTGCCTGTATTTCTTCGGACCGCCACCCAGGCTCAAAGGGATCATGAGATTATTCAAACTAGAAACTTCCGTGTGCAGCCACAAGACATTATGGGCTCTGGCATAGTTGATTAAGTTGTGCGAACTCTTACGGGTAGACTAGCAGATGTAGGGGTTGTAGGTTGGTACGGTCTACCCACATGTAAGGTGCTAGCGCTTCTGAAAGACTATGTCTCGGTCATCCATTTCTCAAACACCATGTAGTGCAAGAAATCAAACGGATGAGATCGAGTCTTGTGGGGAAAAGTCGCCAAACCTCTGCAGAGTGTATAAACTAATCATGGTTAGCCGTGTCCCCGTTTATGGACGTCTTGAGTATCTAGTACTTGGATATCATGTGAATCTCATCATGTTACTTCTAATTAATATTGTTGGGTTTTTAATGAGTTCTTTTAATTGGGATTGAGGATGCTGTCAACCATTCTCAATGTTTAACAACCACCATGATAGTTAAATAAATTTATTCCTTTGCAGTAGGGAAAAATTGGCTTTTCGCAAAAACTGTAACCATAGAGCTTTCCACCAGCCATATATGCATGTAGTATAGCTTATTCTTTCATTACTCTCTATGTGTTACCTTGCCAGCATATTCCATGTGCTGACCCGTTTTCGGGCTGCAACTTTTCATGTTGCGCACTTTTAGAATTTAGTAAGTGATACGTTAGGGTTACGATTTCTACACTCAACTTTGCCGTTGGTGTTGATGGGAATCCACAACCTTGTTGCTTCTGCTATATTTGGATTGAGGTAATAGTATTTACGTTATTTATACATGTGATTTACCTCTGTTATAAATCCTCGAGTACTGTGTGTGTCAGCACACCGATCCAGGGATGACACGTAAGCACAGAGACTTGATCCATTCGGGTCGGGTCGCTACAACAAGAACAAAGGCAGGGACAAGCTTCAAGAAGAGATTGATGCATTTGAAGAAGCACCTAAAGCCTCGTTCGAGTGGGTCCCCAAGACTACGTCAAGTTCTACTTCATCAAGTACAACTACAACTCCAAGGATTCTCATCAAGATGATGTGGATCCCGAAGAAGAAGAACTAGAGAGTTCTTGAGGGTGACTCCGCCAACATTCTTCACTCATATCTTTTTGGCAAGAACAAGTGCAATGAACTTTCACATCTTGCACTAGTTCAAGGAGTCACAAACGCTCATGTTGGTAAGGCAAGGGACAAGGTAACCTAATGTTTTCATGGACATCATCTTGTGTGTGCATCACTCTATGTCTATGGATATTCTTGTTTGTTCCTTGTGGGACTAACCCATGTAGGCAAGTTGAAAGTGCAACTCACTCCAAAGGATTGCTCCAAATGATCTACATCAACATAGAGCATCTACATCTTCAACACCTACATGAAGTCATCATCGACAAAACCCAAGGTTAGTTCATCCCTCTAAGGGGGGATCTCACATCTAGGGGTAGCTTAACTCTAAGAATTGAGTCAAAGCAACTCTAATGGTGTGAACACATTAATGCATTATGTAAAAGTTGTAACCCCACTTGAGCTCAAACGATGAGTATGACCTATGATCAAATGTTCTCATTTGACTCCTAAGTCACTATACTCATATATAGAAGACCTAGTCATCGCCAATTGCTTGATAGTTGCTAAATTGGTTGTGCATGCTTTGCCACATATTTCAATTGCCATCTTATTGTGTGAGCATGTTGGTGCATATTAACTCATTCAAGGACATCCACTTGTTATTTTGCCTGTTTGGTTTGTTTTCTTTGTGCCAAGTGGATGGACAAGAATGCCTAAGAACCTTCTTTAGCTATCTATGCTTTTCTCGTCTCAAAATCTATTCATGCTACATCACAAAATTTGATCAAGTCAGATTCGAACCACTCTATGTGAGGAGCACTCGGAGTCCCCGATTCATCATAGACTTAAACTTCCAAAACCTCTTAGTGATTCTCGTTCTGACCGATCCTTCCATTTCAGTCCTACCGAGATCATCAAGTTGATCTGAGTTTTCAATCTCGGTGCAACCGACACTACTAGAAAAACCGCTACTAATGGCGCACCTAATTTGGCCATTAATGGCGCATCACTGGTGCGCCATTAGTAGCACGCCATTAGTAACTTTTACTAATGGCGCATCACTGGTGCGCCATATCTGGTATACTAAGGGCGCACCACTGGTGCGCCATTAGTATGCCTCCCAGGGGCCATGTATACCCAGGTGCTTTGGCATACTAATGGCGCACGACCACGAGATGCGCCACTAGTAACCATGGCATGCTAATGGCGCACTGACCAGTGATGCGCCATTAGTATGCTTTGTCATACTAATGGCGCCTTTGTCATGTGATGCGCCATTAGTATGAATATTAGGTTTTTTATTTTTTATTTTCTGTTTTTTGCACAGGTTACAAAATGTATAATTTGACAAAATATAGACAGCACACATCAACAACACATTCATCGAATACAATAGAAGATTAGTCTTTGAATACAATTCATCATATTAGTCTCCTAATACAATTCATCATATTAGTCTCCGAATTGAAAAGACCGAACAAAGATAGAACATTATATTACAAGTCTCGAGACCGCGAATAGCGAGTTTGTCTTCACATTACAAGTCGATATCGATCATCTAAACTACCATCACATAGAAGAGACCTGCGGTCATCACGATGAGCATCATCACGATGAAACTCGTCTTCATACGGTTCCTCCAACGCTCCCTCCCCTCTCCCGCTAGATAGCGGGCATATCTAGATTCGGCCTCGGCCCTAGTGGTGTACCCTTTGTAACTGTTACCGCTGAATCGGTGAACCTGTCTCCGACACTCCTCCCAGTCATCATAGACTCCGGGAACCTTACCCTTATACACGACATACGTCGGCATCGCTATGCACTAGCCAAACGAAACGTTAGTACCAATTCACAGAAAATACATAAGCAATATATAAGTATGCAACAGAACGATCGGAAGAGAAAAGCAAGACATTAATAGCATCGATTACATCTAAGTTGAACGACTCTTGAAACCAAAGAGACATACTACAAGTTCATTAAAGTTTAATTACAATATGAGCCAATCGATGTTTCAGAACTAGACACAGCATCACTGCTTTCGACTCGACTCAAGGGACCAGAGCGTGGATGAAGCCGCCGTCTATCGTGGGAGTCATGAAAGAACGGGCGTTGTCACCTGCATTTGTAGCATTGTGTCGATGTCACCGTTGGACGGTTGATTTCTGAGGTAGAACTGCCCCGAGGTACGAAGGACATCTTGATGGATGATTTCCGCAAACTCCATTTGGATGCGAAAGAATTCTTGTCCGATGTCCGCGTCCTGGATTGCCGACACGCCGCGGCCCAATCTTTGAGTTTACTCGATAGCGAAGTTGATGATGGTCCCGTCACGATCGCCCGCATGTGATGGATGGCATAGTAGGCACCCTTCGACCGCCAGCGGCTGCTTGACGCAGCAGCGTAACGTCAGACAGGGAGAACACGTGCTTGCCGTGCTACGAATAGGCCTGGTGAAGGTGCCTCCAGATTGGGCGTGGCAGGAAGAACATCATCAAGAACCTTCTTGACATTTGTGTAGTTTACCTTCGACTGACGGTCGGGGTCGAAATACGTGGCCATGGAATATTTGGGGCTTAGGAGGATGAGCGTGCAATGTGTGTCACTGCACAAAACACGGAATTTTAAAAGAAAAACGATCGAAATCTAAGAATTCATATGTGACGGGCCGGTTGAGGGGAGGACTTACTCGGGAAAGTAAGGCACGAGGAAGTTATCCTTATCTTGGTTTGCCAGAATGACGCCTTCGAGGTAAGAACTCGCGACTTTCCGGTCCCCCAGCGCTGCCCAAGATCTTGGCACGCATGTAGAAGGGGTCGACTATCACGATGTCCGGGGTCTTGTCGCGAATGATCCGCATCTCCATACTCAGCGAAAATAGCCGAACGAAGGTGTAGTGCAGCGGATGAAGGTTCAGCATAGCGTGGATGTCATCAAACCGCAGGACTTCCGTACGCCCGATGGAATTATCCACAAAGCCCTTGCCCTCTGGCACCTTGGCCACGAAAACCGGGTATGCAACATCCTTCTCTCTGAGACGCCGCTTCTCCAAAGAAAGAACACCATCATGCGAGACTCCGCATAGCACCGGTTGCAGCATTGAGCATATTTGTCGGTAGCATCGCCCTACCCGCCACATGCACCCTCCCGGAGATATCCTCGGTGAAGGTGGCCCGTCCTGCACGGATCGCATTTCGGTGCCGGGCTGGCCCGCACCCTTGTTAGTCTTTCTTTTGCGTGCATTCTTCTTCTCCTGTAATGGGACCGAGTTCTGCTCATCGACCGCCTTCTTGAGTGTGTTGGGGCTGATAATATTTCGCACCTCGCCTATCTCGAGGCTCGGTGAAGTCGGCAGCTGGAGGCGTCTCTGAGAGCTGAACGGCAGACGGCGCTGTTGCAACTTGGCTTCTCCAGCGGTACCAGCTAGATCGCGCACGTCTTTTGTTGGGTTGGGTTACGGAGAAGGAGGCCCCATGAAGTCGCCACCGTACTCCATGATCGGCAAAGTACTGATCGACATTGGCAAATGTATCGTCGTCGTCGTCGTTACGATCCATGCCATATGCATGTTTGGATCCGATGGCATAGGGTTGTCCGGCACCGTTGCGGCGGTCTTGCCATGGGGCCGACTTGGCGACAAAGACGATCGGGCGGTGTTGTCTTTGGGGTGGTGTCCCCGCCCTCAAACGAATCTGGCTCTTCGGCCAAAGCAGGGGCCAGCTCAGGCAGGCGCTGAGGGTCATCACATCATCATCGTCAGCCCCGACGGGTCGAATCGGAGGTAACACCTCGTTGCAGCCTGGCAGCACCCGAACCAGTTCAACCCTAAACAAGTTGGGTGGCATCTAGGTACCGTGGAACAAGGGGTTGCCCGGTTGAACGATTTTGCCCTTGGCGACATCGACCAACTCATTGTTCACGAAGTGCAGGAGAGTGCACGGAACGTTGGCGGCGCCCTGCGAAAACATGTAGGGCGTCAGGTATGCCCAGTCAAAGGCAAGTAGATGAAGTCCTCGACCGAGAGAGGCTTAATTAGTTACCGTGATGATGGCGTCGAGCTCGGCTAATGTCGAGGCACCGCCAACGGCGCGGGCGTCAGCGATTGACGGAGGGGCCGCTTGCTGCAGAGGTGCCGGCCGGCGTACACCCAGGTGCATTAAGCTCCCGTGCCGGCGTCGGAGACACCAATGCCGCCTCCGCCGGAGACACCAATGGCCCCGCCATCGCATTCTGCGAGTTGCTGGCCGTGAAGCTAGGAATCGGGGGCGGCCCCGGGTGGCCGCCCGCAATCCACGCACTCAACCCCTGGATCAAGGTAGGAACAAAGGCGGTGATCGTCGCTCCGAGTTGTTGTTGCACTTGCTCTTGGACAATCTCCGGAATCCGGGCCACCTGTGCCTTGAGTTCTTGAACCTCGCGCGCCTGGCTTTCCGAGCTGGTCTTTTTCTCCTTTCGCACACCAGCGGTATAGTATGATCCCCATTTTGTGGACAAGCCTTTGCCGGCCACACGACCAGCTGACGTCGGGTTACTGAGCTTATCCTTGTTCTTCATTACATTCAACGCCCTATTTAGAGTGGTGTCCCAAGGGTTGCTCTTAGTCGACCCCGCGCTACTGCTTTCAGTCGCCTGCGGAAGGAATGTGAACCATTTAGAAATTTGGCTTCATTAATTAGAATGCAACCATATGGAGCTAATTACCCCGGGGGTGATATTCCTTACCAGAACAACCTCAAGCGCCCTGGTCTTCGGATCCGTGGTAAGCTCCTTTGTTTTCGGGTCCTTCTTGTACCGGGCCCTGACAAAGTTCCTGGTCTGCTTGTCACCGTATGTATCGAAGAGGGGCGGTAGGCCTTGCTCGGCACGCTCCGCGTCCTCCTTGTCCCATATAGGCTCCGCCACTCTGTAACCGCCGGGACCGAGTGTGTGTTCCCCTAAGTTCAGCTCCCGCATTTCTTTTCCCCACTGACTTGATTGGGAGTTTGCGGTGCTCGAGCAATTGATCTTGAAGTCGTTGTAGTCATCTTCGGTGATCGAAGGATTTTTCTCCTTGATCTTCTCATAACTCTCACCTTTCTCGATCATTCTCTTCACATTGCTTTTCCAAGTAGATCGGCCTTGCTCATCTTCGTGAGGGCAGCATTGTTCACTTTATTCCCTTTGAGGCTTGTGTTTTCAAAAGCAGCGGGAACTTGTATCGTTCGTGCAGCTTCGTGAAGAGGAGGTTAGCCAAATTCCCTCGGTCGAGGATGCCTCGGGTTCTCGGTGTTGATCGAGATGGTGCTCCGGAGAATGCACCCGAGCTGAAGCGAGTACCCTGGACTATTCGTTGGGCGCCGTTGGATTCTCGTCGGAGTCCACTTCAGAACTTCCTCCTTGAGGGTGCGGAGCACGGTCGGGCGCCGATCCTTCCGTTGCCTCTTCATTGGCTGCCATCTGTCGCGCCGCCATCATCGATGGTGGCATCCTCGGCGGCACCATCGGTGGTGGCATCGATGGGGTCATCCTCGGCAGTACCATCAGTGGTCTCAGGATCGGTGGGGAAGGCGGCGTCCTCATACAAGTGAGGTTGTTCCTCCATCTCCTGGGACAGCTCCGAGAATGCCTTGCCGCCCGAACCCCCGGCCTCATCGTTGTGGGCCATGTTTCTCTCTAAATAGAAACAAAGTTTGGTCAAAAAGTTGGTTATTGTCAAGGAACAAGATCATGGTCTCATCATTTAGGGTTTGTCGACACCGAGGCATCCTAAAATCTAAGCTTTTATCATTGAGGGTTTTTCGATGCCGAGGCACCCTAAAAGCCTAACCTTTCATCATTTCGGTTTTTATCGACACCGAGGCACCCTAAAAGCCATGCATTAGTCACAAGTACGCCGGGGCACTTGATCCTACTTAATTAACTACTAAGATACCCGCCCATGCATTAGTCACAAGTACCCCATATGTCCTATTTTTAGCAAAGTCATGCTAAAATTCACGGAAAATTTCAGCATGACCTTTGCTGAAAATAGGACATATGGAGTACCCAATTTGCCGGAACGGAAGTTAATCGACATTCCGGCAAACTCAAGGGCCTCTCGGGGTACCTGCAATATCATCACGACACGATGGTCGTAGACAAAACCCAGCAAACTAGCAGCACAATGTGCCTCTACTTTCATATGGATGAAAAGGCCACAATGTGCCTCTACTAGCACCACAATCTTAGTTAACTTCTGGGGACATCAGAAAGTTAACATCCGCCTGATCACATTTTTAAACCAAGTTACACAAAGAAAATGCACCTAAGAACCAAGAGGAACTGTTACAACTCCATAAGGTATATCCAAGTCACTGCTACTCATATTCAAAAAACCTAACTCCAATATAACCGTAAAGATTGTAAAACATTATATCTCCCTCACGACACGAACTGAAAGCGTAACAAAATACCATCTTCTTTTGTTGATGCGTTGGGGTTTTAGAGTAGAGGTAAGAAAACCGGAGACCATATATGTAGTTTCTAACATATGCAAGATTACTTAAAATTGGAGAGCCATGTCGTTTCTCTGGACCTAAATATAGCTAGCTGCTGGTGTTGAACAATAAACAGCCACACCACACACTAAGACAAGTAACTGAAATGACTCTCTTTGTATTGTAGTAGAAGAAGAAACAAGAGAGAGATGCAAGATAGTAGTATATATAGGTGAGTCAACCTATTATTCTAGGCAGCTGCCTTGCTAGTGATTCGTGTCGTCAAGAATCGATCCCTCCCACTCGACCTGCGATCTTCTACAAGGAAAAAGTAGCAGCTCAGTCAACCACCATATAATTATACAAGGAAAAATGCTACTTGGCACAAGTGTAAACGAGAAGCTTGAGGTAGCAGCAGATTGAAGTGATAAAGTGCAAAGGAGAAGCTTGAGCTAGTAAACAATTTCTGAATGTTATAAAGTGGGGAAAGTAAAATAAAATTCATGACTAGTCATGGCACTAGAAAAGAGACCAAGAAAGCATTAATCACTAATTAATTCCCCTGAACGGTGGCTCATTTCTGAACGGGTTGATTAAACTCCTGCACATTTAATTAATTAGTGTACCATACACTAATTAAGTAGTACGTATGATACAGTAATTAAGCATCAGAAGTAGATGCTTAAGGTGAAGATGTCAAACCACCAAGGATCCTGCTCTACGGATCCAGCACTTTTTAACCATTAAGCAACTGCTATCTTACAGAGTTGTGTACACGCAGTAATCATCTTGGTAAAATAAAAAAACCAAAACAAATTTTGACAACTTGGCTTGGCTTGGTGTTGAAAGCCAAAGCTGTTTGTAGATCCTCAAATACAGCAAGTAATTAAATGAGCATATAATTCCTTAAAATAAATAAATAAGAGCGCACACGATAAATAAGAGCCCCATGCATGTTTCAATTTCTAAAAAAAACCTTTTGTTTTTGGTCAGATCAGATGGTCTGCTGGGGCCAGATTGTACCAAACTGTGCCCAACCACAAAGACAAAGCCACCACATCTCTCTCTGACCAAGTGCATCCTCCTCTACTAGGCTGCAAAGGCACACAGTATGATGATTCTTCATCAAATGCCCCTCTTCTTTTTCCTTACAAAGGTGAGTGAAACATTTGTATCATCAACAACATCTGATTGTGTTCTCATTTGGGGGAACCTGAACACAATTTCAGGGGAATCCAGATGAGGCACCACGCAGTTCTAGCCCAAACTACCTAATCTCCTGCGAACGGGATTTGTGTTATTCTGCACTTAGGTACCACTCGACTTCTTTCGTTGCTCATGTGCACAACCCAGCGGTGATGTGCTTTTTCTCGATTAATTAGGTGCAAATGCAATGATATACACCATTGTCAAACTTACATTTGTACTAACAAATCTACCCATCTTCACTAGATTCTTGCCCAGTTAACTGGTTACAAATATAGTTTGCGACTATGAAAATCTCCAATCAAAGAGGTCGAGAGCACGTGCCATCTTTAAACCTCATGACTCTTTTGACTTTTTTTGTCAGTTATATATTTTTGAATTCAGAGTTCTGACTTGGCAACATGCAATCTGCCACACATAAGCACCACTTGATTATTAATTTATCCATCAATTCCAAGCACTATGAAATAAACATCTTCCTTTTAAGGATCTATGAGAACATGGAAGAAAAAATAATTAAAAACTCTTGTGGTAATCTATCCTAAAATTAAAATCCTATTTGGTCAGATATTTTTTCTGGTGGAAACAAAATAACGTATGAGAAGAGAGTTAGACCTAGCTTGCTGTTTTCCAAAGAATCTGTGTCATTTTCAAAGGCAGGGGTTAGTGCTTTACATCAAGGTGGGCACACCACAGAAAATCAACTACTTTTTGGTGCTTAAGTTAAGATTAGCGGCATGTTCCCATTATTCTCCTTACTTTCTGCCTTACCTGACAGCAAATAAATTACGGATGCTTACATTACATTTTTAATGCTGCTTATGTTATCATTTGGGAGAACCTAAGCACAATTTCAGGGGAGTTCAGACAAGCCACCATGCAGTTTTTACCCAAAATACCCACCTCCAGCTAACAAATGTTTGTGTTGGTTTACACTTCTAGCTTTAGTGCCCTATGACTTTTATCTTAACTTATGTGCAGAACAGACAATGATGTGTTTTTCTTCAGTTAGGTGCAAATGCAGTCACAGATACATCATTGTCAAACTTGTGCTGTACTAACAGATCTACCGAACAGTTGCATCACTGAGTCCTGACTAATCATCGGTAAATAATACAGACCAAGAAAATTGCCCCGCCCCCCTCCCCCTCGGCACCTGGTCAAAATTAATGTGTTAAAACGCTATCATACAGACCAAGAAAATTCCGGAATGTTGAATGGTAAGAGATTGTGAGGATTCAGATTTGCGATAAGTAGCAGTAATACGAAGTTTTGATCATTGGGAGAAAACTACGGGATCTAGCGGAAGAGGAGGGGATTGTGCATACCTGTGAATCCGGCAAAAGCAGCTACTCGCGACTCGGCGTGAGTCCCAGATCGGAATCCGCTGCTCGGATTACTGCTACTAGTGGTGTGGTGTGGACGGGGCGGCGCTGCTCCGGCGAGAGTGGGGTGGGGTCGGAGGGGAGGAAGGGGAGGAAGGGGAGAGGGAGGCATCGGAGGTGTGGTGTGGACGGGGCGGCGCTGCTCCGGCGAGTGGGGTGGGGTCGGAGGAGGAAGGGAGGATGGGAGAGGGAGGCGTCGGTGGACGGGCGGCGCTGGTGTCGGGCGGCGTCGAGGCGGCGGGCGGCGCGCCGGGAGAGGAGAGGGGAAGGGGATCGCGGGCGAGGGTGAGGGAGAGAGAGGGGATCGATACGAAGGGGATCGCGGGCGGCACAATACTAATGGCGCACCACCCCTCGGTGCGCTACAAGTACGTACATGCTAATGGCGCACCTCACCCAGGTGCGCCATTAGTAATTTTTTTTACTTCTGCCCGAGCCAATAGGTTATCTACCACCAGACCTGATACACATCAAGTCTTCTCTACTAGTTCGACTGGTCAGCAGCTAGTTCTCACACCAGGAGGTCCTGGGTTCGATTCCTGTGCTCCACAAATTTTTTATGCATTAAAAATGCTGTTTGATACTTACTTGTGTTTAAATATGTTCAAACTTGTTTAAATCATAACATTAATATTTTTTATAAGACAGTAATATTTTTTTTGAAATATCATCAAACAGTAATGCCGGTGGAGCGGAGGAGGGTGCGGGGGGTGCGGGGGGTCGGCGGCGGCGGTTGAGTAGGGGAGGGGTGCGGGGGGTCGGCGGCGGCGGTTGAGTAGGGGAGGGGTGCGGGGGTCGGCAAGTGGCGTGTTGAGTAGGGGAGGTGCGGGGGTCGGCGGGCGGTTGAGTAGGGAGGGGTGCGGGGGTCGGCGGCGGTTGAGTAGGGAGGGTGCGGGGGTCGGCGGGCGGTTGAGTAGGGAGGGTGCGGGGGTCGGCGGCGGTTGAGTAGGGGAGGGTGCGGGGTCGTGGCGGTTGAGTAGGGAATCGAGGGTGCGGGCGGTCTGCGCGGCCGATGGACCGGATCTGGCGAGGTGGGATAGCGATCGAGATGGAGGGGGATCGAGATGGAGGGGGGTCGAGTGTCCATGAAATTAAAAAATATTCATGATAGTTCAAAAAGTGCCCATGAAATACAATCGAGAAATTAAGTCTACGATTTAAATACAATCGATCTTAGCTAGCTATCTCTTCACAATCTTCTTGCCCTTCTTTTTCGCAAATGGAGTTCTTCTATGGAACGGACGTCCTTTAGGTAGGGTGGTCCTGCTTCTTCTTGTGGTGTATGCTGCTACTTCATCATCGTCGTCATGTTCGGTCCTCGGGTCGCCAGATTTGTCAAAGTCTTGCTCATTGGCTACTCCATCCATTCCGATGATCTTCCTTTTGCCTCTCCTCACGACAACACGACTGGGCTTTGACGGGTCGGTAATGAAGAAGCATTGGTCCACTTGGGAAGCCAGTACCCATGGCTCATTTTTCGCGGTGACGTTTGCACCCGCGGTCTTGGATTTGGCTTCGGGTATAACCATGGTGGTGAAATACCGGTCTTATTTTATGATGTTCTTGGCCCATCTGACACAGAACATCGGGACCTTCTCTCCAACAGTAGCTCAGCTCCCAGATCTCCTCGATCCTTCCGTAGTATCTGTCCTTGTCGTTACCGTGTAGGATTCCATCGTTACCCCGGAGTTCGATAACCATCGCTCTTCATGTCCTTGGCCTCGATGTAGAATGTGTAGCCGTTGATATCGTGCGCCTCATAGGTCATCGAGGTTGTGCTCGGCCTCGTGACAAGGCGAATATGAGTTGTTCTTCCGCCAAAGAATCCTCATGTAAAGGGTACGAAGCTTCTGCTTGAACCAACGCGTGAAACATGAGTTGTGCTCTTTGAGTATATCTCCGTCCGCCCTCTGTTGGCCTCGGTCATTGTACGACTTCTTAATAAAGTTTCTGTGCTGTACCACCCAAGGATCGACCACGTCTATGTGTTGTAGCGCGACTAGGTTTGATCTTTCAAAGTCGGCGAGTCGACCCTCGAAGTCGACATGCATTTCGCGGCGACCCTCACGGTAACCCCATCGAGCGAGCCTGCCGAGGTGCCTGTTGACGGGCAGACCAACGGGGTTCTCGATGCCTAGATAATTCGTGCACTAGGAGATGCACTCTTCGTCGAAGCCCTGGCTATGCTTCCTTCGGGCGTGACATGTTGCGAACGTATCCTTTGATGACACCATTCATCCTTTCGAACGGCGTCATGCTATGCAGGAACGTCGGCCCGAGTTGGATGATATCCTCCACTATATGGACCAGCAGATGCACCTTAACGTCGAACAATGCGGGCGGGAAGTACATCTCAAGCTCGCATAGTATCACCACGATCTCTTCCTGTAGCCTTCTGAGTTGCCTCACGCCAATCGACTTCCAAGAGATGACGTCGAAGAAGTTGCATAGGCCAAATAGCGTTTCACGGACGTGCGTGTCCATGATCCCACGGATTGCAACCGAAGTATCTGCGTCATCAAGACGTGATACCGTGAGACTTCATCCCGCTGAACTTCGCCCGCTGGGTCTAGGTATCTGCTTATCTTCCCAGCGTAATCGTAAGGAAGTTTTACTCCTAGGAGGCAGGTGAAAAACCGCCGATCGATCTCCTCCTGACTTAGAGTGAAGCACGCGGGAGGGTAGTCATTTCCGGTCTTCTTGGCCTTTTTGCCTTTGCGACGATTTTCTGTGTCCTGCTTCGCCTCATCATCATCATCATCAACATCATTAGCGTGAAGCTCCTGCCTGATGCCCATTGATTTCAAGTCTACCCTTGCTTTCGGCCCATCTTTGGTCCTCTCTGGCATGTTGAGCAGGGTACCAAGCAGACTCTCGCGCCGCGTTCTTCGTGATATGCATGACATCAAGGCTGTGAGGCACACGGTGGATCTTCCAAGACGGCAAGTCCCGTAAAATGCACCTTGTTTTCCATACCTTCAAGCGGCTCTGGCGCCTTTCGCTTCTTTCCCGATCTGGCGCCTTTTGCTTCTTTCCCGGCAGTGGGCAGTCTTTCCAATTTTTCAACAGCTTGTCTATTTCCTTGCCGCTCCTCGTACACGGGCGTTTTCGGGGTTCGGTTTCACCATCGAACAGATCCTTGCATTTCCTCCACGGGTCATCGTCGCGAAGCCACCTTCGATGTCCCATGAACACGGTTTTTGAAGACCCGGGATCTCTATCTAGCTGGCGATACGTTGTGTCAACCATGCACCTTACGCATCCGTAAAATCCGTGGACTACACCTTGCGAGATATCCGTAATCGAGATAGTCGTGCACCGTCGTGAGCGATGCGGCTCTCATAGGGAAATATTTTCTCTGCGGCGTCCCACGTATTGGCTGGCGTTTTCCACAGCGTGTCAAGCTCCTCTTTCAGCAGCCCGGATACAGATTGATGTCGTTCCCTAGTTGTTTGACCCTTCAATTAGCATACTCATGTGAATGTACTTCCTCTTCATGCACAACCAGGGGAAGGTTGTACATCCACACAAACACAGGCCAGGTGCTATGTGTGCTTCTCTGGCTGCCAAACAGATTGACTCCATCGGTGCTCGCGCCCAGCACGATGTTCCTTGGATTGTTCCCAAATTCTGAGTCTTCGAAGTTCAACGCTTGCCACTGGCTCGCATCCTTAGGGTGACTCAACATCTTGTCTTTTTTATCTATCTACGGATCATTTGCGTCATCTTCTCGCTTCTTCTCCTCCCTATCCGCGTGCTAACGCAGGAGCTTTGCTACCTTAGGGTCCACGAAATACCGCTGCAGACGAGGAGTGATCGGAAAGTACCACACCACTTTTCGAGGAGCTTTCTTCCTCTTCTTGTATCGAGTGACGCCGCACACCGGACATATGGTAGACTCCGCGTGCTCGTCCCGATAAATGATGCAATTGTTCGTGCACACATGGTATTTCACGTGCGGTAAATCGAGAGGGCACACGATTTTCTTCGCCTCCTCCAAACTGGTCGGGCACTTGTTCCCCTTGGGAAGACGTTCGTGCCAGAATGACATGTTCTCGTCGAAGCATCGTCGGTCATTTTGTGTTTTACCTTCATCTCCGAGCCATGAGCGTTACTTTCGGCGGGTATCCTCGGGCCTGCATCCTTCATACAATGGAGTAACCGTCTAACTCAAGTTGATCCATCTTGGCTTTCTCTCGGGCGGCAGCTCTGGCGTTATCCGTCTGCTTGAGAAGCAGCTCTTGAATATGAGGGTCCTGCACCCAGCCCATTGATGGTCCAGCGTCGTCTGCTCCGCCGGCATCATCATCTTCATGATCATGCCCGTCGTCTGCTCCGGCATCTTCCTCATCATCATGTCCTGCATCTTCTACATGATGATCGTATAGCATCACCGTCGTGATCATCTCCACAGGGATTCTTCGTCTTCTCGCCCGCCCGAGCCGCGGTGGTTGTCTTGCTGCCCTTCCTCATTTCTTGCCCGGCCCCCATGGGCGACTTCGTAGTCATCTTCATCACCTTGCCACCGATAGCCATCCATGAAACCACGCAAGAGCAGGTGGTCCCGCATCTGCCGGAATCCGGCTCCATAATAAGGCTCTTCAGCTTGCATCTTCGACACGGACATCTTATCTCCGTCTCGTTCTTTTGAAGCATCTCGGCCTTCGTGGACCTCAAAAACCTATTCACGATGCCTTCGGTCATCGTATGCGGACCATGGTCGCCATGAGGTAGAGCAAAAGCGATATTTTAGAACCAAACAAAAATTTGGCATGACTTTCCCTAAAAATAGGACCAAAAAGAATGCTTAATGCCACAATTCTCGCCGAAACGGAAATGAGTCAACATTCCGGCAAAATATTGGCAACTATCGCATTTCAAATACCGGTACACGTCCAAACACAAACACATATGCAACACCACAAACATATGCAACACCACAAACATACATAGATCTAGCTAGGCCATAAAAAGTGCATGTGCACATTGTTGTAGGGAGAACAACATAAATATAGCTTCCCCCCTTACTTACCTATTAAAACAAGGTAATTTAACCACTTAATTTGAATGAATCTATGGTGGAAATGAGGTGAAAAAGAGGAGGCACCCGAGACAAGGAGGAGGTGGAGAGAATGAAGTGGGGAGAAAGTGAGTGTGGGTAGGAGAGGCTGTCCAAAATATCTAGTTGTTGCCCACTTACTAATGGCGCACTAGCAACAAATGCGCCATTAGTAATCCAGGTTACTAATGGCGCACCTTCTGGCGGTGCGCCATTAGTACTTCTGCAAAAAAAAATACTAAGGGCGCACCCATGGCGCAGTGCGCCATTAGTAGTTACAACTACTAATGGCGCACTTCATCCGGATGCGCCATTAGTATGTTTGGACAAAGCACTAGTTCAAAAATAATAATTTTCTATACTAATGGCGCACCTTTGCTGGTGCGCCATTAGTAGTTACAACTACTAATGGCGCACTTAAGAAGGATGCGCCATTAGTATGATTGGACAGGCGCACTAGTTCAAAAAAAAATTTTTGATACTAATGGCGCACCCTTTGCATGGTGCGCCATTAGTAGTTTCAACTCTAATGGCGCATCAGAAGGTGGTGCGCCATTAGTATATACTAATGGCGCACCAACTTTCTGGTGCGCCATTAGTGTGAATCCCATCTATAGCCCTTTTTCTAGTAGTGCGATTTGAACTTTTCGGTCTCACCGATTTGCTGTAATTGAACACAGTTATGCATCTCGGTGCCACCGAGTTGTTCCACTCGGTCACACCGACAGGGTCGAGCTATATATAGTCACGGGCAAAATTTTGGAAATTTCTCCGAAACCCTTCGCTCAGCATCAGCTCGCTTCTGCCATCGTGGTCTCCGGATCGTCTCCTCGTCGCCAGCAGCCTCCTGTCGCTGGTCTTCGCCGCCGTCAACGGATTTCGTCCCCGCCGTTGCCGCCGTAGCAAATCCACCGCCAAGTTATGGTATGGACTTGATCTTGGTGCTATCCACGTCTGATTCCTAGCACATTGTTTTCACATTGAATCTTGCCACGATTGCACCTCATCTATCCAGCCAAAGTAGTTCATAGATTAGATGAGATTCAAATTTTTAAGTTTAGGTTACCGCCGAAACCATCTCGGACCCACCGAGTTGAAAAACTCGGCCTCACTGATTTGGCTTATGCCATTGCACTAGTGACTCTCGGTCTGACAGAGGATTACTAATCGGTGCAATCGATTTGAGGATTCTATGAAACCCTAGCAGTCTCGGTGCCACCGAACTGAAACTCGGTCCAACCGAGATCATCAGTTTAGGTTCCAAAACTGCTTAGGTATCACCGAGTTTGAAAATCGGTGGATCCGAAATGCTTTCTGTGGAAAACTAAAACTGAACTTTTGAGTCATTCTTTTGCTTAAACCTCTACATTTTGTGATGCTCATCTTTTCTATCTCATCTATAAACTCTTCACAGGGTCAGCAGTCAGCTTTTGCAGTATGTCTGATCAAAGTGACAGCCAGAACAGGTCAGAAGAGCAGATAGACTTGAGTGAGGGCACTACTCCCTCAACTTCAGATGAAGGGAGCAGAAGTACTCATAGCAATTTTCCTAAGGCTGCTACTAGGCAAAGGAGGAAAAGAACTTCAGATTCAGAGGATGAAGATTACAAAGCTGAGGAAGATGAGGCTACTTCCAAGAAAGAAGTGCTCAAGAAGGAAAGGGTCATGAAGACCAAAAGGCCTGCAGGAAGACAACCAATGTCCTAGGCCAGAACATCAACTCAACTACCTGAAAATCCTGATGCCAAAGAACCAGTTGCTGAAAGCAAGAAGAGGAAGGAAAGGGTCAAGAAGACCATGGCCAGAGTTGTTGGGCAAGCTTCCATGATGGAAGAGGAAGAGCCTGCTGCACCAGCACCAAAGGCACCAAAGCTTATGGGTGATGCTATTAGATCAGGCACTACTGGAAACAGGGAATTTGCCATCAGCCAGCTCTTTGCCATCTGCTTATAAAAAACAGATGGCAAAGAACTGACAAACGACAAAGAACATGATTGCCACCAGCCAATTCTTTGCCATCTGCTAGTGGATGGCAAATAATATTTGCCATCTGCCAGCAGATGGCAAAGAGGTTGGCAAATCCTCTGGCCGTCAAGAGTGTAATGGCGTACCAGCCCCACCTCTTTTCCATCTGCCAGCAGACGGCAAAGATTCTTTACCATCTGCTGGCAGATGGCAAAGAGATGGGGTTATTTTTTTCCAACTAAAAAAAACTGTGGGGTTATCCCCTCCCACTCTTCCCACCCATCGAGGTAAAAAAAACTTTGCATCTCATCCACACACCGAACAGCCCCCGTCGATGGTGCTCTAGGCTCGCCCGCCGCCACCCTGTCGCCGGCCCCGTCGCTCCCCGCCTGTCGCCCGGGCGTCACTCCCCGCCTCGTCAGCCCGGCCCTCCCCGCCACCCTGTCTTGACCCGTCGCTCCCCCGCCCTGTCGCGCGTCACTCCCCGCCCGTCGCCATCGCTCCCCATACATCGCCCGGCCCTCCCCTGCCCGTCGCGGTCCTCTCCCGCCACCCTATCGCCCGGCCCGTCGCTCCCTCGCCTGCCGCCTTCACACTCCCCGCCTGTAGCCGCTCCCCGCCCCCATCGCTGCCCTCCCCGCCCTGTCAGCTGCCCTCCCCGCCACCCTGTCACCGGCCCCGTCGCTCCCTCTACTGCAAGAGATCCGGCCACCCCGACCCGTCCCTACAAGACCAGCGCTGCGGCTCCATACCTCGCCGCCTCCAAGGATGACAACGAGGACGAGGTAAGTGTCCATCTCCCACATGCACCCACCCCTGACCCATCTCCACTTCATTAGCAGCAGGCATCTTACTCTCTATCTGTTGCCAGATCCCTTTCCCACGTGCTAGGCCGCCCGTCACCATCGGAAGTTCACAACAACGACGGATGTCCATGTGGATGATCTACTCCTAGCAGCGCCCCTGTCCTGTAACATTTTTTGACCCATATTGAGAGGTTGCAAGTGCGCACAATATCTGTTTGTGTAAATGCCCGAGTGGAAAGACTACTTAGGGAAGATGCTGATGTGTGTGCATCTTTCTTTTGTTTGCAGAGGTGTATGGTACTCAACTGCAATTCCAAGAAGCAGGTAACTCTTTCCCGCTTGTTCTTCTTTTTTTTTTTGCTCAATGCATGCTTTAGTTTATGTTTCTTGGTGTGCAATGTGCTCAATCTATCTTTCTTTTTTTTTTTACCAATTTTGGTTGATGGTCGATCGAGAGATGGTAGATATAGATGCAAAAAGAGAGGTGCATATTTGAGACCTTGCTTAGTATAGAAAATAACTCTATATGTGATGCTTTAAGGAAATAATGTGCATAATTAGGTCTGGTGCTTTTAACTGAACATGTTGATATGGCCATTGCTTCCTTTCGTGCTTCACCGGCGTCGATGCCACCAACCACAAGTTGCTCCATCTTGTGATAATGTTTTTGGATTACATAGCTTGTAAAGGAAATTGATCTTCTTCATTGGTTGCAGCTATCTAAGGCAGGTGAGGATGAATGAAGGATTTGGTCAGGAACTCAATCAGACCATTGGATTGAAGCTGAAGGTACACTTTGGTTGCTTTTCCTGTCCTTTTTGTTCCTCTTTTCATGTGTGTGTAAGATGTTCTCTCGCCTTTTTTTGCTTTAGAGCCTCAAATATTATAAGCATATGTTGCCGATTAGTAGGTAATGAATTGACAATATTTTGATCTATATTGACTCTCATTCTCTATTTTCAGGGGACAATGCAAAGATATGAAGGGATGGCCTTTCGGTCAGAACCTGGTCTTTTGTTTGAAAGGGTCTAGCTTTTACTGTGAACTAATTATCATGATCTCATTTTGGAGTGATGGATTATTACAGATATTAGGTACTTTACTACATATCATGATTCTACTTTGGAGCCTTATAAACCATTTTTTGGTCTCCTGTCATATCGTCTCACATTATAACACTACTAGGGAAAACCCTAGTAGCAGCGCGGGTTTTGAGTGTAGCAGCAGCGCGGGTAGCCGCGCTACTAATAAGGCGCTACAGCTAACTTGTAGTAGTAGCGCGGTCCGTACCCGCGATACTACTTATGACGATAACAGCATCCCCTTTTTCACAATGCGCTACTATTAGTTAGCAGTAGCAATTTCGCAGTCCCTCGCCATCGCTATATCTTTCATCATTTTCCTTTCGGTTTCCCTTTCGGACACTAGATACTAGGTACTGCTACTAGATATCAAATTCATAAACCATTCTTGGGTAGTACTCGCCGTTCCAAATTACTCGTCGTGGTTTTAGTTAAAACCACGACGAGTAATTTGGAAACGAAAAGTACTAGATAACATTTTCATGCATAGTCAATATGCATCCTCAAGCGATACAAGGTCATATCAACGACGATCATCATATGTAGTTCTAGATGATATCAACGACAATCATCATATGTAGTTCTAGATGATATAGCCACACACACATATGTAGTTCTAGATCATATAGCCACACACACATATGTAGTTCTAGATGATATAGCCACACACACATATTTAGTTCTAGATGATATCGAAGACAATCATCATCCTCAAGCACAGGCGGTTGGTGTTCCTGATAGTAATTAGGATGGCCTATCCAACACGAAGATTCTTGCCATCATGAATTTCTTCCACCCAACCGAAGTTTAAGTGTGTGCGACCGTCCGTGTCCACGCGGTAAGTACAGGTTGTGACGGAGCCCCTTGAAGTAAGGCGTAGTCCAGCTGAGCCTTCTTCATCAGGCTCGATACCATAACTCACAGATATGCTCTTTGCCAATTTCTGAATAAGAAAAACATATCAATTAATAAATAGCCTCGCAAATAAGTACATATGGATTATCTACACTATTAATAGTTTCCTCAGATTCTACACTAATAAGCATGTGATCGAACTCTACACTAAAACATATCATCGACTAGATTCCACACAACATACCATATCATTGGATTGTACACTAAGTATTTGATCGGATAATTTGCATTTGTAAGTATAACATACCATATCATGTCGATCAACCATGGTATTTGTCGGTAGTCACGAATGGCACCCCGACAAAGTCGACGCATGGCGGAATTATGTCCCACAGGTTGGACACCCCCTCCTCGCTCAGCCTTGTTCTTTGAGCTACGATGGCTTCATGAAGTGGGTCTTCATCATGTTCATCGAGTGGGTCCTCATTATCTCCATCATCTTCATCATCTTCGTCATCTTCATCATCTTCCACCAGGTTGAGATAAATGACAGCCAGCTTGGGTCTTTACGCTCAAGGAGAAGCTGATCAACTCACCACCAAGAAGACGCATGTGAGCGGCAAGCGGGCCCATCCATCTCCTCCAATCTGCGACATATTGCGTCCTTTCTCGACCTCCATAGTGTATACGGCCCCCAGAGCCTCAAATGTCACGGTGTCTCCTGTCAGCTTGTTGAATTTCAACCTCACATTGCATGGGACGATCTGTGTAAAATAAGCAAAATGACACAATGCAGTAATGCCATCACTAAAAATACAATATTTATTACATTTCATCTAATTTCTTACCACTGCATGACGAAAACTCGGCTGGAAGTAGATGCCGAACAGCTTGCCAGTTGCAAGGCTGCTGGCGCACCTTGACTTGCATAGTCGACATAGTGGTGGTGGCGGTGGCGCCATTTTTCCTAAAGCAATATTAGCAAAGGATTAACGATCCACTTCACAGGAAAGAAAAACAGTAGCATGTGATATTTTTGGTTCTTCCACGAGAAGCAATTTGATGGACAATTATAATCCTAAGATCTACGTATTAGCATGTGATATTTTTGGTTCTTCCGCAAGTAACATATTAGATGACAAGGTACCACCTACATTTTGCCAAAAAGTAACTTATAAAAAAAAGCAACTACGTACCTATCCATGTATAGAAAATAATAACAATAAAATGGTGCATACTAAATCAACTAAATGAACTAGTCTACTAAATCAACTAAATCAAAATGTTCTAAATCAACTAGCCTACTAAATCAACTAAATCATATTAACTAAATCAAAATGTTCTAAATCAACTAAATCAAATAGCCTACTAAATCAAGGAGGGAGAAGAGAGTATACGGAGGAGGAAGGCGGAGCGAGGAGGGGCCGACCGGCGGCCAGTGGAGGGAGGACGGAGGAGGAAGGAGGAGCGAGGAGGGGCTGGCCGGGCTTGAGGGAGGACGGAGGAGGAAGGCGGAGCGAGGAGGGCCGCCCAGTGGCGAGTGTAGGGAGGACGGAGGAGGAGGCCGTGCACGAGTCCAACAAGGAGGAGGAGGTGACGGCGGCGCAGAGGGCGGAAGGGCGATGGGGAGGACCGTGGCAGGGATTCAGAGGGGATCCAACGGTGTGACTGTGAGTGGATCGGATTTTGTAGTAAACTTAGCAGTAGCGCTTATTGGAGAGATGCGCTGCTACTACGCACCGTAGCAATAGCGCTCGTCGTTATAACGCGTTGCTGCTATAACTAGCCTCGCGGCGGCCTCGTGGGAATTATAACAGTAGCGCTTCTTTGGGCGGGCGCGCTACTGCTATACTTATTTCAGCAGCGAGTTAAGCTTGACCTCACTACTGCTTATTAGCAGCAGCACCTTATTTTAAAGCGCGCTGCTACTAAGATTCTGTGTATAGGCTTTTCCCTAGTAGTGTAATTTTGGTGTTCTGGTGGGCAGTGGTCGAATTCGGTGGCGTTGGATGCTGGCAGGTCACGGGGTTAGAGCAAAGGAACCTGACGCGGTGTTCTAAACTCAGGCGGTCATGGTCATTGACCAGGTGTTGAAGGGCTTGGTGGCAATTCTCACGGAGTAAGAATATGCGTGCAAGCGCTCATTTCACATATGCTTGCCCACTCCTCCCTTTCATGAAGCTTTCTTTTATTTCTCCAAAATTTCTCTGAATTTGCAATGTGTAGCTCTGACAAAGAAATAAGAGGAATAAGTTATGGCAAGGTTTTGGTGAAGAGCATTATTTCTAGCTTGTGAAAATTTTGGTCCTCGACATTGATTTCATGATTTGTGGTTACTTGGTAAATATATGACGTTGGTAATTGATCTCTTTGTGATTGTTTGTGCGTCTGGTATGCTATTTCAGTTTAGATTCTTCACCATCATTAAAGTTCCATGGATCATTCAGCCTTAGTTTCTTCAAACCAGCCTTGCAATCTCCATGTTTCTTTTGAAAATTGAACCACATTACCATTTCTTCTTCTGAAAATTTTATACTCAAGATTACAAATTTGGCAGGTAACAGTTCAACTCTAACTATATGTGTACCATACCCTCTTGACTAATAGCGAGTCTAATTCTTCCCAAGCAGTGGCTGTCAATGTAGACTTGACGTGCGTGGTTTTACTTCACGAAGCCATTTTCTGAATTTTTGGAAGTTGGTTGCAAACCATGAACTTCAGTTTTGTTATATTTTGGCAGCTAATCCCTACAGCTATATGAATCCCTCAAGAAAAGTCCACGTAGCCATAGACTCACAACTCATAATCATTCATATATTAGTTAGCGTTTCCTCTTTTTGTATTTGGCAGACTGCCAGTATGTATGTACATTTTGTATGTGTTGACCATGGACAGTTATATACCAAGGGTGTGTTTGGATGGGAGGCAAGGGGCAGCTCTAGCTTAGCTATGCAAGGTTAAAATTGAAAATCACATGTTTATTAAAACGAAAAAGCCTAGGTGGGAGACTGTGATTTAAATTTATTTTCCTAGGTGATGTGATGATGCCATATCTATTTATTTAACATATGGAGCTCCTACACTCATGCTATTAGCTAAGAAAAATTTACCATATATGCTGCTACTTCAATCAGTTAAAACGTTATTTTTTCCATTCATATATGAACACGTTTTGGGGGAGTGAAAACCATTGATAGTTTGGGTTTTTTTACTACATTGCGGAAGTGTTTCCATTGGGGCGCTCAGTTTAACATATGAACTTGGTTGACCTTTCCATCTCATAAGGAAAGCTTGCATATATGCATTTGCACGGTAGGTTTAGTATTTAAAATATGCGGATCAATTCACAGTCCAGGTTAAGATGTCCATGCATATGATCATTTAGTACACATGCATGCAATTATTATTTGTTGTTAATTATATTTTGTAGCATCATTTAAATACGCTTCATCTAAAACCAATATGTTATTTCTTAGTGAACAAACAGAGGAATATTTATGGATTCAGACTCTGAATGAAGATAATATTCATTCATGTTTTATTGGTTCGATTTTCAGATCCTAAACAACTTCTGTGGAAGAACAAGTTCCATTTGCTTCCGAGGAATAAATCACACTTATCTTATGGAATTGCACATCATCAGAAATGCTGGTCTAATTCTGATCTAATGTGATAGGGTATTACTACAAAGCCTGCTTCTAGCTGCAAAACAAAGTTTACTCAAAGGCTGCATGTATCCCCTATCTTTTTCCCACGCTACCAACCCAACTTTTTAAGGTATATTGATTCTGACGTGTGAGAAAGCAATGGCATGTATTACGTATAATCAGCTACTGCAACTTCAGACCACAACTTTTGCTTCTCTAACATCTATTCGTTCATTGCTTTTTCTGGAACTAAATTATGCATTCATGGTAACTGTCCAGTATTATATATTATGTGGCCCAGAAAATATATAAGTGTCCTTCTGTTAAATGGTAGTTTGATACGTTTATATAGCTATAACTGAATGAACTGTGCGAAGGCAGTGCCTTCTCATACGTATTTCAGTTCAATATTTTGCAGCTCACGTAAATTTTTTTAGCTGACTACTTGCTACCCATGCACATATATATGCTAAATAGTGTCGCATGTTGAACTTCAGTGAAAGGGGTTAGAACAAAATATAAGTAAGAATGTAAATCTTCATACATTAAATGACGTTGAGATCTGTATTTATGGTCATCGCCTATTCAACAATACAATGCTGTAGTAAATGTAGCTTTGGTTGTAGGTACATCATTTCAAATCTCTGTGACTAGATCCCATGACATGGTAATCTTCCTCACCACCTCTGATTAATCATTTTTATGTGTTGCACAGTCTGATGAACAAAAGGAAAGTTTGGGCACCGAAGATATGTAAGCCATAAATGCTAGAAGAATTTGAATACCTTTGCGGTTCTTATAAAGGTATGCATGCCACTTGACAGATGGGATTTGAAAGCTACTATTACACATGGAAGACGACATATATATGTAACTACATTTAAAAATGCAGGTAATTTATGTTTTTGACTCCCCAAGTCTGAGTATTTATGCACATTTATGCAGCAAAAACAGAAGATACATGTGTGTGTTGAAAATGATGTTATCTAAGGTATTGAAAACCCACTTCAATTTTCATCTCAAGTGTTAGTATGGTGGACTCAAGTTTACGGTGCTCCACTATTTATGCTATCAGTGAGCTTTCCTATTCGCCATATTTTTTGTGTGTGTATTTGCATACTTAGTAAGGCCCATCCAAAGACAGCAAACAGGATAGTTCGGATCTCAAATTCCCCATTAGAATGTTGCCCATAGGGAAATAAGTAATTTATTTTCAATTTTAATGGGACCAGATTCTTATTGGTGCTTTAGTTCACCTATGAAGATTGTTATTTGCGGTTTGGCGAGTAATATACATATATTTTGATCCATGAATTACTTATCTATTTACAAAATGATTGATCAATTTCAAATTATTCATTATAATTGTTCTCGCAAGCATCCAACCAACATATTTGCCATTGAAATATTTCTCATGCGAAATTTTAATATATTTTCCTGGCAAGAAAAACAAAGGACGTGTATAAAGTATTATATCATAGATATTGTCAATGCTTTTGTTTTTGTATGCTTTTTAAATAACTAGCCCGTGAAATGGCACGGGTTGACGACTAGTGACCTTAGCATGTTTTACACCAAAATGACTTAGTATGCTTAGCTAGCTTAAAAATGACATAATAACCATACTTAGCTCCAAAATGACCTACTTTACAGATATAAGTTGCATCATAATAATCTTCACATTTTAGTTGCATCATAATAATCTTCTTCTTCTAGTCTTCTTCTTCTAACTTTCTTCTTTCCCATTTTACAGATTTTCTTAAGACCACGTAAGCTTGGGTTGATGGAGTGCTTGTATTTAGTTTTTGTTTTGACCTTGTGAAACTTGCTACCTATGGATGAAACTGTAATATTGATGAAACTATGTATATGTACGGATGAAACTTGCTACTATTGGTAACATGTGTTGGATATATATGTGTTCATGACTATTGGTAATATGTGTTGAATATGTTATATTGGTCATATAAATATATTTGTGTTTGATTTTCTGTGAAAATGAATTGATATAAGAAAAAACAAAATTAAATGGGGAAATATAGTCACTTTGCCATCTGCTGGCAGATGGCAAAAACTTTGCCATCGGTGACGAGATGGCAAAGAGGCCAAGTGTCATCTACATGTAAAATTTGGGCTGGCCTATTTGGGCTCTTTGCCATCTGCGCCAGATGGCAAAGCTCTTTGCCATCTATTTGGCATACGGCAAAGCATGCAGCCTCTGCCATCTACTGGCAGACGGCAAAAGAGTTGCAGACCTTTGCCATCTGGCGGCAGATGGCAAAGTATGCCGTTAGCCTTCTAACGGGCTAACCCGTTAAGAGGCTTTGCCATCTGCCAGCTGATGGAAAAGGCACATGCTCTTTGCCATCAGCCCACAGACGGCAAAGAAGCCTTCTTGCCGGGGTTTCGCACAAGCTGGTTGCCATCTGGCGGCGGATGGCAAAGCCTTGCCATCCGCCGACCATGCCTTTGCCATCCGCCATGGCGGATGGCAAAGTGCTAGATTCCAAAGAGTGAGGGGCTGCCACATCTAAGCCCAAGGAAGCACCCAAAGCTGCCCCAAGGCCAAGTTCTGACCAAAGAGGAATACTAGGAGTATTCCACCGGCCGAGAAGAACAAGGCCCCAGTGCACGAGGTTGATGAGGAAGATGAAGAAGGACAAGTTCGAGGAAGCTCAAGCCAAAGATACCAGACCACAATGATGCCCATCCTGTGGCTGAGAACATGAGAATCAGGAAGGATTCAGGGCTGAGACTATGGAGAATGGAAGATCCATATGCTTCAAGGAGAAGAACTGCTGTTGACTACAGGTTCCATACAAAGGAACATCAGGACTTTTATGAGACCATCCTGTTGGACAAGAAGCCCATTGTCTGTGACATGAGGTGGGTTGACTGGACCTACATGAAGGAGAATGAAGAGCACTATCCTGGAGTGCAGGACAACTTTATTGCTTGTGGAGTTGCAGATTTTGTCGGGCAAAAGCTCACTAATTGGGATGATGAGCTTATCATGCAGTTCTGCTCCACAGCACATTTTTATCCAGATGGGAGAATTGTTTGGATGTCTGAAGGTACAAGGTACTAGTCAACTGTTGAGGAGTGGGCAAAGCTGATAAATGCCCCAAAGGAGAATGAGGATGACCTAGACATTTATGCCAAGAAGAAAAAGGATCACAATTCAATGGCTCACATGTACAAGGAAATTCCAAACAAGGCATTAGCAACTCACAAGTTTGGATCAGTTCACTTTCTTTGTCGTGGTCGCCAACCATAAATTGGATTCTGAGGCACACCTTGTTGCCCAAGTCTGGTGACCATAATATGATCAGAGGGCATGCCATCAACATGTTGCATGTGTTTGATGTGCCCAAAAGTTCAAAGTCATGAGCCTGATCATTCAAACTATCAAGAGGACTGCAGTAGATCAAAAGAGGAGCTGTGGACATGCACCTTGGATTCAAGAATTGATAAACTCAAAGATGGGCCCAGGAAAATATCAGTTGGATAAGGAACACTTTCCAGTTTATCCAGACTTTGAGGACAATGAGGTTGTCATGAATGAAGATGATCCCCAATCAGTTCAAGCTCATGAGAAGAAGGAGAAGGCAAAGAGGGAGAAGGCTGCCAAGATGCCAACTCAAGAGGAGGCATCTGAGTATTTCTTGAAGAACAAGCAGGAGCAGCTTGGTTACTTAATAGCATCAACTCTGAGGATTGAGAAGGGATTGGCCACCCTAACTCAAAACCAGGAGAGCCTGGAGAGAATCATAGAACAAAAGTTCTATAACTTAGATGTGAAAGTAACTGAGATTCAGACTGCAGTGGAGGAACTACAAGAGGACATGAAGGAGAGGAAGGGCAAGACTACAACCAATGTGTTTGCCAGAGTGCCTAGAGCCCAGAGGTCATCACCGTGTGCGATTTACGACACAAGAGCAACTTCGTCTGCACCAGCTACAGCCTCAGTGCCACCAGCTCCAGCACCTTCATCAGCTCCAGCTCCATCTACATCAACTGAAGTCTTCATCCAAGGAGCCATCTCTACACCACCACCAGAAGATCAAGCCTGAGAGTCGATCTAGCACTATGCATTTTCTATGAACTTTTTGGTAACTTGTCGCCAAAGGGGGGGGGGAATGTATAGATCATAGGCTTCGAGAGGGAGTGTGTTGCTTTTGTTCTCTCTTGCTTTATTTGGTGGTTTTTCAAACTTTGTTTGCTTTTGGTTGAGATACTATGCTTGTGAGACATTGATGATAATGTGTTTGATCATAAGCTACACTTATGCATGCTTGATATTATCCTATCTATCGTATGTGATCACTCACTTTGCTTGGTGATGAGTGCATGTATTCATTGTTTATTATTTTGAGCGCTCCACCAAGATGTATGTGACATGGAAGAGTAACCCATGAGCCTAATTCTTTGTGCATTTGCAGTCCAAAGCAAATCTAAAACTATGCACAAATTTAGGGGGAGCTCTTGCTTATCACATACTTCTCAAAGCGACGGTGTTATTTAAATTTTATTATCATTTTTCGAAGCTTTGATCTATATGTTGTCATCAATTACCAAAAATAGGGAGATTGAAAGTGCAACTATCCCTAGGTGGTTTTGGTAATTCATAACAACATATAGCTCATTGAGCTAATGCTATTCCAAGACTATTATTTCAGGAAAGCTCAATGAATGGCATGGCATGGATGATCAAAGCGGATCCCTCAAAATACTAAGGACAAAGGATTGGCTCAAGCTCCAAAGCTCAAGACTCTTCATTTTACATTTTAGTGATCCAAGATCACATTGAGTCTATAGGAAAAGCCAATACTATCAAGGAGGGATGAGGTGTTGCTTAATGAGCCTCTTGCTTCATGTGCTTAGTGATATGCTCCAAAACCCTCAACTACTTTCCCACATCCACCAATGACCTAAACCTAAAGCCAAAATCGGTCACACCGATTCTTTCTATCCGGCGCCACCGATTTCAAAAGTCATAGCCACTGCCACAAACCCTAAGCAAATCGGTCTTACCGATAGGGATCTCGGTCTCACCGAGATGGGGTTGCGATCTCTCTGTTTCCCTTCGTAACGTTTTGGACCAACCGAAGTGAGCGATTGGTCCCACCGAGATTGCAATGTAAACTCTATGTTTCCTTTTTGTAACATTTCGATCTCACCGAAAAGAGCAAATCGGTCCCACCGAGTTTACCTGACCAACGCTCTGGTTAGCTAATTACCAAAATCAGTCTCACCGAGTTTGTGTAATCGGTCTCATCGAGATTATGTTATGCCCTAACCCTAACCGAGTTTGGTAGATTGTGTGTAACGGTTAGATTTTTTGTGGAGGCTATATATACCCCTCAACCTCCTCTCCATTCGTGGAGAGAGCCATCAGACTGAACCTACACTTCCAACTTACCGTTTCTGAGAGAGAACCACCTACTCATGTGTCGAGGCCACGATATTCCATTCCTACCATATGAATCTTGATCTCTAGCCTTCCCCAAGTTGCTTTCCACTCAAACCCTCTTTCCACCAGATCCAAATCCTATGAGAGAGAGTTGAGTGTTGGGGAGACTATCATTTGAAGCACAAGAGCAAGGAGTTCATCATCAACACACCATTTGTTACTTCTTGGAGAGTGGTGTCTCCTAGATTGGCTAGGTGTCACTTGGGAGCCTCCGACAAGATTGTGGAGTTGAACCAAGGAGTTTGTAAGGGCAAGGAGATCGCCTACTTCGTGAAGATCTACCGCTAGTGAGGCAAGTCCTTCAGGCGACGGCCATGGTGGGATAGACAAGGTTGCTACTTCGTGGACCCTTCATGGGTGGAGCCCTCCGTGGACTCGGCAATCGTTACCCTTCGTGGGTTGAAGTCTCCATCAATGTGGAGGTATAATAGCACCACCTATCGGAACCACGCCAAAAACACCCGTGTCTCCAATTGCGTTTGAATCCTCTAAACCCTTCCCCTTACTTTCTTGCAAGTTGCATGCTTTAATTTCCGCTGCCAATATACTCTTTGCATGCTTGCTTGAATTGTGTGATGATTGCTTGACTTGTCCTAAAATAGCTAAAATCTGCCAAACTATAAAATTGGGAAAAGGTTAAGTTTTTATTGGTCAATTAGTCTAATCACCCCCCTCTAGACATACGTCAAGGTCCTACAGACTCCCTGTGAGAAAGAAATCCCAGAGCCATACTATCCAGTTATCATCACAATCCATTTCTCATCACCATCCAATTCTCATCACAAGTATCCAGTTCTAGTTGTATCGATCGGGATATAACTCCAAGTGTCCATTACCGTAGGACAGGCTATCGATAGATGTTTTTTCCCTGCAGGGGTGCACCAACTTACCCACCACGCTCGATTAACTCCGGCCGGACACACTTTCCTGGGTCATGCCCGGCCTCGGCTAAACAATACGCCGCAACCCGACCTAGGCTTAATAGAGAGGCCAGAGCAGCGGACTAAACCTATGCCCCGGTCATGGGCCATCCCCGAACTCCCTGCACGCTTGAACGCGGCGGTGAGCAGACCTATCTACCTCCTTAAAAAAGGCAGGTGCTTACCAATCCAACCCGGCGCGCGTCGTTCAGTCGCTGACGTCTATTAAGCTTCGGCTAATGCATACGACGCAGAACGCCCATACTATGCCCACGTGATGGTTAGAGCTATCAGGCCAGATGCCCCTCGGATCAAATATCCAAATCGTAGTGGATTAGGAACGCGCGGTAACAAGCAGAGACTCACGAAAGATGTGACCCCGTTGCCCCGTCTCGAGGACTTGCGGCAAGGGCTAAGAATGCCCGGCCACGCCTCGTAATTATCTCGCGGGCACCCTCCAGGTCAACCCGACTCCACATCACTCGCAATTAAGCTCGCGCGGGTACCCCTCAGGGTCGACCCGTCTTTAGTAACATGGCTCAGTGTAAAGTCATAGTAATCATAGTAACTGTGTGTCTAAACATCAACTGGGAAAGCCCGAGGAATCACCCCCGGTGAATTCCACTCAACGTAATCATCAAGGAGAACGTAAGAGGATTCACCCTCGAGGTCCACACTTGAGGGGTTGCACGACAGAGTCGTATCAGAAGTGGTTAAAGAGGAAATCACCCTTGATGACCACGACCTAATAGCTACACTACAGGGTTAACATCAGAAGTACTGATGAGGTCTCACCCTTGGTACTCGATAGTAACCCAGTATTGTCGAGCAAATAAGGGGAAAGTGATGTGCGGTGCCGCGGCCTAGTCTTCAATCCCGTTGATCGGGTCTTATGATAATCCAGCGGGGCAGTCGGGACAAAGTGGGGGTCACTGATGGATCACTAAACAACATATACTAAGCAGTTTAGGATAAGCAGGTAAGGTACAATAGTAGATACAAAAGAAGGCTATGCATCAGAATAGGAGCAAACAATAATAGTAGCAAAATCTAATGCAAGCATGAGAGAATGGAATGGGAGATATCGGGATGATCAAAGGGGGGGGGGGCTTGCCTGGTTGCTCTGGCAAGGAGGAGTCGTCGTCGACATAGTCGATCACAGGGGCATCATCGGTCTCGGGGTCTACCGGGGAGAAGAGGGAGAAGAAACAGTAAATATAAAGCAAACATAGCATCACAAAGCAGAACGTGGCAATATGCTTTGCGGGGAGTGACCTAACGTATGGCTACACGATAAAGGTTAAGGGGGGAATCAACTGCGAATGTTTTCCCGGTTCCGGGCCTGTGTCCAACAGATGACCGGAGGGGGAATGTCCCATGTTCAGCATGCTAGAAGCATGTGACAGATGAACGGACCACGTATTCGGATTTGTTGGATTTTTCAGAGCAACTTTAGTGTAGAAAACATTTTCATCCGAGTTACGGTTTATTTTCTATGAATTTTCAAAGATTAAAACAATTTCTCGAATTATTTAAATTAACAGAAAAGGAAATATGACGTGAGCATTGCATGGGATGACGCGTCGTGATCCAATGAACTCACCGCCTGTGTCAAACTGACTAGTGGGTCCCACCTGGCAGAGACAGAGGCCTTAACATAGTTTATTTTAATTAAACAAGGTTAATTAAGTGCATGGGCCCCGGGTGTCAGCGGCTACTTAGGTTAATTAAAAAATTTAAATTACACTGAAGTTAATTAGCGACTGGGGCCCGCCTGTCATTGACAAGGGATGCCCAGTCAGCAAAGTTGACTGAGTCAACTTAGTCAATAGGGGCCCGCGGGGCCCGCTGGCAGTGACCCAGGGGGTGGCCCCAGGTGTGCCAGCTCAGCGGTGGTGCCGGAGCTAGCTCCGGCGACCAAATCCGCGGCGGAGGGCGCGGCCGTGCGTCGGGATTCGCCGTCCGGCGGCCAAAATGGCCGCGGGCGGGCGCGTTCGAACGGGGAGAAGATGCCGCGTCCAACCGGAGTGGTTACGAGGCCGGAGCTGGATGGAGGTGACGGCGAAACCGCAGCCGGACGCCGGACTTCGGGCGTCGTCGGATACGGCGCTGCATGGCACGGGAAGGCGCACTAGGGGTCTCGTTGGACTCGCACAACCTCCAGGAGCTAGTCTACGAGCTCGGACGCGAGCTCGGGCTACGGTGGTCACGGCGGCAAGCTCGTCTACGGCGACGAGTACGGCCATGACGTGGTCGGCGGCTACGAGCGCGGGGATGAGCAGGGAGTGAGGGGAGAAGGAGAGGAGCTCACAGCGCTCCTGCAGATGTGCAAAGCGGGCTCGGGGGAGAGCTCGCCGGAGCGAATCGACGGCGTGGTCGTGCGTTGGCCGTAGATGAGGAAGATGAAGAAAGCGACGACGGCGGCGCTCCCGGTCCCGATCCAAGTGTAGAGGAAGAAGAGGCCGACCACGACGGAGCTCCGGACTTGTCGAGCAGCGGACGGGCAACGGTGGTCAGCGGGATCGACGCTGGCGCAAGGCGCGGCCTGGTCAGAGAGAGGGGAGTGCTCGAGGGGGATCTGAAGGGGAGTGGGAGAGGCGGAGGTGAGTGGGGGTAGCTGGGGAGGAGGCCGAGGCATCGAGGGAGGGGAGGCGCGGAGGCCTTATCCTCTCGCGGAGGCATCGACGGCGAGGTGGCTCGGTGGCGACGGGCGCGCTCTGCCTCGCCCGGTCGGAGGAACAGGAGGGAGGCGCTCTTCGGGAAGCTGGGCCGGCCAGGCTGGGTGAGGTTGGCCGGCCTGCTCGGATGGGCCGAAGCCTAAGGGGAGGCCAGGGGCTCTCCCACCCCTTCTTCTTTCTTTTTATTTTTTTTCTTTTTCTTTTTCCAGCAGCATTTTTCCTTTTCCTTTTAGCCATTAATGACTTTGCAAAAATATGCCATTGGCCAAAACAATTTCATAGAATTATTGTGCACCGCCACAAATACATTGGGAGGCTTTTGGAATAGTTGCCAATTTTATAAATTAAAAAGGGCATTTAATTTATTGCTTAGGTCACTGTTTTAAGTAGTTTAGGCCACTTAACCCTTTGCAAAAATGTTGGTTCACCACCAATATTAGTTGTGGAATATTTGGCACATGATGAACATTTTTGTTTTCATGTTTGAGATATTTTGAATTTCCCTCATAATTAGAATTTGAATTTGACTTTGATTTTTCATCAAGTGATAATTAGCTCAGTAAGCATGGTGACCTGGCACCATTAACAGGGGATTACTGTAGCATGACACTGAGGGTGTTACAAATCTCCTCCACTACAAGAAATCTCGTCCCGAGATTTAAGTGGGGAAGAAAAGAGTAACTTCGGGAGAACTGACCTTTATAGGTTTAATTGTCTGGTGAACAATGCAGGTAATGTGACACAAGGATCTCTCGAGTTGAAATTTAAGAATAACATCGAGAGCAAAATATGAAGGTACAATAAGAAGTTTCAAGCGGATGGACAAACGATCGATACCTGAACAGAGTGTGAGAAGGGGTTCAGAGTATCAGGAATAGATCATCCCTCGGGGGGTGGCTTGTGACATGATACGAAGCCAAATGCAAGAATATTTTGGAATCAAAGATATACAGGAGAGTCATTCAATCGTGTGGAACTGTGGGTTATGGGCCCACATGTGGGTTAAAAGCAAGAAGGTGCTAAAATTTTGCACGGCCATGATAGCAAGGCAGGTCAGAGGATAGCCTGCCAATTATGTTGGCAACAACGTTGGTACAAACGGCGAGGGATGAAGAGAACCATTTTCCTGCTCATAAGATGAGGTGGACCAATAGGCAAAGTTCTCATCAATCGGTGGCTACCGGAATGTCATCAACAATAGTAACAAGGTCTCACTGAAAAGGTTGTACATCGGGGTGTTTGATAAGCAGGGAATTATTCCTGCTTATATCATATAGATCACAAGAAGGTTAAACAAACCAATGGAAAGGAAAAAATTGGTTATTAGTTTAACCAGACCAGTGGAAAGGAAAAGGTGCTTATACAAAAGTATTAGAGTATATGCTTCACAAGAACAAGCAGAGCATGATATACATGACAGGACATCAAGTATTAATCCATTTAGTTAATAGGGAAAGGAGAATCATGATGTTTACCCATACAGCGGTGTTTGGATAATTGATCAAGAACAGTTAGCATTGCGCTCCCAATGTTCTTGTTGACGATCGTAGTACCACAGACATGCTTCGGGATATCATTGACATGGTCATCGGGTAAAAGTCAGACTTTAGAATTCACAAAGGATCCTGCGGGAACTGCTAGAATAGTTCGTACAATTTCATCATTGAAGGATGAGGATGTGGCCGATGGGTTCAGCAGCAATCCAGCGACAAGTCAAAAGGATGTAATGCCAAGATGATATGAACAAAATTGTGTTGGGGGGAGGCAAGAATGTTTTCGATGATAACCCAAATCATCGAGGTGCACGGATGGTATTTCTCATCATGAATTCGATTGATATCCCGGAGGAGCATCAAAATGTTAACGATAATCACGACACATTTGTTGAGAGATTTCTTGAATATGTAATTGATTGGCGACGACATCAAGTCAAAGGAATGATGACGCGAAAGGTTATTCGAACCACGGGTATGACACAAACTTGAAATCAAGCTTGTTGTTCAAGGAAAAATGATATTGACGAGGAAGATCGACGTAAGCTTAGCTCGTCGTCGGAAGTTGCTCCGGGAAAAAGGGTCGGGTAGCACAGTTAAAATTAGCTCGATAATTATATAACCGGTCAGGAAAGGAATGATGTGATGGAGTATCATTCCAATGAGAATTCACAAGAGGTAGTGCAATGACACAATATCCTCGAGATAACAGGGGGCAATACTCGAGGTAGATCAAGATAGAGGTTGGACAGATGAAATGATCTGCAGCAGACAAGTATTTTAACTTGTCCGGGAAATGGAATCAAGGAGAAAAATATGGTCGAAACCATGATTGCAAAGAATCAATTTAAAGATGCAAGATGAGCTTATACCAAGGGAACATTAGATTATAATAGAAGCTTCCATGATAAGATCTACATCGTGTCTATGGGCATGAACACAAAGTTCAAGGTCGACTCCCACTTCTTCAATGCATAACCTCTCATTTACTTCTCGCTTTTGACAAAGTTGTAGTGTAGAAATTTTTATCCGGCGTAACACCAGTAGAGTATGACCCATAGAAATTTCCGGGTTCACACAAATTAGGGAAAGCATTAGTTCAACCCGTCGGGGCATCTTAGGAACATTTGCAAAAACTTTAGAGGTAATTAACTCAAGTTCGGAAGCAGAGCATGATTGACAAAGCAGAGAATACAATTTACCAAAGGCAATATGTATCAGGGGAAGAGCGCACAAAATTTTGAATATGAAGGAAACTGTCGGATAATAATCCAACAAAGGATTCAACGGTCCTCAATGGATCTGATCTGAGTATCAGTACTCAATCAGAAGAAGGAAAGAATGCAAAGGCATTGGATTATAGAAACATCTGAATAATTCTATGCTTAATGCAAAGAAATTATGATTTCCAAATTAGAAGATCAGAAGCAGACACTCTGATCAAAAGACAAGTAAGTTGAATAGATATAGATCGACAATCAATTAAGGTTTGGTTTGCCGAGAACCAGTTCATGTCCGGAGTGACATCTGAGCCAGACAAACGAATTCTAGTTCGACGGAAATTGCGAGCATTCACAAATATATTGAATCAAATGCTCAAAATGACGATGGCAAAGGATGCTAATGAATATTGCTAGACATATGGAAGTAACCGTAGTGCAGGTACGTAAGACTTTCCAAAGCAATAGGTTGCAGAGGATTCTCGGAAGATCGAATAGCATTTCGAAGAATTTTGCAAAACACCTGAACAACTGGGGATGAATGAATCCTCGATAACTGTGAGGCATTATTTGTCGGGGTATTCATGCAGCAAAGAGCTTTAAGGCAGTTGCACAAGGGACTTTTAGAACAACCGAGAGTATTTCGAGGCATCTTGTGGTAACAAGAGCAACAAGGATGAAGGTATAAATGGCAAGTGTATTAGCTATACACAAGGATATATTGGTGGTAGGGAATTGCAAAGGTGGTGGTCAAAAGGATCTCGGGTAACATTAAAGAGTATCTTCAAAGTCTTCTTGTGAAGCAGGTGATCACCGATATTGTCGGGGCTCTCCGGGAGGGAGTGGGTACGAGAGCCTAATGTCAGAGTTAGCAAAATGTTTAACCCAAATAGACGAGAGAT
Source organism: Aegilops bicornis (assembly GCA_021605145.1). Classification (NCBI taxonomy): domain Eukaryota; kingdom Viridiplantae; phylum Streptophyta; class Magnoliopsida; order Poales; family Poaceae; genus Aegilops; species Aegilops bicornis. The sequence goes on along the minus strand of CM038673.1, from coordinate 60,783,274 downwards.
CAGAGTCCCAGAGTATAGACGAGGAATAAAAGATCCTAATACCACCCAATGGCGGCGTGGGCCCGTAAGCCACACAGCCAAGTTAGTAAAAGTTTTTTTAGTGATTAGGCTCAACTTCGGCCAAGGAGTTGGAAAGGGGGCTACCTACAGGCAGTCGGCTCTGATTCCCACTTGTGACGCCCTCGATTCAATCGTACACTAATCATGCACGCAAATGTGTACGATCAAGATCAAGGGCTCACGGGAAGATATCACAACACAACTCTAGACACAAATTAAAAAAATAATACAAGCTTTATATTACAAGCCAGGGGCCTTGAGGGCTCGAATACATAAGCTTGATTACACAAGAGTCAGCGGAAGCATCAATATCTGAGTACAGACATAAGTTAGACAAGTTTTCCTTAAGAAGGCTAGCATTAAAGCAACATCGATCGAAAAGGCAAGGCGTCCTGCATGGGAGCCTCCTAACTGCTCTTGGTCATCGGCGACCTCCACGTAGTAGTAAGCATCAGCGGTGGCATCTGGCTCCTGGGCTCCGTCATCTGGTTGCATCAACCGGAAAGAAGAAGAAAGGGGGAAAAGGGGGAGCAAAGCAACCGTGAGTACTCATCCAAAGTGCTCGCAAGCAAGGATCTACACTACATATGCAATATTATCAAAGGAAGGCTATATATGTGGACTGGGCTGCAGAAATGCCAGAATAGAGAGAAGGCCTAGTCCTATCGAAGACTAGCATCTTCTGGAAACCACCATCTTGCAGCAACAGGGGGAGTAGAGTAGCATAAAGTAAAGTAGTAGTAGTGTTATCAACCTCGGCCGGAGATCCTTTCTCGACTCCCTGTGAGAAAGAAATCCAAGAGCCATACTATCCAGTTATCATCACAATCCATTTCTCATCACCATCCAATTCTTATCACAAGTATCCAGTTCTAGTTGTATCGATCGGGATACAACTCCAAGTGTCCGTTACCGTAGGACAGGCTATCGATAGATGTTTTCTTCCTGCGGTGCACCAACTTACCCACCGCGCTCGATTAACTCCGGCCGGACACACTTTCCTGGGTCATGCCCGGCCTCGGCTAAACAATACGCCGCAACCCGATCTAGGCTTAATAGAGAGGCCAGCACGCCGCACTAAACCTATGCCCCCAGGGGTCATGGGCAATCTCCCCGGGAACTCCTGCACGTTGCGAACGCGGACGGTGAGCAGATCTAGCTACCTTCCTAAAAAGGCAAGAGCTTACCAGTCCAACCAGGCGCGCGCCGCTCAGTCGCTGACGTCTATTAAGCTTCGGCTGATGCATACGACGCAGAACGCCCATACTATGCCCACGTGATGGTTAGTGCTATCGGGCGAGGCCCTCGGATCAAATATCCATATCATAGTGGATTAGGAGCAGCGGTAACAAGCGAGACTCACGAAAGATGTGACCCAGTTGCACCGTCTCGAGGACTTGCGGCAAGGGCTAAGAATGCCCGGCCACGCCTCGTAATTATCTCGCGGGCACCCTCCAGGTCAACCCGACTCCACAACACTCGCAATTAAGCTCGCGCGGGTACCCCTCGAGGTCGACCCGTCTTTAGTAACATGGCTCGATGTAAAGTCATAGTAATCATAGTAACCGTGTGTCTAAACATCAAGGGAAAGCCGAGGAATCACCCCGGTGAATTCCACTCGATGTAATCATCAAGGTGAACGTAAGAGGATTCACCCTCGAGGTCCACACTTGAGGGGTTGCCTGACAGTCGTATCGAAGTGGTTAAAGAGGAAATCACCCTCGATGACCACGGCCGAATAGCTACACTAATGGGTTAACATCGGCATCTTGATGAGGTCTCACCCTTGGTACTCGATAGTAACCCAGTATTGTCGAGCAACTAAGGGGAAAGTGATGTGCGGTGCCGCGGCCTGGTCTTCGATCCCGTTGATCGGGTCTTCTGATAATCCAGCGGGGCAGTCGGGACAAAGTGGGGGTCACTGATGGATCACTAAACAACCTATACTAAGCAGTTTAGGATAAGCAGGTAAGGTACAATAGTAGATACAAAAGCAGGCTATGCATCAGAATAGGAGCAAACAATAAAAGTAGCAAAATCTAATGCAAGCATGAGAGAATGGAATGGGCGATATCGGGACGATCAAAGGGGGGGCTTGCCTGGTTGCTCTGGCAAGGAGGGGTCGTCGTCGACGTAGTCGATTACAGGGGCAGCATCGGTCTCGGGGTCTACCGGGAGAAGAGGGAGAAGAAAGCAGTAAATATAAAGCAAACATAGCATCACAAAGCGAGAATGTGGCAATATCTTTGTCAGGGAGTGACCTAACGTATGGCTACACGATAAAGGTTAAGGGGGGGAATCAACCGCGAATGTTTTCCCGGTTCCGGGCCTGTGTCCAACAGATGACCGGAGGTGGAATGTCCCATGTTCAGCATGCTAGGGCCATGTGACAGATGAACGGACCTTGTATTCGGATTCGTTGGATTTTTCTGCATGTAGAAAACATTTTCATCCGAGTTACGGTTTATTTTCTATGAATTTTCAAAGATTAAAACAATTTCCAGAATTATTTAAATTAACAGAAAAGGAAATATGATGTGAGCATTGCGTGGGATGACGTCAGCAGTCAACAGACTCACTGCCCAGGTCAAACTGACCGATGGGTCCCACTGGCGAAGACAGAGGCCTTAATGAGTTTATTTTAATTAAACAAGGTTAATTAAGTGCGTGGGCCCCGGGTGTCAGCGGCTGCTTAGGTTAATTAAACATTTTAAATTACACTGAAGTTAATTAGCGGCTGAGGGCCCTTTGTCATTGACAAGGATGCCAGTCCGCAAAGTTGATCGAGTCAACTTAGTCAATAGGAGCCATGAGGCCCGCTCATGATGACCGTGGGTGGTCCTGTGTGCCAGCTCAGCGGTGGTGCCGGAGCTAGCTCCGGCGACCAAATCCGCGGCGGAGGGCGCGGCCGTGCGTCGGGATTCGCCGTCCGGCGGCCAAAATGGCCGCGGGCGGGCGCGTTCGAACGGGGAGAAGATGCCGCGTCCAACCGGAGTGGTTACGAGGCCGGAGCTGGATGGAGGTGACGGCGGCGAGCACCGCAGCGGACGCCGGACTTCGGGCGTCGTCGGATACGGCGCTGCATGGCACGGGAAGGCGCGCTAGGGGTCTCGTTGGACTCGCACGAGCTCCAGGAGCTCGTCTACGAGCTCGGACGCGAGCTCGGGCTACGGTGGTCACGGCGGCGAGCTCGTCTACGACGACGAGTACGGCCATGACGTGGTCGGCAGCTACGAGCGCGGGGATGAGCAGGGAGTGAGGGGAGAAGGAGAGGAGCTCACAGTGCTCCTGCAGATGTGCAAAGTGGGCTCGGGGGAGAGCTCGCCGGAGCGAATCGACGGCGTGGTCGTGCGTTGGCCGTAGATGAGGAAGATGAAGAAAGCGGCAGCGGTGGCGCTCCCGGTCCCGATCCAGTGTAGAGGAAGAAGAGGCCGACCACGACGGAGCTCCCGGACTTGTCGGAGCAGCGGACGGGCGACGGTGGCCGCGGGATCGACACAGCAACGGCGGTGGGCGCGCTCGGGTCAGAGAGAGGGGAGTGCTCGAGGGGGATCTGAAGGGGAGTGGGAGAGGCGGAGGTGAGTGGGGTAGCTGGGGAGGAGGCCGAGGCATCGAGGGGGGGAGGCCTTATCCTCTCGCGGAGGCGTCGACGGCGAGGTGGTTCGGCGACGACGGACACGCTCTGCCTCGCCCGGTCGGAGGATTAGGAGGGAGGCGCGCTTCGGGAAGCTGGGCCGGCCAGGCTGGGTGAGGTGGGCCGGCCTGCTGCGATGGGCCGAAGCCCAAGGGGAGGCCAGGGGCTCTTCCACCCCTTCTTCTTTCCTTTTCTTTTTTTGTTTTTCTTTTTCCAGCAGCATTTTGCCTTTTCCTTTTAGCCATTAATGACTTTGCAAAAATATGCCAATTTCCAAAACAATTTCATAGAATTATTGCGCACCGCCACAAAAACGTTGGGAGGCTTTTGGAATAGTTGCCCATTTTATAAATTAAAAAGGGCATTTAATTTATTGCTTAGGTCACTGTTTGAAGTAGTTTAGGCCACTTAACCCTTTGCAAAAATGTTGGTTCACCACCAATATTAGTTGTGGAATATTTGGCACATGATGAACATTTTTCTTTTCATGTTTGAGAAATTTTGAATTTCCCTCATAATTAGAATTAGAATTTGACTTTGATTTTTCATCAAGTGATAATTAGCTCAGTAAGCATGGTGACCTGGCACCATTAACAGGGGATAACTGTAGCATGACACTGAGGGTGTTACATTGTCCTTCGGACTAAACCCTCCAGTTTATATAGACACCAGAGGGGGCTATGGTTACACAGAGTCGGTTACAAGGGAGGAGATCTACATATCCGTATTGCCAAGCTTGCCTTCCACGCCAAGGAGAGTCCCATCCGGACACGGGACGAAGTCTTCAATCTTGTATCTTCATAGTCGAACAGTCCGGCCAAAGGAGATAGTCCGGCTGTCCGAGGACCCCCTAATCCAGAACTCCCTCAGTAGCCCCTGAACCAAGCTTCAATGACGATGAGTCCGGCGCGCAGATTGTCTTCGGCATTGCAAGGCGGCTCTGCAAAACAAGTTCCACATACCACCGTAGAGAGAATAATATTTCCACAAATCTAATCTGCTGACGCATTTTGTAGCATGACATCACACCACGGCCCGATCATTATTCGAACCGTTTTCCACAACCAGACACTGCACATATCGCGAGGTGGTTTCCTTGGCATGTCTTGTCGAAGCAGAGATCGTGTCCCTTTATCAAGGGATTCTCATCAATACAGGTGTGGGTAACCCACCCGCGCCATCAATTATGGCGCTTGGGGAATAAGTGATTTTACCAGGTAAGTGGGGAGGCGCATCGCCTCTTCCGCCCTTATAAAGGGACAAGGATTCACCCTTTTTACCCACGCCTTCTTCTTCCTTGCTCACCATTTCTTGCGCACTCGAGCTCCAGCGCCCAAGTTCGCGTTTTTCTCCTCAAACACCCCAAGCATGTCCGGAGCGGGAAGCAAGTGGATGGTCTCCTCCTTTATGGAGGAGAACATCACAAAGCTACGGGGAGCCGGATATCTAGCCGCGGATATCGCACACCGGCTGCCAGATGCGGGGCAGATCATCCCTACGCACGAACCCCATGAGAGGGTGGTTTTCTTTACCCACTTTGTCCGCGGACTGGGATTTCCCCTCCACCCGTTTCTCCGCGGGCTCATGTTCTACTACGGACTAGATTTTCACGATCTCGCCCCTGATTTCATCCTCAACATCTCTTCGTTTATCCTCGTGTGCGAGGCCTTCCTCTGCATCAGGCCCCACTTTGGCCTGTGGCTGAAGACCTTCAATGTTAAACCGAAGGTGGTGGTCGGCCAGCAAGCGGAGTGCGGAGGCGCCATGGTGGGCAAAATGCCAAACGTCACCTGGCTCGAAGGCTCCTATGTGGACACCATAAAGGGGTGGCAATCGGGGTGGTTCTACATCACGGAGCCGCGCGACACCAACTAGGTGGCAGCCCCCTAATTCCAATCCGGGATCCCCAGGCGGCTCACCTCCTGGAAAGAGAAGGGCCAGTCCTGGGTTTCATCGGTGGAGCTGACCAGACTCTAGAAATGCATCAGAAACATGATGAGCAAGAAAATCAAGCTTGTCAACGTGGTCCAGGTCATGCTCTTCCGCCGGATCCTCCTGTGTCAATGACGGGCATTCAATTTGTGGGAGTTCAACCCGGCCGAGCACCAGACGCTGCGAGAGCTCGTCGACACGACGCACAAGGACGTCTAGAAGGTGCTGTTGAAGGGCGCCAAGGTACCTCCTCCCCTTACCGAGGACCGTGGACTTACCGCAAAGCGCCATGCCTATCCGGTAAGTTTTTTATATCTCACGAGATGTTTATTTTTCCCAGTTTAATCATGTGCGTGATCTATGCCTCCATGCCATTAACAGGACTGGGTAGAGACAGCAGAGCAGATCGATTCCCCAGCCCCCCTGCCTGAAGATCCTAGAGATGCTCTCCTAACGGAGATGCTGGTTCCGGCGCCTTATGAGGTGCCGGTGAATAAGGCCAAGAATAAGGCCACGGGGACCCGAAAGGGTCTCCGGCGCAAGGTTATATCAGACTCATCGTCCGATAACTCCGAGGCGCACTCCTCCCACGAAAACGAGGAGGAGGAAGAGGAAAGTTCTCCCCCGGCAGGCGGAACAAGAAAAGGAAGGCCGCCCCAACCGGGGAGGCCGAAGGGTCCAAGAAGGGAAGGAACCTCCTTCCGGACTGCTCCACGACGGCCGCCTACAGCGACGACGAGTGGTTACCCAGGGACAAGCACTTGGCGAAGTCGTAAGTATCCGGATACCGTAGTAATTCACGGTATGTTTTATTGAACTGCTTTTCTCATCACGGCGAACATGATTATGCAGTCCATCCCGAGCCCATATCGACGTATCTTCGTCGGATGGTTCTTTGGTATCCTCGAATATGAACAGCGATTCACTTCCGACCGCCTCCACCCCTTGCCCTACGAACAATGTCGAGGTGTTGTCTCAAAGGTCACCGAGTCGAGGGGAGGTTGTCCTGGAGGCGCCTCAAGGCGACGTTCCGGACCCTGGGCACAAGGGGAGCAAGACTCCCATGGGCTCCGAATTTGGCCTCCAGCCGAACAATGCGCCAGAACCTCCAGTGGTTCCGGACTCTGTCAGGCGACCCCCCGTTAAGAGGGGCAAGCCGCTCGTGCGAATGGCCTCTGTCCATCCAGAGGCACCGGACAACTTGCTGGAAGCGCTTCGCGGCGCTTCCATCGACGAAGAGCACCGCACTATCATGAGTGCGGTGGTCAAGAAGGTTCAGTCCGCCAAGAGCGGACTGACTGAAGCCTGTGCCAGCCTCCTAACAGGCTTTGAGGTAAGTAACCAGATTATAAGAGAATGTTACCGCATAGACACTAGCCCCTGATGCTCTGTTTGGCGTTTGCGAAGAAAGGCCGAATAGAGGATCAAATAATAACCGCAGGAGTCTAATCGAAATATGTCTATGTGCATATGCAGGCTTCACTGCTAGCCGCTGCCGCACGTACTGCGGAGGTCGCCGCACTGAAGCAGGACCTTGAGCAGTCCAAGGAAGACCTCGGCCTTGCCAAAAGGCAGCTCGAAGAAAACAAAGGTAAGTTATAACCCGTCTGTATGTTGATAAGAAAAAATAAGGGTGGTTGCTTAGATCATGGGATCGTCATGAATTTTGCCAGGGGCCACGACCGAAGTGGCGACCCTGAAGAAGGCGCTATCTGAGGCCGAGGACAAGGCGGGCAAGGAGCGCATTGAGCGGGAAAAACAAGAGGCCCGGGTGGGTGAGGTGCAGCAAGAGCTCCAGGCTCTCGTCAAAAAGCACGAGTCCTTGGAGCTTGACTCAAAGACGCGAGAGTCCGAGCTTGCGAAGGCCCTCGAAAGCGCACAACATGCCAAGGCCGAAGCCTAAAAGGCCCTCCAGGAAATTGAGGCGGTTAAGAAGATAGCGATGGGTAAGGCATTCAGTATGTAAAGCAAGCATGTGAAAGAAAATTTCCTTTTAGTTACCCGAGTTCAGAGCTCTCTAGGAGCGTTCGTAGATCTACCCCGCAGTGTATCAGATGCCGCGGAATTCTACCGGGCCGAGGAGGGGAGATCGACAGAGAAGTTGTTTTGGTCTCAGTATACTGGGACCGAACACCCTATGCCCTTGAGCGACCAGTTGAAGCAACTGGTCGAGCTCCACAAGGCGGCCGAACAGGCCATGAAGGGTCTTATATTCCGGATCTGGCCTAGCGGTCACCTTCCTGATAGCTACTTCGGCCTGGTGAGGCGGCTTGTGAATGCCTGCCCGCGGCTTGACATGATAAAGCGGTCTGTCTACATCGAGGGCGCGTGCAGGGCGTTTGCCCGAGCAAAGGTGCACTGGGCGAAGCTGGACGCCGAGAAGCTGGTGAAGGAGGGGCCGCCGGAAGGCAAGGATCATCGCCATCCCGAGATGTATTATAACATTGTCCTGAAGGGTTCTCGCCTTGTGGCGGAAGAATGTACTAAGAATGTAATATTCGAATGAATGTACTCATGTGATCCTGTAATATGAAACAAGTTCATTTGTGCTATGCAACGCTTGTGAATTTGAAATATTACCTTCTGTGCGGCCGTTTATAAAATTTGAGAGTTGGCAAGTCGTCGGCTTCTGCCGACATGTAACTAGTACTGAGGTGTTCGGGATAAACCTGAGCACTCTTTATCCCAATTTTGGGTCCTTCGAGGGAGGTGTTCAGCACAATGAACCAGGCAATCGGACTATAAGGCTTTATCACTCTCACTTAGCCATGGAAGTCTACAAATTTAAATTTTGGCGAAGCCCCTAGTATTCAGAAGGCCGAATTTGGGGCGCTATATACGCCTAAGTCAGGCAAGGCCGACTCCTCGCCCGAAGCGGAAAAAGTAAGGACTTGAGACCTCTCGAACAGCGACCAGCTCTCGCCTTATCATGACAGTCAGTTTTCGGCTTTCCCTACTGAGGTGCTCGTCCAGAAGAACCGGGACACTATCGCAGTAGTTCTCCCAGCGCTACCTTAGATGATATTGCGGAACGTAAGGTACCAAAACATGGGAGATGGGCAAACCCAACTATTGACCCAAGACATGATTCGGAGCTGATGATTATTAATGCTATAAGTTCAGGGTGCCGCATTGTCGAAAGTGTTCGGACTTCTTACGCCATATTATGGGGTATACTGAAGCCCCTGGCGTACTGGTCGTACCAGAATGTACGGGTGCAAGTTGTCGTAAATAAAACAAACAAGAAAAAGGAAGGGTAATGCAATAATAGACTAATTCTATGCATTGTTATTTAAATAATACGTTGAAGCGTACTGATACAAGTAGTGCAATAAGCAAAAAATTGGACTATTTGACATGTCCTGTCCAAGGGTAAGCTGCATATGGGTATTAAAAATGGGTACTCCGATTGTTATCAGAGACCACCTGGGGATTCCGTTGTACGTCTTAGCTTCTTGCCTCCTTGGTTGTTCCTTCCCGTAATGTGACCAGCTACCGGAAAGGGCTTCCAGAGAGTAAGGTCCTGGAAGAGAGGAAATGATAAAGGTATACAACCCCTGGGGCCGTTGAGCTGCATTGTGGGACGTGCCCTGGTCGTGCCCCCGCCTATGCCCATGGTATTTTTAGTGCGTAATTATGTATGAGCGGCACATATTTCGTCGCTTGACTGGGACTAGGACGGGGGCCGAATTGCTAGGCAAGCTCTGATCATGCCAGGAGATCCTGTTGCAGGTTACTCCAGACTCGCTTGAAGGTGTCCGGGGGCTTTATCTCCGAATTGGCGGCTTTCCTTAAAAGGCTGCTTTGTGCCTCAGCTGCGAGGGCCGCGGTGTGCTCCTCTGTGCGGAGCGAGTGTTCTGTGTTTCCATTGACTGTTATAACCCCACGAGGTCCTGGCATTTTGAGCTTGAGATATGCATATTGCGGTACCACATTGAATCTGGCAAATGCGGTTCACCCGAGCAGTGCGTGATAGCCACTGCGAAATGGGACGATATCGAAGATTAACTCCTCGCTTCGGAAATTTTCCGGAGATCCGAAGACCACTGCCAGTGTGATTGAGCCCGTGCAATGGGCCTCTACACCTGGGATGATACCTTTAAAGGTGGTTTTAGTGGGTTTGATCCTCGAGGGGTCTATGCCCATTTTGCGCACTATATCCTAATAGAGCAGGTTCAGGCTGCTGCCGCCGTCCATAAGGACTCGGGTGAGGTGAAATCCGTCAATGATGGGGTCTAGGACCAATGCGGCAGATCCACCTCGACGGATACTAGTGGGGTGGTCCCTGCGATCGAAGGTGATCGGACAAGAGGACCATGGGTTGAACTTTGGGGCAACAGGCTCCATGGCATAGATGTCCCTTAGTGCACACTTCTGTTCCCTCTTGGGAATTTGGGTTGCGTATATCATTTTCACCGTCTTCACTTCTGGGGGGAACCTCTTCTGTCCTCCCGTGTTCGGCGGTCGGGACTCCTCCTCGTCATCGCTATGCAGCCCCTTGTCCTTGTTTTCGGCATTCAACTTGCCGGCCTGCTTGAACACCCAACATTCTCTGTTGGTGTGATAGGCTGGCTTATCGGGGTGCCGGGGATTTGACACGAGCGATCGAGTATGCGGTCCAAACTGGACGCGCCCGGAGTACTCCTTTTGAATGGCTTTTTCCGCTGAACGGGTTTAGAGCCACTGAATCCGGCATTGACTGTCGTATCTTCGGCGTTATCGCCGTTGTTGCGGCGCTTATGTCTGTTACGACGTGGTCTGCCGTTATTATCTTTGGTATCTGAAGTGCCCGGATTCCTTGATGTGTTGTTGTTGCGAGCTAGCCAGCTATCCTCACCCGCGCAAAAGCCCGCGCAAAAGGGGGTCATGAGTGTCATGAGGGCTGCCATAGACTTTGGCTTCTCCTGGTGAAAGTGCAACTATCCCTAGGTGGTTTTGGTAATTCATAACAATATATAGCTCATTGATCTAATGCTATTCCAAGACTATTATTTCAGGAAAGCTCAATGAATGGCATGGCATGTATGATGAAAGTGGATCCCTCAAAATACTAAAGACAAAGGATTGGCTCAAGCTCAAAAGCTCAAGGCTCTTCATTTTACATTTTAGTGATCCAAGATCACATTGAGTCTATAGGAAAAGCCAATACTATCAAGAAGGGATGAGGTGTTTCTTAATGAGCCTTTTGATTCATGTGCTTAGTGATATGCTCCAAAACCATCAACTACTTTCCCACATCCACAAATGACCTAAACCTAAAGCCAAAATCGGTCTCACCGATTCTTTCTATCTGGCGCGACCGATTCCAAAAGTCATAGCCACTGCCACAAACCCTAAGCAAATCGGTCTTACCGATAGGGATCTCGGTCTCACCGAGATGGGGTTGCAATCTCTCTGTTTCCCTTCGTAACGTTTCGGTCTAACCAAAGTGAGCAATCGGTCCCACCGAGATTGCAATGTAAACTCTATGTTTCCTTTTTGTAACATTTCGGTCTCACCGAAAAGAGCAAATCGGTCCCACCGAGTTTACCTGACCAACTCTCTGGTTAGCTAATTACCAAAATCGGTCTCACCGAGTTTGTGTAATCAGTCTCACCGAGATTACGTTATGACCTAACCCTAACCATATCGGTCTCACCGAGATGCATGTCAGTCCCACCGAAAATCACTAACGGTCACTAGGTTTACTAATCGGTCCGACCGAGTTTAATGATTCGGTCCCACCGAGTTTGGCAAATTGTGTGTAACGGTTAGATTTTGTGTGGAGGCTATATATACCCCTCCACCTCCTCTTCATTCGTGGAGAGAGCCATCATACTGAACCTACACTTCCAACTTACAATTTCTGAGAGAACCACCTACTCATGTGTTGAGGCCAAGATATTCCATTCCTACCATATGAATCTTGATCTCTAGCCTTCCCCAAGTTGCTTTCCACTCAAATCATCTTTCCACCAGATCCAAAACCTATGAGAGAGAGTTGAGTGTTGGGGAGACTATCATTTGAAGAACAAGAGCAAGGAGTTCATCATCAACACACCATTTGTTACTTCTTGGAGAGTGGTGTCTCCTAGATTGGCTAGGTGTCACTTGGGAGCCTCCGACAAGATTGTGGAGTTGAACCAAGGAGTTTGTAAGGGCAAGGAGATCGCCTATTTCGTGAAGATCTACCGCTAGTGAGGCAAGTCCTTCGTGTGCGACGGCCATGGTGGGATTGACAAGGTTGCTTCTTCGTGGACCCTTCGTGGGTGGAGCCCTCCGTGGACTCGCGCAACTGCTACACTTAAATCGGTTGAAGTCTCCATCAACGTGGAGGTACGATAGCACCACCTATCGGAACCACGCCAAAAACATCCGTGTCTCCAATTGCGTTTGAATCCTCCAAACCCTTCCCCTTACTTTCTTGCAAGTTGCATGCTTTAATTTCCGCTGTCTATATACTCTTTGCATGCTTGCTTGAATTGTGTGATGATTGCTTGACTTGTCCTAATATAGCTAAAATCTGCCAAACTATAAAATTGGGAAAAGGTTAAGTTTTTAATTGGTCAAGTAGTCTAATCACCCCCTCTAGACATACTTCAAGGTCCTACAAGTGGTATCAGAGCCTTGGTCTCCATTTGCTTTGATTTCCATAGCTTTTGGTGGTCATAGCCTTGGTTTCACAACCTAGGAGAGTATGGCGTCTAGCGAGGAAATTATCACCGTAGAGGTCCTTATTTGATGGTACTAATTTTGCTAGTTGGAAGCATAAGATGAAAATGCATATTCTTGGACATAACCCCGCCATTTGGGCAATTATTTGTATTGGCTTGCAAGGTGAATTCTTCGATGGGAGAGAACCGAATCGTGAAGCTAATGCGGAAGAATTGAAGATGTTGCAATACAACGCTCAAGCATGTGACATCATCTTCAACGGATTGTGCCCCGAAGAATTCAACAAAATCAGCCGTCTGGAGAATGCAAAGGAAATATGGGATACTTTGATTGATATGCACGAAGGTACCGAGTCCGTAAAGGAATCCAAGTTGGATGTGCTCCAAAGTCAGCTTGACAAGTTCAAAATGAAGGATGGTGAAGGTGTCGCTGAAATGTACTCTAGGCTTGCTCTTATCACAAATGAGATTGCCGGCTTAGGGAGTGAAGAGATGACCGACAAATTCATCATCAAGAAATCCTAAGAGCATTGGATGGAAAGTATGATACTGTGTGCACATTGATCCAAATGATGCCAAACTACAAAGATCTCAATCCAACGGAAGCATTGGAAGGATTGTTGCTCATGAGATGTCACTCAAGGATAAGGAGGAACTTCACAACAAGTCAAGTGGTGCTTACAAAGCCTCAAGTGAAGCCCCCACATCATCAAGTGAGAAACCAACCTTCAATGAAGAATTGAGCTTAATGGTGAAGAACTTCAACAAGTTCTACAAAAGTTGAAGCAAAGAAAGAAGCTCCAAGTCAAGGTCTTACAATGACAAAAGATCTACTAGTCAAGAGCGCAATTGCTACAATTGTGGGAGACCCGGACACTACTCCAATGAGTGTACGGCACCCTACAAAAGAAGAGAAGATTCTCCAAAAAGAAGAAGCAAAAGAGAAGAATCACCACCAAGAGAGAGGAGGAGTAGAGATGATCGTTATGAGCGAAGACCCTCACGGAGAAGCAAGGATTCGGAAAGGAAGGACAAGTCATCAAGGAGCTATACAAAGCGAAGACATCAAACTCATGTTGGTGAATGGGTTTCCGGCTCCGACTCCGACCATCACTCCGAGAGAAGTTATCACTCTGACTCAGAATATACTCAAGATGAAGGTGTTGCCGGTCTAGCACTTGTGTCAACCAACTGCTACGACATATTTGATTCACCAAATTAAGGAATTGGAAGATGCTTCATGGCCAAAGGTCCTAAGGTAACACATCCCGAGTATGTTAATTTTAATAGTGATGAAGATGACTTGCTAGGTGATGATGATTTACTTGTTGACAACTCTGGTAATGAATACTATGATGAAACGTCAATTAATCATGCTAATCAAATGAATGACAATGATAAGGAGAAAATTGAGCTTCTAACTAAAGAACTAAACACTCTTAAGTTGGTTCATGAAACTATCTTCTAAGATCATAGAGAACTTTTAAGGTCTCATGAGAAGTTACGCTTTGAAAAGCTCAATCTTGAGCAAGAGCATGAGTTCTTAAAGGCAATCAATGATGATCTCCGCAGGAAAAGTTGTTCTTACATTGCCAAGCGTTTACTCTTATCTACTTACATGCCTGAAGTCAAGTCTAGTAACAAGTACAAGAAAGATACTTCCTCTAGTAGTAACAATAATAATGTCAAATCCAATGTTGTTGCTTCTAGTAGTTCTCTTGATTGCACTAATGATTCTCTTAGCCAAGTTACACTTGAGCAAGAAAATAGTTTATTGAAGGGAATTATAGAGAAAGGTGTTTACAAGAGCTTTGCCGGGAGTAAGCAATTTGAGGAAATTGTACGCAAGCAAGGAAGGCACCGGAAGAATCAAGGTGTTGGTTTTGAACGAAAGTTCAACGCCAATGGAGTTGAGCGGGAAGAAGATCAATATCCCAAGACAAAGTTTGTTCCTCAACAAGAGAAGTATGATCCTACTTTCTTCAAGGGGACACAAGCTCAAGATGATCTTCCACCACAGGACCACAAGAACAAAGGCAAGGACAAGCTTCAAGAAGAGATTGATGCATTTGAAGAAGCACCTAAAGCCTCGTTCGAGTGGGTCCCCAAGACTATGTCAAGTTATACTTCATCAAGTACAAGTACAACTCCAAGGATTCCCATCAAGATGATGTGGATCCCGAAGAAGAAGAACTAGAGAGTTCTTGAGGGTGACTCCGCCAACATTCTTCACTCATATCATTTTGGCAAGAACAAATGCAATCAACTTCCACATCTTGCAATATTTCAAGGAGTCACATACCCTCATGTTGGTAAGGCAAGGGACAAGGTAACCTAATGTTTTCATGGACATCATCTTGTGTGTGCATCACTCTATGTCTATGGATATTCTTGTTTGTTCCTTGTGGGACTAACCCATGTAGGCAAGTTGAAAGTGCAACTCACTCCAAAGGATTGCTCCAAATGATCTACATCAACATTGAGCATCTACATCTTCAACACCTACATGAAGTCATCATCGACAAAACCCAAGGTTAGTTCATCCCTCTAAGGGGATCTCACATCTAGGGGAGCTTAACTCTAAGAATTGAGTCAAAGCAACTCTAATGGTGTGAACACATTAATGCATTATGTAAAAGTGGTAACCCCACTTAAGCTTAAACGATGAGTATGACCTATGATCAAATGTTCTCATTTGACTCCTAAGTCAATATACTCATATATAGATGACCTAGTCATCGCCAATTGTTTGATAGATGCTAGAATTGGTTGTGCATGCTTTGCCACATATTTCAATTGCCATCTTATTGTGTGAGCATGTTGGTGCATATTTTACTCATTCAAGGACATCCACTTGTAGTTTTGTTTGTTTGATTTCTTTTCTTTGTGCCAAGTGGATGGAAAAGAATGCCTAAGAACCTTCTTTAGCTATCTATGCTTTTCTCGTCTCAAACTCTATTCATGCTACATCACAAAATTTGATCAAGTCATATTCGAACCACTCTGTGTGAGGAGCACTTTCGAGTCCCCGATTCGTCATAGACTTAAACTTCCAAAACCTCTTAGTGATTCTCGGTCCGACCGATTCTTCCATTTTGGTCCTACCGAGATCATCAAGTTGATCTGAGTTTTCAATCTCGGTGCAACCGATTTGAACTTTCGGTCTCACCGATTTGCTGTAATCGAACACAATTATGCATCTCGGTGCCACCGAGTTGTTCCACTCGGTCACACCGACAGGGTCGGGCTATATATAGACACGGGCAAAATTTTGGAAATTTCTCCGAAACCCTTCGCCCGCGCAACAGCTCGCTCTGCCATCGTGGTCTCCGGATCGTCTCCTCGTCGCCAGCAGCCTCATGTCGCTGGTCTTCGCCGCCATTAACGGATTTCATCCCCGCCGTTGCCGCCGTAGCAAGCCCACCGCCAAGTTAGGGTATGGACTTAAACTTTGTGCTATCCACGTCTGATTCCTGGCACATTGTTTTCATATTGATTCTTGCCACGATTGAAACTCCTCTATCCAGCAAAAGTAGTTCATAGATTAAATGTGATTCAAATTTTTAGGTTTAGGTTTCCGCCAAAACCATCTCGGACCCACCGAGTTGAAAAACTCGGTCTCACTGATTTGGCATATGCCATTGCACTAGTGACTCTCGGTCTGACCGAGATTTACAAATCGGTGCAACCAATTTGAGGATTATGTGAAACCCTAGCAGTCTCGGTACCACCGAACTGAAACTCGGTCCAACCAAGATCATCAGTTTAGGTTCCAAAACTGCTTCGGTATCACCGAGTTTGAAAATCGGTGGATCCGAAATGCTTTCTGTGGAAAACTAAAACTGAACTTTTGAGTCATTCTTTTGCAAAAACCTCTACATCTTGTGATGCTCATCTTTTCTATCTCATCTATAAACTCTTCACAGGGTCAGCAGTCAGCTTTTGCAGTATTTCTGATCAAAGTGACAGCCAGAAGAGGTCACAAGAGCAGATGAACTTGAGTGAGGGCACTAGTCCCTCAACTTCAGATGAAGGGAGCAGAAGTACTGCTAGCAATTTGCCTAAGGCTGCTACTAGGCAAAGGAGAAAAGAACTTCAGATTCAGAGGATGAAGATTACAAAGCTGAGGAAGATGAGGCTACTTCCAAGAAAGTTGTGCTCAAGAAGGAAAGGGTCATGAAGATCAAAAGGCCTGCAGGAAGACAACCAATGTCCAAGGCCAGAACATCAACTCAACTACTTGAAAATCCTGATCCCAAAGAGCCAAATGAGAACAAGAAGAGGAAGGAAAGGGTCAAGATGACCATGGCGGAGTAATTGGGAAGCCTTCCATGATGGAAGAGGAAGAGCCTGCTGCACCAAAGCACCAAAGGCACCAAAGCTTATGGGTGATGCTATTAGATCAGGGGCTGCCACATCTAAGCCCAAGGAAGCACCCAAAGCTGCCCCCAAGGCCAAGTCTGCACCAAAGAGGAATACTAGGAGTATTCCAGTTGCTGAGAAGAACAAGGCCCCAGTGCCTAATGTTGCTGAAAAAGAAGATGAAGAAGGACAAGTTCTGAGGAAGCTCAAGCCAAAGATACCAGACCACAATGATGCCCATCCTGTGGCTGAGGACATGAGAATCAGGAAGGACTCAGGATTGAGGAAATGGAGGTTGGCAGATCCATATGCCACAAGGAGAAGAACTGCTGCTGATTACAGGTTCCACACAAAGGAACAACAGGACTTTTATGAGACCATTCTGTTGGACAAGAAGCCCATTGTCTGTGACATGAGGTGGGTTGACTGGAATTTCATCAAGGAGAATGAAGAGCACTATCCTGGAGTGCAAGACAACTTTATTGCTTGTGGAGTTGCAGATTTTGTTGGGCAAAAGCTCACAAATTGGAATGATGAACTTATCATGCAGTTCTACTCCACAGCACATTTTTACCCAGATGGGAGAATTGTTTGGATGTCTGAAGGTACAAGGTACCAGTCAACTGTTGAGGAGTGGGCAAAGCTGATAAACGCCCCAGAGGCAAATGATGATAATCTGGACATTTATGCAAAGAAGAAACAGGATCACAATTCAATGGCTCACATGTACAAGGAAATTCCAAACAAGGCACTAGGAACTCACAAGTTTGGATCAGTTCACTTTCTGCTGTCAGGGTTGCCAACCATAAATTGGATTCTGAGGCACACTTTGTTGCTGAAGTCTGGTGACCATAACATGATCAGAGGGCATGCCATCAACATGTTGCATGTGTTTGATGTGCCACAAAAGTTGAAAGTCATGAGCCTGATCAGAGAAACAATCAAGAGGACTGCAACAGATCAGAAGAGGAGCTGTGGATATGCACCTCAGATTCAAGAATTGGTAAACTCAAAGATGGGCACAGGAAAATATCAGTTGGATAAGGAACACTTTTCACTTTATCCAGACTTTGAGGACAATGAGGTTGTCATGAATGAGAATGATCCATCGTCAGTTCAAGCTCAGGAGAAGAAGGAGAACGCAAAGAGGGAGAAGGCTGCCAAGATGCCAACTCAAGAGGAGGCATCTGAGTATTTCTTGAAGAACAAGCAGGAGCAACTTGGTTACTTAATAGCATCAACTCTGAGGATTGAGAAGGGATTGGCCACCCTAACTCAAAATCAGGAGAGCCTGGAGAGAATCATAGAACAAAAGTTCTATCACTTAGATGTAAAAGTAACTGAGATTCAGACTGCAGTGGAGGAACTACAAGATGACATGCATGAGAGGAAGGGCAAGACTACCACCAATGTGTTTGCCAGAGTGCCCAGAGCCCAGAGGTCATCAGTTGTGCCAGTTTCTGACACAAGAGCAACTTCATCTGCACCAGCTACAGCCTCAGTGCCACCAGCTCCAGCATCTACATCAGCTCCAGCTCGATCTACATCAACTGAAGTCTTCGTCCAAGGAGCCATATCTACACCACCACCAGAATATCAAGCCTGAGAGTCGATCTAGCACTATGCATTTTCTATGAACTTTTTGGTAACTTGTTGCCAAAGGGGGAGAAAAATGTATAGATCATAGGCTTCGAGAGAGAGAGTGTGTGTTGCTTTTGTTATCTCTTGCTTTATTTGGTGGTTTTTCAAACTTTGTTTGCTTTTGGTTGAGATACTATGCTTGTGAGACATTGATGATCATGTGTTTGATCATAAGCTACACTTATGCATGCTTGATATTATCCTATCTATCTTATGTGATCACTCACTATGCTTGGTGATGAGTGCATGTATTCATTGTTTATTATTTTCAGCGCTCCACCAAGATGTATGTGACATGGAAGAGTAACCCATGAGCCTAATTCATTGTGCATTTGCAGTCCAAAGCAAATCTAAAACTATGCACAAATTTAGGGGGAGCTCTTGCTTATCACATACTTCTCAAAGCGATGATGTTATTTAAATTCTGTTATCATTTGTCGAAGCTTTGATCTATATGTTGTCATCAATTACCAAAAAGGGGGAGATTGAAAGTGCAACTATCCCTAGGTGGTTTTGGTAATTCATAACAACATATAGCTCATTGAGCTAATGCTATTCCAAGACTATTATTTCAGGAAAGCTCAATGAATGGCATGGCATGGATGATGAAAGTGGATCCCTCAAAATACTAAGGACAAAGGATTGGCTCAAGCTCAAAAGCTCAAGACTCTTCATTTTACATTTTAGTGATCCAATATCACATTGAGTCTATAGGATAAGCCAATACTATCAAGAAGGGATGAGGTGTTGCTTAATGAGCCTTTTGCTTCATGTGCTTAGTGATATGCTCCAAAACCCTCAACTACTTTCCCACATCCACAAATGACCTAAACATAAAGCCAAAATCGGTCTCACCGATTCTTTCTATCCGGCGCCACCGATTCCAAAAGTCATAGCCACTGCCACAAACCCTAACCAAATCGGTCTTACTGATAGGGATCTCGGTCTCACCGAGATGGGGATGCAATCTCTCTGTCTCCCTTCGTAACGTTTCGGCCTAACCGAAGTGAGCGATCGGTCCCACCGAGATTGCAATGTAAACTCTCTATTTCCTTTTTGTAACATTTCGGTCTCACCGAAAAGAGCAAATAGGTCCCACCGAGTTTACCTGACCAACTCTCTGGTTAGCTAATTATCAAAATCGGTCTCACCGAGTTGGTGTAATCAGTCTCACCGAGATTACGTTATGCCCTAACCCTAACCATATCGGTCTCACCGAGATGCATGTCAGTCCCACCGAAAATCACTAACGGTCACTAGGTTTACTAAATCAGTCCGACCGAGTTTAACAATTCGGTCCCACCGAGTTTGGTAAATTGTGTGTAATGGTTAGATTTTGTGTGGAGGCTATATATAACCCTCCACCTCCTCTTCATTCGTGGAGAGAGCCATCATACTGAACCTACACTCCCAACTTACAATTTCTGAGAGAGAACCACCTACTCATGTGTTCAGGCCAAGATATTCCATTCCTACCATATGAATCTTGATCTCTAGCCTTCCCCAAGTTGATTTCCACTCAAATCATCTTTCCACCAGATCCAAAACCTATGAGAGAGAGTTGAGTGTTGGGGAGACTATCATTTGAAGAACAAGAGCAAGGAGTTCATCATCAACACACCATGTGTTACTTCTTGAGAGTGGTGTCTCCTAGATTGGCTAGGTGTCACTTGGGAGCCTCCGACAAGATTGTGGAGTTGAACCAAGGAGTTTGTAAGGGCAAGGAGATCGCCTATTTCGTGAAGATCTACCGCTAGTGAGGCAAGTCCTTCGTGTGCGACGGCCATGGTGGGATTGACAAGGTTGCTTCTTCGTGGACCCTTCGTGGGTGGAGCCCTCCGTGGACTCGCGCAACCGTTACACTTCGTCGGTTGAAGTCTCCATCAACGTGGAGGTACGATAGCACCACCTATCGGAACCACGCCAAAAACATCCGTGTCTCCAATTGCGTTTGAATCCTCCAAACCCTTCCCCTTACTTTCTTGCAAGTTGCATGCTTTAATTTCCGCTGCCTATATACTCTTTGCATGCTTGCTTGAATTGTGTGATGATTGCTTGACTTGTCCTAATATAGCTAAAATCTGCCAAACTATAAAATTGGGAGAAGGTTAAGTTTTTAATTGGTCAAGTAGTCTAATAACCCCCCCCTGTAGACATACTTCAAGGTCCTACACCTGGCCGAGGTGCCGGGTCAGCCACTCGTCACGGATATTATGCTTAAATGCCGATAAGGCCTCTGCATCCGGATAGTCGACAATTTGGTTTTTCTTAGTTAAGAACCGGGTCCAAAATTTCCTGGCCGATTCCCCTAGCTACTAAGTTATATGGCTCAAGTCATCAGCATCCGGTGGTCTGATAACCCACAAGTATAGGAGATCACAACAGTTATCGAGGGTAGAGTATTCAACCCAAATTTATTGATTCAACACAAGGGGAGCCAAAGAATATTCTCAAGTATTAGCAGCTGAGTTGTCAATTCAACCACACCTGGAAACTTAGTATCTGTAGCAAAGTGTTTAGTAGCAAAGTAATATGATAGTGGTGGTAACGGTAACAAAAGTAAATACAACAAAAGTAATATTTTTGGTATTTTGTAGTGATTGTAACAGTAACAACGGAAAAGTAAAGAAGCGAAGACCAGTATATGGAAAGCTCGTAGGCACCGGATCAGTGATGGATAATTATGCCGGATGCGGTTCGTCATGTAATGATCATAACATAGGGTGACACAGAACTAGCTCCAATTCATCAATGTAATGTAGGCATGTATTCCGTATATAGTCATACGTGCTTATGGAAAAGAACTTGCTGACATCTTTTGTCCTACCCTCCCGTGGCAGCGGGGTCCTATTGGAAACTAAGGGATATTAAGGCCTCCTATTAATAGAGAACCGGAACAAAGCATTAGCACATAGTGAATACATGAACTCCTCAAACTATGGTCATCACCGGAGTGGTCCCGATTATTGTCACTTCGGGTTTGCGGATCATAACGCATAGTAGGTGACTATAGAGTTGCAAGATAGGATCAAGAACTCACATATATTCATGAAAACATAATAGGTTCAGATCTGAAATCATGGCACTCGGGCCCTAGTGACAAGCATTAAGCATAGCAAAGTCATAGCAACATCAATCTCGTAACATAGTGGATACTAGGGATCAAACCCTAACAAAAACTAACTCGATTACATGATAAATCTCATCCATCCCATCACCGTCCAGCAAGCCTATGATGGAATTACTCACGCACGGCGGTGAGCATCATGAAATTGGTGATGGAGGATGGTTGATGGTGACGACGGCGACGAATTCCCCTCTCTGGAACCCCGAACGGACTCCAGATCAGCCCTCCCGAGAGTTTTTAGGGCTTGGCGGCGGCTCCATATCGTAAAACACGATGATTTCTTCTCCCTGTTTTTTTTCTCCCCGAAAGCCAATATATAGAGTTGGAGTTGGCATCGGAAGGTGTCCAGGGGGCCCACGAGGTAGGGGAGCGCGCCCAGGAGGGGGGGGGGGCGCGCCCCCCACCCTCGTGGTCAGGGTGTGGCCCCCCTGGTCTTCATCTTTGGCGAGGATTTTTTATTATTTTTTATAAGACATCCCGTGGAGTTTCAGGTCATTCCGAGAACTTTTGTTTTCTGCACATAAAACAACATCATGGCAATTGTCTTTGAAAATAGCGTCAGTCCGGGTTAGTTCCATTCAAATCATACAAGTTAGAGTCCAAAACAAGGGCAAAAGTGTTTGGAGAAGCAGATACGACGGAGACGTATCAACTCCCCCAAGCTTAAACCCTTGCTTGTCCTCAAGCAATTCAGTTGACAAACTGAAAGAGAAAAATAAAAACTTACAAACTCTGTTTGCTCTTGTTGTTGTACCTATGTCAAGCCAGCATTCAGGTTTTCAGCAAGGATCATAACTAACCACATTTGAAATAAGTCCTAGGTCTCATGTTTACTCATATCAATAACATAATCAGCTAGCAAGCCATAATAATAAATCTTGGATGACAACACTTTCTTAAAATAATCATAATATGATATAACAAGATGGTATCTCGCTAGCCCTTTCTGGGACCGCAAAACATAAATGCAGAGCACCTTCAAAGATCAAGGACTGACTAGACATTGTAATTCATGGTAAAAGAGATCCAATCATAGTCATACCCGATATAAATTAACAGTAATGAATGCAAATGACAGTTGTGCTCTCCAGCTAGTGCTTTTAATAAGAAGGTGATGACTCAACATAAAAGTAAATAGATAGGCCCTTCGCAGAGGGAAGGAGGGATTTGTAGAGGTGCCAGAGCTCGTTTTTGAAATAGAGATAAATTATATTTTGAGCGGCATACTTTCATTGTCAACATAACAACTAAGAGATGACGATATCTTCCATGCTAAGCAAATTATAGGCGGTACCCAAACAGAATGGTAAAGTTTATACTCCCCCTCCTCCACAAGCATCAATCCATGGCTTGCTCGAAACAACGAGTGCCTCCAACATTCAACGGGTCCCAAGGGGAGTTTTGTTTGCAATTATTTTGATTTAGTTTGCATAAAGCATGGGACTGGGCATCCCGGTGACCAGCCATTCTCTCGTGAGTGAGGAGCGGAGTCCACTCCTCTTGAGAATAACCCGCCGAACACAGAAGATAAGGGCAGCCCTAGTTGATATATGAGCTATTTGAGCATGCAAAACAGAATGTTTATTTGAAGGTTTAGAGTTTGGCACATACAAATTTACTTGGAACGGCAGGTAGATACCGAGTATAGGAAGGTATGGTGGACTCATATGGAAAAACTTTGGGGTTTAAGGGATTGGATGCACAAGCAGTATTCCCGCTTAGTACAAGTGAAGGCTAGCAAAAGACTGGGAAGCGACCAACTAGAGAGTGACAACAGCCATGAACATGCATTAAAATTAATAAACATTGAATAAAATCATGAGTAGGATATAATCCACCATGAACATAAGTATCGTGAAGGCTATGTTGATTTGTTTCAACTACATGCGTGAACATGTGCCAAGTCAAGTCACTTAAATCATTCAAAGGAGGATACCACCCCATCATACCACATCACAACCATTTTAATAGCATGTTGGCACGCAAGGTAAACCATTATAACTCATAGCTAATCAAGCATGGCACAAGCAACTATGATCTCTAATTGTCATTGCAAACATGTTTATTGATAATAAGCTGAACCAGGAACGATGAACTCATCATATTTACAAAAACAAGAGAGGTAGAGTTCATACCAGCTTTTCCCGTCTCAGTCAGTCCATCATATATCATCATAATTGCCTTTCACTTGCACGACCGATCGAAGAGAATAATAATAAGACTGTACGTGCATTGGACTAAGCTGGAATCTGCGAGCATTCAATAAATAGGAGAAGACAAGGCAATATGGGCTCTTGGTTAAATCAACAATGATGCATATAAGAGCCACTTCAACAATTTAATCATGGTCTTCTCCTACTGACCCCCAAAGAAAAGAAAAGAAATAAAAACTATTTACACGGGAAAGCTCCCAACAAGCAAAAGAAGGACGGGAAATATTTTTGGGTTTTCTTTTCAATTATTACTACTACAGCAGGAAAAATAAACTACTACTAATTTTTTTGGTTTTTTCTTAAGGTTTATTAAACACACAAGAAGAAAGCTGGAAAAAGAAAATAAACTAGCATGGATATTACAGTGAAACAGTATGAGCACCGACATCTAGCAATGAGTGTGTGTGAACATAAATGTAATGTCGGTGAGAAATACGTACTCCCGCAAGCTTTGGCTTTTCGCCTAAGTTGGTCTATTGTCAGGGATAGCCTGGCGGATACCCGTAGGTGTAGCTGGGGTCATACTGCGACGAAGAATAGTTGGGATCATACTGTGATGAAGAGGACTCTGACTGCCACTGTCTGGCTACCGCCTCCGGATCCCAAGAATAAACAAACTGTCGTGGATGCTCATCTTGTAGTTCCGATTCCGGGGCTGGTGCAGGATTCCGATAGGCTTGAACGGCCGCCCACGGAATTATGTGAGGACCTGCAGACAAGTTAAACAAAGAGGGAGCAGGCAAAGTAATATTCTCAGGGTGATGTTTATCAAAGTACAATTTATATTTAAGCTCCCCTTCCTTGCCCTTAACAAGAAAGTCATGCACTAGCATACTCTTATAATCTAAATAAGCACTGGGCAACGATGTTTCTTCTTTCTCCAAATGCCTAATAGGTATGTCAAAATATTCAGCTAGGCGTGAAGCATAAATGCCTCCAAAGATGGGGCCCTTAGTACGGTTCAGACTTAACCGTCTAGCAACAATTCCACCCATACTAACAGAGTTATTGCGGTATAAACCATGGAACAAAATAATAATATCAGGAACACTAAGGTTTCCACAGTTTCCGCGACCAATCAAGCAACGACTAGCAAATAAGGCAAAGTAGCGTAAAACAGGAAAATGTATGCTAGTAATCCTTGAATCACAAACCTTCCTGGTTTCTCCCACAGTGATAGTGTTAATAAAAGCTTCCACTTCATTATGGTGTGGTTCATCTAAGGTGCCCTTAAAGGGTATTTTGCAAACCACGCAAAATTCAGCTAATGGCATCTTCTTAACAACGTCATATAAATGAAACTCTACTGATGGAGGTGATTCCTTAGGGAAAAAGTAGAAGTTTTTCACAAAAGTATTTGTGAGTAAGAGATACTGATGACGATGGTCGCGGAGGAAGTTGGTGAGGCCAGCATTCTCAATCAATAAATAAAAATCCTCATAAATTCCGGCTCTCCTCAAGAAGTCATCGGAAGGCCATTAACACGGCCGGACCTCCGGGGTGCGAGGCAAATTATATTTGGGCTTTTGTGCTTCTTCCTTTTGTTTTTCCTTCGAGCTTCGGCTGGACGAGCCCCTCAAAAGTCTCTTCATTATTTTCTGAAATAATCTGAATTTTTTTAGTAACTTCAAACAAAAGTGAACCAACTTCAATAAAATTGATAGCAACTACTCCTACAAGTGCCTAGAGCCTATATCAAGCATTAGAACTACTTGGAACCATATAAATTTGACATGCAAGCTCAAGAACATGGTCACCTATGCAGCACAAATTTGCAAAGAATAGAGCACTAGAACAAAAACTAATTGGACCAATGGAGGAGTCACATACCAAGGAACAATCTCCCCAAGCAGTTTTGCGAGAGGTGCTTTGAGCAAGGAGATCGAAAATCAAAGCAAAGGTGGCTGGAACTCGTGCTTGAGTTGGTTTTTCGGGTTTGTGTGAGGCAGAGGAAGAAGATGGGTGCAGCGATAAGTGGAGGAGGGCCACCATGGGCCCACGAGGCAGTGGGCGCGCCCAAGGGGGTAGGGCGCGCCCGCCACCCTCGTGGCCAGGTGGCAGCTCCCCCCGCGGTAATTTTTGCACAGTAAATCCTCAAATATTCCGGAAAAAATCATATTAAATTGGCATGGCATTCTGAGGACTTTTATTTTTGGGATTTTTTTATATTGAACGGATAAGTCGGAAGACAGACAGAAAAATATTATTTACGTTATTTCTACTAAATAACAGAAAGTATAAGGAGGGTACAGAAGGTTGTGCTTCTAGTTTCATCCATCTCATGCTCATAAAAAGGAATCCACTAACAAGGTTGATCAGGTCTTGTTAACAAACTCATTCCGACTAACATGGAACCGGAGAAATTTCGAATAACATAATGTTACCTCAACGGGGATATGGACATCCCCAATAATAAGTATATCATATTTCTTCTTGACAGTAGGGACAAATTCAAAACCTCCAAACATAATCGATGGAATTTTTCAAATAGAGTTGATACTATGAACTTGAGGTTGTTTCCTCGGAAAGTGTACCGTGTGCTCATTACCATTAACGTGAAAAGTGACATTTCCTTTCTTGCAATCAATAAAATCCCCTGCAGTAATAAGGAAAGGTCTTCCAAGAATAATAGACATAATATCATCCTCGGGAATATCAAGAATAACAAAGTCCGTTAAAATAGTAACGTTTGCAACCACAACAGGCACATCCTCACAAATAGCGACAGGTATAGTAGTTGATTTATCAGCCATTTGCAAAGATATTTCAGTAGGTGTCAACTTATTCAAGTCAAGTCTATGATATAAAGAGAGAGGCATAACACTAACACCGGCTCCAAGATCACATAAAGCAGTTTTAACATAATTTCTCTTAATGGAGCATGGTATAGTAGGTACTCCCTGATCTCCAAGTTTCTTTGGTATTCCACCCTTAAAAGTATAATTAGCAAGCATGGTGGATATTTCAGCTTCCGGTATCTTTCTCTTATTTGTAACGATATCTTTCATATATTTAGCATAAGGATTCATTTTGAGCTTATCAGTCAATCGCATACGCAAGAAGATAGGTCTAATCACTTCAGCAAAGCGCTCAAAATCCTCATCATCCTTTTTCTTGGATGGTTTCGGAGGAAAAGGAATGGGTTTCTGAACCCATGGTTCCCTTTCTTTACCATGTTTCCTAGCAACGAAGTCTCTTTTATCATAACGTTGATTCTTTGATTGTGGGTTATCAAAATCAACAGTAGGTTCAACTTCTACAACATTATCATTACTAGGTTGAGCATCATCATGAACATCATCATTAACATTTTCACTAGGTTCATGTTCATTACCAGATTGTGTCTCAAAGATCGGACATAGAGATATCATTTGGATTCTCAGGTGGTTCAGCAATAGGTTCACTAGAAGTTTGCAGAGTCCTATCATTTTTCTTTTTCATCCTTTTAGAAGAACTAGGTACATCAATATTATTTCTCTGGGAATCTTGCTCGATTCTCTTAGGGTGGCCTTCAGGATACAAAGGTTCCTGAGTCATTCTACCAGTTCTAGTAGCCACTCTAACAGCATAATCATTTTTCTTACTATTCATTTCATCAAGCACTTCTTTCTGACCTTTAAATACTTGTTCTACTTGAGTGGTAACCATAGAAGCATGTTTGCTAACAAGTTTAAGTTCACCTCTAATATTAGCCATATAATCACCCAAGCGTTTAATCATGTTGGAATCATATTTCAATTGTCTACCAAAATAAGCATTAAAGTCATCTTGCTTAAACATAAAGTTATCAAACTCATCCAAGCACTGACTAGCAATTTTAGTAGGAGGGACTTCAGCTTTATCATATCTATAGAGAGAATAGAGCTATGCTCCCTGGCAACGGCGCCAGAAAATAGTCTTGATAACCCACAAGTATAGGGGATCGCAACAGTTTTCGAGGGTGGAGTATTCAACCCAAATTTATTGATTCGACACAAGGGGAGCCAAAGAATATTCTCAAGTATTAGCAGTTGAGTTGTCAATTCAACCACACCTGGATAACTTAATATCTGCAGCAAAGTATTTGGTAGCAAAGTAGTATGGAAGTACCAGTAACGGTGGCAAAAGTAACGGTGATAGTTTTGTAGTGATTGTAACAGTAGCAACGAAAAAGTAAATAAGCGAAGAGCAATATGTGAAAAGCTCGTAGGCATTGGATCGGTGATGAATAATTAAGCCGGATGCGATTATTCATGCAACATTTATTACATAGGGTGACACAGAGCTAGCTCCAATTCATGAATGTAATGTAGGCATGTATTCCAAATATAGTCATAAGTGCTTATGGAAAGAACTTGCATGACATCTTTTGTTCTACCCTCCCATGGCAGCGGGGTCGTATTGGAAACTAAGGGATATTAAGGCCTCCTTTTAATAGAGTACCGGACCAAAGCATTAACACATAGTGAATACATGAACTCCTCAAACTATGGTCATCACCGGGAGTGGTCCCGATTATTGTCACTTCGGGGTTGCCGGATCATAACACATAGTAGGTCACTATTGACTTGCAAGATAGGATCAAGAACTCACATATGTTCATGAAAACATAATAGGATCAGATCTGAAATCATGGCACTCGGGCCCTAGTGACAAGCATTAAGCATAGCAAAGTCATAGCAACATAAATCTTAGAACATAGTGGATACTAGGGATCAAACCCTAACAAAAGTAACTCTATTACATGATAAATCTCATCCAACCCATCACCGTCCAGCAAGCCTACGATGGAATTACTCACGCACAGCGGTGAGCATCACAAAATTGGTGATGGAGGATGGTTGATGATGACGATGGCGACGAATCCCCCTCTCCGGATCCCCGAACGGACTTGAGATCAGCCCTCCCGAGAGGTTTTAGGGCTTGGCGGCGGCTCCATATCGTAAAACGCGATGATTTATTCTCCCTGATTTTTTTCTCCCCGAAAGCCAATATATAGAGTTGGAGTTGGCATCGGAAGGTGTCCAGGGGGCCCACGAGGTAGGGGGGCACACCTAGGAGGGGGGGGGCGCCCCCCACCCTCGTGGACAGGGTGTGGGCCCCTTGGTCTTCATCTTTGGCGAGGATTTTTTATTATTTTTTATGAGACATCCCGTGGAGTTTCAGGTCATTCCGAGAACTTTTGTTTTCTGCACATAAAACAACATCATGGAAATTCTTCTGAAAAGAGCGTCAATCCGTGTTAGTTCCATTCAAATCATACAAGTTAGAGTCCAAAATAAGGGCAAAAGTGTTTGGAAAAGTAGATATGACAGAGACATATCATGGTCGCACATAAGTGCCCTGGAAGTTGTCGAGGAATGCATCTTCCAAATACTCCCAGCTGGCAAGCTATTCAGCCAATGCCGAGTTGGTCCTTTGAGTTTTAGTGGGAGGTACTTGATGGCATGTAGATCATCACCGCGAGCCATGTGGATGTGGAGGAGGAATTCCTCGATCCATACCACGGGATCTGTTGTACCGTCATATGATTCAATATTTACGGGTTTAAAACCCTCTGGGAATTCGGGATCCATAACTTCATCAGTGAAGCATAGGGGTGTCTTGGCGCCTGCGTGCTGTGCTATGTCACGACCACAGTTCATATGAGTCTTGTCTCATCAGATTCGGCCCGGCCGGATTTGCTTTTAGTGTATCCGGCGTGATGGTCATCGTCCCGCGTTTGTGCGCGCCCCCGTGATCCGTAGATCGATCTTGCATGTTTTGCCTTGTTTTCCAATACGTCTCGCAGGTCCTGCGTGTTGCCCCGGGCCTTGGTATTTTTGTTTGATTGGCGGCGGGGCGCGGGCTAGACTTCGGGCTGAAATGCCTCTCTGTCTCGGCCACGAGGTGGCCGATCAGCTGCATCATACGCTGGTGATGTAGGCTTCAATGCTTCCTCCTCTAGTTGAGGTAGCAACCTGCGCTTTGGATAACTCTTGGTTGGGCGTTCGAGTTTGTATTCCTCGGCCGCAAGGACTTCGGTCCATCTGTCTGCTAGCAAATCTTGATCAGCTCAAAGCTGTTGTTGCTTTTTCTTTAGGCTATTTGTTGTGGCTATAAGCCGGCGCTTGAAGCGCTCCTGCTCGATGGGATCCTCAGGCACGATAAATTCTTCATCGCCGAGGCTCTTCTCATCTTCGAAGAGAGGCATGTAATTGTCATCCTCCGTTTCTCCATCTGCTGCCTGTTCTGGAGGGCTAGCTTGTTCATCCTCCCGCTCTAAATCTAGCTGGAGTGGATTGTCGTCGTCTTTGGCACTACCCGGAGTGTTATTGTCTCTTGTGCCGGTATCGCTGCTTTTGCTATGGCGAGACTTAGAGCGGCGCCGCTGACGTCGGTGCTTGGGTTGCTTCTTGGAGGGATTATCCTCCGTTGTCTTGTCGCCATCCCCTTCTTTGGGGGTGTCCACCATGTATATGTCATACGATGAGGTGGTCGTCCAGCGCCCTGTGGGCGGTGGTTCTTGTTCGTCTCCTGCATCGCCGTCCATACCGTCGATGTCTTCGAAGCCGAAGTCAAGCATGTCGGTTAAATCGTCGACAGTGGCTACTAAGTGGGTGGTGGGTGGGCCGCGAATTTCTTCGTCGTCCGCATCCCATTCTAGCTGGACATAGTTCGACCAAGGGTCTCCCGACAGGGAGAGAGATTTCAACGAGTTTAGTATGTCGCCAAAAGGCGAGTGCTGAAAGATATCCGCGGAGGTAAACTCCATGATCGGTGCCCAATCGGATTCGATAGGCACGGATGCAGGCGGCTCGGAGCCCGTGGCCGGGGACGAATCCAATGGTTCGGCAACACGGCTCTCGTAAGGGGTGAAGTCAGTATTCAGCTCTATCGCCACTGAGAGTGCGGCCTCCATGGAGGGGTCTATCCACCCGTCCTCGGATTGCGCAATTTGTTCCGGATTGAGGGCCGGAGTAGTTGCAGGTGCGGTCTCCCGAACACTGTGCGACACAGAGTTACGTCATGCTCGTCGTGATTGTGCGGTGCACCCGACATGGGTTCGAATCTGTCGAAGATCAAGTCTCTGTGGATGTACTTCAAGTTTCTGAACCTGACCTGATGGACAGGGGCGTAGCTCTCGATCTGCTCCAGATGGCCAAACGAGTTGGCCCGCAGTGCGAAGCCGCCGAATACGAAGATCTGTCCAGGGAGGAAAACCTCACCCTGGATCGCATCGTTGCCGATGATCGAAGGAGCCATCAAGCCTTACGGTGAAGGCATAGTGGAACTCTCAATGAAAGCACCAATGTCGGTGTCAAAACCGGCGGATCTCGGGTAGGGGGTCCCGAAATGTGCGTCTAAGGCGGATGGTAACAGGAGGGGCGGGACACAATGTTTACCCAGGTTCGGGCCCTCTTGATGGAGGTAATACCCTATTGCTTGATTGATCTTGATGATATGAGTATTACAAGAGTTGATCTACCACGAGATCTTAGAGGCTAAACTCTAGAAGCTAGCCTATGGTATGATTGTTGTTGTCCTTCGGACTAAACCCTCCAGTTTATATAGACACCGGAGGTGGCTAGGGTTACACAGAGTCAGTTACAAGGGAGGAGATCTACATATGCGTATTGCCAAGCTTGCCTTCCACGCCAAGGAGAGTCCCATCCGGACACGGGACGAAGTCTTCAATCCTGTATCTTCATAGTCCAACAGTCCGGCTGTCCGAGGACCCCCTAATCCAAGACTCCCTCAGCTGCCGCGTTTATTTGCACTGGTCGCCAACTTTGACATCCAGTGTATATGATATGCTGCTTTGTTCCTTATATTTGCACTGGTGGCGAACTTTGATGCCCAGTGGATGTAATATGTGTAATAGCCATGATAGCCTAGCGTAAGTTGCTTGCTTATTTATTTCCTTGTTGTCTTGTTTATTTGTTTGCATGCAGTCAGTGCTGTTCTTTTTCTGCGGTTTGCTAGTGGACGCAATAACCTATTTTTTAAAACTAGTCCACAATAACCATGGGCTACATATTTACTGTAGTTACCATGGGCCTCCTACGGGCCGTAGAAACAATGGGCCTTCTTAGGGCCGTAGAAAGAATAGGCCTTCTATGGGCCGTAGCATCAATGGGCCTTCTACAGGCCGTATGAGTGATTGGCCAAACATGGGCCAATGACAGACCGCATTATGGGCCGTAAACGGGATAGATTTGGAATCGTCCGTTCATGGGCCGACAATAACAGGTCGTCCTTTTTTTTGAGAATCTAACAGGCCGTCGTTAATCGGCCGTATTTGCTAACATTATGAAAACGGCTGAGGGAGTCCTGGATTAGGGGGTATCCGGACAGCCGGACTGTGTACAACGTCCGGACTATTGAAGCGTGAAGATACAAGACTCAAGACTTTGGCCCGTGTCCGGATGGGACTTTCCTTGGCGTGGAAGGCAAGCTTGGTGATCCGGATATTATATTTCCTTCCTTGTAACCGACTCCATGTAAACCCTAGCCCTCTCTGGTGCCTATATAAACCAGAGAGGTTGGTCCTTAGAAGGCCGATCACAATCACAATCATACCATCATAGGGTAGCTCTTAGGGTTTAGCCTCTACGATCTCGTGGTAAATCTACTCTTGTACTACCCATATCATCAATATTAATCAAGCAGGAAGTAGGGTTTTACCTCCATCGAGAGGGCCCGAACCTGGGTAAACATCTGTGTCCCTTGCTTCTTGTCACCATGAGCCTTGACGCACGGATCGGGACCCCCTACCTGAGATCCGCCGGTTTTGACATCGACATTGGTGCTTTCATTGAGAGTTCCTCTATGTCGTCGCCGCCAGGCTCGATGGCTCGTCTCATTGTCAAGGACGACATTACTTCGGAGGGGGCTCTGGCTGTAGGCCAGACGCTCCGGCTCGGCGGCTTTATCATGGACACCCCATCGGCGGTGGCGCCGACAATGACTTCCCGGGTCATCAATCATAACCTTCACGTCAGTTTGGAACTTGCCGAACAGATGGATCCAAAGGAGCTCTCCTCCCTTAACGAGCTCTTGGATCGCATTGCCGCTTTGGGAGTCGCTACAGACTACGACCGGATAGGGCTTAAACCCGACCAAAGGGACATCAGGTCCCCGCCGGCCACCCATGAGATAACGATAGTGGAGGAACCACACGCGGGTTGCCCTTCAACTTTGAGGACAAGCTGTGCTCGGATCACCGAACTCCTTGAGCCAAAGACCTACTCAAAGGAAAACCTGACCCAGGTCCCGGACTTAGAGTCGGGCATCGGGCCGAAGAAATTGGGCACCCCGGATCCTGAACTGTTTAGCTCGGCACCGCTCGCGCCCTTGGGCGTTAGATCCGATCAAAATCCTGACCCTAAATCGACCTAAACTGTCTCTCCGCATCGTGCAAGAGCCCTGTGAAACCGTACATTGCTACTGGGCCAGATTCCTCCTTGCGCTTAACAAGGTCAGGAGCCGCCGCGAAGAGGACATGGTCTCACTTTTCTGCAAAAACTGCATGGACGAAGGACTCCTCAATGCTATAAGCCGCCGCGACATAGTACGTTACGCGTACTTGGCAACCATAGTACGAAAGTACTGTGCGATGGAGACCGCTTGGAAGACCCAAACAGAATTTTGGGATAGTACCGCTCTCGCCAAAACCTTTGTCCGAACTAAACGGATGAACTCTCGTAAGTCGTCCGATCCAACCCCCAAGAAACCAAAGCCCACGCCAGGGTGGAGATCCATATTGGAAGAATGGCTAGACGGGCCATGTAAGCTCCATAGTACTCCGGATACAACACCTACCCATAGCCTTAAGGCATGTCGGATACTCCGGCAGGTGGCAAAAAGTGGCGAGGATCTTCTTGTGGGCCATAAAGCAGAACAACATCCCGCCAGCGAACACAATACGGTACTAACAGTCTTCGAGACTTTTGCCTCAAACAATAGGCGCAAGCGAGCTCTCCGAAGCTCCGCTGAAATTTATCGTGTGGCAAAAATAAACCCTTGGAACGACACTGCTATAACTTTCTATGCCAGTCCCGAGCTGTCTGGGCACCAGCCGCTCTGGTCCTTAGTCCGATTGTAGATGGCTTTCGGCTCACCAAAGTACTCATGGACGGCGGAAGCGGATTAAATCTGATTTATGAAGAAACGCTCAACAAGATGGAGATTGATAAAAGCCGCATTGAATGGAGCCGCACGACCTTCAGGGGAATTATCCCTACTCGGAAAGCGCGGTGTGCGGGAAAAATCACACTCGATGTGGTATTCGGCACCCCAAAAAATTACAGGTCCGAAGAAATCACATTCCAAGTGGCTCCTTTTAACAGCGGATACCACGCCCTTCTAGGGCGGGACGTGTTCACAAGCTTTCAAGCTGTACCCCATTATGTGTACATGAAGCTTAAAATTCCCAGACCCAATGGAATAATCACTCTAGCCAGTGATCCGGACATTGCGCTTTGCGCCGAAAATAAAACCGCAGCTCTAGCCTTGGAGGCATTATCCGAAGCCCTAGCGGTCAAGAATTAACAGCATAGGGCCACCGTGGACAGGGACAACGTAATACTCGACAAACGACCCAAGTCCACCTCATTCAAACTTGCAGACGAGATGGTCAAATTCCAGGTCCACCCAACAGACCCCACGAAGACAGCTTCCATCGGGACACAGCTGAGCCCCGCGATTGACGCGGCACTTCAAGATGTCCTACGCGAGAATTGGGACATTTTCGCCTGGCACCCATCGGACATACCAGGCATCCCACGCAGACTCGCCGAACATAGCCTTAATATCCTAAAAGGATATAAACCAGTCAAGCAGACCCTAAGGCAATTCTCAGAGCCCAAACGACAGGCAATGGGGGAAGTGTTAGCCAAGCTACTCGAGGCCGGATTTATCAGAGATATTAAACATCCGGATTGGCTGGCAAATTTGGTGATGGTGCTAAAGAAGGATAAATCCTGGCGCCTATGCGTCGATTTCAAAGACCTCAACAAGGCTTGCCCCAAGGATCCCTTTCCCCTCCCTCGCATCGATCAAATCATCGATGCCACAGCTGGACACGACTCGCTGTGTTTCCTCGACGCATACTCTAGATACCATCAAATAAAGATGGCAGAGTCTGACCAAGCTGCAACAACTTTCACAACGCCATATGGCCCTTTCTGCTTCAACACTATGCCTTTCGGGATCAAGAACGCCGGTGCAACCTACCAACGCATGATTCAAACATGCCTGGAAAGGCAAATCGGCAAAACAGTGGAGGCATACGTGGACGACGTGGTCATAAAAACAAGACGCGTCGAAACCCTGATAGACGACTTGAGGCTTACATTTGACAATCTCCGGACATACGACATCAAGCTGAATCAGGAAAAATGCATTTTGGCGCCCCTCGGGAAGCTTCTCGGCTTCATCGTTTCCAACAGAGGAATTGAAGCGAATCCGGCAAAGATCCGAGCTCTGTCACAGTTGGCTATACCAACAAACCTCAAGCACATCCAAAAATTAGCGGGAAGCATGCCTGCTCTCAGCCGCTTTATATCCAGGTTAGTAGAAAAGGCACTACCGCTTTAACGCCTTCTTCGGCACACCGAACACTTCATATGGACGGATGCAGCCGCGGCCGGACTGGATGAAATAAAGACCCTATTGGCCAGTAATCCAGTATTAACAGCGCCGAATATTGATGAACCTATGCTGTTGTACATAGCTGGAACGCATCAAGTCGTAAGCGCAGTGCTCGTCGTTGAACGAGAGGCCGACGGATACAAATACCCGCTCCAGAGGACAGTCTACTACGTGTCCACGGTCCTAACCCCATGCAAATCCCGATACCGGCCCACACTATCAAAAAATAGCATACGCGGTGTTCATGGCATCCCGGAAGCTACGACACTACTTTCAAGAGTGTTCGATTACGGTGGCCTCCGAAGTACCACTCAATGACATAATAAATAACCGTGATGCTACGGGCCGGATTGCCAAGTGGGCTATTGAGCTCCTGCCGTTCGACATAACATACAAACCACGGCGGGCCAATAAGTCGCAAGTGTTGGCTGACTTCGTCGCCGAATGGACAGAAGCCGAACTCCCTAAAGAGTACGGCGCATACTCAAACTGGATCATGCACTTCGACGGCTCTAAAATGCTGGCCGAATTGGGAGCAGGGGTAGTCCTGACATCTCCCACCGGCGACACGGTCCAGTACATCCTCCAAATATTATACACAGACTCCAACAATGCAGCCGAATACGAGGCTCTGTTGCATGGTCTTCGGATGGCAGTCTCTATGGGCATTCAACGCCTAGAGGTGGGGGGGCTCAAACCTCGCAATATCACAGATAAACGGAGATTTTGATGCCAAGGACCCGAAAATGGCGGCTTACCGTAATGTCGTCCTCAAAATGTCAGCTCGGTTCGAGGGGCTCGAATTCTACCATGTGGCTCGAGAAAACAATCAAGCAGCGGATGTCCTCACTCGCATCGGCCCTAAACACGACCCTGTCCCACCTAATATATTCTTGGAACGGCTATTCAAGCCATCCGTAGTATGGGAAGGGGAATCCGACAATACTAGCACGGATCCGAATACATCCCCAGATTCCGAACCATCAGACATAGTCGGAGGTTCTACCCCCGAAATAACGTCCTCGGCCCATGAAGTCATGGCTGTAAGTGCCCCGTGGACCGAGCCCTTCTTGGCCTACCTAAATAGGCAGGAGCTCCCCTAAGACCAAAATGAAGCGCGCTGCATCGTTCGGCATTCTAAAGCTTACAAGGTCTACGAAGGTGAACTCTACAAGAAAAGCACTACCGGGGTACTACAAAGATGCATCTCCGAAGAGGAAGGGCGGCAGCTCTTGGCTGAAATCCACGCCGGCCTAGGCGGGCACCATGCCGCGGCTCGGGCATTAGTCAGCAAGGCCTTCCATACAGGCTTCTATTCGCCGACGGCCCGAGCGGACGCACAAGACCTTGTCCAACATTGCGTCGGTTGCCCGACTCTTTGCCAATCAGTCACATGCCCCTACCGCACTCCAAACAATCCCCATAACTTGGCCCTTTGCGGTCTGGGGGCTGGATATGGTCGGTCCTCTTAAAGGGGGAAGCCATAAGAAGAAATACTTATTGGTCATGGTGGACAAATTCACCAAATGGATAGAAGCTAAACCAATCAAAACAGCTGAATCCGGACCAGTAATAGACTTCATATCCGGGGTCGTACACCGATACGGTGTCCCCCACAGCATCATCACTGATAATCGCTCAAATTTTACAGCCGACGAAGTGAAAACTTGGTGCGAGAAAATGGGCATCAAGCTCGATTACGCTTCCGTCTACCATCCACAAACTAACGGCTAGGTAGAGCGGGCAAATGGTCTCATTATGAGCGGCATCAAACCCAGGCTAGTGCGATCCTTGACAGAGTCGGATACGCACTGGGTGGAGGAGCTCGACTCCGTACACTGGGGGCTGCGGGCCACGCCAAATTGTACCACCGGATACACACCATTTTTTATGGTGTACGGCGCGGAAGCAGTATTACCTTGCGACATAATACATGATTCGCCGCGCGTACGCATGTACGAAGAGAAGGAAGCCAAGTTAGATCGGCATGATAATTTGGATGCCTTGGAGGAGGAGCGTGATGTCGCAAAAGCCCGTTCCACACTCTATCAGTAGCAGGCTCGACGATACCAAAGTAGAGAAGTGTGGGCCAAAACTTACAATATTGGCGAGCTCGTTCTACGACTATCGGAGAAGAAGAAGGACAAACTCAAACCCAAGTGGGAGGGTCCCTTCGTCATTGACAAAATTCTCACTGGAGGTGCGTACCACTTACGTAATGCATCCGATAACAGACTCGAGCCGAACCCATGGAACGCGACCAGACTACGGAGATTCTACGCCTAGCGCCGAACACAGTGTTTGTATCCTAACCTCTCCCTTTTAATTATGCCCCATCCCTTTTTCCTTTCTCGACCTTTTTCTCTCTTCACACAAAGTATTCAATACGGCGGATTTCCGGATCACTCCGCCGCACTAAGTGTGTAAGCAATACCGGGGCTTCCCATACGGAAGCTAAAATGATTACTCACATGGCTTTTGCCCGTCGCATATGCATTCTTTTTCCATATGCGCCTTTTCTTCACCATTATATGCATCGATATGACTTAAGATGTTGCCAAGCTGGGTTGCCTGGCTCTTGTGTTTATGCCCTACGTTCCTGTTAATTCAGCTAGGGCATAAGGGGAGCACCTCTGCGATTGTTACTGCCGGTTCAGCCGGATGTGTACCTCAGACTGGGTGAAGCCAAAAGCTAGCTTCCTTAAGAGAATATTCGGTCGATGAACAAAAGATGTATTCATTTATCATAACATAAATCCCCAGAAGTCTTGTATCCCGCGCCATCGCTCGCAGTCCGGACATGCGCATCGCCGCATGTGTACCCAGGGAAAGGAACCCCTAATGGAACTATTCTCTCTGGAAGATGTTTCTTACTATCCATGTAATATAACATAACTAGTTGGGTACTTGTCTGTTCAAGCACTTATGACCCATACGCCTTGTTTCCACGCATACCCGGTTTTGTATAGCGGGCGGGTATTCGGACACACCCGGACTATAGGATCCGGGGCTGAAGCAAAGGTCCGACATGACAAATGATTTTAATCCGACTAGGGGCTAATCACGCCCATTAAATTACACAGTTATTTGGACTGATTACATTCCTCTTCTATACCGTCCAACAGGCTATCTAGCTTACAATCCTGTTGAGAATACTTAGCGGCTAACGCTACCTGGTCATACACCAGACTAACGGGAATTTCTTGCCCATCGGGCCCCGCCGGTCCCACTTCGGCCATATGGTTCAGGTCCAGCTTGGTGTAGCGTGTCTTCACCATTGCCCAGGCTTCTCTTGCTCCTTGTCGGCATGCTGATATCTTCCATAAACGGAAGCGCCGCCGGGCCCCTTGAAGCAGGTCCAAAAGTTCCCCCATGCCATTAGGTAGTAGGCTTGATGGCCACAAAGCCTGAGCAACACCCTGCATCACTTGCCGAGCTCGCTGCGGTCATGAAAAGATCTTGCAGTAAATCATTTGCAGATGAGGGCATCTCCTCCTCAGGGCGACCCGTTAACATTCCTGCAAGCAAAATTCTTTCAATATACTTCCTCACCGAACTGTACAACAGTTTGTCTAGGCACTTACTGTAAATGCCGCATCGAAGCCTCTTGTTCTCCTTCATGGAGTCCGCCAGCTGAGCGCGGAGATCTTTTAACTCCACGTCCAGCTGGACTTTGGCATCTTGAAGATCGTTCTTCTCCCGCCTAACTCGCGTAAGAATGCGCTCGCCAGCCTCTAGCTGCTTTT
The DNA here is from genome assembly GCA_021605145.1 of Aegilops bicornis. Classification (NCBI taxonomy): domain Eukaryota; kingdom Viridiplantae; phylum Streptophyta; class Magnoliopsida; order Poales; family Poaceae; genus Aegilops; species Aegilops bicornis. Next base: position 60,744,293 of record CM038673.1, on the reverse strand, counting down.
TGAGATGCGATGCGTCCTCTCCTACGCCCTCCGGATTCACCCCGGGATTGTCTGCAGAATTTTCTGTTAGACTTGTCATATTATCCATTTACTAAATGGTGCATCTTCGCACAATTGTGATAATTGTTACCAGATGAGGGCCTTTAGGGTTCCTCTAACTTGGCAATCATGCCCTCAGTTCGCCTTGCAGTCCTCCAGCTCCCCAAACAATTGCTCGTTCTTCTCTACAAGGACCTGTACATAGATTGATCCTTAAACTGTTGTTTCAACTGCTCCATGTCTCGTGGGCTACTGCTATACATACTTATCAAAATTCCTCACCAGTATGTCTTTGGTATACTGGTTTGTCGCTTGGGCAAGCCTGCCCGAGCAGCTTGGACGATTCGTCCACGAACTGAAGGCATTAAACGCCTCTTTGGAAAAGATGTTGTTCCGAAGTACGGCCCGTCGGCGCCTGTGATTCATGGCGCTCTCTACTTCGGAATTCGTGGCTGAGAGCAGGTCCGCACTCTCTGTCAGAGAGCAATGCGGCGCTGGCCCTGTGACCGCCTCCGCCCCTGAAGCCGGTTCCGCAATCCGACTGGTGGAGGCGTGATTGGTAGGGTCTCCAGATATAGTCCGGTTATTCTTCTTCCTGCCAGACACGAAGGGCGCTGCCATATTTTAAATTCTATAATTACAGGAGAGGTTATTGTTTTACCTCTGTAGCGGTGTGTCAACCCTCACCGCCTTCCTCTTGAGCCTGCCCGATCTGGACGCCCGTGGTTGACGAGTCCCTAGGGGCTCGGCCCCTTGCTCCGGCCGTCGTTTCTGCAAATAGAACGACGCCTCAAGGGTAAATTATAACACCTGGGGGGAGTCCTCTTCGAAGGACAGGGCTTTCTAGTTCGGCTTACACATGAAGAGGGGAGCAGTCCAGGATAGTTGGCCGTAATGGCCAGTAGGGCGACATCCCAGCTCGCCCGATAAAATACCCCGTTGACAAGCTCCAGATATCCGGATCCACTTTAAGTCATGGATCTAGGGCCCTTCCAGGGTCCTCTGGTTGCGGGGAGGGGCTGAAGATTCCTTCTACGACCCTCCTTAATTCCTGCCCAGAAGCATTGATGCAAGTAATCTTAGCAGAAGAACGCTAGAGCAAAGCAGGGAAAAAGAATGGCAACTTACCCATGCTGGGGGGTTGTACATGGAGAATCCTTCCCGCGTTTTTATGCGAAGGAATTCCTCCTCTTCCCCTTTGTACAGATCAGACAATATCCTTGCCAGAGCGGTAGCGGAGTCCGGACCTTTACGGCCGCAGCGGGAGGCGTCGTCTTCCCCGTTGTAATGCCACATGGGCTTCCCCCGATATTGGAGCGGTTGCATTCCCCGTCTTATGCATATCGCCATAACCTCAACTATCGTCAGTCCGGATTTGGCCAGTAACTTTATCCTGTCCATTAGGAGGAATATTTCCCTCGTGACCTCTTCTTGAGGACCCCGGGGGCGCCAGCTTAGGCGTGCCCTCGGCGGGGCGTTGCTGAACTCGCGGAGACCTGTCCGGACTGGATCCGGAAGGGGGACATCGTTTATATAAAACCACTCTGAAGGCCAGTTTTCTGGTGCCTTCTTAGGAGTGCCGGATAGGTATTCGGTCTCGGCAATGCACCATACTTCGGCCCCGCCCACTTGACATAGGGACTCCCCCTGGGTGTGGGGGACGAGGCAGAACAGCTTCTGCCATAATCCGAAGTGTGGTACGCAGCTTAGAAACAGCTCGCACAGGGCAACATACCCTGCTATATTTAGAATAGAGCCAGGGGTAAGATCGTGTAACTGGAGGCCATAGAACACTAGGATCCCGCGAAGAAACGGGTGGATAGGGAACCCAACGCCCCTCAGCAGATGAGGGATCAGACATATACGCTCCTCCAGAAATGGGTTAGGAGATCCCTCAGCCTGGTCTCCTCCGTCATAACTGGCTATTCCAGCTCGGACGGAGACCATGAACGCCGGTGGGAGAAACCCTTGGGTTTGTAACTTTGTCAAGCGGCTATGAGGAAGTGAACACTCTCTCCAATCCCCCGACTTGGAACGAGAAGGGCAAGCAGAAGAGCTGCGACGGCCGGCCATGTTGGAATGGCTTTTTGCGAAGCGCTCTGTTGGATGTTGTCTCTGGGAGGGAGAGTGAGGTTTGGATCTGAGAGTCCCCGTCCCTTCAAATAGATGGTTCGCCCGGAGAATTGAGGGTGACAAATGCAAAAATGCCTCGACTCCTCGCATTCGCTCCACACGTGGAGATGGTCATTACTGAGGCACCGAAGCCGAGGAGCACAACATTGATTGGAGGCCGGACACTATTCGCCATAACAAGCACTTTGGAGTATTCGGAGAAGGAACCCGCCCTGCAATGCCGAAGATAAGACTGCGCGCCGAACTCGTCGTCATTGAAGCCTGGTTCAGGGGCTACTGAGGGAGTCCTGGATTAGGGGGTATCCGGACAGCCGGACTGTGTACAACATCCGGACTATTGAAGCGTGAAGATACAAGACTCAAGACTTCGGGCCGTGTCCGGATGGGACTTTCCTTGGCATGGAAGGCAAGCTTGGCGATCAGGATATTATATTTCCTTCCGTGTAACTGACTCCATGTAAACCCAAGCCCTCTCCGGTGCCTATATAAACCGGAGAGGTTGGTCCTTAGAAGGCCGATCACAATCACAATCATACCATCATAGGCTAGCTCTTAGGGTTTAGCCTCTACGATCTCGTGGTAGATCTACTCTTGTACTACCCATATCATCAATATTAATCAAGCAGGAAGTAGGGTTTTACCTCCATCGAGAGGGCCCGAACCTGGGTAAACATCTGTGTCCCTTGCTTCTTGTTACCATCAGCCTTGACGCACAGATTGGGACCCCCTACCCGAGATCCGCCGGTTTTGACACCGACAACGGCCCAACGAAGTAACGGGCCATAAACGGGCCGATTGTAACTACGGGATGAATTTGGCCCACAGGCAGAAAAGGGCAATGATGGGCCATAAGTAACCAAATGCTGGAAATGAGCCCAAGAATTAATGGGCCCTGACTAGGCCGAAAGATAACACGGGTTGGTAACAGCCTAATGGAATAACGGGTCGTTAATGGGTATAAAGGGGTACACCGTTCATTGCGGGCCAGATTCACTACGGGCCGTTAAATGGGCCAAGAGTTACAAATGGTGTCGTATGGGCCGAAAGACATCATGGGCCATACATGGGCCGGAAGTTACAATGGGCTGGAATCATATTGGAAGGCCCAGATGAAGCTACTGGGCTTAATTCGGATAGGCCGTAACGGGCCGTGAGTTAGCGGGCCGTAAATGGGCTATATACGAACAGGCCGTTAACAGGCTTTCCGCGGGCCGGCCCGTTACCCTTTGACCAAGTCAAACGGGTCGGCCTTTTCACCGGAATGGGCCTCTGTTGGGCCGTGCCACGTGTCGATGTATCATAGGTGCCTACTGTCCAATGAATGGATGACATCTGTCCCGACGGTGAGCCAACACGTGTTTCCTCCGGCCAATGAGAATTTTACACGTGGAAAATCGTCATTGGTCTAAGTTGTTAGCGGATTATCAGATCCAAAACCGGACCCGATAGTTTAACGGTGTTCCGTTACGGTTGATGCCACGAGTCGGTCACCCTTAACGAAAGCACTTCCATGACGCGTGATTTATCGTCATGGAAGTGGACACTTCTGTGATGATAATTTTGGTAATGTCATGGAACACTTCTACGACAGCACAGGTATGACTATCTTGATCCTGTCATAAATTAGTCATGGATGTACATGCATGACAGAAAACGTGACCTGCTGTGACAAACATGTATCATCATGGAAGTTTCTTTTTTTTTGTAGTGTTTGTGCACTTTACTGTCAGCTGGCGGACGGTAAAGGTACAATAGTCTTTTTCGTCTGGCAACGGACGACAAAGCACGTCGTTAACCCCCTAACAGACTTAACCTACCACGTGTGCCGTCTGAAAGTACATGTAAGTCCCCATGTGTGGTTTTGGTAATTAAATGACAATCCTTATGGACTAATGTTTACATTGAGATATACATTTTAAGGTTAGTCCCATTGGAAAATGATTGAAGAATATTGGAAGACAACTCCTTTGAAGAAATAATTGCATCCAGGTGATCAAAATGGAGTTTATTCGAGTATCTGAAGGATTACCTGCATAGAGCTATGGTTTTGAGCCACAATGGATCAAGATCCTAAAAGTATGATTTGAATTATGAATTCTAGTATATGATCATAATGGACTCATGTGTTGAGTCATGATTAATCAAGTATTTAAGCAAGCTATTTAAGTGAAGAATTCAATATACCCTTCAAGTCGTCAAGACTAAATAGGGAGTAGATATCGGTTAAAAAAGAGGAAGCTCAAAGATCGAACACTAAATGTTCAACACACGAGCGCGAACGATGCACCACATAGGATCTTGTGGTATGATAAGCAATTGTCAATTGCACTTTGTGTACTAACCCATACTATGTGTTGTCTATGTTTTTGAGGGTTAGGTGATTCTCATGGGCTCACCTCGAGAGAGATTTCAAGAATCCATGAGAGGATGGCATCAAGTGTTGATGATCATGGTTGACAAGGGCAAGTTCAAGATAACCATCCCAAAGGAATACATGCTTGAAGCTTGTGGATGATCACACGATGTACACGTGAAGATGAATACAAAGCAAAGCTTCCCACATTGTGTATGGGGGAGCTACTTGAAGACTTCACCAATGTCTTGCCTTCGACTTGAGCCAAGAATAAACATCAACATCAAGCTCAAGTGAAAGGCTCGAGTCAAAGGTATTAGTTCCTTTGATGTTAGTGTTGTGGAGTGATGTGTTGGAAATATGCCCTAGAGGAAATAATAAAAGCATTATTATTATATTTCCTTGTTCATGATAATTGTCTTTATTCATGCTATAACTGTATTATCCGGAAATCGTAATACACGTGTGAATACATAGACTACAATACGTCCCTAGTAAGCCTCTAGTAGACTAGCTCGTTGGTCAACAGATATTCATGTTTTCTCGACTATGGACATCGGATGTCATTGACAACGGGATCACGTCATTAGGAGAATGACGTGATGGACAAGACCCAATCCTAAGCATAGCACAAAGATCGTGTAGTTCGCTTTGCTAGAGCTTTTCCAATGTCAAGTATCTCTTCCTTAGACTGTGAGATCGTGTAACTCCCGGATACCGTAGGGAATGCTTTGGTGTACCAAACGTCACAACGTAATCGGGTGACTATAAAGGTGCATTACAGGTATCTCCGAAAGTGTCTGTTGGGTTGACACGGATCGAGACAGGATTTGTCACTCCGTATGACGGAGAGGTATCACCGCCCACTCGGTAATGCATCATCATAATGAGCTCAAAGTGATCAAGTGTCCGTCACGGGATCATGCATTACGGTACGAGTAAAGTGACTTGCCGGTAACGAGACTAAACGAGGTATTGGGATACCGACGATCGAGTCTCGGGCAAGTAACATACCGTCTGATAAAGGGAATAGTATACGGGGTTGATTGAACCCTCGACATCGTGGTTCATCCGATGACAACATCGAGGAGCGTGTGGGAACCAACATGGGTATCCAGATCCCGCTGTTGGTTATTGACCGGAGAGCGTCTCGGTCATGTCTGCATGTCTCCCGAACCCGTAGGGTCTACACATAAGGTTCGGTGATGCTAGGGTTAATAGGAAGACAAGTATGTGATTACCGAATGTTGTTCGAGTCCCGGATGAGATCGCCGACGTCACGAGGAGTTCCGTAATGGTCCTGAGGTAAAGATTTATATATGGAAAGTGGTTAAGCGGACTCCGGAAAGTTTCGGGGTATACTGTAATGTACCGGGCCACCGGGAGAGTTCCGAGGTCCACCGGAGGGCCACCTCCCGGGGGTCCACATGGGCTAAGTGGGAGAGGGAGCCAGCCCCTGGTGGGCTGGGCGCACCTCCCCACCTAGGCCCATGCGGCTAGGGCTTGGGGAGGGGAAACCCTAAAGGGGCAAAGGGGGCGCCCCCCTGGCTTGGGGGGCAAGCCACCCCTTTCCTCCTCCCCTTGGCCGCCGCCCCCCCTCTAGATGCCATCTAGAGGGGGCCGGCCCCCTCTCCCTTCCTCCTATAAATAGAGGGGTGGGGGGAGGGCTGCACACACCATTAAAGGCGCAGCCCCTCCCCTCCCCAACACCTCTCTTTCTCCACGCGAGCTTGGCGAAGCCCTGCCGGAGAACTGCCGTACCAATTGCACCATGCCGTCGTGCTGCCATTGGAGCTGTCTTCCTCAACCTCTCCTTCCTCCTTGCTGGATCAAGACGGAGGAGACGCCATCGTCCCGTACGTGTGTTGAACGCGGAGGTGCTGTCCGTTCAGCACTTGGTCATCGGTGATCGGAATCACGTTGGGAACGTCTTCATCATCACCACTCCCTCGAACGCTTCCGTACTCGATCTACAAGTGGTATGTAGATGCAAACTCTCTCTCTTGACTCGTTGCTTAGTAGAACTCATAGATGGATCTTGGTGAAACCGTAGGAAAATTTTAATTTTCTGCAACGTTCCCCAACATGATGACCACCGAAGAAACATATACACTCAAGAATGAATTCTCGATAGCTATGTAGTGTATCTATTTTATGATTCTTGAGTTATAGGGATCCCGCACTATTAAGAGGGGATCAAAGGGGTTCGTGATGGATTTGCTCAAGTCAACATCTTCTCTGCACAATTCCACTCCTATCCTATATACCAAACAAAATCCAAAGCCAAATAGGTTTCCCAAATATATGATAACAACTTTGCATATTTGGCATCCTCCTTTTTGGTTGATCTTGATGGTTCTCTATGTGAGGACCTGTGGTTTTTCCATAGCTTCAAAACGATCCCAAGATCATCAAAATCAGAGTTCGTATGAAAAAGTTATGCATGTTTTACTTTCGGTATGCTGGCTGTTTTCTGCGGGGACGGAAGTTCCGGGCAAGTTCCGGGTTAACCAGAGTGTTTGCACATATCTGGTCCAAAGGGAGCCCGAAAGTTCCTGGCCTCCCGGAAGTTCCGGGGGCCAGAAGTTCCGGGTAGATTCCGGGCCAAGTTCCGGGCTAACCAGATAGTTTGCACATATGTGTCCGATAGGGGGCCCGGAAGTTCCGGGCTTGCCCAGAAGTTCCGGGCTACGTTTTTCTGTGCGTAATGAGCAGATTTGGTGGGACACTATATAAGGCACCTTTCTTCCCCATCGAGTTAGAACTTTTGGATCTGAGATTTCCCCATTCTTTTGAGCTCTATCCTCCTCCACCAAGCCTCAAAACTCCAATCCATTTGGGGCAAAACTATCCCATGGATCTAGGGTTCATTTGTTGACCTCCTCCATTGTTCCTCTCCTCTCCCATCCCTACATAGCATTAGTTTCTTTTAGTGGGATTTGAGAGATAGGGATTTGAGCCTTCGCGTGCTAGACCCCGAAGAGATTTGTGAGAGTTCTCGAGAGAGATTTCATCCAAGCATACACCCACTCCTCCTCTCTCTTTTGACCAAAGCAATTTGTGATTTGAGCAAGTATTGAGCATTTCCCCCTTGATCTTGTTACTCTTGGAGGTTGGAGACTCCTAGGCGGTAGGAGTGCTCCGGTGAGGAATCAACTTGTGATTTGTCCCCCGGGAAGTTTGTGAAGGTTTGGAGGCCGCCTCAAGGTCTACCACTAGTGGTTGGGAATCACCTTCGTGGTGATATCTCAAGGAGAATAGGGTGAGCCTTCGTGGCGTTGGTGTGCCTTCGTGGTAACATCCACCTCTCTAACGGTGACTAGCTTCCCTCCAAGGAAGTGAACATCGGGATACATCCTCGTCTCCGTGACTTTTGTTATCCCTAACCCTAACTCCTTACTTGTGGTTTACTTTCGTCATTTGACCGTGCATTCACTATATCTTGTTGTCCTCATTATATTGTGGTGGTTGATTATATTGTGTTGGTCATTTCCTTGTAGATATTATTTAGGCCTACACTTCATATTCCGCAATTCATACTTGCTACTATTGATATACATTGTGATTAGTGTGAATTGCTAACTTGTGTTATAAACTTCCATATATTGTGATATTGCTCAAGTAAGTTTGTGTAACTTACTTGAGTTTGCTTGTATCATTCAATTCCATATATTGTGATACAATTTGTGTAAGCTTGTATTGCTTACTTGTGGTTGTGTGTATTATTCATTTCCATATCTCGTGATATACACTGAGTAAGTTTGTGTGACTTACTTGTGCTTACTCATATCCTCGTTGTTTCCATCTTGTTTATGCTAAGTTGTTGGTGCACTTAGTGAGCCTAGTATATTTAGGATTTGTGATTGAAAAGTATACGCTGAGTTTATTTCCACATTAGGATATAGCCAAATCCGCAAAAGATTTTAAAACGCCTATTCACCCCCCCTCTAGGCGACATCGTGGTCCTTTCAATTGGTATCAGAGCTAGGTCTCTCCTTATTAGGCTTAACCGCCTAGAGAGTAACGATGTCGACTAGTGAACTAGTGCACGATGACACATTTTGTTTTAATGGCACAAATTACATTATGTGGAGATTACGTATGCTTTGTCACTTTCGGGCCATGGGTACAAATGCTTTGCGGATTGCGGTTGTAGGGAATTCAAATCTAAAGGATGGACAATCTCCGTCACTTCATGATATGCATCTTGATTGTGAAGCTTTAAGTGTCATTCATCAAGCTATACCCTTCGAGGTGTTCAAGTCAATCTCGTCTTGTTCGTTGGCTCATGAGGCTTGGACCAGAATTGAAGATATATATGGTGGGTCCAATCTTGATGAAGACAATATTCTTTTCGGGGAATTAATGGAGGAGTTCTCCACATTTCTAGATCATGAAGAGCTCTCTATTGCTTCCACCTTCGATTACTTGCATACCTCAACATCTTTCACTTCACCAACATGTGGCGTACCACAAGGTAATGACATGGTGAGTGAATAAATATCTCGTGATGATGGTATTAAGCTCATCATTGATGATCTTGCTTATGTTGATACTAGTGATGTATCTTCTATGGACAGGAGCATATCTAACACCAAAAACATCATATATTCTTGTGTAGAGAGTCCATGCATATCATCTAATGATGCACTCATAAATTCTTGTGATGATATGCTTGGTCGTTTGTGTTGCCATATTCAAAATATCGTGATTCCCTCTAGTTCTCTTTGTGAAACTAACCATGTAGAGGAAATCAAGAAAAATGAGGCATGCTTGGTTGATGAAGAACCCTCTTGTCCAAAAGAATCATCATCAACCCCCTGTGTTCACATGTGCCTCATGGCGAGAGGTAATGACGAGGTATCATCTTATCTTAGTGACAATGATGATAGTTGTAATGAGGAAGATGATGAAGTCTTGACTCAAAATCTCTATGAGATTGGGAAAACTCTTCGTAGAGCTAAAATAACACTTATAAAATGTTCCAAGATGTTCTTCCTTGCTTTAAAAAACGTAATGACTTCTTTCTTTACGAGCAAGCGAAAAGTGAAGAACTTGAACATGAACTTGCTATGGCTCATCAATGTCTTAGTGACTTGAGGTCTTTAAAAGAAGAGATTGAAGTTACGCATTGTAAACTTAAAGAGGATTTTGAGCCCCTTGACCTTGACTATAAGAAGGTCAAAGGAGAGCTCATCAAACTCTCTAAGTCTCATGAGGAACTTCAAGCTACTCATGCGGAGTCTCTAGCTTCTACATGCTCCTCTCATAGTTATAATGATGCTTGTGCTACTAACTCTATCTTGTGTGAAGCATCGATATTAAAAGAAAATGTTGAGCTATGGACTCAACTTGATTTGCTAACTAGCAATTATGGGAAATTGGAAGAAAGTTATGAAAAGCTCTTGGGCACTCATGAGGATCTTATAATCTCTCATGATGGGCTAAAGTTAGCTCATGAGGCTATGTGCACCAAGGTAAAATCGTGTGAGTCTCATGTGGATATTAGCACATCTTCTACTCGAAATGCCTTATTGTCATGTGCTAGTCCTTGCAATTCCTCTCTACATGATATTGGTACATCTTGTGATGAATTGCTCACCATGCCTTGTTGCTCTAACAATGAAGTTTCTACTTCCTCCAGTTCTTTTGTTAATACTAACCTTGTAGAGGAAAATAAAGAGCTCAAGGCCCAGGTCACCAGTTTGAAGAAAGACTTGGAAAAATATTGTGATAATATCTTGAGTGTGAAAAAGGACCCTCAAGACAAAATTGGACTTGATTTCATCTCCAAGAATAAGAAGTCCAAGAACAAGAGGAAGGGACGAGATCAAGTCAAGAATTCGGCCAACATTATTTGCTTCAAGTGTAAGAATGTTGGACACCATGTGAGACCTTGTCCATTGAATAAGAAGGCTTCAAGTGCGAAGCATCAAGGGAAGTGGCCTCAAGTTCAACCTTAAGATAATGAAAGGCCTCTTCCCATGCCTAACCATGATAATGTTCTCCAAGTTGAGAAGGTAAAGAAGAAGAGAAAGGGGAGCACATGTTGCTATATTTGCCGTGAGAAGGGACACATATCTTCATCATGTCCCAACGGTAATGTCTCTAAGCCTCCAACTGTCAATGATCATTATTCACTTAGAAAGGATAATGTTGGCAATTTGTTTGCCAAGTTTGTTGGTGCCCAAAGTGGTTTGAAAGTTGATAAGAACATTTGGGTTGCCAAACCTATTGTGACTAACTTCTTAGGACCCAACTTGGTTGGGGACCATCAAGCTCAAACTTGATCAATAGGTGTGTGGAGGACATTGGAGACTTGGTTAGTTTATGTAGAAAAATTATTTTCACCATGAATTATGGTTCAAAGCCAAGTCAAGAGGATTATCATCATATTTGCCATTCCAATGCTCCTCGTGGCGGTAATTTGTATTTATATTGTCTACATTGAAAGTTACTAGTCCCTCTCATGTTTAGGTTTTGTACCTAGCATGTGTTTGTATATGGTGTGTCTCCTATTATGCTTGGTTTGAGTTATCTAGCATGTGTACGTCGCAATGCACTTCATATATTTGTGTGTGTGATTCCGAGCCTTTATTGCTTCATTAGTTGAATCTTGTTGGGCTCTTTTGAGATATTAATGGATCACCACATTATGGGGGAGTTATATGCTTTGTGCATATCACAATCCTTGTTAAATGTGTACAATTATGGGGTGCCACTTAGAATATATTTGAGATTATCTTATTTCTCTGTGGCATGCAATGCCTTGTTTACATATGTCATTATTGTGTCGTTTTGCCCATGGCTATCTTCGAAATCATATACGGAAAATTGTTTGATTAAAGCTATTCCAATTGTTGCTTTGCATGATGATCTATCTAATTGGAATGTTAATAATATAGTATCCAAGCTTTGTGTTTATTTCTAAACTCTCATGTTATGCTTGTGTCAGTATAGATGATCATGTACTTATTATGTGGTTTCTACGCCAAATGATAACTCGAAATACCATTTTGTTTGAGTTCATCTTATTGGTTTGTATGGAGTTATGGGAGTGTGTTATCTCATTTTTTATAGTATCTTATATCTACTTGAGTGAGATATTCCTATGAGTAGGTGTGCAATGCATATATTATATGCTCATTGGTTTTCCTTGGTTCATATGTTGAACTTTGTGTGCTATCATATGTTGATTTTTTTCACTTTGATTTATTTTGGACAACATGCATGAATGACTAGTGATGCTATTGGAAGTATTAATGGTTATGTGTTTATTTGTCCATTTTGTATCTCCTTGGATTTTGGTAGGAATGTGCATGCATAGTTACCATGTGTAAAATCGCATGCCTTGTTTGGTTTATTTGATCCCATATATAACTGGTAAATCCATCAAATTCTTAATAGCTAAGATGTGCATGAAATTCAAATTCATATCGATATGCACATACTTAAGTGGTTTTACCCTATGTGTTGTAGTTATGCTAACTACTTCGGACCCAATAAGTTTGGGGACCATATTGTACTTAAAAATTTTTAGGTACATCTGAGAAGCATTGGGTGCTTGTCTTATTCATGAAGGTGGTGGCACTATGAGGAAATTGGAGCCAAGCTTGGACATTTTATTGATGTACGACTTCATACCAATGCTATCTCGGTAACAAGTATTTACTTCATGCATATATATAGAAATGAGGTCAACCTTGTGTAGGTTGCATCATGGCATGAATTTCTTGACTCGTTCCCGTGATACTTGTTTCCTTTTTCAAAGCATCCCAACAATGATCTCTTCTTGCTAGTTGTGATGTCTTTGATGGTCGTGTGTTTGCAGTTCATTGATATACAATAAGATTATTAATCCATGTGCTATGCTTTCAAGCAAAGATCTCATTGGTATATTTTATGACTCCCATTTGGATATCTTATTCTTTCCTTTTGCAACCATTTCATGTGTACATCCTTCTTTTTGGATTTATATCACCATGATTGTCATCTACCTAGAACTTATACACGTGAGAGAAGTTACATCTCTAATTGATATCCTTATTCTTTCATGTCCACTGTTTCACTCTGATTTTGTATCTTTGGTGGCGTGGAAGCATTTGTAGTATGAGTGTATGTCTTACTTTTTTTTGTGTCTTAGTGCACTCATGTTTTGTGAAGATTGTTGTCCTTGTGTTTGTCTTGACAAGCCTATTATTTATTATGTTCACCATGGATTGTCACATGCTTTGTTTCATTAATTGGCTATTAGTGAGCTTATGAACCCATTTACTTCATGTGTGTGGGAAGAACATGTCTTGCAGCTTGTATCTCAGTTACTCAAGACTATGTTGATCCTTGATTCTCATCCTCATATTAGTCTTCTCAAGTGCTTTGACGTGACTCACACACATCATCTTGGTTGTGCCTATTCTTAGGTTGCCTCATCTACATGTTGCTCAACCATATGTTTGTTGAAAATCCTAGGCTTCTTTTCTTATCTATGCTTGCTTGCAATTGTTTTGTGTTCCTATTGATTTTGGGGGAGTGATGATCCTATTTTGTGCACTTGTATCCAAATACAAAAATACTAAACAGTGCACAAATCATGGGGAGCTTCTCTATTTTCCTTAGAACACTCCTTTGCCCAAATCATAATATTCTTTTATCCTTTTGACTCCTCGGGTCTTTTGATTGCTTGCTTCACTTTGTTTATGCAAATGAGATCAATTTGTGCCATGTGCTTTGTGCCATGTGCCTTGCTCTCATGCGAGGATCACATTTGTATAATAATGGATTGACTTGTGGATATCATGTTCTTATCAATTGCATCTATTTTGTGTATACAAGTCTCTTTGTGGATACATATCATGATTATTATTGGCCACTTAGAAAGTTTATACATGGGAAAGCTCATATCTTTCCTTGATATTATTAATTCCTTGTCAGCCACTTTGTTTGTTTCCTTTTATTCTTAAGGTGGCTTCGGTAAGAAGTCGTGTCATGAGTGCTTGTATGTTTTGCAGATAATCTTGTGCACTCATGTGTTTTTAATGTATTTTAGACCCATACTTGACATGATGATCACATTGGATATTCCTATTTATCTTGTCCAAAATATGTTCGTTGGATCTTTTGAATGTTTTCCTCCCATGTCTAATCTTATTTTCATATCATACTATCTTGTTACATTCTAGATCCTATATATGGGTTGAGCTCCTCAAATTTTTCATCATTTAATATGTGCATTTGATTTCACTCACATTATTTTGTGATATGCACACATTAAGGAGGAACTCATAAATATTTATCTTCTAGATTTTTTCGTCCATTTTGGCATTTGTTGCCAATGGGGGAGAAGTTTAGAGGGTTTAAGATAAGTACTTTTGAAGTGCTTGTGTTCATTCATGCATATCTACCCTAGTTATATGTGCTTGTTGCGTGAATGAGTATATAGAGAAAGATTCACCAAGTTTATATCAACCAATATATGCATATGAAATTTGAAGTTCATTCATACATGCATATATTGTGGAGGAGCTTGCTCTATATATTGTGGTCTATTAACATCAAATGCTTGTGTAGTGTTTTGATGTTAGTACAACCGGTTTTGTTAACATCAAGTTTCTTTGTGATACTTGATGCTATCAAAATCCACTACTAGGAAAAGGCCTACTAATGGCGCACCGGTTTTGCCTACTAATGGCGCACTACCGGTGCGCCATTAGTAGCACGCCATTAGAATTTTTTACTAATGGCGCACCACTGGTGCGCCATTAGTATCTGGTATACTAATGGCGCACCTGGCAGTGCGCCATTAGTATGTAACTCCATGCACCATTAGTATGTCTCCCGGGGGGCCATATGTAACCATGTGCTTTGTCAAACTAATGGCGCACTCTTCCTTGATGCGCCATTAGTATCCTTTGGCATACTAATGGTGCACTCTGCCTTGATGCGACATTAGTATGAATATTTGGTTTTTTTTTTGCTTTTCTGATTTTTGCACAGGTTACAAAATATGTTATTGGACAGAATATAGACAACAGCGCACAGCAACATCAGATTCATCGAATACAATAGAAGATTAGTCTCCGAATACAATTCATCATATTAGTCTCCGAATTCAAAAGACCGAACAAAGATAAAACATTACAAGTCTCAAGACCGCGAGTATCGAGTTTGTCTTCACATTACAAGTCGATATCGATCATCTAAACTACCATCACATAAAAGAGAGTTGTGGTCATCACGATGAGCATCATCGCGATCAAACTGGTCCTCATCCGGTTCCTCCAACGCTCCCTCCTCTCTCCCGCTAGATAGCGGGCATATCTAGATTCGGCCCCCGCCCTAGTGTTGTACCCTTTGTAACTGTTACCGCTGAAACGGTGAACCTGTCTCTGACACTCCTCCCAGTCGTCGTAGACTCCGGGAACCTTACCCTTGTACTCGAGTGAATTCCTCCTTGACGGTGCGGAGCGCATTCGGACGCTGGTCCTTCCTTTGCTTCTTCGATTGGCTGCCATCTGTGTGTGCGCCGCCATCATCAGTGGTGGCATCCTCGGCGGCACCATCAGTGGTGGCATCCTCGGCGGCACCATCAAGGTGTCATCCCCGACGCCACTAGGGGTTGTGTAATCAGGATCGGTGTCTTCCGCGTCGTCCTCATAGCGGTGAGGTTTTTCCTCCATCTCCGGCCAGCTCCAGAATTGCTTGTCAGCCGAACCACCGGCCTCATCGTTGTGGGCCATGTTTCGCTCTAAATTGGAAAAAAGTTTGGTCAAAAAGTTGGTTATTGTCAAGGAACAAGATCATGGTCTCATCATTTTGGGTTTGTCGACACTATAACACCCCGAGAATCATGCTACAGTAATCCCCTTCTAATGATGCCTTGTCATCATTGTTACTGTTACTAATCTCACTTTGATTCTATTTCAGTTCAAATTTCAAATTCAAAATAAAGTCCAAAACTCAAAGTTTTCAAACATGAAAACTAAAATGTTCATCATGTGGCAAATAATCATTTGATAATATTGGCGGTGAACCAACATTTTTGCAAGGTGCTTAAATGGCCTAAACCGATTAAACAGTGGCTAAAGCAAATAAATTAAATGCTTGTTAGGTTATAAAAAGAATATACTACTTTATTTTGGTGCCAAGTTAATTATAGAAGTGGCCTAAGTTAAAATTGTATTTTATGTGCAAGATTGGTTTTTATAAATCTATTTTTCTTTCTGGACTTAAAAAGAAAAACAGAAAAGTTAAAAAAAAGAAAACCAAAAGAAAAGAGAGAGAGAGAGACAGCAACCCCCCTTGGACCTAACCCACCTGGGCCAGCCCACCTAACCCACCCGAGCCAGCCCAGATCCCCCCTGCCCGTCCCCTTCCTCGTTCTCTCGACTGGGTCGAACAGGCGAGCCTCACCGAACCCACTCGCCGTCGTCGGCGAGGGGATAAGGCCGCCACGCGCACGCCTCGAGCCCTCCCCCTCACCTACCGCCACACCCACTCCCCCTTGACGCCTCGCCTTTTCCCCCTTCTCTCTTCCTTCCTCCCACTCCGCCAATCTGGAGAAAGGGGCCGACGCTTTTGTCGCCGTCGCCGCACCACCACCGCGGCCATTGCCGTCCCCGGGCGCCTCCGGCGTGCCCACCTGCCTCGTCGGCCTCTTCTGCGCTTTCCCCGACCACGAGCTCGGGTCGGAAGCCACCAGGGAACCCACTGCCTCCCCGTCTACAACCACCGTCCGCCACGGTCGCCGCCATCTCCCTCGACTCCGGCGCCGCCCTGCAGCTACTAAGCCACCGAAGGGCCACCTTGTGCCCCCGCGGTGAGCACTGCCCCTCTCCTTTCCCACCGCCCGCTTTCTGCTGCCTCGTAGCACGCTCCCCGCATCGCCTCTGCCGTTGCCGGACTGCAGCTCCACCGTGCTGCACGCTGTCGTCGCCATCGTCATTGACACGTCCCGCTGGCCTCACGGCCGTGCTCCGGGGAGCCCCTGGTGCCGCCAGTTCCTTCAGCTCGCCTCCCCGTGCCCCCTAGCCGCTAGCCCGACCACCTCATCTCCGCCGCCGCCTTGCCTCACCACCGACGCACTCGCCACTCCCGCCTCGGCCACCACCGCAGAACGACAAGTGGCCGTCCGCTGCTCGAACGAGCTAGGACACGAGCCCGGAGACGCCCCGTAGCTAAATCCCCCCCGCTGGCCGTGCTTCCGCCGTGGTTTTTGCCACCGGCGGCTAGACGCTGGCGCTCGCGCTGACGTGCTCGATCGGGGCCACCCCCCAGGGTCACTACCTGGTGGTCCAGGGGCCCGGGCTGGCCAGTTGACCGAGGTCAACTCTGACTGGGCAGCCCCCAGTCACTGACTGGTGGGACCCATCCGTAACTCTAATTAAATTAGTTAACTTAATTAATCTAAACTAATGAGTCACTGACAGGTGGGCCTAGAGTTTAATTAACTAGGTTTAGGTTAGTTTTAACTCTGTTTAAACCCGCTGTCTATGACAGGTGGGTCCCCCATGTCAGTTTTGACCAGTCAACGTCCTGTTGACTACTGACGTCACCCCTGACCTCATGATGACGCAGTAATTCATTTTGTGAATTATTTTAGTTAATAATAAATCTAGAATATTATTAAAACTTTGAAAATTGATAGAAATTAAACCGTAGCTCGGATGAAAATGTTTTCTATATGAAAGTTGCTCAGAAAAATCCAACGAATCCGAATACGTGGTCCGTTCATCTGTCACATGCCCCTAGCATGCTGAACATGGAACTTTCCCCCTCTTTTCCTTTGTCCGGAATCCACCTAACGGGAATTCACCCTCGGATGTTTCCCCCCTTAAATGCGCAACATGTAGTACCGCGTTAGAGCATGCTTAGCGCCACGATCGTCATGTCATGCTTAGTGTTACCTCTGTTTGCTATGTATTTACTGTTTCTTCCCCTCTTCTCTCCTAGAGACCCCGAGGCCGCTGCTGCCCCGGTGATCGACTACGTCGTCGACAACGACCCCTCCTTGCCAGAGCAACCAGGTAAGCCCCCCTTTGATCATCCCGATATCGCCCATTCCATTCTCTCATGCTTGCATTAGATTTTGCTACTGTTATTGATTACTCCTATTCTGATGCATAGCCTCTTTTTGTATCTGTTGTTGTACCTTACCTGCTTATCCTAAACTTCTTAGTATAGGTTGGTTAGAGATCCATCAGTGACCCCCACTTTGTCCCGACTGCCCCGCTGGATTATCAGAAGACCCGATCAACGGGATCGAAGACCAGGCCCCGACACCGCACATCACTTCCCCTTAGTTGCTCGACACTACTGGGTTACTATCGAGTACCGAGGGTGAGACCTCTACAACACTTCTGATATTAACCCTGTAGTATAGCTATCCGGTCCTGGTCATCGAGGGTGATTTCCTCTTTAACCACTTCCGATACGAGTCTGTCAGGTAACCCCTCAAGTGTGAACCTCGAGGGTGAATCCTCTTACGTTCACCTTGATGACTACATCGAGTGGAATTCACCGGGGGTGATTCCTCGGGTTTTTCCCATTGATGTTTAGACACACCGTTACTTTGGTTACTATGACTTTACACTGAGCCATGCTACTAAAGACGGGTCGACCACGAGGGTGCCCGCGAGCTTAATTGCGAGTGATGTGGAGTCGGGTTGACCTGGAGGGTGCCCGCGACATAATTACGAGGCGTGGCCGGGCATTCCTAGCCCTTGCCACAAGTCCACGAGACGGGGCAACAGGGTCACATCTTTCGTGAGTCTCTGCTTTTTACCGCACGTTCCTAATCCACTACGATTTGGATATTTGATCCGAGGGGCCTCTGGCCTGATAGCACTAACCATCACGTGGGCATAGTATGGGCGTTCTGCGTCGTATACATCAGCCGAAGCTTAATAGACGCTGGCCGAATCGAGCGGGCGCTGCTGCCGGGTTGGACTGCGTAAGCGCCTGCCTTGTTGAAGGAGGTAGCTAGGTCTACTCACCGCCGCCCACGCAACGGCAGGAGTTCCCGGGAGATGGCCCAAGACCCCCGGGGCATAGGTTTAGTCCGCGTCGGGCCTCTCTATTAAGCCTAGGTCGGGTTGCGGCATATTGTTTGGCCGAGGCCGGGCATGACCCTGGAAAGTGTGTCCGGCCGGAGTTAAGCGAGCGTGGTGGGTAAGTTGGTGCACCCATGCAGGGAAGAAAACATTTATCGATAGCCTGTCCTACGGTAACGGACACTTGGAGTTGTATCCCGATCGATACAACTAGAACTGGATACCTGAGATGAGAGATGGACTATGATGAGACATGGATATGAGAAATGGATTGTGATGATAATCTGGATAGTATGGTTTCGGGATATCTTTCTCGCAGGGAGTCGAGAAAGGATCTCCGGCCGAGGTTGATAACACTACTACCTTACTTTATGCTACTCTACTCCTTCCGGTTGCTGCAAGATGGTGGTTTCCAGAAGATGCTAGTCTTCGATAGGACTAGGCCTTCTCTCTATTCTGGCATTTCTGCAGCCCAGTCCACATATACAGCCTTCCTTTGATAATGTTGCATATGTAGTGTAGATCCTTCCTTGCGAGTACTTTGGATGAGTACTCACGGTTGCTTTGCTCCACCTTTTCCCCCTTTCTTCTTCTTTCCGGTTGATGCAACCAGATGACGGAGCCCAGGAGCCAGATGCCACCGCGGATGCTTACTACTACGTGGAGGCCGCCGATGACCAGGAGTAGTTAGGAGGCTCACAGGCAGGAGGCCTTGCCTTTTCGATCGTTGGTGCTTTTGGTGCTAGCCTTCTTAAGGCAAACTTGTCTAACTCATGTCTGTACTCAGATATTGTTGCTTCACGACTCTTGTATTTTCGAGCTTATGTATTCGAGCCCTCGAGGCCCCTGGCTTGTAACATAAAACTTGTATTATTTTATTTTGTGTCTAGAGTTGTGTTGTGATATCTTCCCGTGAGTCCTTGATCTTGATCGTACAAATTTGCGTGTATGATTAGTGTACGATTGAATCGGGGGTGTCACAAGTTGGTATCGAGCCGATCGCTCAGTAGGTAGCCCCTTTCCAACTCCTTAGCCGGGTTGAGTCTAGTCATTGAAAAACTTTTACTAACCTTGGTTGTGTGGCTTACGGGCCCACGCCGCCATTGGGTGGTATTAGGATCTTTTATTCCTCGCCTATACTCTGGGACTCGATCTCTCTTCTATTCGGGTTAACCATTTAACTAAACTCGACATTAGGTTCTCGTACCCACTTCCTCCCGGAGAGCCTCGACATTATCGGTGATCGCTTGCTTCGCCAGAAGATTCTGCGGATACTCCTCGATGTTTCTCGAGACCCTGTACCAACTGCCTTGCAGTTCCTGACCATCGGTAATCCCCTTGAATAACATCCTTGCCGCTTGAACCTTCATCCCTAGTTGCTCCTGATATTACAAGATGCCCCGAAATTCTCTATTGTTTCGAGAATCCTTTGAGCTTATCGCCTTGCAGTTCTTTGCCCCATGAATACCCCCCCTTCGAATAATTCCTTGCACTCACCGAGGATCAGTTCATCCTCAGTTGTTCGTGTGATTCACAAAATACTTTGAAATACTATTTGATCTTCCGAAAATCCTCTACAACCTGTTGCTCTTGGAATTCTTGCATACTTTCTTTCTAGTTAATTCCATTTGTCTAGCGATATTCGTTAAAATCCTTTGGGATTAACATTCTGATCCTGTTGATTCAGCATGTGTGAGAATGCACACGATCATCAATTAATCCTTGGAAATTTTCTTTCCGGCTCGTGCATTGTTTCAATATGAGTTGGTTCTTGCCCAATCAAGATTTGACCGGTGCACCTCTAAGTCTATTCAACTTACTCATCTTTTGATCGAGCCTCGCTTCGATCCTTCGTCTTGAAATCATAATTCCTGTGTACCCAAGCATCGAATCATTCAGACGTTTATATAAGCCGATGCCTTTGCATCCCCTTCTTCATCTGATTGATTACTGATACTCACATCAACTCTGTCGTGAATCGCCAGATACATTGCTGGTTTGTTATCCGACAGTGTCCTTCACATCCAAAATCTTATCAGTATTTCCCTGATACATAATACCTTCAGTATATTGTATCATCTGCTTTGACCTCGATACTCTGCTTTCGAACTCGTATCTTTTGCTTGGTTGATGGTTGTATAGATTCATAAAAATGCCCCGATGGGTTGAACTTATGCCTTCCGTAATCCGAGTGAACCCGAGAGTCCTCACGAGTCTTACTCTTCTGGTACTTCGCCAGATAGATCCTCTGCACTACATTTTCTTTGAATACGAGGAGTGAATGAAAGGTTATGCATTGAAGAAGTGGGAGTCGACCTTGAACCCTTGTGTTCATGCCCATGGACCCAATGTAGAACTTACCGTGGAAGCTGCTCGTAAATATGATTACCCCTTTTTATAAGTTCATCTTGTATCGGTGGTTTGATCATTCATAATCGTGGTTCTGACCATAGTTTCTCCTTAATTCCATTTCCCAGACAAGTTAAAATACTTGTCTCTTGTAAGTCATTTCACCTGTCCAACCTCTAATTTGATCTACCTTCAAGTATTGCCTCATGTTATCTCGATGATTTTGTGTCATTGCACTGCCTCTTGTAAATTCTTAATGTGAGTGATACCCCGTCACATCATTCCTAGCCTGATTGGCTATATCATTATCGTGCTAATTTAACTGTGCTACCTGGTCCTTATTCCCGGAGCACAACTTTCCGACGATGAGCGAAGCTTACGTCGATCTTCCTCATTTTATCAATTCACCTCGAACAACAAGCTTGATTTTGAGCTGGTGTCATATCCGTGGTTCCAGTAGCCTTATGCTTCATCCTTCCTGTTGCTTGATGGCATCGCTCCTTGATGGCATCTTCATAGAGCCTCTCGACAAAGGCGTCGTGATCAGCATCAACATTTTGACTTCTGTTGAAATGACAATTGAATTCATGGTGAGAAATACCATCCTTGACCTACGATGGTTTGATTTATCATCGACTACCCCCTTGTCTTCTTTCCAACACATGGTTGATCATGTCTTGGTTATACCTTGGACTCCTTGCTATTCCTGCAATTGTTCTTTTAGTATTACTCGTGATCTTCAACTCCAACCACTACTTGGAACACCCAGTTAATGCTACCTAGAAGCAGGATTGAGGTATTCCGAATATCAACAAGAACATCGGAAGCATAATACAAAATGTTTCTTGTTCAATTACCCTCACACTGTTGTATGGGTAATGTCATGGTTCTTCCCTCTCCCCATTATCTAGACACTTTTGAACTTGCTGTCCTATCATGTATATCCTGCTCCGCTTTTCCTTGGGAAGGATATACTCCCAACTCTTATGTGTGAACACATCTTCCTTTCCTTTGGGTTGTTTGATTCGATAATCATATTTTTCCTTTCCATTGGTTTGTTTAACCTTTCCTGTAACCTAACATATCTGAGCAGTGATAATTCCCTTCTTACGTAAACACCTCGATGTACAAACTCTATCAGTAAGACCTTGTTACTATTGTTGATGACATTCCGGTAGCCACCGATGGACGAGAACTTTGCCTATTGGTCCGCCTCGTTCAACGAGCAGGAAAATGGTTCTCTTCGTCCCTCGCCCTTGGTACCAGCGTTGTTGCCAACATAACTGACAGGTTGTCCGTTGTCCTACCTTGCTATCATGGTCGTGCAAACGTTAGCACCCTTCCTGCTTTTAACCCATATGGTGGGCCCATAACCCACAGTTCCACACGATCGAAACCTGACTCTCCTGTACACCCCCTGTTTTCCAAATTGTTCCTCGCACTTGGCTTCGAATGTAAATCACGAGCCACCTTCCTAGCGATCTATTCTGGTATCAGACGCAATACTTATTCCCATTGCTCTGAGCCCCTTTCACCCTCTGTTTCAGGCAATGAACGATTGCCTACCCGGTTGAAGCTTCTTTTTGCCCCTCCTTACCTTGCTCTCGGTGACTCTTGAATTTCAACTCGAGAGATGCCTCTATGCCACGTTCACCGATGTAGCCCCCAGGTTCTTATCTTCTGTTGAGCTTCGTCCTTCCCGAGTCTTTCTCCCTTACTCCACCTCTTAAATCTCGGGGCGAGATTTCTTGTAGTGGAGGAGATTTGTAACACCCCGAGAATCATGCTACAGTAATCCCCTTCTAATGATGCCTTGTCATCATTGTTACTGTTGCTAATCTCACTTTGATTCTATTTCAGTTCAAATTTCAAATTCAAAATAAAGTCCAAAACTCAAAGTTTTCAAACATGAAAACTAAAATGTTCATCATGTGGCAAATAATCATTTGATAATATTGGCGGTGAACCAACATTTTGCAAGGTGCTTAAATGGCCTAAACCAATTAAACAGTGGCTAAAGCAAATAAATTAAATGCTTGTTAGGTTATAAAATAATATACTACTTTATTTTGGTGCCAAGTTAATTATAGAAGTGGCCTAAGTTAAAATTTTATTTTTTGTGCAAGATTTGTTTTATAAATCTATTTTTATTTCTGTACTTAAAAATAAAAACAGAAAAGTTAAAAAAAAGAAAACCAAAAGAAGAGAGAGAGAGAGAGAGAGAGAGAGAGAGAGAGACAGCAACCCCCTTGGACCTAACCCACCTGGGCCGGCCCACCTAACCCACCCGAGCCACCCCAGATCCCCCCGCCTGCCCCTTCCTCGTTTCCCCGGTCGGAACAGGGCGAGTCTCGCCGAACCCACTCGCCATCGTCGGCGAGGGATAAAACCCGCCACGCCGCGCCTCGAGCCCTCCCCCTCACCTACCGCCACACCCACTCCCCCTTGACGCCTCGCCTTTTCTCCCTTCTCTCTTCCTTCCTCCCACTCCGCCAATCTGGAGAAAGGGGCCGACGCTTTTGTCGCCGTCGCCGCGCCACCACCGCGGCCATTGCCGTCCCAGGGTGCCTCCGGCGTGCCCACCTGCCTCGTCGGCCTCTTCTGCGCTTTCCCCGACCACGATCTCGGGTCGGAAGCCACCAGGGAACCCACTGCCTCCCCGTCTACAACCTCCGTCCGCCACGGTCGCCGCCATCTCCCTCGAATCCGGCGCTGCCCTGCAGCTACTAAGCCACTGAAGGGCCACCTTGTGCCCCCGCGGTGAGCACTGCCCCTCTCCTTTCCCACCGCCTGCTTTCTGCTACCTCGTAGCACGCTCCCCGCATCGCCTCTGCCGTTGCCGGACTGCAGCTCCACCGTCTTTGCACGCCGTCACCATCGCTATCGACATCGCCCCGCTGGGCTCACGGCCGTGCTCCGGGGAGCCCCTGGTGCCGCCAGTTCCTTCAGCTCGCCTCCCCGTGCCCCCTAGCCGCTAGCCCGACCACCCTCATCTCCGTCCGCCGCTTGCCTCACCACCGACGACGGCACTCGGCCACCTTCAGGCGACCACCGCAGAACGATGCGGCCGTTCGCTTCATTGCTCGAACGAGCTAGGACACGAGCCCGAGACGCCTGTAGCTAAATCCCCCCAGGCCGTGCTTCCGTGGTTTTTCCACCGGCGGCTAGACGCCGGTGCTCATACGACGTGGTCGATCGGGGCCACCCCTGTGGTCACTACCTGGTGGTCTCAGGGTCTGGCTGGCCAATTGACCTGTGTCAACTCTAATCGGCAGCCCACAACATCGACTGGTGGGACCCGTCCGTAACTGTAATTAAATTAGTTAACTTTATTAATCTAAACTAACGAGTCACTGACAGGTGGGCCTAGAGTTTAATTAACTAGGTTTAGGTTAGTTTTAACTCTGTTTAAACCCGCTGTCTATGACAGGTGGGTCCCCCATGTCAGTTTTGACCAGTCAACGTCCTGTTGACTACTGACGTCACCCTGACCTCATGATGACGCAGTAATTCATTTTGTGAATTATTTTAGTTAATAATAAATCTAGAATATTATTAAAACTTTGAAAATTTATAGAAATTAAACCGTAGCTCGGATGAAAATGTTTTCTATATGAAAGTTGCTCAGAAAAATCCAACGAATCCGAATACGTGGTGCGTTCATCTGTCACATGCCCCTAGCATGCTGAACATGGAACTTTCCCCCTCTTTTCCTTTGTCCGGAATCCACCTAACGTCGGGAATTCACCCTCGGATGTTTCCCCCCTTCGTCTGCAACGTGTAGTACTGCGTTAGAGCACGCCTAGCGCTACGTATCGTCATGTCATGCTTAGTGTTACCTCTGTTTGATATGTATTTACTGTTTCTTCCCCCTCTTCTCTCCTAGAGACCCCGAGGTCAGCCGATGCCCGGTGATCGACTACGTCGTCGACAACGACCCCTCCTTTCCAGAGCAACCAGGCAAGCCCCCCCTTTGATCATCCCGATATCGCCCATTCCATTCTCTCATGCTTGCATTGGATTTTGCTACTGTTATTGATTGCTCCTATTCTGATGCATAGCCTATTTTTGTATCTGTTGTTGTACCTTACCTGCTTATCCTAAACTGCTTAGTATAGGTTGGTTAGAGATCCATCAGTGACCCCCACTTTGTCCCGACTGCCCTGCTGGATTATCAGAAGACCCGATCAACGGGATCGAAGACCAGGCCCCGACACCGCACATCACTTCCCCTTAGTTGCTCGACACTACTGGGTTACTATCGAGTACCGAGGGTGAGACCTCTACAGCACTTCTGATATTAACCCTGTAGTATAGCTATCCGGTCGTGGTCATCGAGGGTGATTTCCTCTTTAACCACTTCCGATACGAGTCTGTCGTGCAACCCCTCAAGTGTGAACCTCGAGGGTGAATCCTCTTACGTTCACCTTGATGTCTACATCGAGTGGAATTCACCGGGGGTGATTCCTCGGGTTTTTCCCCTTGATGTTTAGACACACCGTTACTTTGATTACTATGACTTTACACTGAGCCATGTTACTAAAGACGGGTCGACCCTGAGGGGTGCCCGCGCGAGCTTAATTGCGAGTGATGTGGAGTCGGGTTGACCTGGAGGGTGCCCGCGAGATAATTACGAGGCGTGGCCGGGCATTCCTAGCCCTTGGCGCAAGTCCTCGAGACGGGCAACGGGTCACGCTCTTCGTGAGTCTCTGCTTGTTACCGCTGCTCCTAATCCACTACGATTTGGATATTCGATCCGAGGGGCCTCTGGCCTGATAGCACTAACCATCACGTGGGCATAGTATGGGCGTTCTGCGTCGTATACATCAGCCGAAGCTTAATAGACGTCAGCGACTGAGCGGAGCGCGCCGGGTTGGACTGCGTAAGTGCCTGCCTTGTTGAAGGAGGTAGCTAGGTTTGCTCACCGGCCGCCCACGCAACATGCAGGAGTTCCCGGGGAGATGGCCCATGAACCCTGGGGGCATAGGTTTAGTCCGGCGTGCTGGCCTCTCTATTAATCCTAGGTCGGGTTGCGGCGTATTGTTTGGCCGAGGCCGGGCATGACCCTGGAAAGTGTGTCCGGCCGAAGTTAAGCGAGCGTGGTGGGTAAGTTGGTGCACCCCTGCAGGGAAGAAAACATCTATCGATAGCCTGTCCTACGGTAACGGACACTTGGAGTTGTATCCCGATCGATACAACTAGAACTGGATACCTGAGATGAGAGATGGACTATGATGAGACATGGATATGAGAAATGGATTGTGATGATAACTGGATAGTATGGCTCTGGGATATCTTTCTCGCAGGGAGTCGAGAAAGGATCTCCGGCCGAGGTTGATAACACTACTACTTTACTTTATGCTACTCTACTCCTTCCGGTTGCTGCAAGATGGTGGTTTCCAGAAGATGCTAGTCTTCGATAGGACTAGGCCTTCTCTCTATTCTGGCATATCTGGAGCCCAGTCCACATATACAACCTTCCTTTGATAATGTTGCATATGTAGTGTAGATCCTTGCTTGCGAGTACTTTGGAAGAGTACTCACGGTTGCTTTGCTCCCCCTTTTCCCCCTTTCTTCTTCTTTCCGGTTGATGCAACCAGATGACGGAGCCCAGGAGCCAGATGCCACCGCCGATGCTTACTACTACGTGGAGGTCGCCGATGACCAGGAGTAGTTAGGAGGCTCCCAGGCAGGAGGCCTTGCCTTTTCGATCGTTGCTACTTTTGGTGCTAGCCTTCTTAAGGCAAACTTTTCTAACTCATGTCTGTACTCAGATATTGTTGCTTCCGCTGACTCTTGTGTTTTCGAGCTTATGTATTTGAGCCCTCGAGGCCCCTGGCTTGTAACATAAAACTTGTATTATTTTATTTTGTGTCTAGAGTTGTGTTGTGATATCTTCCCGTGAGTCCTTGATCTTGATCGTACACATTTGCGTGTATGATTAGTGTACGATTGAATCGAGGGCGTCACAGACACCGAGGCACCCTAAAATCCTAAGCTTTCATCATTTAGGGTTTGTCGACGCCGAGGCACCCTAAAAGCCTAAGCGTACATCATTTAGGTTCTCATCGACACCGAGGCATCCGGGGAAGCCAAGTTAAGTTTTCATCATTTAGGGTTTATCAATGCCGAGGCACCCTAGGTTGGGCCTAATCACTTGGCACTAATCACTTGGCTCTATTGCCACCTATGTTGGGTTTATCATCTAGGGTTTATCGATGCTAAGGAGAATTCTAAGTTGGGCCTAATCACTTGGCTCTATTGCCACCTATGGTTTAATGCAGCAAGAATGGCGGGGCAGTTGATCCCACTTAACTAAGTACTAAGATACCCCGGCCCATGCATTAGTCGCAAGTACCCGATATGTCCTATTTTTAGCAAAGTCATGCTAAAGTTCATGGAAAATTTTAGCATGACCTTTGCTGAAAATAGGACATATGGAGTACCCGAATTTGCCGGAACGGAAGTTAATCAACATTCCGACAAACTCAAGGGCCTCTCGGGGTACCTGCAAATTCATCACGACACGATGGTCGGAGACATGACCTTTGCAAAATTGTCGGAGACACGATGGTCTTTCTCAATGTGATAAATTGATGGATCAACACATAAAACATGTCCAATAAGTATGATTTATAGAGTCAACATCAAGATGAATATATATAAAGTTTTTCTTCATCAGCCAGGCCCATGCAAGTAACTGCATCTAGCAACTATTTCTGCTACTCTGTAACTAACTACACTCTGTATTTATAGATTCATTTCAGATGAGATCAGATTGAGCTCCAACTGTAGCTGCAGCTGAGGGATCCATGAGCCATCATGCCAGCCAGCCAAGAAATAAACTTTACTTTCCAAAGGAAATAAAAATACAATGCATACATACATACTTAAGCAGGTAGATAGATAGATAGATAGATAGATGAGCATGTTCAGTTTACAAGAATGAATATAAACAAGCAAAGAATGCATGCAAGTTTAAAGTAAAACGTTTCAGTTAATGCAAGTACTCCTCTTGCTCTCTACTTTCTCTCTTCTCTTCTTCGCTTAATTAACTGAATTTTACCGATGTTGTTGTTAACTGAATTTTAATTAGCTGCTCAAGAACACCTTCGATTTAAATCGAGATATAGGTGTAGTTTTCAGTCTCTGTCATTTTCATTAGAGAAGTTTGCTTTCAGTTTCAAATAATCCGAGATGCGCCTCGGTCGTAGTTTGTTAGGTTTCTCCGCGGCCCTGACCCGACCATGGGATGGCACGAACTAGACGGTCATGGCTGCATCGCGGGTGACGCGCGGGGAGCGCTGGATGGCAGTGCTCACGACCTAGAAGTGGCCTAGTTTCTCGTTTTCTGTTAGCTGTGTAATAGCTGAATAAGAAGAGAAATAGAGAGCAGAAAAGCTGCGAAGTTGAACGTGGGACAAACACATTATAACTGAATTTTACCACGTCTCCCCTCCTGGACGTTTCAGAAACAGGAGGGCCCACGTCTCCCCTCCAGAGTTTTCGAGGGCCCACGTCTCCCCTCCAAAGGGCAGGACGTTTGAGTTTTCGAGGCAACTGTTGGAAATATGCCCTAGAGGCAATAATAAAAGTATTATTATTATATTTCCTTGTTCATGATAATTGTCTTTTATTCATGCTATAATTTTATTATCCGGAAATCGTAATACACGTGTGAATACATAGACCACAATATGTCCCTAGTGAGCCTCTAGTTGACTAGCTCGTTGATCAACAGATAGTCATGGTTTCTTGACTATGGACATTGGATGTCATTGATAACGGGATCACATCATTAGGAGAATGATGTGATGGACAAGACCCAATCCTAAGCATAGCACAAGATCGTGTAGTTCGTTTTGCTAGAGCTTTTCCAATGTCAAGTATCTCTTCCTTAGACCATGAGATCATGTAACTCCCGGATACCGTAGGAGTGCTTTGGGTGTACCAAACGTTACAACGTGAATCGGGTGACTATAAAGGTGCATTACAGGTATCTCCGAAAGTGTCTGTTGGGTTGACACGGATCGAGACTCGATTTGTCACTCCGTATGACGGAGAGGTATCACTGGGCCCACTTTCGGTAGTGCATCATCATAATGAGCTCAAAGTGACCAAGTGTCCGTCACGGGATCATGCATTACGGTGATTTAGTAAAGTGACTTGCCGGTAACGAGATTGAACGAGGTATTGGGATACCGACGATCGAATCTCGGGCAAGTAACATACCGATTGAGGGAATTGTATACGGGGTTGTTTGAATCCTCGACATCATGGTTCATCTGATGATATGATCGAGGAGCATGTGGGAGCCAACATGGGTATCCAGATCCCGCTGTTGGTTATTGCCCGAGAGCCGTCTCGGTCATGTCTGCATGTCTCCCGAACCCGGTGGGTCTACACACTTAAGGTTCGGTGACGCTAGGGTTGTATGAATATGAGTATGCAGCAAACCGAATGAGATCCCGGACGTCACGAGGAGTTCCGAAATGGTCCGGAGGTAAAGATTTATATATGGGAAGTCTTATTTTGGTCGCCGGAAAAGTTTTGCACTTTATCGGTATTGTACCGGAGTGCCGAAGGGGTCCGGGATCCACCGGGGTCCACCTGCCCCGGGGGCCACATGGGCTGTAGGGGTGCGCCTTGGCCTATATGGGCCAAGGGCACCAACCCCAAGAGGCCCATGCGCCAAGGAGACTTGGGGAGGGAGAGTCCTAAAGGGAAGGCACTTAGGGGTGCCTTGGGGAGGATGGACTCCTCCCCTTGGCCGCACTCCTTCCTTGGAGGAAGGTAAAGGCTGCGCCCTCTCCCCCTCTCTTGCACCTATATAAAGGGAGGGGAGGGAGGGGTGGCCGCACCCATAAGCCCTGGTGCCTCCCTCCTCCCTGCAACACCTCCTCCTCCCGTAGTTGCTTAGCGAAGCCCTGCCGGAGTTCTGCTGCATCCACCATCACGCCGTTGTGCTGCTGGATCATCTTCAACCTCTCCTTCCCCCTTAGTGGATCAATAAGGAGGAGCCGTCATCCGCTTCGTACGTGTGTTGAACGCGGAGGTGTTGTCCGTTCAGCACTAGGTCATCGGTGATCTGAATCACAACGAGTACGACTCCATCATCCCCGTTCCATTGAACGCTTCCGCACGCGATCTACAAGTGGTATGTAGATGCAATCACTCTCCCATGACTCGTTGCTAGATGAACTCATAGATGGATCTTGGTGAAACCATAGGAAAAATTTTAATTTTCTGCAACGTTCCCCAACAGTGGTATCAGAGCTAGGTCTATGCGTAGTTCTCTATTGCACGAGTAGAACACACTTTTGTTGTGGGCGTAGATCTTGTCAACTTGCTTGCCGCTACTAGTCTTATCTTGCTTCAGCGGTATTGTGGGATGAAGCGGCCGGACCAACCTTACACGACGCTTTACGTGAGACCGGTTCCACCGAATCGACATGCACTAGTTGCATAAGGTGGCTGGTGGGTGTCTGTCTCTCCCACTTTAGTTGGAGCGGATTCAATGAAAAGGGTCCTTATGAAGGGTAAATAGAAGTTGACAAAATCACGTTGTGGTTATTCGTAGGTAAGAAAACGTTCTTGCTAGAACCCAATTGCAGCCACGTAAAAGATGCAACAACAATTAGAGGACGTCTAACTTGTTTTTGCAGCAATTGTCATGTGATGTGATATGGCCAGAAGTTGTGATGAATGATGAATGATATATTGTGATGTATGAGATCATGTTCTTGTAATAGGAATCACGACTTGCATGTCGATGAGTATGACAACCGGCAGGAGCCATAGGAGTTGTCTTAATTATTGTATGACCTGCGAGTCATTGATTCAACGCCATGTAAATTACTTTACTTTATTGCTAAACGTGTTAGCCATAGTAGTAGAAGTAATAGTTGGCGAAGCAACTTCATGGAGACACGATGATGGAGATCATGATGATGGAGATCATGGTGTCATGCCGGTGACAAGATGATCATGGAGCCCCAAGATGAAGATCAAAGGAGCTATATGATATTGGCCATATCATGTCACTACTTTATATAATTGCATGTGATGTTTATTATGTTTTATGCATCTTGTTTACTTAGAACGATGGTAGTAAATAAGATAATCCCTTATAATAATTTCAAGAAAGTGTTCCCCCCTAACTGTGCACCGTTGCTAAAGTTCGTCGTTTCGAAGCACCACGTGATGATCGGGTGTGATAGATCCTTACGTTCACATACAACGGGTGTAAGACAGTTTTACACATGCATAAACACTTAGGGTTAACTTGACGAGCCTAGCATGTACAGACATGGCCTCGAACACAAGAGACCGAAAGGTCGAACATGAGTCGTATGGAAGATACGATCAACATGGAGATGTTCACCGACGATGACTAGTCCGTCTCACGTGATGATCGGACATGGCCTAGTCGACTCGGATCATGTAACACTTAGATGACTAGAGGGATGTCAAATCTGAGTGGGAGTTCATTAAATAATTTGATTAGATGAACTTAATTATCATGAACATTAGTCTAAAATCTTTGCAAAATGTCTTGTAGATCAAATGGCCAACGCTCATGTCACCATGAACTTCAACGCGTTCCTAGAGAAAACCAAGCTGAAAGACGATGGCAGCAACTATTCAGACTAGGTCCGGAACCTGAGGATCATCCTCATAGCTGCCAAGAAACAATATGTCCTAGAAGGACCGCTTAGGTGATGCACCCATCCTGCAGAACCAAGACATTATGAATGCTTGGCAGTCTCGTCTTGATGATTACTCCCTCGTTCGGTCGGCATGCTTTACAGCTTAGAACCGGGCTCCAAAAGCGTTTTGAGCAACACGGAGCATATGAGATGTTCGAGGAGCTGAAAATGGTTTTCCAAGCTCATGCCCGGTCGAGAGATATGAAGTCACCGACAAGTTCTATAGTTGTAAGATGGAGGAAAACAGTTACATCGGTGAGCACATACTCAAAATGTCAGGTTGCACAACCGCTTTGTCCCAAATGGACATTAACCTCCCGGACGAGGCGGTCATTGACAGAATCCTTTAGTCGCTCCCACCAAGCTACAAGAGCTTTGTGATGAACTACAATATGCAGGATGGTGAAAACTATTCCTGAAGTATTTTCAATGCTGAAGTCAGCAGAGGTAGAAATCAAGAAGGAGCATCAAGTGTTGATGGTCAATAAAACCACTAAGTTCAAAAAGGGCAAGGGAAAGAAGAACTTCAAGAAGGACGGCAAGGATGTTGCCGCGCCCGGTAAGCCAGTTACCCGGAAGAAGTCAAAGACTGGACCCAAGCCTGAGACTGAGTGCTTTTAATGCAAAGGGAAGGGTCACTGGAAGCGGAACTGCCCCAAATACTTAGCAGACAAGAAGGCCGGCAACACTAAAGGTATATTTGATATACATGTAATTGATGTGTACCTTACCAGTACTCGTAGTAACTCACAGGTATTTGATACGGTGCCGTTGCTCATATATGTAACTCACAGCAGGAGCTGCGGAATAAACGGAGACTGGCGAAGGGCGAGGTGACGATCTTGGCGTCGGGAATGGTTCCAAGGTCGATGTGATCGCCGTCGGCACGCTACCTCTACATTTACCTACGGGATTAGTTTTAAACCTCAATAATTGTTATTTAGTGCCAAGTTTGAGCATGAACATTGTATCGAGGATCTCGTTTAATACGAGATGGCTACTCATTTAAATCCGAGAATAATGGTTGTTCTATTTATATGAGAGAAATGTTCTATGGTCATGCTCCGATGGTCAATGGTTTATTCTTAATGAATCTCGAGCGTAATGTTACACATGTTCATAGTGTGAATACCAAAAGATGTAAAGTTGATAACGATAGTCCCACATACTTGTGGCACTGCCGCCTTGGTCACATTGGTGTCAAGCGCATGAAGAAGCTCCATGTTGATGGACTTTTAGAGTCTCTTGATTATGAATCATTTGACACATGCGAACCATGCCTCATGGGCAAGATGACCAAGACTCCGTTCTCCGGAACAATGGAGCGAGCAACCAACTTATTGGAAATCATAGATACCGATGTGTGTGGTCCAATGAGTGTTGAGGCTCGTGGAGGATATCGTTATGTTCTCACTCTCACTGATGACTTGAGTAGATATGGGTATGTCTACTTGATGAAACACAAGTCTGAGACCTTTGAAAAGTTCAAGGAATTTCAGAATGAAGTAGAGAATCAACGTGACCGAAAGATAAAATTCTTGCGATCAGATCGTGGAGGAGAATATTTAAGTCACGAATTCGGTACACACTTAAGGAAATGTGGAATCGTTTCACAACTCACGCTACCGAACACCTCAGCGTAACGGTGTGTCCGAACGTCGTAATCGCACTCTATTGGATATGGTCCGATCTATGATGTCTCTTACTGATTTACCGCTATCATTTTGGGGATACGCTCTAGAGACAGCTACATTCACTTTAAATAGGGCACCGTCTAAATCCGTTGAGACGACACCGTATGAATTATGGTTTGGGAAGAAACCTAAGCTGTCGTTTCTAAAAGTTTGGGGATGCGATGCTTATGTCAAGAAAATTCAACCTGAAAAGCTAGAACCCAAGTCGAAAAAATGCGTCTTCATAGGATACCCTAAGGAAACCATTGGGTATACCTTCTACCTTAGATCCGAAGGCAAGATCTTTGTTGCCAAGAACGGATCCTTTCTGGAAAAAGAGTTTCTCTCGAAAGGAGTAAGTGGGAGGAAAGTAGAACTAGATGAAGTATTACCTCTTGAACCGGAAAGTAGTGCAACTCAGGAAAATGTTCCTATGGTGCCTACACCTACTGGAGAGGAAATTAATGATGATGATCAAGGTACTTGGATCAAGTTTCTCTTGAACTTCAGAGGTCCACAAGGACACGTTCCACACCAGTGGTATGGCAACCCTGTCACGGATATCATGTTGTTAGACAACGGTGAACCTTCGAACTATGAAGAAGCGATGGCGGCCCGGATTCCAACAAATGGCTTGAAGCCATGCAATCCGAGATAGGATCCATGTATGAAAACAAAGTATGGACTTTGACAGACTTGCCCGATGATCAGCGGGTGATAGAAAACAAATGGATCTTTAAGAAGAAGACGGACGCGGATGGTAATGTTACCATCTATAAAGCTCGACTTGTCGCTAAGGGTTATCGACAAGTTCAAGGGATTGACTACGATGAGACTTTCTCTCCTGTAGCGAAGCTTAAGTCCGTCCGAATCATCTTAGCAATTGCCGCATACTATGATTATGAGATATGGCAGATGGACGTCAAAACGGCATTCCTTAACGGTTACCTTAAGGAAGAGTTGTATATGATGCAGCCGGAAGGTTTTGTCGATCCTAAGAATGCTAAAAAGGTATGCAAGCTCCAATGATCCATTTATGGGCTGGTGCAAGCATCTCGGAGTTGGAACATTCGCTTTGATGAGATGATCAAAGCGTTTGGGTTTATGCTTGAGACTTATGGAGAAGCCTGCGTTTACAAGAAAGTGAGTGGGAGCTATGTAGCATTTCTCATATTATATGTAGATGACATACTTTTGATGGGAAATGATATAGAACTCTTGGACAACATTAAGGCCTACTTGAATAAAAGTTTTTCAACGAAGGACCTTGGAGAAGCTGCTTATATATTAGGCATCAAGATCTATAGAGATAGATCAAGACGCCTCATAGGTCTTTCACAAGCACATACCTTGATAAGATTTTGAAGAAGTTCAAAATGGATCAGTCCAAGAAAGGGTTCTTGCCTGTACTACAAGGTGTGAGATTGAGCTCGGCTCAATGCCCGACCACGACAAAAGATAAAGAAGATATGAGCGTCATCCCCTATGCCTCGGCCATAGGTTCTATTATGTATGCCATGCTGTGTACCAGACCTGATGTAAAACTTGCCGTAAGTTTGGTATGCAGGTACCAAAGTAATCCCGGCAAGGAACACTGGACAGCGGTCAAGAATATCCTGAAGTACCGAAAAGGACAAAGGACATATTTCGTTTATGGAGGTGACGAAGAGCTCGTCAGAAGGGTTACGTCGACGCTTAGCTTCGACACAGATCTGGATGACTCTAAGTCACAAACCGGATACGTGTATATGTTAAATGGTGTAGCAGTAAGCTGGTGCAACTGCAAGCAGAGCATCGTGGCGGGATCTAGATGTGAAGCGGAGTACATGGCAGCCTTGGAGCCAGCACATGAAGCAATTTGGGTGAAGGAGTTCATCACCGACCTAGGAGTCATACCCAATGCGTCGGAGCCGATCAAACTCTTCTGTGACAACACTGGAGCTATTGCACTTGCCAAGGAGCCCAGGTTTCACAAGAAGACCAGGCACATCAAGCGTCGCTTCAACTCCATTCGTGAAAATGTTCAATATGGGGACATAGAAATTTGCAAAGTGCATACGGATCTGAATGTCGCAGATCCGTTGACTAAACCTCTTCCGCGAGCAAAACATGATCAATACCAGAACTCTATGGGTGTTCGATTCATCACAATATAACTAGATTATTGACTCCAGTGCAAGTGGGAGACTATTGGAAATATGCCCTAGAGGCAATAATAAAAGTATTATTATTATATTTCCTTGTTCATGATAATTGTCTTTTATTCATGCTATAATTGTATTATCCGGAAATCGTAATACACGTGTGAATACATAGACCACAATATGTCCCTAGTGAGCCTCTAGTTGACTAGCTCGTTGATCAACAGATAGTCATGGTTTCCTGACTATGGACATTGGATGTCATTGATAACGGGATCACATCATTAGGAGAATGATGTGATGGACAAGACCCAATCCTAAGCATAGCACAAGATCGTGTAGTTCGTTTTGCTAGAGCTTTTCCAATGTCAAGTATCTCTTCCTTAGACCATGAGATCGTGTAACTCCTGGATACCGTAGGAGTGCTTTGGTTGTACAAAACGTCACAACGTAACTGGGTGACTATAAAGGTGCATTACAGGTATCTCCGAAAGTGTCTGTTAGGTTGACACGGATCGAGACTGGGATTTGTCACTCCGTATGACGGAGAGGTATCACTGGGCCCACTCGGTAGTGCATCATCATAATGAGCTCAAAGTGACCAAGTGTCTGGTCACGGGATCATGCATTACGGATGCGAGTAAAGGACTTGCCGGTAATGAGATTGAGCGAGGTATTGGGATACCGACGATTGAATCTCGGGCAAGTAACATACCGATTGACAAAGGGAATTGTATACGGGTTGTTTGAATCCTCGACATCATGGTTCATCCGATGATATCATCGAGGGGCATGTGGGAGCCAACATGGGTATCCAGATCCCGCTGTTGGTTATTGCCCGAGAGCCGTCTCGGTCATGTCTGCATGTCTCCCAAACCCGTAGGGTCTACACACTTAAGGTTCGGTGGCGCTTAGGGTTGTATGAATATGAGTATGCAGCAAACCGAATGTTGTTCGAGTCCGGATGAGATCCGGACGTCACGAGAATTCGGAATGGTCCGGAGGTAAAGATTTATATATGGGAAGTCTTATTTTGGTCGCCGGAAAAGTTTCGCACTTTATACAGATTGTACCGGAGTGCCGAAGGGGTCCGAGGGTCCACAGGGTCCACCTGCCCTGGGGGGCACATGGGCTGTAGGGGTGCGCCTTGGCCTATATGGGCCAAGGGCACCAGCCCCAAGAGGCCCATGCACCAAGGAGACTTGGGAGGGAGAGTCCTCCCCCTTGGCCGCACCCCTTCCTTGGAGGAAGGGGCAAGGCTGCGCCCTCCCCCCCTCTCTTGCACCTATATAAAGGGAGGGGTGGCCGCACCCATAAGCCCTGGCGCCTCCCTCCTCCCTGCAACACCTCCTCCTCCTCCCGTAGTTGCTTAGCGAAGCCCTGCCGGAGTTCTGCTGCATCCACCATCACGCCGTCGTGCTGCTGGATCATCATCAACCTCTCCTTCCCCCTTACTGGATCAAGAAGGAGGAGACGTCATCCGCTTCGTATGTGTGTTGAGCGCGGAGGTGCTGTCCGTTCAGCACTAGGTCATCGGTGATCTGAATCACAGCGAGTACGACTCCATCATCCCCGTTCCATTGAACGCTTCCGCACGCGATCTACAAGTGGTATGTAGATGCAATCACTCTCCCATGACTCGTTGCTAGATGAACGAGTTCGCCAACAGCAACTCCCCAACGTTGCACGGGATCTTGGTGAAACCGTAGGAAAAATTTTAATTTTCTGCAACGTTCCCCAACAGCAACTCCCCACGTCTCCCCTCCACTGGCAACTCCCCACGACGCAGAGGGGGTTTTCTTCCCACATCCAGGTAACTCCCCTCATATTCCATTGCCGCTCCATCTTCCTCCCTCTGCCTCCCTCCTCATTCCATTGCCGCTCCATCTTCCTCCCTCTACCTCCCTCTGCCTCCAGCATCAAGCAACTCCCCTCTGCCTCCACCATCGCCCGGCCGGGGAGGGCAATGGCGGAGGAATCGTGGAGCAACTCCTCCGTCTGCTAAGAGAATGGCGGAGGCATCATGGAGCAACTCCTCCGTCGCCAAGCATCACCGTGGTGAGGCGTCGGCAAGGAGCAGCCGGTGGTCGACGACGGCGTTCGGTCCCGGGCGAAGCGGGACTACACCGTGCCGCTCAAGGTTGATATCCACAAAGGAGCCGCTGGATGTCGTATGCACCAGCAATCCGCATTTAAGCCGACAAGATGATCCGCAAGATGAGGAGGAGGCTCGGCGGCATGCTTTCTCGGAATATCGGCGTTGATGTCGAGTATACCAGGAAGACAAACCTCCACAAATTGCTGCAGTTCTGCGATTATGCATGGAGGATCTCGTCTGGTATACCACATCACCGCTGACAACCAAATGGTAAAAACATCCAGTTCAAGTAGGTTTTGGTGATCATACGAATGTTGTCTACAAGTTTTTGTGATCATTTAGTAGCTGTTATGAATGTTGTCTTGTAATGCAAAAGATTGCAAAAAATACATCATTGAGATGTTATGCTTGTTGTTTTGATCATACGAGAATGTTGTCTTGTAGTTGTTGTGATCATTTAGTAGTTGTTGTGATCATACTGTTTTAACTGAATTTTGGTCGAATCGAAGATGCTATTTTAACTGAATTTTGCTTCAACTGAACCCATTTTAATTCTGTAGTTTCTGAAGTTTTTGAAGTAGATGAATTTGAATGCTAAAGATTATTTTGAAGCAGGCCCAAGGAACTCCGCCCGCTCCTGCAGGAGAAGAAGCTGTACACCTTTGTTGGCTTACGCATTGGAGGCGACAAGGAGAAGCTGAAGTTGTCTGGTTTGGAGATCAACCCCGACAAGTACGTCGACTTGTAGCGCAAATGGAGAGTTCCAAACAATGGAAAGAAGTGGCAGTCTTTGGCTGAGTTTGCAGCCAGCCTCATCCACCCGTCCTACTCAAAAATGAAGCAGAAGATCGACAGGAATTCGGACCACCTACTATGGGGGGACAGCCCACTGCCAAACAAGCTCATCGAGTACGCCGTGAAAGATGCGTACGTCACCTACGAGGCATGGAAGAAAATCGAAATCACCAAAGAAGGTTTCGAGCTCTGGCAAGAGGCGGAGGATCAATGGGAAGACCCCTACTACTGGGGATATTGAGTTGTTTGTGGTATTGGGATGACCCCTACTCGTGTCTCGGTTGTAGTTATGTGGTCGAACAAGTTTGCTTTTGTTATGTTGAACAAGTTTGCTTTTGTTATGTTGAACAAGTTTGCTTTTGTAATGATGAACAAGTTTGCTTTGGTTGTCAGTTGACATCATCTCATCGCTGAGCATGGTTTAGTTTTACCTTTATCTATTTATTATTTAGGCAGAGCTATTCAGGCATGGAAGATATAATCATCCTTATGGTGAGGATCGCAATGTTTTTAGCTTCCAAGTTTATAATGACACATGATCTTTCCACATAAATTAACTGCAAACATTTCCCAGCATTGTAGTTACACATTCCAACCAATACACGCAGGTTGTAATTTCATCTTGAATGACCATCAATGACTAAGTGAAGCAAATAATTGCTATGCATTTCTTGGCACGCGAGAAGGAAGAGGGGAGAGGAGGCGGAGCTCACCGGGGAGGCGCAAGGAGGCCCTGCGACAACTTAGTAGCAACAGAGGTGGCCGAAGTTGAGGAAGACAGCGGCGACATGAGGAAGAAGAGGTGGAGGGGGGTGGAGGGGTCGAGCGTCGTCGCGCCCTGGTTCCATGACTCGCCCGGCCAGTGTTGAAGCAGATTCTGCCCGCCGCCTTGCCTGTCGCCTCGCAGTGGAGCTCGAGGGCATGGAAGGCGAGGAGGTGGGTGGAGTGCGGTGAAGGCGAGGAGGGTGGATTGGGAGCGGACGACGATGGGGGGCAGGGCAGGGGTTGACTGGGGGCGGCGACGGAGGCGGAGGCGTGGGTCGGGGCAGCGCGCGGGTGGATCTGGTGGCGAGGGAGAGAGGGTCGAAGGGGATCTGGCGAGAGGGAGGGAGGATAGCTAGGGGGAGGGTTCTAATGGCGCACCGTCGGTTGTCGCCGTAAGTATGACTATTCTAATGGCGCACCACCCTTCGGTGCGCCATTAGAATTTTGTTTTAATCTAGCCCACTAACCATATCTACAACCTAACCCTATCTACAACAGAACCCACCCACTAGCCCGACTGGTCAGCACGCAGCACACACACCAGGAGGTCCTGGGTTCGATTCCCAGGCTCCCCAATAATTTTTTTATGCATTTTAAATGTTGTTTTTTATATTTATTTGTGTTTAAATATGTTCAAACTTGTTCAAATCATAACAGTAATATTGTTTTATAAAAACAATAATAATTTTTTAAAAAATATGTTCAAATTTCTTACTTGAAAATATCATCGGCGGCGGCGGTGGAGCAAGGGAGGGTGCGGGGATCGAGATCGAGATGTAGGGGGAATCGAGATCGAGATGGAGGGGGATCGAGATCAAGTGTCCTCGTGAATTCAAAAAGTGCCCATGAAATTTAAGAATATTCATGATATCAAAAAGTGCCCATGAAATACAATCGAGAAATGAAGACTACGATTTAAATACAATCGATCTTAGCTAGCTATCTGTTCACAATCTTCTTGCCCTTCTTTTTACGCAAATGGAGTTCTTACGTGGAGCAGACGTCCTTTAGGTAGGGTGGTCCTGCTTCTTCTTGTGGTGTGTCTTTGCTACTTCATCGTAAATCGTCATGTTCGATCTTGGTCGCCGTACTTGTCGAAGTCTTGCTCATTGGCTACTCCATCCATTCCGATGATCTTCCTTTTGCCTCTCCTCACGACAACACGACTGGGCTTTGGCGGGTCGGTAATGAAGAAGCATTGGTCCACTTGGGAAGCCAGTACCCATGGCTCATTTTTCGCGGTGACGTTTGCGCCCGCGGTCTTGGATTTGGCTTCGGGTATAAACACGACTGGGCTTTGGCATAGTGCGCCATTAGTAGGTTTGCAAAAAAGTAAAAAAAAATTATATACTAATGGCGCCTTTGTCTTGGTCGTGCGCCATTACTAGTTCTAACTAGTAATGGCGCACTTTGCCATCCTAGCCATTAGTTTGTATGGAAAAATGGGAAAAAAATCAATAGTAGTGGCGCACCATGAGCACGGTGCGCCATTAGTGTCTTCCACACTAATGGCGCACGAGCAACCGGTGCGCCATTAGTATATAGTAGTGCCGCACTACTTACCTGGTGCGCCATTAGAATCAGTCCTATCTATAGCCCTTTTCCTAGTAGTGATCAACCCAAGTATACAATTTATCCTTGGATAAATTGCATGCTTGTTTCAAATTCATTATACAAACCCTCTTATTGAGATTGTCATCAATTACCAAAATGGGGGAGATTGAAAGTACATGTAAGTCCCCATGTGTGGTCTTTGGTAATTAAATGACAATCCTTATGGACTAATGTTTACATTGAGATATACATTTGAAGGTTAGTCCCATTGGAAAATGATTGAAGAATATTGGAAGACAACTCCTTTGAAGCAATAATTACATCCAGATGATCAAAATGGAGTTCATTCGAGTATCTGAAGGATTACCTGCATAGAGCTATGGTTTTGAGCCACAATGGATCAAGATCCTAAAAGGATGATTTGAATGATGAATTCTAGGATATGATCATAATGGACTCATGTGTTGAGTCATGATTAATCAAGTATTCAAGCAAGCTATTTAAGTGAAGAATTCAATATACCCTTCAAGTCGTCAAGATTAAATAGGGAGTAGAGATATCGGTTAAACAAGAGGAAGCTCAAATTTTGAACACTAAATGGTCAACACACGAGCGCGAATGATGCACCACATAGGATCTTGTGGTATGATAAGCAATTGTCAATTGCACCTTGTGTACTAACCCATACTATGTGTTGTCTATGTTTTTGAGGGTTAGGTGATTCTCATGGGCTCACCTCGAGAGAGAGATTTCAAGAATCCATGAGAGGATGGCATCAAGTGTTGATGATCATGGTTGACAAGGGCAAGTTCAAGATAACCATCCCAAAGGAATACATGCTTGAAGCTTGTGGATGATCACACGATGTACACGTGAAGATGAATACAAAGCAAAGCTTCCCACATTGTGTATGGGGGAGCTACTTGAAGACTTCACCAATGTCTTGCCTTTGACTTGAGCCAAGAATAAACATCAACATCAAGCTCAAGTGAAAGGCTCGAGTCAAAGGTATTAGTTCCTTTGATGTTAGTGTTGTGGAGTGATGACCACCGAAGAAACATATACACTCAAGAATGAATTCTCGATAGCTATGTAGTGTAGCTATTTTATGATTCTTGAGTTATAGGGATCCTGCACTATTAAGAGGGGATCAAAGGGGTTGGTGATGGATTTTCTCAAGTCAACATCTTCTCTGCACAATTCCACTTCTATCCTATATACCAAACAAAATCCAAAGCCAAATAGGTTTCCCAAATATATGATAACAACTTTGCATATTTGGCATCCTCATTTTTGGTTGATCTTGGATGGTTCTCTATGTGAGGACCTGGGGTTTTTCCATAACTTCAAAACGAGCCCAAGATCATCAAAATC
Source organism: Aegilops bicornis (assembly GCA_021605145.1). Classification (NCBI taxonomy): domain Eukaryota; kingdom Viridiplantae; phylum Streptophyta; class Magnoliopsida; order Poales; family Poaceae; genus Aegilops; species Aegilops bicornis. Next base: position 60,702,262 of record CM038673.1, on the reverse strand, counting down.
GGAGTTCGTATGAAAAAGTTATGCATGTTTTACTTTTCGGTATCTTTGGCTGTTTTCTGCGGGGACGGAAGTTCCGGGCAGCCCGGAAGTTCCGGGCAAGTTCCGGGGAAAGTTCCGGGTTAACCAGAGTGTTTGCACATATCTGGTCCAAAAGGAGCCTGGAAGTTCTGGGCCTCCCGGAAGTTCCGGGGGCCAAAAGTTTCGGGTAGATTCCGGGCCAAGTTCCGGGCTAACCAGATAGTTTGCACATATGTGTCCAATAGGGGGCCCGGAAGTTCCGGGCTTGCCCAGAAGTTCCGGGCTGCGTTTTTCTGTGCGTAACGGGCAGATTTGGTGGGACACTATGTAAGGCACCCTTCTTCCCCATCGAGTTAGATCTTTTGGATCTGAGATTTCCCCATTCTTTTGAGCTCTATCCTCCTCCCCCAAGCCTCAATACTCCAATCCATTTGGTGCAAAACTATCCCATGGATCTAGGGTTCATTTGTTGACCTCCTCCATTGTTACTCTCCTCTCCCATCCCTACATAGCATTAGCTGCTTTTAGTGGGATTTGAGAGAGAGGGATTTGAGCCTTCTCGTGCTAGACCCCGAAGATATTTGTGAGAGTTCTTGAGAGAGATTTCATCCAAGCATACACCCACTCCTCCTCTCTCTTTTGACCAAAGCAATTTGTGATTTGAGCAAGTATTGAGCATTTCCCCCTTGATCTTGTTACTCTTGGAGGTTGGAGACTCCTAGGCGGTAGGAGTGCTCCGGTGAGGAATCAACTTGTGATTTGTCCCCCGGGAAGTTTGTGAAGGTTTGGAGGCCGCCTCAAGGTCTACCACTAGTGGTTGGGAATCACCTTCGTGGTGATATCTCAAGGAGAATAGGGTGAGCCTTCATGGCGTTGGTGTGCCTTCGTGGTAACATCCACCTCTCTAACGGTGACTAGCTTCCCTCCAAGGAAGTGAACATCGGGATACATCCTCGTCTCCATGACTTTTGTTATCCCTAACCCTAACTCCTTACTTGTGGTTTACTTTCGTCATTTGATCGTGCATTCACTATATCTTGTTGTCCTCATTATATTGTGGTGGTTGATTATATTGTATTGGTCATTTCCTTGTAGAGATTATTTAGGCCTACACTTCATATTCCGCAATTCATACTTGCTACTATTGATATACATTGTGATTAGTGTGAATTGCTAACTTGTGTTATAAACTTCCATATATTGCGATATTGCTCAAGTAAGTTTGTGTAACTTACTTGAGTGTGCTTGTATTATTCAATTCCATATATTGTGATACAATTTGTGTAAGCTTGTATTGCCTACTTGTGGTTGTGTGTATTATTCATTTCCATATCTCGTGATATACACTGAGTAAGTTTATGTGACTTACATGTGCTTACTCATATCCTCGTTATTCTGATCTTGTTTATGCTATGATGTTGGTGCACTTAGTGAGCCTAGTATATTTAGGATTTGTGATCGAAAAGTATACGCTGAGTTTATTTCCGCATTAGGATATAACCAAATCCGCAAAAGATTTTAAAACGTGTAACATCCCAAATTCTCAATTTGGCATGTTATACATAGGTCATCCATGCATATCATATTTTATTGCATTTTCGTTTGCAATCCTCGAAATCCTAAGCAACTCAAGGACCCTCGGAGCGAGTTGGGGATGTTCCGATTTTCATATTTGATTTTTATCAAATACTGAAGACGAGATTTTTTATTTTAATTATTTTCTCTTCGGAAAATATTTCATTTTAAAATAATAAATGAGGGGAGATAATATGACTTCTCCAAAATAATTGAAATATCGGAGGAAAAATGTTAAAATCATTATTTGGTTTTTATTTGATTTATTTTGGAATTTTATTCGCCCTAGAAAAATTTGCATGTTTTAAAAATTGCATTTTAGGGGCCAAGAAAAGTTCATCCTGTTCTAAATATTTCATTTAGACGGAGAAAACTTGTTTTGGAATTTTTAGATTTTTATTTATTTTTCTATGATTTTCTTAGCCGGCGGAACGTTTAAAAAAAAAAGAGGACTCGCGCCCGACTAGGCCGAAGCCCAGCCGAGCCAGGCCGGCCCGCCCGCACCACCGCCTCCCCCGCCGTGCCGCCGCCGGACTCGGAGAGTCCGGGTCGCCGCCGCCTCCGCCACGACCCCTCCCAAGTGGAGCCCCCAACCTATATAAGCCGCCCCCCCCCTCTAAACCACCACCGCCGCCCAGTCGCCTCGCCCCCGCCGCCTCGCCCGACCCCACGGAGCTGCCCGCCCGCCGGACAACCTCGCCGGAGGTAGCCGCCCGCCGCCCGGTTTGTTTTGGAAAACCCCTTCGGTTATTTTAGAAAAAAACCCTAATTCATTTTTTTATAGATCGGTTTTATTCTCCGGTTTATTTGTTTAGCGAGCGTTCGCTCGTTCGTTCGTTCTAACGAACGTGTTCGTCGTTTAGTTTCTGCTAACGAACGTTCGTTCGTTTAGCCGTTCGTCGTTTTCTTTTTATCGGATTTATTCCGTGATTTTTCCGATGGCGATTTCTGATCCGATGTTCGAACTAGTTTAACTTTTCGCTCGTTTATCGGAATCAGGCGATTCAAGCGCCTGGAGTTTCATCTCGAAACCCTCTTTCCGAATAGCCAACTCAAACAAGTTTTTGCCTCTGTAAAATTTGACCCTAGTTCAGATTAGTAAACGGATCTTGTTTGTTTCGCCGTTTGAGTTTCGTTGCTCCGTTTGGTTTGATTCTTCTTGTGAACTGGAGTTCTTAAGTTGAACTCTCCGATCAACCTCTTTCAGTTGAAGTTTCATTTGTGCTTCTTTGCTTGTTGCTTATGTATGCTGTTGTTTGTTTGCGATAGAATTCCCGGAGTGCGAAGCGTGTTACTACGAGTCTCTAGGATTCCCGGATCGTCAGCAAGGCAAGTAACACTTTGATCATACTCTTTTCATACCCAGTTTTTATGCATTAGTTTCAACCCTCAAACATTGCATGGTTAGGATGTCATTAATTTGTGGGTTGGGAAGTAGATGATGAGGTAGGAACCTATTGTCCTGCATTCAAACCTTGGGAGTTACTTCTACGTTATGCTTATATTGCCATGCTATGCTCGTAGACGTGGATTGGGTTTGAGTGTATCCATGACAGATGTGAGATTGTTAATTAATGGTTTACTTTAAGGTGGCAACTTTAATACACATCTGGGTGGATTGAGGCACCTGGGGAACCCAGTGTTGTCTGTTTTATTATTTGGAAATCCCGGGGTACCCGTGTGATCTTCCTATGGACCGCCACCCAGGCTCAAAGGGAACTAAGATTATTCATGCTAGAAACTTTCGTGTGCAGCCACAAGCTATTATGGGCTCTAGCATAGTCGAGTAAGTTACGTGAGGCTCTTGAAGAGGTAGATCAGCAGGTAGTGGGTTTTGTAGGTTTGGTATGATCTACCCGGAGTAGGGAGTTAATGTTTACGAAAGGCGTGTCTCGGTCATCCGTTTCTCAAACACCATGCAGTGCGAGAAATCAACGGAGGCGATCGAGTCTTGTGGGGAAACCTCTGCAGAGTGTACAATCTAATCATGGTTAGCCGTGTCCCCCGTTATGGACAATTCTGAGTATCTAGTACTTGAGTATTCACATGTATCTCATCACTCTAAATTAAATATTGCTGGGATGTTAAGTACCTTAATTGGGATTGAGTTGGGGTTATACCTTCTCAATGATGTTTCAACCACCATGATAGCTAAAGTAAAACTTATTCCTTTGTTGTAGGGAAAAATTGGCTTTCTGCAAAACTGTAACCGTAAAGCTTTCCACCAGCCAAATATGCATGTAGTGGTAGCATTATTCTGTTATTGCTCTATTGTGTTACATTGCCAGCATATTCCATGTGCTGACCCGTTCTCGGGCTGCAACGTATTATGTTGCGGACTTTTCAGACGAGGAGTAAGGTTCGATAGGTCGTTGCCGTGCAGCTCAGCTATGCCGTTGGAGTTGATGGACTCACTTTACCTTCCAAGCCTTCCGCTGTTATCGTATTAGATGGCCTGAAGCCATATTATTGTAATAAGTTTTCTTTTGAGACATTCGATGTAATAAGTGTGTGATTGCTACTCTGTTATAAATCCTTGATCTTGTTGTGTCGACATTACAGATCCGAGGATGACACGGAAGCACGGAGACTTGACCATCTGAGGTCGGTCGCTACAAGATGGTATCGAGCACCACGTTGAGTGTAGGACACGACCACTAAGATAAAACCATAGGTCACTGTTCTCCACTCATTTCTGACTCCTCTCCATTTTTCCACTCTTTAGGATGACGGAGATGAAGAACAAGTTTGCACAACCGGATGAAGACACACCTTTTTGGACGCCACTTGAAGGAAGTCACTTGGTACCTGAATATTGGAATACCCAGCTTCACCGGGACGTACAACGCCACTTTACCAGAAGAAGAGTGTTGGATGATTCAAGTACAAGTTCCAGGAAGGACGTTCTCGCCAACTTCCAAGCCCATAGAGTTTTCTTTTGAAGCACCCACCTGGAGCCTTGGCAGGAGTATGGCAGCTCACATTACCATGGGACGCATTGGAGAAGCCTACAACCGGGAGCTTAAAGACACCATATATCAAATATGTGGGCGCCGAGACGAGCAATGGGAAGTAATCAGCACCAAGAAGGATAGACCATTGCAGCTTACATCCAGGAGCTAAACCAGCACATTCGACGTCAGGAGAACCAGATGTCTTGAGACATGATGGAGATGAAGAAGGCGAAAACTAGGATCATCGAGCTGGAGGAAGAATTCAAGTTTACACGCGATGGATATGAGGAAGAAATCAAGACCCTACTGGAGAAGAATGACGACCTAGTCAAGAAGATTGGAGTCTTCATGGGAGGACTAGCACCGGAAGAAGAGGAAGAAGATCCCACTTGTCCGGACAACTACATCATCATCGACGACACCGATTCCGATCCAAGTGATGATGACTACGAAGATGAAGCTGGAGCAGACATCATGGAGTCTTCCACCGATCAAAATTTCTAGATGACCACCAAATAATAGTAGTATTTCCCCATGTAATTAGTAGTAGTTGAGCACTTATGCGATAGTCCTAGACCGTTTTGTATGCCCTTGCTTGATTGATTGAATGAATGTGTGTGTGTTTGCCTCATATGCATATGGGTAGTATTTCTCCCCTATATGTTTTTTCTATTCTAATCTTTTCCATCTAAAACCCTCAGATGCCTCCGAGACGTGACCCCGGTTTTGTTTTCCCACCGGAGCTCACCCAGTTGATCCAGCAGGAGGATGCCTTGATGCAATTGCTAGTTCAGAACCAGGGCAACAACAACAACAACAATGCCAACAACAACCCGCCGCCAGTGGACAACTTAACCCGTTTCCTGAGGCTACAACCGCCGGTGTTTTCCAGTAGCACCGAGCCAATAGTTGCTGATGATTGGCTACGCCGTATTGGAAGGAGTTAACCACCGCGGGATGCACGGATGCTGAGAAGGTGCGCTTTGCCGCACATCAATTGGATGGACCAGCAGCCGCATGGTGGGAGAATTACACGGCTACTTTTCCTATAGCCAATGTCACTTGGGACCAGTTCCAACAAGCTTTTCGCCGCGGCCCATGTCTCAAGCTGGAGCCATGCGGATAAAGAAGCGTGAGTTTCGTAACTTACGCCCGAAGGAACCGTCTTGTGGCCCAATACATGGATGAGTTTAGCAAGTTATCACGCTATGCCCCTGATGATGTGGCCACAGATGCCGCAAAGCAGGAGAAGTTTATGGAAGGGCTGAATGATGAGATGAGTATGCAGTTGATGGTGGCAACTTTCAACAACTACCAGGAGTTGGTAGATAAGGCACTAATGATTGAAGGAAAGCAACAGCAGATTGAGAACCGTAAGAGGAAGTATGGACAAGGGAAGTATAACTCGGGAGCTCACCCGATGCCTCGCTTAACCCCGAACTCGGGAGGACTTGTTCATAACCATGGAGTTCATAACCACACTGGAGGAGGATCGCATAATCAAAATGGTGCGAAGAAGGGGAATGGGAATGGAGTCAACAATAATCAGAATCGCTCTAACCCAGCTACACCCGCCAAGAGGGACTTAAGCCAAGTTATTTGCTTCAAGTGCGGGAAGACATGGCACTATGCCAATGACTGCCCTGAAGGAAAGAATGGAAACGGAAATGGAAGCGCTAGAATAAGCCCAATCCATTCAACAAAGGACAAGTGAACCACGTTAACGTGGAGGAAGTTGAAGAAACGGCAGACGCGGTAATAGGTAAGTTTTTGGTTCAGTCATTTACCGCTATTGTTCTTTTCGATACTGGTGCATCACATTCATACATATCAAGGGGATTTGTGGATAAGTTTAAGTTACCAACCCAAACCCTTAGGACCCCTCTTCTAGTGAGCTCGCCTGGAGCAGAGTACATGGATAGCAGATGGTGCACCCAGATACCCCTAATCATTGGCACGCATGTTTTCCGTCGACCTAATTATCTTGGAGTCGCAAGGATTGGATGTGATATTAGGTATGGACTGGATGTCAAAGTATGGAGGAAGTATTGAATGTGCTAGCAAGTCAATTTATCTTACCACCCCGGAGGGAAGAAGGATTAAGTATGTATCTAGGCATGTGCCTAGGAGGAGCCAAGTGAATGCCCTCACGGGAGTTGTACAGGAGGAAGTACCTGTAGTAAAGGATTATCCGGATGTTTTCCCAGAGGAGTTACCAGGCATGCCACCGGATCGAGACATCGAGTTTCTGATAGAGCTATTGCCAGGTACAGGGCCGATATCCAAGAGACCCTATCAGATGCCCGCAAATGATCTGGAGGAAATTAAGAAGCAGATCAAGGAGCTATTGGAGAAAGGTTACATTCATAGAAGTTCATCACCTTGGGGAGCCCCCGTACTTTTGGTGGAGAAGAAGGATAAATCCCTGAGGATGGTTGTTGATTATCGAGCTCTGAATGAAGTAACGATAAAGAACAAGTATCCCTTACCGATGGTTAATGATTTGTTTGATCAGTTGCAATGAGCTAAGGTGTTTTCAAAGATTGATCTACGATCAGGATACCATCAGTTGAAGATCCGAGAGAAGGATATACCAAAGACAGCATTTACCACACGGTATGGATTATATGAGTATACGGTCATGTCATTTGGACTGACTAACGCCCCTGCCTATTTCATGAGTATGATGAACAAGGTGTTCATGGAGTATTTGGACAAGTTTGTTGTGGTGTTTATTGATGATATTATGGTATACTCGAAGAACGAAGAGGAGATGGCTGGAACTTATAAAGGATTATGACATGAAGCTACACTATCATCCAGGAAAGGCCAACGTCGTAGCAGACGCTTTGAGCCGGATGAGTTATGCTAATATCCTTGAAAGCAAAGGATTGCCATAGGAGTTAGCTGCGGATATCATGGAACTCAGATTGGAGATTGTTCCAAGAGGTTTTCTTGCAACAATGGAGGTTCAGTCGACGTTGTTGAAAAAGATTCGAGAAGCTCAGAAGGAGGACAAAGAGATTGCTGAGATAAGAGAGAAGATGGGCGAAGGAAAAGACAAAGGTTTTCGCGAGGATGAGCACGATACCTTGTGGTTTGAGGACCGGATTTATGTGCCCAACAATTCGGAGATCAGGAAGTTAATACTTCAAAGAGGCCCATGACTCACCATACTCGATTCACCCCGGAAACACCAAGATGTATTTGGACTTGAAGGAACGTTTCTGGTGGACTGGTATGAAGAAGGATATTGCCGAGTATGTAGCCGTATGTGATGTATGTCAGAAAGTGAAGGCGGAGCATCAGAAGCCAGCAGGACTGTTACAGCCTATGCCAATACCCGAATGGAAGTGGGACAAACTTGGCATGGACTTTATTACCGGATTACCCAGAACCAAGGCAGGATATGATTCAATTTGGGTAGTTGTGGATCGTTTGACCAAAGTAGCCCATTTCATCCCAGTGAAAACAACCTATACAAGTGCAAAGTTGGCCAAGATATATATGTCCAGGATCGTATGTTTGCATGGAGTTCCGAGGAGCATCGTATCAGATAGAGGAACGCAGTTTACTTCAAAGTTTTGGCATCAGCTACACCAGACCTTGGGTACCAGATTGGAGTTCAGTACCGCTTTCCACCCGCAGACGGATGGACAGACAGAGAGAGTCAATCAGATATTGGAGGACATGTTGAGAGCACATGCGCTAGATTATGGATCTAGTTGGGATGACAATTTGCCGTCTGTGAGTTCTCATATAACAACAGCTACCAGGCCAGTTTGAAGATGGCACCGTTCGAAGCCCTATATGGACGCAGATGTAGAACACCATTGATGTGGGATGAGGTTGGAGACCGTCAGTTGTTTGGACCAGATTTGATTAAGGAATCAGAAGAGAAGGTTAAACTGATCAGAGACAGACTAAAGATTGCTCAGTCTAGACAGAAGAGTTATGCAGATTCAAAACGCAAGGAAGTAACCTATGAAATTGGAGACAGAGCCTATCTGCGAGTATCACCCTTGAGGGGAGTGAAACGTTTTGGAGTTAAAGGAAAGTTAGCCCCAAGATTTGTAGGACCGTATCGTGTTTTGGAACGGATGGGAGAAGTTGCCTACAAGCTGGAGTTACCTGAAGGATTGTCAGGAGTTCACGATGTGTTTCACGTATCACAGCTGAAGAAGTGCCATGCTGAGATGGCTGATATACCGTGCCCTTGGAGGCGATTCAGCTGGATAGTAATCTGACCTATGAGGAGAAGTCTATAAAGATTCTTGATTTCGACAGTCGAGTCACTCGCAGCAAGGTTATCAAGTTTTGCAAAGTCCAGTGGAGCCACCATACCGAGGAGGAAGCCACCTGGGAGCGAGAAGAGGATATTCGCAAGGACCATCCACACCTATTTTCTAGCCAACCCGAATCTCGAGGGCGAGATTCATCTTAAGGGGGGTAGGTTTGTAACATCCCAAATTCTCAATTTGGCATGTTATACATAGGTCATCCATGCATATCATATTTTATTGCATTTTCGTTTGCAATCCTCGAAATCCTAAGCAACTCAAGGACCCTCGGAGAGAGTTGGGGATTTTCCGATTTTCATATTTGATTTTTATCAAATACTAAAGACGAGGATTTTTTATTTTAATTATTTTCTCTCCACAAAATATTTCATTTTAAAATAATAAATGAGGGGAGATAATATGACTTCTCCAAAATAATTGAAATATCGAAGGAAAAATGTTAAAATCATTATTTGGTTTTTATTTGATTTATTTTGGAATTTTATTCGCCCTAGAAAAATTTGCATGTTTTTAAAAATTGCATTTTAGGGGCCACGAAAAGTTCATCCTGTTCTAAATATTTCATTTAGACGGAGAAAACTTGTTTCGGAATTTTTAGATTTTTATTTATTTTTCTAGGATTTTCTTAGCCGGCGGAACGGTTAAAGAAAAAGAGGACACGCGCCCGACTGGGCCGAAGCCCAGCCGAGCCAGGCCCGCCCGCCACCGCCTCCCCGCCATGCCGCCCGCGGACTCGGAGAGTCCGCCCGCCGCCTCCCGCCCGACCCTCCCCAAGTGGAGCCCCGAAACTATATAAGCCGCCGCCCGCCCCCCCTCTAAACCACCACCACCACCGCCCGGAGTCGCCTCGCCCATGAGCCAAACCCCGCCGCCCCCGCCGCCCCTCGCCCGAGCCCGCGGAGCCGCCCGCCCGCCGGACGACCTCGCCGGAGGTAGCCGCCCGCCGCCCGGTTTGTTTTGGAAAACCCCTTCGGTTTTTTTAGAAAAAAAACCCTAGTTCGTTTTTTTATAGATCGGTTTTATTCTTCAGATTATTTGTTTAGCGAGCGTTCGCTCGTTGTTCGTTCTAACGAACGTGCTCGTCGTTTAGTTTCTACTAACGAACGTTCGTTTGTCATTTTCTTTTTATCGGATTTATTCCGTGATTTTTCCGATCGTCATTTCTGACCCGATGTTCGAACTAGTCTAACTTTTCGCTCGTTTATCGAAATCAAGCGATTCAAGTGCCTGGAGTTTCATCTCGAAACCCTCTTTCCGAATAGTTCAGATTAGTAAACGGATCTTGTTTCTTTCGCCGTTTGAGTTTCGTTGCTCCGTTTGGTTTGATTCTTCTTGGGAACCGGAGTTCTTAAGTTGAACTCTCCGGTCAACCTCTTTCAGTTGAAGTTTCGTTTGTGCTTCTTTGCTTGTTGCTTATGTATGCTGTTGTTTGTTTGTGATAGAATTCCCGAGTCTTGAGCGTGTTACTACGAGTCTCTAGGATTCCCGGATCGTCAGCAAGGCAAGTAACACTTTGATCATACTCTTTTCATACCCAGTTTTTGTGCATTAGTTTCAACCCTCATACATTGCATGGTTAGGATGTCATTAATTTGTGGGTTGGGAAGTAGATGATGAGGTAGGAACCTATTGTCCTGCATTCAAACCTTGGGAGTTACTTCTACGTTATGCTTATATTGCCATGCTATGCTCGTAGACGTGGATTGGGTTTGAGTGTATCCATGACAGATGTGAGATTGTTAATTAAGGGTTTACTTTAAGGTGGCAACTTTAATACACATCTGGGTGGATTGAGGCACCTGGGGAACCCAGTGTTGTCTGTTTTATTTTTTGGAAATCCCGGGGTACCCGTGTGATCTTCCTATGGAACGCCATCCAGGCACAAAGGGAACTGAGATTATTCATGCTAGAAACTTCCGTGTGCAGACACAAGCTATTATGGGCTCTAGCATAGTCGAGTAAGTTACGTGAAGCTCTTGAAGAGGTAGATCAGCAGGTAGTGGGTTTTGTAGGTTTGGTATGATCTACCCGGAGTAGAGAGTTAATGTTTCTGAAAGACTGTGTCTCGGTCATCTGTTTCTCAAACACCGTGGAGTGCGAGAAATCAACAGAGGCGATCGAGTCTTGTGGGGAAAAGTGCGCAAACCTCTGCAGAGTGTACAATCTAATCCTGGTTAGCCGTGTCCCTGGTTATGAACAATTCTGAGTATCTAGTAGTATTCACATGTATCTCATCACGCTAAATTAATATTGCTGGGATGTTAAGTACCTTAATTGGGATTGAGTTTGGGTTATACCTTCTCAATGATGTTTCAACCACCATGATAGTTAAAGTAAAACTTATTCCTTTGTTGTAGGGAAAAATTGGCTTTCCGCAAAACTGTAACCATAGAGCTTTCCACCAGACAAATATGCATGTAGCGGTAGCATTATTCTGTTATTGCTCTATTGTGTTACATTGCCAGCATATTCCATGTGCTGACCCGTTCTCGGGCTGCAACGTATTATGTTGCAGACTTTTCAAACGAGGAGTAAGGTTCGATAGGTCGTTGCCGTGCAGCTCAGCTATGCCGTTGGAGTTGATGGACTCACTTTACCTTCCAAGCATTCCACTGTTATCGTATTAGATGGCCTTAAGCCATATTATTGTAATAAGTTCTCTTTTGAGACATTCGATGTAATAAGTGTGTGATTGCTACTCTGTTATAAATCCTTTGAGTACTGTGTGTGTCAGCATTACCGATCCAGGGATGACACGGAAGCACAGAGACTTGACCATCTGAGGTCGGGTCGCTACAAAACGCCTATTGACCCCCCCCCTCTAGGCGACATCTTGGTCCTTTCACCGTCCAGGCTCTTTGCCTTTGCCGTCCGCCAGGCATGCCTATGCCGTCTACCATGGCAGACGGCAAAGTGCCTGATTCCTGTAGTGAAGGTTATATGTGTGTTCTACCCTAGCCTGATATGCGGCTATAACCTTGTGAGCCAGAGTTTTAGTGGTACCAAGGTCCTCGTTTGGGACAATTTAGTTTGGCCACGACGGTGGCAGGTTGTCACGAAGTGACATCAGGGACGACACGCATGGCATGACCCAGACGGGTGTATGTCGGAGTGGCCAGAAGAGTGTCATGCAATATATTGGTTTTTTGGAACATCATTGGTCCACCCGAATGGGAACATGTACTAAAGTACGAGGTCAGGAGTTCCATGGTGTGGGTACAGTGCGCTACCTCTGCAGAGTGTAAAAATCTATTTGAATAGCCACACACTCCGATATGGACACAGTTCGTAATAGGTCGCACTATGAGTCAACAGTAATAATAAAATGCTGCATACTAAAGAACCCCGTCCCCTCATGAGAAGTAGGATGATCTTTATGTGGTCATATGATGATCACGGTTGTGGCAAAGAGCAATCGTCCAAGGTGGTTATGCGATAACGACTAACATGAGTAAGTTGGTCTATCAGACCTTAAACGTCGACTCCCTCTCAAGCTATTGATAGTAGCATCAAGTTCATATCATGTCTTTAACCTGTAAATGCCATGCTATTGTTTGTCATGGCTGCTTTGGTTGTTGTGAGCTTGCGAGTACATTCAAAGTACTCACTGGCGTGTCATGCCAGATGAAGGAGAAGCCATGCATGGAATTGATGTTGATCCATACTTCGCAATCTAGGTCGTGTCACAATAGTGTCCCTTTGGGATGGAGTTCCACTATCCCGTTGTTCTGTTGCCGAGTAGTTTCTTCAGCTTGTATCGAGGCTCTTGAGATGTCTTCTAAATAATGTGCATAGTGTAGCCGCATTGAATGTGCCGCTTGGCCTCGGTAACCGTCGAACCTTTGTACCTGTAAGATATTAATAAAGTGGTTGTTTCTGTTGCAAGTTGGTGTGTGTCAGCAAAAGACTAGATCTCTAGGCTGGCAACACAAGGTAAACCGGTTGCTCTGAGTCGGGATGCCCCACTAGGTTAGTCCAAGATGTCTACTTCTTGACCCTACCCATAGTAGGTGAATTCATCGGAGCTGAAATGTTTTTGCTATAGTGGAGATTGAATACGAACATTGCACCCTTCGGCTGCTAGATGTTTGTTTTATCTCCTATCTTTTTGTTTCGTCTTCTGTCACTGCCAGTTCACCTCCTCCTCCTATGCCTATAAAAAAGAGGTCGCTCCTCTCCAGAGAGACACACCAGACATCACTTGCTTCACGCGACTGAATTACTGAGCACTGAGCTATTGCTATGGTCTCCCCCATCCCGGGTTGAGGAGTGCACCGCAGGTCGGGATAGTAGGCTGCCTAACCACACCTTTTTGAGTTCTGTACATGAGAAGGGTGATAAGGCTTTTGGGGAGCGCTCTACACGACTACTGACCTCTTCATCACGGACGCCATGGACGCTGATAACCACTTCCCCAACGAAGACTTATTCCCCTACATCGACAACCTCTTCGACGACATGGGAGACAATGTTAACGCCAACGCCAATGCTACTGTCGTAGCTCAGTACGTGTTCATGTTCTTTCTGTTTGAGATCCTACTATAGTTTCTTTTTCTAGTATCTGTTGTAGATATGTTTTGTTCTACTTCACATCTTCAGATGCTATTTGCCTTCTCTCTGTTAGATTGCATGACTTGTTTCATCTTTGCTATAATAGTCATGTTTCATCTACTATTTCTCTGGATTAAATCATATGGTAAATTGCTCATATTTCCAACAGAAGCAGCCCGACCCCTCGCAAGCAATGCTATGACATCCGACCATTAACCCGACAACCGCCCCCTCATTCCGGTGGTGGCCCGTCAAATGGCCTCCATGTGCCATCGTCTCCTTGCTTTTGTCTGAGAAGGCTAGGCGGAGCCGCATAAGCATCCAGGAGATGAGCCCCTTAACGTCTGTCATCAACCGCCTCCCCAATTGCCTCGTAATGGTGCCTGTGGCAGCCTATAAAAGGTTGACGCCCTCCCCTCTCACGCTTATACCTCTCTAGCGCCTCCCTTTTCCCGCTCACCTGCCTCCAATCCATCCCATACTTCCTCGTCAATGGTACATCTAGGGGAGCTCACCCTCATGTTCAAATTTGGGTCGGATCCCTTCACCCAATTGTGTGGGTCAAGTATGAATGGGCAAAGAGGAGTTGTGGTAGGGAAAAGTGAAAAGGCGGTGTTGGATTTGGTACACTACGAGAAATACGTCAACTTGCGACCATCACTATTGGTCACTGAATGGTCATTGTTGTCCATATGCGACCTTTTACCAAAAACAGATGGGCAAAAGCTGGCCGTCGTAAACTGAAATTAACGACCTTCTTCGGGATAAGGTCGTGGAAGGCAACGACCAAAACAAAATGTCGAACCAACGACCTTTTTTTTATGGTCGCTGGCTGTCTGCCCAGGCCACGTTGGATCCGACGTGGCAAAATTGCGACCAAATGAAAAGGTCGTTGATAAGATTCAACCCGGTCCAATTCGGTGTCTATATGGGCCAAGCCCATTTTTTGTTAGCTATCTGGGTCGGGACCAACAATTCGGCCTTTTTATTTATTTCTGGGCCGTGGCCTTTTAACATTGTTTGGGCCATTATATTTTGGAGCTGGTCCCACCAATCAAATGGGTCCCACTTGTCATCATCTCACACATTGGGCCTACTTGACAGAAATTTCAAAACTGCTCAGATTATTTTCATAAGTGGGTCCCAGGAGTCAGGTTTCCATTCCACATGTTTTCAAATCACATACATAATCAATATTTCAGACCGAACAGTACAAATGTAGTTCCTCAAATAACACTAAGTCTACTACAATCTGTACATAGTCTATTACAACCCCAATATGCCTATTGTTACAATATTACAATATTTACAGTCTATTACAGTCAAACATAAGAGACAACTCTTTGTTTAGTAGGGCTATACTATACGGCTTCAAACTTCAAATTTCGTAGACCTGGAGCTCCTGTAAAAGAGTGGACACGTAGGCTACCAGCATTAGAGTCGCTATTATTACTGGACAATCGAAAAATTATATATTGAAAGAGATCTCATAGAAATGTAGATTTATGGACCAAATATATGATAAAGCAACAGATTCAGCCAACTTCAAATACCTAGATGTTTGTGATGCATCTTCACAGAACCACAAGAACACTAGATATGGTATAATATGATTCCAAGAGACCACAGGAGCATCAATCAGCAGCAGGTATATAGCTAGCAAACTACTACTAGACATCATCGACACTTGAACCATAACATGTCAAACAAGGAAACAAAAATTGGAACAAGTACTAATTCTGGATAACATGTCCAGGAAGGCCATCCAATGGTTTCAGTCACATCCTAATAAACCAGCGGCACTCTAATACTACTAATTACCAGCAACAAATCAAATAGCCAAATGAAGCACCAGCACTTGATCATCAACACAACAGTCGGCAAGGACTCAACCACGGCACAAAATGCATCGAAATCCTAACTAACCCATGAAATAGAGCATGGTTGTAGCATAGCAAAGGGAGGAGCTCACAGTGGTCGTTTGTGCAGCCGATGTTGAACAACATCCGTTCGTCGCTTGCGAGCACCATGCACCTTGGTTAGCCATGAAGCCCTTGTCCTCTGCTGCACGGATGAAATCCAAAGCATCGCTGTTGCACATGGATATGAGGAGTCAGAAATTTTGAGCTCAAATCGAAAAGGGAATAGCATATAGTTTCCAAGTGCGTGAGGAAGGAAAGCAATGCAAAAGCATCACTTCGAGGTGTAGAATCCTAACCAGAAGAGCATCAATCAGCAGCAGGCATATATATAGCTAGCGATAATACCATGTACTCCCTCTGTAAAGAAATACAAATCACTAAATTAGTGATCTAAACGCTCCTATATTTCTTTACGGCGGGGGTAGTAAACAGCAGCAGCGCACTTGTACCATGACATGTCCAGCAAGGAAACAAAAAATGGGAAAATAATTTATTCTAAACTAGATACCAACTGAACTAACCAGATTAAACTTGTGCATAGTAGTACCAGTCGCCATCTACTGTAGCAAGCATTTTTTCAGGTTAAACTTGTGCCTACGACCCCTCAAAAAACAAAAAACGTGTGCCTACGCAGACACGCTATCACCAGTTCACCAGACATGTGCCAACGAGCATTACAACCAGCAACACAGGCAACCACCATTCACGGTGGTAGATGCGTGTAGTAGATAGATGCATGAGGAAAATTGAATTACTATAATAGAATACTTCATGGAGAAGTTGGATATGATGTATCGTGCAAGCAACTAATTTAGTAAGCAGTGCTCCAAAGTATTCCACATGTCAGGTGTAGCTTACATGCCAGAGTGGAGAAAAATACGCATCTTCTCAGTGTCAGCTACGATGAAGAGTGCAAACAGGAAACACGTTGAAACTTGACTGTTATGAAAACCATTGATCAAGCGGTCAAATCAATTCTCTAGTTCAACAAGTAGTTATATGAGGCATCAAGATTGCTAAATATCAAGAAGTCCACTTAATGAACAGAATGAAGCAGAGACCATGAGGCGGATCAGCTGGCAAATATTTTAGAAACAAAGCAAAACGGCTTGCTAATTTTAGCATCAACGAATTAGGGACAGGGAGGACAAGCTAGCAGAATGCACTTAATAAAATGGATTGCTTTTGGCTGCTGCAGTAGTACATATATACATGCTAATGACATGAAGGTTCCATCAGGCCATGATCAACTACTCCAAACCATTGCATGCTTTGCAAAAAAAACATTACTAGATGAATCTCACTAACAGGAGCACTAGGTGATCAATGGATTTAGTAATCTACATATTACACAGTGAACAAGTGAAGGATTTAAATCTCTCCCTGTGGAAGCACTAAGTTGATGAAGACATGCAGCAGCAGGAGAAAGCCTTGCATCATTGGTTTGGTTGGGTCGGCGCCTGAAAGAGTGCCGCTGTACATGATCAGCACCCGAGCGGCATAACCTTCCTATCCCCTACCTCAACTTGACCCGACCTCAAGGAACTAGCAGCACCGCTATACCTGGGTCATATTTAGGTACACAATTAGCAAATATGTCAACATTCAGTTACCATGAAAATAAAACAACCAATAGCGGTGTAATACAGAATGTATCACTATAACTTTGGGAAATAGTTAGTCTGGTGGGTATCCAGTTTACTTGCATATGACCAACACTAACAAGTATGAGTTCGTTCAATAACTAAAAAGTACTCAGTAAATTATACAGAATTTAAAGGATTATTTGTTTTTTGGGGGGACATTGATGCAAGAAGATGCAAATGGGTGAATAATAGGCAGCCATCAATAAATACTCAATCATAGTATACAGTACTGGTAAGTATATACCGTGGGTCTCGTACACACCAAATAATTACACACGATGAGGTGCATGAATGTCGCACCAAACATGGATAAATGAATAGACATCTCACACTGGTACTGATCATGCATGCATCACCTTAGGAGTATATACTGTAAGTGCGGACTAGCATCATGAAACAACCATAGATTCAGAACAAGTCCTGGCTCTGAAATCCTTATAACCAGAGATTCATGTACCCAACTGACACAGAAACAAGCAGCAGAAAAAAAGCCCCTCCCATCTTGTTGATTGCTCGAAAAAAGCCCTCCACAGCCGGTAATGTAACCGTATTTGATTTATCTGTTGAATTGAGCGCAGCGATAGATCAGCCATTGCATAGCGACTGAATTCGAAATCTAACTGACAAACTGGGTGGAGCACTAGCCAAACTGACACGAAAACAAGTAAAACAACATAGGGCCGATCACATTGTCATCACGACACCGAGCAAACACTGAAGACAGAAGGAAGTGACCAGCACAGAACCGAGCGGTAACAGAAAGGCAGGAGACGGGCAACTTACAACATCACTCAAGGAATTCCACTTCTCACCACCGGCCTTGCCAATCTGCAATTCAAACCCCAGAACAGATCAGGATACAGAAATCACAATGAAACTCATGGCATCACCAGTTCAAACGAGCAACAAGACAGAGGCGGGGGCGAACAAAACGGGACCGAGACGCTTACCACGGAAACCTGCTTGACGTCGGGGTGCTTCTCCTTGTACTCCTTCCAGAAGGTGTCCCTGCGAAGACGAAACACACACCAAACACTTGGTCAGGACTTGTGACATGATAGTTCTTGTATAGGCTAGCTTATTTCATATCCAACAACCAATGAAATGAAATGTGATTAATCCTGGCTGCTGGTAGCTGCAAAATGAGCGAGGCGTGGAAGTAGCATACGTTGATGAGGTCCGGTGATGGATTTCGTCTGCCCAGGCCCTAGCTTAGCTGTTATAGGGTTGTCTCGGGATGCCGCACTTAACGCATCACTTAACAGCCAGTCCTGATGATCTCATTGCAGGAGGACTGGAACAGCTTACATATCCAGGAAGGAACCAATCAAATGTGACTGTAGATAAATCTTGGTTGCTGGTAGCCCCAAATTAAAGTCATAGTAGCTATCTCCAAAAGGCTTGTGTTGGGTTGAGTTACTGCAGTAACAAATTACGAATCACAAGTAAATTCTATTAAATCCTAGAGGAGATAGTGCATGTATAGTATAGCTCTAAATGGAAAAGTTGAAGGAGATAGTGCATACCGCGTCTGCGTGTCGCGTGCACGAGTTCGCCTGCCGGTGATGTACGCTGCTCGCCTCTGCCGCCGGTGACCGGTGCCGCTAGCTGCGACCTGTGAATGAGGGTTGTGTTGGGTTCAGATAGAGAGAGATAGGGAGGGAGAGAGGGAGAGACGGCAAGGGTTGTGTTGGGTACATGATGCTATGCGCGGAGGCAGCACGGTGCGGCTAGTCCAGATCCGGGAGCCGTGGTGCATGGTGATGGGAAGAGTGCCGGAGGTGACAACGCTTCAGTCAGGGTATGAGGCAGCGGGGGGCTGCGCTGCGCTGCCGGCCGGCGAGGCGGAGATGAGGAGCAGCAGGGCTTTGCCACAGAATCCAAGAACATGGGGAACAACCCGATCTAAAATCTCTGATGAACTGGCTGGGAACCGCAGGGTACCTTGGGATCGGAGCGAGTGTGGGATGGGAGCAGGTGGGCGCTGCTTGTGCTTGGTGGGTGGGTTCACCAGGTCTGCGTAAGGAATCGAGTTCCAGATCGGCATGGGCACGGCCGTCGCCGGTCTGGGAGTGCCTACTCGATCTGGTGCCGGACTAGGTGAGGGTCGTCGACAGTGGGGGTGGGAATGGGGATCGGGATCGGAGCGGCGGCAGGATTTGGAGAGAGAGGTTGGGGCGGAAGCTCCACCTCTCGGAGGAGTCACTGGTACGCGTCGGTCCTAAATAAACGGTTTTTAACCCCTTTCCGCGACGGCATTCGGAACCGTCGCCAAGTGAGTGTGGGCGATAGGGGGTCCTTCCCACACGACCCAGAAACTGCCGGGGATATGCCATCCTGGCACACACGCTCGGCAAAATGAGATCGTGTGCGACCGGCGAGCACTCAAATATATAAATACATACAGTAGTGCTCAAAAAATACAATTATACAGCCGAAATCATTTCTGGTCGTAAGTACATCCCATATAGTCAGTCATCGCTAAATGTTTCCGTTCGTATATATATATCCCACACAGTCACTCCAAGAAAAATGTTTGCGCAAGGTGGCATAACACAAACAGTTTTCAAGAAAATGTCGTGTCTGATTGTTCATTGATCCAACACGGTTTATTCCTAGAAACTGTGTGCGTTGCTTGAGGTCATCGCCCACGGTGCTTTCTCATTAACCGTTTGCAATAAGAAAACCCAATTACCAGGCTAATTGCCCTATTATTAATAATCCATTTACTAATCTAATTGACATTCATACACTACTGCAGGATACTACTAACGCGACACTACGATCAAAGACCCTTTGCGGAAACTGTGTGCGATGCAATAATCGCAAACGGTGGTGTAAAAAAACCGTCAAAAAAGGTGCAAAACATTTGCGATGGCGGAGCCATGAAACACGGTTCAGATTTTAGTTGCGTGTCTGATCCAGGACACACAGTTAATCCATTCAAACTGTCTGTGACCAGGCAGAACAACAGAAACGGGCAGCATAACAATGTGTGGCGATGCAGGACACACGGTTAATCCATTCGAACTGTTTGCGATATCAATATGTGTGCAATATACGGCATACGGGTAACTCGGACGAACTGTTTTCTATTAGGGAACACAATAGAAACAGTTCAACTTAACAAGATGTGTGTGATATGCGGCATACAGTTCACATGGATGAACTGTTTGCGATGAGCCAAAAGAATACAAACGAGTCATGTAAACAAGATGTGTGTGATACGTGGCAAACAGCGGACTCCGATGAACTGTTTGCGATGAGAAATTACAACTCAGACGGTCAATGCAGTTACTTCGTGTGCGATTCTGTGTGTACAAAAAACGTTGAAAAATGCAAACTAGTTGCTTGCGGTGGCGGAGTATCGCACACAATGCGTCTGCGAGTACTCGTGTGTGATGATTAGTATGTCACACATATGTTTCCTTATGTTAACATGTGTGTGAACTCTCAATATGGACAGTTAATCTGCAAATGCCTTCTAGTCATCGGGCACACACTTAAACTCAATCAACTGTGTACGATACTAATTTCCATGAAAATTTATGAACTTGGGTAATAGCATTTGAGTAACATATATATAGTGGTTACACTATTCGACAAAAGGAGGATCTTCGTAACACGGTTTTGACAACCATATGGTCCATATCTACATACTTAACATAGTAACAACTATCACATTTTAAGAGGCTAAGGGCCAACAACCATATGGTCCATATCTACATACTTAACATATATAGTAATAGCTAGGACATTTTAAGAGGCTGAGGGCCAACAACCACAACTATCCACTAGAAGATCCTTGATCATGGCGACTCGGCATCTCGTCAATGAAAGGGAAGAGCCCTCCTGTGCCTTGGTAGATCATGAGTAGAACAGTGTCTCCAATTTTCCAATATGGATGCATTGCCACGAGAAGCGAGAACTTTTTAATTTGAATGGTTCCATTTCTGCGGGAAATGCAGTACCTTGCAATCACTATGGCGTTATTAGCAGGCACAAGTGTATATCGACCACGCCGGGAAATCGATCCAGGAACTGCAACAGGGGGCAATTTCTGTTGACATGTAGAATAAAAAACAATTGTAACATATCGTTGAAGATATATATAGTTTATGAGCATCAACATTAAAATAAGACTTTTTACCAGTGTTTTGTGCACACAATTGGTCTAGTTCAGTGTGTGCACCATAGGTCTAATTAATTCCATCCAAAATCCAGTGTTCATACACTGTGCTATCTCTGTCAGATTATCAACAAAGTTTATGACATGCTTCAAGTCCTTCCAAAGGAAATTTGGCACGCTTAGTAAAATACAGATCGTTCACTATGCATCCAACATATCATGCTTAAAAGGTGGAAAGGAATTATTTATTCAGAACATGGCAGAAGAATATATAGTGCACATAAATTGGTAAATATAATTTGTTACTGCCTAGGAACGGAGTCAAAATATGATATCACAATTGGTTGCTTAAATAGTGATCAATTGGTTGCTTAAATAGTAATATGACAGCAATGAGAAAGTTGAAAGGACACTAACCTCAATCAGACTTTGATCGGCTTATGACGTTGGGGAAGTAAACATCCATGTTATTTAGACCAGGCTGTGGTGCACACACTAGAATTTTATTGCCAGCTTTCAGTTCATAACACTTAGACATTTTCCTCCAAAGGTCCGCATTAAAATAGGAGTGACCATCTTTATAAGTTGTACGCTAACCGTCATTGTAAATCCATGCTGCGTTGTCAATATGACATCCCGGGAGTCATCAGCAAAGTAAAGCCCAAGATTTCCTTCTACTCCTATTCTTGCAAAGCAAGGGATGTACTGCTTGAAATGAAAATTAAGATTGTAAATTGGATATATTGAAATAACATAGCAAGATGCAAATATGGAAGTAAATGATAGAACAGATCCGTATATATATATAGAGGAAAGCAAAGTACAAAAATATAGAATTAAAAATAGATAATGTAACAAAGATTTGATGCAAATATATAGATAACGTAGCAACAGGCGGTATATGTTCACAAATTTAGGCCATGCCGACCGTGGTAGGTTGAGATTGAACATACCGAGCGCTCCCTGAAGTTCGTTTCCGACTGGCCACGACCACAGTTGCCCGATTTGTGCTCGCACTGTGGACACATGAATGAACACCCACCAATCAGCTAGAACAAAAATAATTCCATGGCGATTTCCTCCGGTTGATTAACAGCGACGGACGGAGCGCGATAAGAGATGAGTGAATATTTTGCTACTTAAGTTGATTACCTTCTCCATGAGAAAAATCCCTGGCTCGATCCCGCAGAAAACACCAGTCGACCAGAGTCTAGAATGTCAGTGCAGATAGGTGGCGGAAAGCGGTGGAGGCGAAATCCGATGCCATTTGGAGCGCGAACTACGCCCGCCGCCAACAGCCGTCGAACTTAGGGTGCAGAATTGCGGAGGAGTCCGCGGCGAGTGAGTGGGGACAAAGTGGGCGAGGGTTTTCTTTTACTTTTGCATGTGTGAGTGAACACACATGGTTCGCAGAGGCGAAGGAGATGAATCGTGTGCGATATTAAATCACCGAGATTGAATGGGAATCCAAATTTCCTTTGTCCTTCATCCATGAGTTTTTTTTCAAAGATGAACATAAACCCTGCTAATCATCGTGTTCAAATTTGACACTTTTCCAGGTTCATTTACAATATTTAGGGGATTATGTGCATTTTGTAGGCATTAATGCACGTAATTCAAATTCAAACAATCGGTGCATGAAAGGGTGCAGAAGAACGGTCTGGAAAAACCATACTCGTGGTATTTAGTAATTTCTCAAGCCTTTTACAAGGAATGGGTAGAGATTTCAATGGAATGCGTTGCAATAGTCAACCACAAATGCGTCATTAACTGGGTTATCAACTATAGAATAATGAAATATGTGGTTGAAAAACATGACGGCTGGCATGGTGCCATGGTCTGGCCTCACCGTGAACTGGTTAAAAGCTGAGAAGGTTTGATTTATGTCGTCATGCATGCCCTTCGTAAATTGAACAATCACCGAGGAAGTTCAATGCTTTCGAGAGGGAAATCACCAAGATTGAAGGGGAATCCAAATTTCCGTCCTAGTTTGTCTTTCAGTTTTTTTCAACGACCAACATACCACCTCAAATGCAACGTGTTCAAATTTCACATTTTTTCGAACTCATTTACCATATTTAGGTGATTATGTCGATTTTCTAGGCATTAATTATGCACATAATTCAAATTCGAACAATTGGTGCATGAAAAGGTGCACAAGAACGGTCTAGAAAACCATGCTCATGCTATTTAGTATATTCTCATGCCTTTTACAAGGAATGGGCAGATATTTCAAGGAAATGTGTGGCAATAGTCAACCATAAACGAGTCGTTTACAGAAATTGACAACTATACTAAAATGAAATACATGCTTGGAAAACATGACGCCTGGTGTGGTGCCTGATACATCTCCGTCGTATCTACTTTTCCAAACACTTTTGCCCTTGTTTTAGACTCTAACTTGCATGATTTAAATGGAACTAACCTAGACTGACGCTGTTTTCAGCAGAATTGCCATGGTGTTATTTTTGTGCAGAAACAAAAGTTCTCGGAATGACCTGAAACTTCACGGAGATTATTTTTGGAAATAATAAATAATACTGGTGAAAGAATCAGGGCCAGGGGACCCACACCCTGTCCACGAGTGGGAGGCACGCTGCCCCCAGGCACGCCCCCTGTCTCATGGCCCCCTGGAGCTCCACCGACCTCAACTCCAACTCTATATATTCACGTTCGGGGAGAAAAAAAATCAAAGAGAAGGATTCATCGCATTTTACGATACGGAGCCACCACCAAGCCCTAAACTCTCCCGGCAGGGCTGATCTGGAGTCCGTTCGGGGCTCCGAAGAGGGGAATCCGTCGCCGTCGTCATCATCAACCATCCTCCAGCACCAATTTCATGATGCTCACCGCCGTGCGTGAGTAATTCCATCGTAGGCTTGCTGGGCGGTGACGGGTTGGATGAGATTTATCATGTAATAGAGTTAGTTTTGTTAGGGTTTGATCGCTAGTATCCACTATGTTCTAAGATTGATGTTGCTATGACCTTGCTATGCTTAATGCTTGTCACTAGGGCCCGAGTGCCATGATTTCAGATCTGAAACTATTATGTTTTCATGAATATATGTGAGTTCTTGATCCTATCTTGCAAGTCAATAGTGACCTACTATGTGTTATGATCCAGCAACCCCGAAGTGACAATAATCGGGACAACTCCCGGTGATGACCATAGTTTGAGGAGTTCATGTATTCACTATGTGTTAATGCTTTGGTCCGGTACTCTATTAAAAGGAGGCCTTAATATCCCTTAGTTTCCAATAGGACCCCGCTGCCACGGGAGGGTAGAACAAAAGATGTCATGCAAGTTATTTCCATAAGCACTTATGACTATATTCGGAATACATGCCTACATTACACTGACGAATTGGAGCTAGTTCTGTGTCACCCTATGTTATAACTGTTGCATGAATAATCGCATCCGGCTTAATTATTCATCACCGATCCAATGCCTACGAGCTTTTCACATATTGCTCTTCGCTTATTTACTTTTCCGTTGCTACTCTTACAATCACTACAAAACTATCACCGTTACTTTTGCCACAGTTACTTGTACTTCCATACTACTTTGCTACTAAATACTTTGCTGCAGATGTTAAGTTATCCAGGTGTGGTTGAATTGACAACTCAACTGCTAATACTTGAGAATATTCTTTGGCTCCCCTTGTGTCAGATCAATAAATTTGGGTTGAATACTCCACCCTCGAAAACTATTGTGATCCCCTATACTTGTGGGTTATCAAGACTATTTTCTGGCACCGTTGCCGGGGAGCATAGCTCTATTCTTTGAGTCATTTGGGTTTATATCTGCTGGTCACTATGAAGAACTTGAAAGACGAGAAAACCAAAATTTATGCCTCAACTACGAGGGGAGGTAAGGAACTGCCATCTAGCTCTGCACTTGATTCACCTTTTGTTTTGAGTAAACTTGCGACACCTAAACCTGCTTCTGCTATTAATTCTGATATGTCGCATGTTATTGATGATGCCACTTCTGCTTTGCATGATACTTATGATGAAACTACTTCTATGCTTGATACTACTGTGCCATTAGGTGAATTTCTGGATGAACAACTTGCTAGGGCTAGAGAGAATGAAATTATTGAATCTGATAATATTGATGAAAGTGATGATGAAGATTCTCCCCCTAGATATGAATTGCGTGTTGTGCCTGTGGGTTATGTTATGGATGAAGAAACTGCTAGAGACATTCTTGCTTGCAATGATAGAAGTGATCTTAAGAAATTATTAGCTAAGCTGGAAAAAAAATCTATGAATGCTAGAAAGAAATATGACCCTGCTTATCCCACTTCACCTATCTTTGTTACTGATAAGGATTATGATTTCTCTGTTGATCCTGATATAATTACTTCAGTTGAATCCGATCCTTACTATGGCTATGAATCTGAAACTGTTGTGGCACATCTTACTAAATTAAATGATATAGCTACCCTATTCACTAATGATGAGAAAACTCGCTACTATTATATCCTTAAAATATTTACGTTCTCATTAAAGGGTGATGCTAAGACTTGGTTTAATTCTCTTGATCCTGGTTGTGTGCGTAGTCCCCGGGATATGATTTATTACTTCTTTGCTAAATATTTCCCTGCTCATACGAAACAAGCTGCCTTAAGGGATATATATAATTTTGTGCAAATTGAAGAAGAGAGTCTCCCACAAGCTTGGGCGAGGCTTCTCCAATTACTTAATGCTTTGCCTGGTCATCCTCTTAAGGAACATGAAATACTTGATATCTTTTATAATGGACTAACCGATGCTTCCAGAGACCACCTGGATAGTTGTGTTGGTTGTGTTTTCAGGGAAAGAACTGTTGATCCAGCTGAAATTCTATTGAATAATTTGTAGACCAATGAAAATAATTGGACACTTCCTGAACCAACTCCTAAGCTAACTCCAAAGAAAAGGGGTGTTCTATTTCTCGATCCACGAAGATATGCAAGAGGCAAAGAAATCTATGAAAGAAAAAGGTACAAAAGCTGAAGATGTTAAGAATTAACCACCTATTGAAGAAATACATGGTCTTAATTTACCGCCTGTTGAAGAAACATATGGTCTTGATAACCCGACACCAGTAGTGAAGGTAAATTCTCTCTATAGATACGATAAAGCTGAAATCCCTACTACTAAGTTTGGTAACCAATGTTTGGATGAGTTTGAGAATTTTATGGTTAAGCAAGAAAACTTCAATGCTAAATTTGGTAGACAGTTAAAACACAATGCTGATATGATTGAACACTTGGGTGATTATATATCTAGGGTTAAAGGTGAACTTAAACTCATTTGTAAACATGCTTCTATGGTTACCACTCAAGTGGAACAAGTACTTAAAGCTCAAAATGATTTGCTCAATGAATTAAATAGTAAGAATAATAATTTTGCTGTTAGAATTGCAACTAGAGGGGGTAAAGTGACTCAAAAACCTTTGTATCCTGAGGGCCACCCTAAGAGAATTGAGCAGGATTCTCAGAGAAATAATGTTGATGCACCTAGTCCTTCTAAGAAGAAGAAAAAGAAAAATGATAGGACTTTGCATGCTACTAGTGAACCTGTTATTGACACACCTGAGAATCCCAATGATTTCTCTATTTTTGATGCTGAAACACAATCTGGTAATGAACATGAACCTAGTGATAATGTTAATGATGATGTTCATGATGATGCTCCACCTACTGATAACCCACAAGTATAGGGGATCGCAACAGTTTTCGAGGGTAGTGTATTCAACCCAAATTTATTGATTCGACACAAGGGGAGTCAAAGAATATTCTCAAGTATTAGCAACTGAGTTGTCGATTCAGCCACACCTGGATAACTTAGTATCTGCAGCAAAGTAGAATGGAAGTAACGGAAACGATAGCAAAATTAATATTTTTGGGTTTTGTAGTGATTGTAACAGTAGCCACAGAAAAGTAAATAAGAGAAGAACAATATGTGAAAAGCTCGTAGGCATTGGATCGGTGATGGAGAATTATGCCGGATGCAGTTCATCATGTAATGATCATAACATAGGGTGACACGGAACTAGCTCCAATTCATCAATGTAATGTAGGCATGTATTCCGAATATAGTCGTACGTGCTTATGGAAAAGAACTTGCATGACATCTTTTGTCCTACCCTCCCGTGGCAGCGGGGTCCTAATGGAAACTAAGGGATATTAAGGCCTCCATTTAATAGAGTACCTGACCAAAGCATTAACACGTAGTGAATTCATGAACTCCTCAAACTACGGTCATCACCGGGAGTGGTCCCGATTGTTGTCACTTTGGGGTTGCCGGATCATAACACATAGTAGGTGATTATAGACTTGCAAGATAGGATCAGGAACTCACATATATTCATGAAAACATAATAGGTTCAGATCTGAATTCATGGCACTCGGGCCCTAGTGACAAGCATTAAGCATAGCAAAGTCATAGCAACATCAATCTCAGAACATAGTGGATACTAGGAATCATACCCTAACAAAACTAACTCGATAACATGATAAATCTCATCCAACCCATCACCGTCCAGCAAGCCTACGATGGAATTACTCACGCATGGTGGTGAGCATCATGAAATTGGTGACGGAGGATGGTTGATGATGATGACAGCGACGAATCCCCCTCTCCGGAGCCCCAAACGGACTCCAGATCAGCCCTCCCGAGAGGTTTTAGGGCTTGGCGGTGGCTCCGTATCGTAAAACGTGATGAATCCTTCTCTTTGATTTTTTTCTCCCCGAAGACGAATATATGGAGTTGGAGTTGAGGTCGGTGGAGCGTCATGGGGCCCACGAGGCAGGGGGCTCGCCCCCCACCCTCGTGGACAGGGTGTGGGGCCCCTGACGTGGATTCTTCTTCCAGTATTTTTAATATTTTCGAAAAATAAGTTCCGTGGAGTTTTAGGTCATTCCAAGGACTTTTGTTTCTGCACATACATAACACCATGGAAAGTCTGCTGAAAACAGCGTCAATCCGGGTTAGTTCCATTCAAATCATGCAAGTTAGAGTCCAAAACAAGGGCAAAAGTGTTTGGAAAAGTAGATATGACGGAGACGTATCAACTCCCCCAAGCTTAAACCTTTGCTTGTCCTCAAGCAATTCAGTTGATAAACTGAAAGTGATAAAGAAAATCTTTTACAAACTCTGTTTGCTCTTGTTGTTGTAAATATGTAAAGCCAGCATTCAAGTTGTCAGCAAAGATTATGACTAACCATATTCGCAATAACACCTAGGTCTCATGTTTACTCATGTCAATAACATAATCAACTAGCGGGCAATAATAATAAATCTCGGATGACAACACTTTCTCAAAACAATCATGATATGATATAATAATATGGTATCTCGCTAGCCCTTTCGGAGACCGCAAAACATAAATGCAGAGCACCTTTAAAGATCAAGGACTGACTAGACATTGTAATTCATGGTAAAATAGATCCAGTCATATTCATACCCAATATAAATTAAAAGTAATGGATGCAAATGACAGCATTGCTCTCCAGCTGGTGCTTTTTAATGAGAGGGTGATGACTCATCATGAAAGTAAATAGATTGGCCCTTCACAGAGGGAAGCAGGGATTTGTAGAGGTGCCAGAGCTCGATTTTAAAGCAGAGATAAATAATATTTTGAGCGGCATACTTTCATTGTCAACATAACAACCGAGAGATGGCGATATCTTCCATGCTACACACATTATAGGCGGTTCCCAAATAGAATGGTAAAGTTTATACTCCCCCTCCAACAACAAGCATCAATCAATGGCTTGCCTGAAACAACGAGTGCCTCCAACTAGCAACAGTCTCTGGGGGAGTTTTGTTTGCAATTATTTTTATTTAGTTTGCATAAAGCATGGGACTGGGCATCCCGGTGACCAGCCATTTTCTCGTGAGTGAGGAGCGGAGTCCACTCGTCTTGAGAATAACCTGCCTAGCATGGAAGATACAGACAGCCCTAGTTGATACATGAGCTATTCCAGCATGCAAAACAAAATTTCATTTGAAGGTTTGTAGTTTGGCACATACAAATTTACTTGGAATGGCATGTAGATACCGCATATAGGAAGGTATGGTGGACTCATATGGAATAACTTTGGGGTTTAAGGGATTGGATGCACAAGCAGTATTCCCGCTTAGTACAAGTGAAGGCTAGCAAAAGACTGGGAAGCGACCAACTAGAGAGCGACAGGAGTCATGAACATGTATTAAAATTAATAAACATTGAGTGCAAGCATGAGAAGGATATAATCCACCATGAACATAAATATCCTGAAGGCTATGTTGATTTGTTTCAACTACATGTGTGAACATGTGCCAAGTCGAGTCACTTAAATCATTGAAAGGAGGATACCACCCCACTATACCACATCACAACCATTTTAATAGCATGTTGGCATGCAAGGTAACCATTATAATTCATAGCTAAGCAAGCATGGCACGAGCAACTATAATCTCTAATTGTCATTGCAAACATGTTTATTCATAATAGGCTGAATCAGGAACGATGAACTAATCATATTTACAAAAACAAGAGAGGTCGAGTTCATACCAGCTTTTCTTATCTCAGTCAGTCCATCATATATCGTCATAATTGCCTTTCACTTGCACGACCGAACGATGTGAATAATAATAAGAGTGCACGTGCATTGAACTAAGCTGGATTCTGCGAGCATTCAATAAACAGGAGAAGACAAGGCAATATGGGCTCTTGGTTAAATCAACAATAATGCATATAAGAGCCACTTCAACAATTTCATTATGGTCTTCTCCTATCGACCCCCAAAGAAAAGAAAATAAATATAACTATTTACACGGGAAAGCTCCCAACAAGCAAAAAGAAGAACGGGAAATCTTTTTGGGATTTCCGTTTAATTATTACTACTACAGCAAGCAAGTAAACTAGCTAAAAGCTACATCTAATTTTTTTTGTTTTTCTTAAGGTTTTTCAAACACACAAGAAGAAAGCGGGAAAAGAAAATAAACTAGCAAGGATAGTACAATGAAATAGTATGAGCACCGACATCTAGCAATGAGTGTGTGAACATAAATGTAATGTCGGTGAGAAATACGTACTCCCCCAAGCTTAGGCTTTTGGCCTAAGTTGGTCTATTGCCACGGATGGCCTGGTGGATATCCATAGTTGTAGACGGGGTCGTACTGAGATGAAGAAGACTCCGATTGCCACCGGTTGGCAATCATCTCCGGATCCCACTTGTAATTAGACTGTCGTGGAGGTTCAAATTGTGGTTTTGGCTTCGTGGCTGATGTAGGGTTCCGGTAGGCGTGAATGGCCGCCAGCGGAACGAGATACAGTCCTGCAGATAAATCAAACAAGGAAGGAGCAGGCAAGGTAATAGTCTCAGGGTGATGTTTATCAAAGAATAATTTGTATTTAAGCGCCCCTTCCCTATTCTTAACAATAAATTCATACTCTTATAATCTAAATAAGCAGTGGGCAGCAATTTTTCTTCTTTTTCATAGTGCGTAATAGGTATGTTATAATGTGCAGCAAGGCGTGAAGCGTAAATACCTCCAGAAATGGGGCCCTTTGTACGGTTCAAACTTAACCGTTTAGCAATAATACCGCCCATACTAACAGTACTATCGCAGAATAAACCATAAATGATAATATCAGGAACACTAAGGTTTCCACAGTTTCCGCGACCAATTAAGCAACGACTAGCAAAAATGACAATGTAGCATAAAACAGGAAAATGTATGCTAGTGATTCTTGCATCGGAAACCTTCCTAGTTTCCCGTACAGTAATAGTATCAACGAACCCGTCCACATCTTCATGATGTGGTTCCTCTAAACTACCCTCGAAGGGTATTTTGCGAACCTTGCAAAATTCATCTAGTGGCATCTTCTTAACCACATCATATAAATGAAACTCTACTGAAGGAGGTGATTCCCTAGGATAATAGTAGAAGTTTTGCACGAAAGTATTGGTGAGTAAGATATAATGTTCGCGTTGGTCGCGGAGGAAGTCGGTGAGGCCTGCATTCTCAGCCAATTCATAAACATCATCATAAATCCCGGCTGCTCTCAAGAAATCATTGGAAGGCCATTCATACGGCCGAACCTCCGTGGTGCGAGGCAAATTATATTTGGGCCTCTCTGCTTCCTCACTTTGCTTTTCCTTCGAGCTTCGGCTCGATGAGCCCCTCAAAAATCTCTTCATCATTTTCTGAATTTTTTTGAAATTTTTAGTAACTTCAAATAAAAGTGAACCAAGCTCAATAGAATTGATAGCAACTACTCCTACAAGTGCCTAGAGCCTATATCATGCATAAGAATTACTTGGAACCATATAAATTTGACATGCAAGCTCAAGAACATGGTCACCTAAGCAGCACAAATTTCCAATGAATAAAGCACGAGAACAAAAACTAATTGGACCAATGGAGGAGTCACATACCAAGGAACAATCCCCCCAAGCAGTTTTGTGAGAGGTGCTTCGAGCAAGGAGATCAAAAATCGCAGCAAGAAGAGCTAGAACTCGTGCAGAAGAAGAAGTGTGTGGGTGCAGGAATAAGTGGAGGGGAGCCACCATGGTCCCACGAGGCAGGGGGCGTGCCCTGTAGGGGTGGGCACGCCCTGGACCCTCGTGGCCAGGTGTTTGCTCCCCCTGCTGTGTTCTCAGTGCCAAATATTCTCAAATATTCCAGAAAAAATCATATTGCAATTTCAGGGCATTTGGAGAACTTTTATTTTCGGGGTATTTTTATATTGCATGGGTAATTCAGAAAACAGACAGAAGATACTATTTTTGCTTTATTTCAACTAAATAACAGAAAGTAAAAGGAGGGTACAGAAGGTTGTGGCTTCTAGTTTCATTCATCTCATGCTCATCAAAAGGAATCCACTAACAAGGTTTATCAAGTCTTGTTATAACAAACTCATTTTGAATATCATGGAACCGGAGAAATTTCGAATAACACTATGTTACCTCAACGGGGATATGCACATCCCTAACAATAAGAATATCATATTTCCTTTTGATAGTAGGAAGACGAAATTCAAAACCTCCAATAATAATCGATGGAATGTTTCCAATAGAGTTGATACTATGAACTTGAGGTTGTTTCCTCAGAAAGTGTACCGTATGCTCATTGCCATTAACATGAAAAGTGACATTGCCTTTGTTGCAATCAATAACAGCCCCTGCAGTATTCAAAAAAGGTCTTCCAAGCATAATAGACATACTATCGCCCTCAGGAATATCAAGAATAACAAAGTCCGTTAAAATAGTAACGTTTGCAACCACAACAGGCACATCCTCACAAATGCCGACAGGTATAGCAGTTGATTTATCGGCCATTTGCAAGGATATTTCAGTAGGTGTCAACTTATTCAAGTCAAGTCTATGATATAAAGAGAGAGGCATAACACTAACACCGGCTCCAAGATCACATAAAGCATTTTTAACATAGTTTCTTTTAATGGAGCATGGTATAGTGGGTACTCATGGATCTCCTAGTTTCTTAGGTATTCCACCCTTAAAAGTATAATTAGCAAGCATGGTGGAAATTTCAGCTTCCGGTATGTTTCTCTTATTAGTAACAATTTCTTTCATATACTTAGCATAAGGATTTATTTTGAGCATATCAATTAATCGCATACGCAAAAAGATAGGTCTAATCATTTCAACAAAGCACTCAAAATCCTCATCATCCTTTTTCTTCGATGGTTTAGGAGGGAAAGGCATGGTTTTCTGAACCCATGGCTCCCTTTCTTTACCGTGTTTCCTAGCAACAAAATCTCTCTTATCATATCGTTGATTCTTTGATTGTGGGTTATCAAGATCAACAGTTGATTCACTTTCTACATCATTATCATTACTAGGTTGAGCATCATCATGAACATCATTATTAACATTATCACTAGTTTCATGTTCATTACCAGATTGTGTTTCAACATCAAAAATAGAAATATCATTTGGATTCTCAAGTGGTTCAGCAATAGGTTCACTAGAAGCATGCAAAGTCCTATCATTTTTCTTTTTCTTCTTTTTAGAAGGACTAGGTGCATCTACATTATTTCTTTGAGAATCTTGCTCAATTCTCTTAGGGTGCCCTTCAGGATACAAAGGTTACTGAGTCATTTTACCGGTTCTAGTAGCCACTCTAACAGCATAGTCATTATTCTTACTATTCATTTCATTGAGCAAATCATTTTGAGCTTTAAGTACTTGTTCTACTTGAGTGGTAACCATAGAAGCATGTTTACTAATGAGCTTAAGTTCACCTTTAACTCTAGACGTATAATCACCCAAGTGTTCAAGCATATCGGAATTGTATTTCAATTGTCTACCAAAATAAGCATTGAAGTTTTCTTGTTTGACAATAAAATTATCAAACTCTTCTAAGGATTGTCTAGCAGACTTATAGTGAGGAATATCACCTTCATCAAATCCATAGAGAGAATCTACCTTTAATACTTGTGTCGGGTTATCAAGACCATGAGTTTCAATAGGTGATAGATTAAGATCATATATTTCTTCAACAGGCGGTAAATTAAGACCATGTCACTACTAGGGAAAACCCTATACACAGAATCTTAGCAGCAGCGCGGCTATAAAAGGAGCGCTGCTACTAATTAGCAGTAGCGCGGGTGTGGAAATGTCGCTACTGACAAGTTTTTAGCAGTAGCGCGCTCGGTGTAACCCGCGCTGCTACAAATATCGACCGACAGTGCCCACCAAACTCCATTTAGCAGCAGCGCGGTGCCGCGAGTCGCGCTACTGCTATAGCTGTTGTAGTAGCGCGCTTTTTCTTTGGTCGTTGCTGCTAAATTTCAAATTGGGCACACTTTTGGTCCCGGTTAGCAGTAGCTCCCTTGCCGAAAGCGCGCTGCTGCTACTTTCTTAGCATCGGCGCATTTTACGTCCCGCGCTACTGCTAATCCGCACCAACCCACCACCTTTTCCCCACCCGTCCCTCCCCCTCCCCTTCCTCTCTTCCCTTTCCCCTACCTCCCACATGCTCCCACTCTCACTCTTCTTCTTCCTCAATACTTCTCCCCCTTTACTCTCCCTCTTCTACCTACCTTTCTCTCTCTTCATTACTCATACCTAACTACACCACCTCCATTAATGCATCACCTTTATCTTTTTCCTTCCCCCTCCACTAGTTGAAGTTGTCTCCTCCCAAATTAGGTAGCTAGGTAGATGTAGCATCTAGTTAAGTGGCCTATTTGCCCCCTAACTAGATCTATCTTTGTCAAGAAGAGCTTTGTGCACTTTTGATCTCCCTCTGACATCATCTCCACCGTGTGCTCGATCTCGAGATAGAGGTGATTAAAATTTCATGCTTTTGCAAAATGGAAATATGTTTATGTGTGTGTGATATATTTATGGAAATTGTGTGTGTGTCATGAGTTGACGCCAAATTATGCTTTTGAGTTGCATATGTTTTGCCGAAATGTCGATTTATTTCTGTTTCGGCGAATTCCGGGCAAACTCTAGATCTATATATGTCCTATTTTTAAGGAAGGTCATGCCGAATTTTTGTATGACTTTGATGCATGCGCATTTTTATAATCAATTTGTTTATTATTACCGTTCAGAGTTGACGATGGTCAGTGGAACGATGGTGGACAGGTGGTTGCGGTCGGCGGTGCAGGACATGAAGGAAAATAACCGGACAGAGGTTTTATGTCCGTGTCGAAAATGCGAAGGAATAGTTTGGCTCGACCCCATGGCGATGAGTGGTCGTGTCGAAGCGCACCTGCTCATGACTGGCTTCATGGATGGCTATACTCGGTGGATAATTGAAGATGTGGATGACGATGTTGAGGATGCTGACGGGGCAGGCAATGATGACACGGGGCAAGACAAAGAGAAGATCGATAATGGCGGCGGGGAAGAGGCCGCACATGGCGGCGGAGAAGGGGCCAGACATGGCAGAGGAGAAGGGGCCGGACATGGCTGCGGAGAGAACGACATGGACTCCACGCAGCGGAGTGCGTCGGTACTAAGTTCAATCATGCGGGACCCTCATGTTCAAGCATTGCTTCGCATGAGGAGGCAATCTTGAGAGAGCTGCTTCTAGAGAGGAGGCTAAGCTGGAGCAACTGGTGGTAGACTCGAACACTCCATTGTATGATGGTTGCAATCCTGAGGTGACCCGCTTCAGTTTCACGCTCCAACTCCTGAAGACGAAGGCTAAAAACAAATGGACCGACACTAGCCTCGATGAGCATCTCAAGTACCTAAAGGATGTTCTTCCCGCGGGTAATCTATGTCCTACTAGTGTTGATGAGGATAAGAAGATCGTGTGCCCTCTTAATCTGCCACACGTTACATACCATGCATGCATCAACGATTGCATAATTTATAGGAAGGAGCACGCGGAAAAAACAAGTTGTCCGGTGTGCAATGCTTCTCGATACAAGAAGGCCGGGAAGAAATGTCCCCAGAAAGTTGTATGGTACTTATCGATCACTCCCCGTCTCCAGAGGTATTTTGTAGATCCCAAGGAAGCAAAGCTAATGCGCTGGCACGTGGAGAGGAAGAAGCCCGACGATGGAGATGATCCGAAGCTGAGACATGTCTAGGATGGAAGCCAGTGGAGAGCGTTGAACAGCTTCTATCGGTATTTTGAATGTGATGCAAGTAACATCGTGCTCGGCGCGTGTACCAATGGCATGAATCCGTTTGGCAACCAGAACACCAACCATAGCTCATGGCCCGTGTTTGTATGGATGTACAACCTCCCCCCTGGTTGTGCATGAAATCGAAGTACATTCACATGAGCATGCTTATTCAAGGGCCAAAACAACCAGGAAATAATATTAATTTGTATCTGGGGCTACTTCAAGAGGAGTTAGACACGTTATGGAAAACACCAGCCATGACATGGACGCCAGCAAAGGCGAGTATTTCAACATGAGAGCCGCGCTGATCACGACAGTGCACGACTATCTCGGTTACGGATATGTGGCAGGCCAGGTGTGCCATGGATATTGCGGATGCACGCGGTGCATGGATGATACGACGTCTCAGCAGCTAACGTCAAGGAAAGATGGCGGGTCTGGGAAAATCATGTACATGGGGGCATCGAAGATGGCTCGAATAGGACGACCCATGGAGAAACCGTGGAGATCTATGCAATGGTCACGCTGAGCATCGAGGACCTCCATGTAAGCGGAGCGGTGCCGAAATCGATGAGCTATTGAAAAATTGGAAGGAGTGCCCCGCGCCGGGAAAGACGATGAGAAAGGCGCCGGAGCTGCTGCTGAAGGTATGGAAGACGAGGTGTGTGTTCTGGGACTTGGAGTACTTGCACAAACTCGATACACCTCATTGCCTTGATCAAATGCATATCTGTAAGAATGTCCTTGAGAGCTTGCTCGCAACACTGATGAACATGCCGGATAAGACCAAGGATGGGCCGAAGGCAAGAAAAGACTTGCAAGATTTGAAAATCAGGGAAGATCTGCACATGCCGCCCCATAAAATGTCAGACAAGACAGAGACGGAGACAGAGGCACGGGAGAAGAAGGGCAAGAAAATAAAGAAAGAGGATTATTGCCCCCCTTCTTGCTTCACCTTAAGTCTGGCTGAGATCGATCAATTCTTTAAGTGCCTTAACGGAGTCAAAGTTAGTTCCGGTTACTGTGGCAAGATAAGCAGATATCTAGATACGAACAAGAAAAGGTTCAGCGGGATGAAGTCCCATGACTGTCATGTGATGATGACGCAGATAACTGTTGCCCTTAGAGGGATAATGGACAAGCACGTCCGTGACACGCTTATTGGTCTCTGCAACTTTTTCAACGTCATCTCTCGAAAGTCGATCAGTGTGAAGCAGCTCCGAAGGCTACATGAAGAGATCATTGTGATATTGAATGAGCTTGAGATGTACTTCCCGCCCGCATTCTTTGACGTGATGGTGCATCTGTGTGTCCATATTGTGGATGACATAATAGACCTGGGGCCGTCATTTCCGCACAACATGATGCCGTTTGAGATGATGAATGGGATCATCAAAGGATTCGTTCGCAACATGTCCCGTCCGGATGGAAGCATTGTCCAGGGCTATTTGACACAAGAGTGCATCTCTTTCTGTGAGAATTTTCTATATGGCGCAGACCAGCCGCTTGGTGTTAGTGTTGGTATGCCCGTTAACAAGCACGATGGGAGGCTCGAAGGAGAAGGTCACTGCAACGGTCGCAGGGAACTGCACATGGCATACTCGGATCGATGCAGCGACTTTGATAGAGAAAACTTGGTAGTGCTACAACACCTAGACGAGGTAGATCCTTTCGTGGCACTGCGCAAAGAAATTATAGCAAAGAAGTATCGTGACCGGGGGGTCTGCAGGACGGACGCCGAAGTTACTAGAGAGCACAACTCGACTTTCCTGCATTGGTTCAAAGAGCATATTATTGCTAATCCCTCGGAGGAGGGCTCTAAGGACGGATTGCTCATATACGCCTTAGCACATGGCCCCTCGCCCAACCTCGTAACGTATCAGGCATATGATATCAACGGATACACGTTCTACACGGAGGCCAAAGATATGGACAGTGATGATCAGAACTCAGGGGTGACGATGGAATGCATGACCGGCAGCGACAACGACACAACTGGACGATTTTATAGAAGGGTCGAGGAGATCTGGGATCTTGACTACTCTGGACTGCACAACACGACAATGTTCCGTGTCAGATGGGCTAAGAATGTCGAAAGAGAAAACCGGATTTTCACTAACATGATTATACCCGATACCAAGAGCCCTACCATGAACGCTATTGCAAAAAACAAGCAATGGGTACACGCTAAGCACGTGACACAATGCTTCTTCGTAACCGACCCATGCAATCCTAGTCGTGTTGTGTGAGGAGAGGCAAAAGGAACATCATTGGAATGGATGGAGTCACCAACGAGGAAGACTATGATCAGTACAGCAACCCAATGAGGGAAGATGACGATGATGATAAAGTATACGTCAAAAGAAGAATCAATACTACATTACCTAAGAAAAATCGTACTCCATGGAAAAGGCAAAGTCACAATGAGGGGCTCAATTATTCTTGGACGAACAAGAAGGGAAAGAAGCTGACTCAAAAAGCAGCGTCAAGCTGGGAACCATATGATATCGGTCAAATGATGTAATATATATATATATATATATATATATATATATATATATATATGTGTGTGTGTGTGTGTGTGTGTGTTCCTATTTTGTATACACACTTAGCCAT
Organism: Aegilops bicornis; assembly: GCA_021605145.1. Lineage (NCBI taxonomy): Eukaryota > Viridiplantae > Streptophyta > Magnoliopsida > Poales > Poaceae > Aegilops > Aegilops bicornis. The sequence goes on along the minus strand of CM038673.1, from coordinate 60,663,954 downwards.
TATTATTGTGTGGGTCCAATGATGTAATATATGTGTTCCCTATTTTGTATACATATTTAACCGTTAAATTATGCAATATATATCGCCTTCCCTTCGTTCACTGCTCTCAGGAAATAAAAGTGGGAGAAAATAAAGGAAAAGAAAAAGGAAAACTGGCAGTAGCGATTTCCTTATAAAACCGCTACAGCTACTGAAGGTAGTAGCAGCGCGTTTGGTCTAAACCGCTACAGCTAGTGAAGGTAGTAGCAGCGCGTTTTGTCTAAACGCTGCCATCGCTACGTCCACTTAACCCAAAATTCTCACTCTCCTGCTTCATCCCGCCTCTTTTCCCCCAAATCCCCACTCTCTCTTCCCCGTCACACCGCTTGCCCAGCCTTCCCCGACCCAGCTCGCCTCCGACCCGGCCCGGCGCTCGCCCCGACCCGGCCCTCGCCCCCTACATGGCCTTCGCCCCGACCCGTCGGCCCTCGCCTCCCTCCTCTGCTTCCTCCCCTCCCAACCTCGGCCGTCGTCGGGCCTGCCTCATCGCCCCTGCACCCTCTGTCAACCCCCGCCCACCTCTCTCTCTGCTAGCTAGGGTTCTTCGGTTAATTTACTTAGGTTTTAGTTAGGGCAGTATGTTAATTAGGTTATCTATTTAGTTATGAATTTAGCTAGGTTTTAAAATAGGACAGAAATTTAGGGTTAAGCAATTGTAGTTAAAATAAAAGGAAGCATTTAAGCAATTGTCCAAATCAACATCCCTTCTTAAAGAAAATTTAGGTAGGCTGAATTTATATGCAAATTTGAACTGGACATGTGATATGTGGATATTTCATGTTTTGGACATGTCATGTTTGGAATTTGAACATGTCATTTGGACATGTGATGTTTTGGTTCAATTTTGGTAAATGATCCGAGTGGCCTATGTTACGCCGGAATTTTGATTCATTTCCGTTCCGGTGAATTTCAAGCGCTCGATGTGTCCATTTTTTAGCAAAGGTCATGCTGAAATTTGCTGTGAATAAAAGCATGATTTGTGCTACATAGTTGGCATATCGAGTGCTGGCACATAGATTTCTTTTTTATGTCATTTCTCATTTATTCATACTTTTAGAAATAAATGAGGACACTTAATCATAGGAAACATGTCGAACAACGAAGATACTGGGCCTTCTGACCAAGATGCAGACGAGATGGATTATGAGGGTGAACAAGAGTACCTCGACTATTTGATTGCTAAGAAAGGTTTGCAGGTCGGCCTCGATGTTGGTATTGACGTCGACATCGACACCGACGGGGCCGGCACCGATGGCGGCACCAAGACTGGTGGGGAAGGTACCGGCGGGGAAGATACCGGCGGGGAAGGTACCGGCGCCGATGCCGCTACCGAAAAGAGGAAGCATAAGAAGCAGAGGATACGAAAACCTAACAAACTAGGGATTGGACGACTTGTGATCACAAAGATGGCACCTGGCAAGTTTGAGCCATTAGAGCCGGAAGAACCTCGCAAGTGCTATGGGAACCAAGTAGGATGCATCCTACGGGAATGCGCGAGCATCAACGACTCATCCAGAGACTACGAGGAAAAAGACTACACCCACATAATGAATATTCTAGATGATGCTCTCCAAGGCTTCAGCATTAGAGGTGGCCACATGGAGATCAGGAAACAAAGGAACAAGAAGATGGGTTTCGCGCATAAAACTAACTTCTCCTGCATCCATGTCCCAAAACCAAGCAAGAAGGATGGATTCTACATCGTCCATCTCATGATTCAGTTCAACAAGGATCACCAAAAGCTTCGCATGAGAAGTAGAAATGATGATCATATCCATAAGTGGCTAGAATCTCATGGAGAAGCGGATTATAAACTTAGAGATGACTTCTTTCGCATCCAAAGGGACATTGCGACGATCATCATGAAAGAAGTCGTCAATGAAAAGGGGATGTTCCACCACGGCCTTATATCGCGAGCTGACGTCCGAACTCGCACAGGCATGCAACGTCTAGACCTCACGCCGTTCAAGAATCTAGGGTCCATCCTCTATGATATGGAAGGATGGAACTTCTAGTGATTTATGATGGCGATGATGATGATATGTGTCGGTTGAACTTGTATACTTTTTGTAGCGATGAAACTTTGTGATGTCCACGGTCCCTGCCGAACTTGCGTAACGCTACTTTGTTAGTTTGCGTAAGATGACCTACGTACCTCTAGTTAATTAGTTTTTGTACTGTATGTTGCATCTAGTTGCTAATACTTTCTTTTTCGGTGTTGCTCTAGTATATATTTATGCATATATATGATTGTACATCCTCTTCATGAACATGCATCTCTAACAGGTACCTAGTTTCTTGATGGCGAGATGGAAGTGCTATGTCGTGTACAAAGGGAAGGTTCCGGGGGTGTACAACGAGTGGCATGAGTGTCGTGCGCAAGTGAATGGGTTCTCGGCGCCAAAGAAAGGCTTCAAAAGCAGACAAGAAGGAGAAGCTAGTTACTTGAGGTTCACGCTAGCGCGAGAGAGGACTCGTAACCGCCACCTCATGTACTGCATAGTTCCACTCTCACTCATAGTGATAGCTCTTCTCGCGTATACCTTTGTTTAGATGGATGACGTTGTAGTTGCAAGTATTCGAGACTTGCATGTATCGCAATTTTCGAGATGATGACAAGATACCACTTTGTGTTGGATGATGATTATGATGAGACTATTTGTATGTATATGCTATGATTACATTTCTGGTCTCGCAGGCATTTGTATGTGTATCATGATGACATTTGTATGTGCTAAAGATTCTTCTATAAAACCTGTTCAAATACAAAACAAATATGCCGAAAAAACAAAAACTACTAAAATTAGCGATGGCGAGTGGAGAAAAGTTATCAGCAGCGCCACGATAGCGATGGCGGCGTCGGTGAAAGCGTGCTAGAGCTACTAGCGATGCGAGCTTCCATTAGCGATCTTTGCTACACTTGTGTACCAGTAGCACTGGTGAGCACGCGCTACTGCTACGTGTTAGCTGTAGCGCCTTATTAGTAGCGCCGGTCCCCGCGCTACTGATACACCTAAAACCCGCGCTGCTGCTAGCCTTTTCCCTAGTAGTGTGTATTTCTTCAATAGGAGGTAAATTCTTAACATCTTCAGCTTTAATACCTTTCTCTATCATAGATTTCTTTGCCTCTTTCATATCTTCAGGACTGAGAAATAGAACACCTCTCTTCTTCGGAGTTGGTTTAGGAATATGCTCAGGAGTTGGCTCAGGAAGTGTCCAATTATTTTCATTAGTCAATAGAATTTCAGCTTCATCCGGTGTTCTTTCCCTGAAAATAGAACCAGCACAACTATCCAATTAATCTCTGGAAGCATCGGTTAGTCCATTATAAAAGATATCAAGTATTTCATTTTTCTTAAGAGGATGATCAGGCAAAGCATTAAGTAATTGGAGAAGCCTCCCCCAAGCTTGTGGGAGACTCTCTTCTTCAATTTGCACAAAATTATATATATCCCTTAAGGCAACTTGTTTCTTATGAGTAGGGAAATAGTTAGCAGAGAAGTAATAAATCATATCCTGAGGACTACGCACACAACCAGGATCAAGAGAATTAAACCATATCTTAGCATCACCCTTTAAGGAGAACGGAAATATTTTAAGGATATAAAAGTAGCAAGTTCTCTCATCATTAGTGAACAGGGTAGCTATATCATTTAATTTAGTAAGATGTGCCACTACAGTTTTAGATTCATAGCCATAAAAAGGATCAGATTCAACCAAAGTAATTATTTCAGGATCAACAGACAATTTATAATCCTTATCAGTAACACACATAGGTGAAGTAGCAAAAGCAGGGTCAGGTTTCATTCTAGCATTAAGAGATTGCTGCTTCCATTTAGCTAATAACTTCTTAAGATCACTTCTATCATTGCAAGCAAGAATAGCTCTAGTGGATTCTTCATCCAGAACATAACCCTCAGGCACAACAGGCAATTCATATTTATTAGGGGGGAGGGTCTTAATCATCACTATCTTCAATATTATCAGTTTCAATAATTTCATTCTCTCTAGCCCTAGCAAGTTGTTCATCAAGAAATTCACCAAGTGGCATAGTAGTATCAAGCATAGAAGTAGTTTCATCATAAGTATCATGCATAGCAGAAGTGGCATCATCAATAACATGCGACATATCAGAATGAATAGCAGAAGCGGGTTTAGGTGTCGCAAGTTTACTCAAAACAGAAGGTGAATCAAGTGCAGAGCTAGATGGCAGTTCCTTACCTCCCCTCGTAGTTGAGGGATAAATTTTTCTTTTCGCGTCTTTTAAGTTCTTTATAGTGACCAGCAGATATAAATCCCAAGTGACTCAAAGAATAGAGCTATGCTCCCCGGCAACGGCGCCAGAAAATAGTCTTGATAACCCACAAGTATAGGGGATCACAACAGTTTTTGAGGGTAGAGTATTCAACACAAATTTATTGATTCGACACAAGGGGAACCAAAGAATATTCTCAAGTATTAGCAACCGAGTTGTCAATTCAGCCACACCTGGATAACTTAGTATCTGCAGCAAAGTATTTAGTAGCAAAGTAGTATGGAAGTAACAGTAACGATAGCAAAAGTAATATTTTTGGGTTTTGTAGTGATTGTAATAGTAGAAACGGAAAAGTAAATAAGCGAAGAATAATATGTGAAGAGCTCGTAGGCATTGGATCGGTGATGGAGAATTATGCCGGATGCGGTTCAATCATGTAACAGTCATAACATAGGGTGACACAGAACTAGCTCCAATTCATCAATTTAATGTAGGCATGTATTCCGAATATAATCATACGTGCTTATGGAAAAGAACTTGCATGACATCTTTTGTCCTACCCTCCCGTGGCAGCGGGGTCCTAATGGAAACTAAGGGATATTAAGGCCTCCTTTTAATAGAGTACCAGACCGAAGCATTAACACATAGTGAATACATTAACTCCTCAAACTACGGTCATCACCGGGAATGGTCCCGATTATTGTCACTTCGGGGTTGCCGGATCATAACACATAATAGGTGACTATAGACTTGCAAGATAGGATCAAGAAATCATATATATTCATGAAAACATAATAGGTTCAGATCTGAAATCATGGCACTCAGGCCCTAGTGACAAGCATTAAGCATAGCAAAGTCATAGCAACATCAATCTCAGAACATAGTGGATACTAGGGATCAAACCCTAACAAAACTAACTCGATTACATGATAAATCTCATCCAACCCATCACCGTCCAGCAACATGGAATTACTCACGCACGGCGGTGAGCATCATGAAATTGGTGATGGAGGATGGTTGATGATGACAACGGCGACGAATCCACCTCCCCGGAGCCCCGAACATACTCCAGATCAGCCCTCCCAAGAGGTTTTAGGGCTTGGCGGCGGCTCCGTATCGTAAAATGCGATGAATCCTTCTCTCTGATTTTTTTCTCCCCGAACACGAATATATGGAGTTGGAGTTGAGGTCGGTGGAGCGTCAGGGGGCCCACGAGGCAGGGGGGTGCGCCCAGGGGGGCAGGCGCGCCTCCACCCTCGTGGACAGGGTGTGGGCCCCTAACGTGGATTCTTCTTCCAAAAATAAGTTCCGTTGAGTTTCAGGTCATTCCGAGAACTTTTGTTTCTGCACATAAATAACACCATGGAAAGTCTGCTGAAAACAACGTCAGTCCGAGTTAGTTCCATTCAAATCATGCAAGTTAGAGTCCAAAACAAGGGCAAAAGTGTTTGGAAAAGTAGATACGACGGAGATGTATCACCTACCAATAGCAATGATGTAGAAATTGAACCTGCTGTTGATCTTGATAACCCACAATCAAAGAATCAACATCATGATAAGAGGGACTTTGTAGCTAGAAAGCACGGTAAAGAAAGAGAGCCATGGGTTCAGAAACCCATGCCTTTTCCTCCCAAACCACCCAAGAAAAAGGATGATGAGGATTTTGAGTACTTTTCTGAAATGATTAGACCTATCTTCTTGCGTATGTGTCTAACTGATATGCTCAAAATGAATCCTTATGCTAAGTACATGAAAGAAATTATTACTAATAAAAGAAAGATACCGGAAGCTGAAATTTCCACCATGCTCTCTAATTATACTTTTAAGGGTGGAATACCTAAGTAGCTTGGAGATCCAGGAGTACCAACTATACCATGCTCCATTAAAAGAAATTATGTTAGAACTGCTTTATGTGATCTTGGAGCCGGTGTTAGTGTTATGCCTCTCTTTATATCGTAGACTTGATTTGAATAAGCTGACACCTACTAAAATATCTTTGCAAATGGCCGATAAATCAACTGCTATACCTGTCGGTATTTGTGAGGATGTGCCTGTTGTGGTTGCAAACGTTATTATTTTAACGGACTTTGTTATTCTTGATATTCCCGAGGACGATAGTATGTCTATTATTCTTGGAATACTCTTTTTGAATACTGCAGGGGCTGTTATTGATTGCAACAAAGGCAATGTCACCTTTCATGTTAATGGCAATGAGCATACGGTACACTTTCGAGGAAACAACCTCAAGTCCACAGTATCAATTCTATTGGAAAAATTCCATCAATTATATTTGGAGGTTTTGAATTTCCTCTTCCTACTGTCGACAAGAGATATGATATTCTTATTATTGGGGATGTGCATATCCCCGTGAGGTAACCTAGTGTTATTCGAAAAGAGTTTGTCAACAAGACTTGATCAACCTTGTTAGTGGATTCCTTTTGGTGAGCATGAGATGGATGAAGTTAGAAAGCACAACCTTCTGTACCCTTCTTTTACTTTCTGTTATTTAGAATAAATAAAGTAAAAAAATAGTATTTTTCTATTAGTTTTCTGAATTATCCGTACAATAAAAAAATACCCCGAAAATAAAAGTTCTCCAAATGCCCCGAAAATGAAATATGATTTTTTCTGGAATGTTTGAGAATATCTGGCACTGGGAACACAACAGGGGGGAAAGCACCTGGCCACGAGGGTCCAGGGTGTGCCCACCCCCTAGGCATGCCGCCCTGCCTCGTGGGCCCATGGTGGATCCTCTCCACTTATCCCAGCCACCACACACTCCTTCTTCCTCCCAAAAAAATCAGCAACCAGCTCAAGCAAGAGTTCTTGCTCATCTTGCTGCCATTTTCGATCTACTTGCTCAAAGCACCTCTCAAAAAACTGCTTTGGGGGATTGTTCCTTGGTATGTGACCCCTCCAATGGTCCAATTAGTTTTTGTTCTAGTGCTTTATTCATTGCAAATTTTTGCTACTTAGGTGACCCTGTTCTTGAGCTTCCATGTCAAATTCATATGGTCCCAAGTAGTTCTAATGCATGATATAGTCTCTAGGCACTTGTAGGAGTGGTTGCTATCAAATTTGTTGAGTTTGATTCACTTTTATTTGAAGTTACTAAAATTTTCAGAAATTTTTCAGAGGAAGAAATATGTTTAGGAAAATGTACCAAGGTGGTCCTTCAAGGAAGCAAGGGCCCAGGCTTGCAATCCGCGATGCGGACGATGAACCACCGAGGGAAGCTCAAGTGCGGGCTTGTGAATGGCGTTCAGAGGACTTTATGGATCGAGAAGGAATCAAGGAAGAATTTAACGCATATGTGCGTAACGTTGATCCTGTGAGCTTCGAGGCAGATAGGTGCCGTCAGTACCACTATCTCATTGATTCCTTTGTGAGAAGGTTTGAATTTTCATCTTCACGCAATTCTCAAACTGTCCTGTTTGATCTTTATGAAAATTCTTATACTATGGACTTCGAGGATTTTAATACTTCTTGCAAACTTCCACAATGGGGTAGCACTAGTGAGCCTCGCAAATCTGAGTTCAGAGATTTTCTTGCTAGTATAATTGTGGGAGAGTCTAGAAATATAACACAAGCTACCATAGAGAGCATTCATTTTCCTGCTATACATCATTTCTCTCTCTTCATAGGTAGGTGCATAAATGGTAAGGATGAAGCATGTCACATGTGTGTGCCTGACCTCAGTGTTCTCAGGAGTGCTGTGTTAGGAGATAAACATTATAATTTGGGAGCCATTGTTGCATGTAGGTTGCATAATAATAAAATTAATGGAGATTTCTTTGGTGGAATTTATGCAGCCTGTCTAGCTAATTTTCTTGATATACCCATACGTGAGTATGATATTGAGTTGACTCTTGTTTATTTAGATTATGAGGCTATGGTTTGTCATCAGTTTGTTGAGAGGAACGATCAGTTCCTCCAGTACCGACTAATCTTTGACAGAAGACGCAACTATCACGTCGCTCTCCCTGCTCCTACTTTCTTTGACTTTCAGGCAAAGGGGGGATATGTCATAACCAGGGAGGAGGCAAATGAGTACGAGAGGAGGACAAGGGCATCTCGCCCGCAAGCTGCAGCCCATAATGCAATAGCCGCTGCATCTCAGTACGACCCCAGCTATAACTTTGGATATCCTCCAGGCCAGCCGTGGCCATAGACCAACTTAGGCCAAAAGCCTAAGCTTGGGGGAGTATGCATTTCTCATAGACATTACATTCATGTTCACACACTCATGCTAGTTGTCGGTGCTCATACTTTTTCACTGTAATATCCATGTTAGATTATTTCCCTTTTTATGCTTTCTTCTTGTGTGTTTGAAAAACTTTAAGAAAAACAAAAAAATTAGTAGTAGCTATTAGCTAGTTTACTTCCATGTTGTAGTAGTAATAATTAAAAGAAAACCCAAAAACATTTCTCGTTCTTCTTTTGCTTGCTGGGAGCTTTCCCGTGTAAATAGTTTTATTTCTTTTCTTTTCTTTGGGGTCGAGAGGAGAAGACCATAATGAAAATGCTTAAGTGGCTCTTATATGCATTATTGTTGATTTAACCAAGAGCCCATATTATCTTGACTTCTCCTTTGTATTGAATGCCTGCAGATTCCAGCTTACTCCAATGCACGTGCACTATTATTATTATACACATCATTCGGTCGTGCAAGTGAAAGGCACTTATGACGATATATGATGAACTGATTGAGATGAGAGAAGCTGGTATGAACTCGACCTCTCTTGTTTTTGTAAATATGATTAGTTCATCGTTCCTGATTCAGCCTATTATGAATAAACATGTTTGCATTGACAATAAGAGATTATAGTTGCTTATGCCATGCTTAATTAGTTAGGAGTTTATAATGGTTTATGTTGCATGCCAACATGCTATTAAAATGGTTGTGATGTGGTATAGTAGGGTGGTATCCTCCTTTGAATGATTCAAGTGACTTGACTTGGCACATGTTCACACATGTAGTTGAAACAAAATCAACATAGCCTTCACGATATTTATGTTCATGGTGGATTATATCCTACTCATGCTTGCACTCGATGTTTATTAATTTTAATGCATGTTCGTGACTGTTGTCGCTCTCTAGCTGGTCGCTTCCCAGTCTTTTTCTAGCCTTCACTTGTACTAAGAGGGAATACTGCTTGTGCATCCAATCCCTTAAACCCCAAAGTTATTCCATATGAGTCCACCATACCTTCCTATATGCGGTATCTACCTGCCATTCCAAGTAAATTTGTATGTGCCAAACTACAAACCTTCAAATGAAATTTTGTTTTGTATGCTCGAATAGCTCATGTATCAACTAGGGATGTCTGTATCTTCCATGCTAGGCGTGTTATTCTCAAGACGAGTGGACTCCGCTCCTCACTCACGAGAAAATGGCTGGTCACCGGGATGCCCAGTCCCATGCTTTATGCAAATCAAATCAAAATAACTGTAAACAAAACTCCCCCGGGGCTGTTGTTAGTTGGAGGCACTCGTTATTTCGAGCAAACCATGGATTGATGCTTCTTGGTGGGGGGGGGGGGGGAGTATAAACTTTACCGTTTTGCTTGGGAACCGCCTATAATGTGTGTAGCATGGAAGATATCGCCATCTCTCGGTTGTTATGTTGATAATGAAAGTATGCCACTCAAAATACTATTTATCTCTATTTCAAAAATCGAGCTCTGACACCTCTACAAAACCTTGCTTCCCTCTGCAAAGGGCCTATCCATTTACTTTTATGTTGAGTCATCACACTCTTATTAAAAAGCACTAGTTGGAGAGCACTCCTGTCATTGCATCCATTACTATTAATTTATATTGAGTATGACTATGACTGGATCTCTTTTACCATGAATTACAATGTTTAGTCAGTCCTTGATCTTTAAAGGTGCTCTGCATTTATGTTTTGCAGTCTCAGAAAGGGCTAGCGAGATACCATCTTGTTCTATCATATTATGATTGTTTTGAGAAAGTGTTGTCATCCGAGATTTATTATTATTGCTTGCTAGTTGATTATGCCATTGATATGAGTAAACATGAGACCTAAGTGTTATTGTGAATATGGTTAGTCATAATCTTTGCTGAAAACTTGAATGCTGGCTTTACATATTTACAACAACAAGAGCAAACATAGTTCGTAAAAGTTTTTCTTTATCACTTTCAGTTTATCAACTGAATTGCTTGAGGACAAGCAAAGGTTTAAGCTTGGGGGAGTTGATACGTCTCCGTCGTATCTACTTTTCCAAACACTTTTGCCCTTGTTTTGGACTCTAACTTGCATGATTTGAATGGAACTAACCCAGACTGACGTTGTTTTCAGCAGAATTGCCATGGTGTTATTTTGGTGCAGAAACAAAAGTTCTCGGAATGACCTGAAACTTCACGGAGATTATTTTTGGAAATAATAAAAAATACTGGGGAAATAATCAAGGCCAGGGGGCCCACACCCTGTCCACGAAGGTGGGAGGCGCGCCTGCCCCCCTGGGTGCGCCTCCCTGCCTCGCGGGCCCCCTGGAGCTCCACCGACCTCAAGTCCAACTCTACATATTCACGTTCGGGGAGAAAAAAATCAAAGAGAAGGATTCATCGCATTTTACGATACGGAGCCGACGCCAAGCCCTAAACTCTCTCGGGAGGGCTGATCTGGAGTCCGTTCGGGGCTCCGGAGAGGGGAATCCGTCGTCGTCGTCATCATCAACCATCCTCCTTCACCAATTTCATGATGCTCACCGCTGTGCGTGAGTAATTCCATCGTAGGCTTGCTGGACGGTGATGGGTTGGATGAGATTTATCATGTAATTGACTTAGTTTTCTTAGGGTTTGATCCCTAGTATCCACTATGTTCTGAGATTGATGTTGCTATGACTTTTCTATGCTTAATGCTTGTCACTAGGGCCCGAGTGCCATGATTTCAGATCTGAACCTATTATGTTTTCATGAATATATGTGAGTTCTTGATCCTATCTTGCAAGTCAATAGTCACCTACTATGTGTTATGATCCGGCAACCCCGAAGTGACAATAATCGGGACCACTCCCGGTAATGACCATAGTTTGAGGAGTTCATGTATTCACTATGTGTTAATGCTTTGGTCCGGTACTCTATTAAAAGGAGGCCTTAATATCCCTTAGTTTCCAATAGGACCCGCTGCCACGGGAGGGTAGGACAGAAGATGTCATGCAAGTACTTTTCCATAAGCACGTATGACTATATACGAAATACATGCCTACATTACATTGATTAATTGGAGCTAGTTCTGTGTCACCCTATGTTATAACTGTTGCATGAATAATCGCATCCGGCTTAATCATTCATCACCGATCCAATGCCTACGAGCTTTTCACATGTTGCTCTTCGCTTATTTACTTTTCCGTTGCTACTGTTACAATCACTACAAAACTATCACCGTTAATTTTGCCACCGTTACTGGTACTTCCATACTACTTTGCTACTAAATACTTTGCTGCAGATATTAAGTTATCTAGGTGTGGTTGAATTGATAACTCAACTGATATACTTGAGAATATTCTTTGTCTCCCCTTGTGTCGAATCAATAAATTTGGGTTGAATACTCTACCCTCGAAAACTGTTGCGATCCCCTATACTTGTGGGTTATCAGTGCCATGGTATCACCTCACCGTGCCCTAGTAAAAATGTTGTGATGCCCGCATTTTCTAAAAGGAACCATCACCGAGGAAGTTTCATTGTTTCGAGGGGGAAATCACCAAGATTGAAGGGGGGTCCAAATTTCCTTTGTCCTTTGTCCACGAGTTTTTTCTATGATGAACATACAACCTGCAAATCACCGTGTTTAAATTTGGCACTTTTCCGGGTTCATTTGCCATATTTAGGGGATTATGTGCATTTCCTAGGCATTAATGCACATAATTCAAGTTCAAACAATCAATGCATGAAAGGGTCCACAAGAACGGCCTGGAAAACCATGCTCGTTCCATTTAGTAAATTCTCATGCCTTTTACAAGGAATAATGGATAGATATTACGTTCAAATGTGTGGCAATAGTCAACCACAAATGTTTGTTTGTTGGGTTTTCAACTATAGAAAAAATGAAATAAATGCTTAAAAAACATGACGCCTCGTATGGTGCCATCGTATGACCTCACCATGCCCTGGTAAAAAATTGAGAAGGTTTGGCTTATGTCGTCATGCACGCCCTTCATAAATCGAACCATCACCGAGGAAGTTCCATGCTTTCGAGAGGGAAAGTCCCCAAGATTGAAGGGGAATCCAAATTTCCGTCCTAGTTTGTCATTCAGTTTTTCTCCAACGATCAACATACCGCCTCAAATTCAACGTGTTCAAATTTGACATTTTCCCGGCCTCATTTACCATATTTAGGGGATTATGTGCATTTTCTAGGCATTAATGGACATAATTCCAACTCGAACAATCGGTGCATGAAAAGGTGCACAAGAACGTTCTGGAAAACCATGCTCGTGTTATTTAGTACATTCTTATGCCTTTCACAAGGAATGGGTAGATATTTCAAGGAAATGTGTGGCAATAGTCAACCATAAACGCGTCGTTTACTCGGTTAACAACTATACAAAAAATGAAACACATGGTTGGAAAACATGACGCTTTGGCGTGGTGCCATGGTATGGCCTCACCATGCCACAGTAAAATTGGAGAATGTTTTCCTTATGTCGTGATGCACGCATTTCATAAATCAAACCATCACCGAGGAAGTTTCATGGTTTCAAGGGGGAAATCACCAAGATTGAAGGGGCGTCCAAATTTCCTTTGTCCTTTGTCCACGAGTTTTTTCTACGATGAACATACAACCTGCAAATCACCATGTTCAAATTTGGAATTTTTTCGGGCTCATTTACCATATTTAGGGGATTATGTGCATTTTCTAGGCATTTATCCCATATAAATCCAATCCAGATGTAGGTGCACGGGTGTGATGTGAGGGACGTGGATTGCCGTTTGATCGCGGCACATCCCACGGTGCACACGCGCGATCCGCGTGGCTGGGGTTCCGGCCAATCATAACGCAACACACAATAGGCTCAGCACACACTATTTTCGGGAGCAACGGAGATGAACCGTGTGCGATAATGAACGAGCAAAATTGTAAGGGAAGCCAAATTTCTCTTGATCTTTGTCGTTGAGCTCTTGAATACCACCGCACTGTACGGCTTCCCGGCCCCTCCGTCCCAGAGCTCTCTCCAGGCGTCATCCATGCCACCGCGGCGCATAGTAACTTGTAAGGAAACAATGGCATCCCGCCGCGCCGCGTTCCTCGCCGCCCGCGACAACACACATGGTAGGAAAGCGATGGCATCTCGCCGCGCCGAGTTCATCGCCACCGGCGGCCAGACAGTTACAAGGGCGGACTTTGAGGCTGCCATGGCCGAATGGATGGTGGATCTAGAGGCGGCCAAAGTCGCACAGAAGGAGCGGAAAGGGTAGAAAGCAGTCAAGAAAAGAGAGTCCCGCCGCCGCAAGAAAAAAGAGGCCGCACGCCGTGGTGAGGAGAGCTTGGCGGAGATCGAAGCACGGTGGGCTGCCGCCTACAAGGCCGGGAAGGAGAACGCCGTGGCCAGCATGCCCTGATGGCAACATGTGAGAAGTAGTTTAAGTTTGTAGTATTAGAGAAAATTACCAGTAGTACTTTAAGTTTGTAGTATTAATGTACAATGTTGGTAAGAGCATCCTTTGAGGGCTTTGAGCGTTGATTAGCATGTGTGCCCGTGTGCGTTTTTTTTGCGTTAATCATTAGAAGATCACAAAACACATGGTTTCTATGCCGTACCCATCTGCGTTTTTTGTGTTAATGACCCATAAGTCAGTTACCTGTGCGATATTTCCTAATAAACCAGGTGTACCATTGACCGAAAAAAATCAAGTACACGTATACATTTTTTTGGAGACGGGATCTGCCAACTTTCTTTTTCTCGCACATGAGTATTTCTGGCGCTTCGTCTGCGTTGTTTGTTTCCCGCCCAAGTTTCAAGTTTTTGAAATTTTCATTGGGCGTAGCGATTTCAGAATTTATTCCTCCAACCACATCCCCTTCCCCTCAGTATCCCCCCTCCCTCGCGCCTCCCCCTACCGGCATCTCAAACCGCCACCGCCACAACCACAACTTCAACCACATCTACGTTCTGCTTGGATCCAGTCAGGTAACCCACCGATCTCTATCACGTCCCTGGCCTGATTTCTTAAATGGCGCCTGCGAAACATCCTCGTGCCTCCAAATCCCCCCTCCCTCCAGGAGCTGATGGCGGTCCATGGTGCGATGGCCGTTGTGCGTGTTGACTCGGAGGAACACCTCACCTCCGCTGCCACCCCCGACATGGTGCAGGCTCTGGCCCAGATGAAGTCCCCTAGCGACTACCCCCCCCCCCCCCCCCGAGGACTTAACAGGTAAGATCTGCCGAGCTAAATCTTACCAATAGCACTTGCATTGGCTATGATTTGTACGGTTGATGTATTAAGCATGTTCGTGCCTTGTTTATTTCAGTACTACACACTGTGTGATGTTCAAATATTACCGTGTCCAGCTCAATTTCACCAATACCAGCAACAAACTTACAATACATGACTCAGGATATCACTAGGGATGCTGCCCATTTTCTATATTTAGTGGATGCTAACCCTGTTGTACTTAACATGCCTGTCCATGTACTTCCGCAGGGTCATAACGGTCCGATGCTTTTGTTTGCCGTCAAGGTGAGCTGCATCCCATTTCTTACAGTAATTCACATAATTTGTGCAATTGCAGTTTAACTTCTACCATTTACTGGTTGCTTGTAGGTACACATGTCAGTGGCACTAATCCACGCTTCGACCCAGAGGAACAGCTCGCCTCCGCCGTCGCTGACTTTGGGCGAGCTCTGGCCAAGATGAAGTGCCCCAGCAACTACCTCTCAGGACTTACCATGTATGTACTCACCAGTTCAATCTTACCAATACCAGTTGCAATTAATGGCTATGTTCTGTATGGTCGATGTATTAAGCATGTTCTAGTAAACATGCCTAACACGCTTTTTCTACTTCCCCTACCTTTTTATAGACATCTGGACCATTCTCTGCTCTGGCATCACCTGCCTTCTGATGTTTAACTATGCCAATTGCATTTTTATCAGTACCGGTTTCAATGTCTATTAAGCCTGTTGCAAGTAACAGTTGAATCCATTTTTAAACAGTTATATTTCAATGGCTACAAACTTACAAAACATGACTTAGGATGCTATTAAGCCTGTTGCAATTAATAGTTGTATCCATTTTTTAATCTGTCCATTTTCTACCATGCTACTCTCCGCAATGAAGATATACTAGAGATGCTGCCCCATTTGCTATTTTTGGTGGATGTAATCCTGTTTTACTTAACATGCTTGTCCATGTACTTACGCAGGGTCATAACGGCCGATGTTGTTGTTTGCCGTCAAGGTTAGCTGCATCCCATGTCTTACAGTATTTCACATCATTTGTGCAATTGCAGTTTAACTTCTACCATTTACTGGTTGCCTGTAGGTACACATGTCAGTGGCACTGATCCATGCTTAGACCCATAGGAACAGCTCACCTCCTCCGCCGCTGACATTGGGCGGGCTCTGGCTAAGATGAAGTGCCCCAGCAACTACCTCTCAGGACTTACCAAGTATGTACCCACCAGTTCAATCTTACCAATACCAGTTGCAATTAATGGCTATGTTTTGTACTGTCGATGTATTAAGCATGTTGTAGTAAACATGCCTAACACGTTTGAGCTATTTTCCCTACCTTTTTATAGACAACTAGGCCATTATCTGCTCTGGCAGCACCTGCTCTGTGATGTTTAACTCTGCCAATTGCATTTTTATCAGTACCGGTTTCAATGGCCATTAAGCCTGTTGCAATTAACAGTTGTATCCATTTTTAAATAGTTGTATTTCAATGGCTACAAACTTAAAAAACATGAATTAGGATGTTGTTAAGCCTATTGCAATTAACAGTTGTATCCATTTTTTAATCTGTCCCTTTGCTACCGTGCTAGTCTTTCGAAATGAAGATATCACTACAGATGCTGTCGTTTTATTACCATTTGCTATTTTTGGTGGATATTAACCCTGTTTTAGTTAAAATTGGCTTTCCATGTACTTACACAAGGCTACAATGGGCGATGATGTTGTTTTCCGTCGAGGTTAGCTGCATCCCATGTCTTATACACCATCTATTCCTAAATATAAGCATTTTTAGAGATTCCAATATAGACTACATAAGGAGCAAAATGAGTGAATTTAGATTCTAATCTAAACTATATCTATAATTCTATATACATCTGTATGTAGTTCATATTGAAATCCCAAAAAATTTACTTGTACTTAGGAACATAGGTAGTTCTATTTTACATCATTTGTGCAATCTCAGTTTAGCTTCTAACATTTACTGGTTGCTTGTAGGTACATATATGAGCGGTACTGATCCATGCTTCGATCCCTTTTGCATATGGGGCAATGAGATATTCATGAACAAGCGTCAAGTGAGGAAACTAAGAAGGATTGTTAGGTGAAAGTGTTGGGAAACGTAGCAGAAATTCAAAATTTTCTTACGTGTCACCAAGATCTATCTATGAAGAAACCAGCAACGAGGGAAGGAGAGTGCATCTACATACCCTTGTAGATCGCTAAGCGGAAGCGTTCAAGAGAACGGGGTTGAAGGAGTCGTACTCGTCGTGATCCAAATCACCGGAGATCCTAGTGCCGAGCAGACGGCACCTCCGCGTTCAACACACGTACAGCCCGGTGGCGTCTCCCATGCCTTGATCCAGCAAGGAGAGAGGGAGAGGTAGAGGAAGACTCCATCCAGCAGCAGCACAACGCGTGGTGGTGGTGGAGGAGCGTGGTAATCCTGCAGGGCTTCGCCAAGCACTGCGGGAGAGGAGGAGGTGTCACGGGAGGAGGGAGGCACCAGGCTTCAGGTGCGGCTGCCCTCCCTCCCCTCCACTATATATAGGGGCAAGGGAGAGGGGGGACGCGCAGCCTTGCCCCTTCCTCCAAGGAAGGGGTGCGGCCAAGGGGGTGCCTCCCAAGTCAAGTGGAGGCCCTCCCCCTTAGGGTTTCCCCCCTCCCATGCGCATGGGCCTTGGGGGGGCTGGTGCCCTTGGCCCATTATGGCTAGGGCGCCCCCCTACAGCCCATGCTACTGTATTGGACGTGGTGGAACAATTTCCGGACCTCTGGACCCCTCCGGAATCCTCCGGAACCTTCCTCGAAGCTTCCGGTACAATACCGAAAAACCCGAACTTTTTCCGGAACCCGAACAACAACTTTCCATATATAAATCTTTACCTCCGGACCATTCCAGAACTCCTCGTGACGTCCGGGATCTCATCCGGACTCGAACAACATTCGGTAACCACATACAAACTTCCTTTATAACCCTAGCGTCATCGAACCTTAAGTGTGTAGACCCTACGGGTTCGGGAGACATGTAGACATGACCGAGACGTTCCGGTCAATAACCAACAGCGGGATCTGGATACCCATGTTGGCTCCCACATGTTCCACGATGATCTCATCGGATGAACCACGATGTCAAGGACTCAATCGATCCCGTATACAATTCCCTTTGTCTAGCGGTATTATACTTGCCCGAGATTCGATCGTCGGTATACCGATACCTTGTTCAATCTCGTTACCGGCAAGTCTCTTTACTCGTTCCGTAACACATCATCCCGTGATCAACCCCTTGGTCACATTGTGCACATTATGATGATGTCCTACCGAGTGGGCCCAGAGATACCTCTCCGTTTACACGGAGTGACAAATCCCAGTCTCGATTCGTGCCAACCCAACAGACACTTTCGGAGATACCTGAAGTGCACCTTTATAGCCACCAAGTTACGTTGTGACGTTTGGTACACCCAGAGCATTCCTACGGCATCCGGGAGTTACACAATCTCATGGTCTAAGGAAAAGATACTTGACATTAGAAAAGCTTTAGCATACGAACTACGATCTTTGTGCTAGGCTTAGGATTGGGTCTTGTCCATCACATCATTCTTCTAATGATGTGATCCCGTTATCAACGACATCCAATGTCCATGGTCGTGAAACCGTAACCATCTGTTGATCAACGAGCTAGTCAACTAGAGGCTTACTAGGGACATGGTGTTGTCTATGTACCCACACATGTATCTGAGTTTCCTATCAATACAATTATAGCATGGATAATAAACGATTATCATGAGCAAGGAAATATAATAATAATAACTAATTTATTATTGCCTCTAGGGCATATTTCCAACAGTCTCCCACTTGCACTAGAGTTAATAATCTAGTTCACATCACCATGTGATCAACACTGATAGGTCACATCGCCATGTGACCAACAACCAAAGAGTTTACTAGTGTCTGTAAACTAGTTCACATCATCATGTGATTAAGACTCAATGAGTTCTGAGGTTTGGTCATGTTTTGCTTGTGAGAGAGGTTTTAGTCAATGGGTCTGAACGTTTCAGATCCGTGTGTACTTTGCAATTCTCTATGTCATATTGTAAATGCTGCTTCCACGCTCCACTTGGAGCTATTCCAAATGGTTGCTCCACTATACGTATCCGTTTTGCTACTCAGAGTCATTCAGATAGGTGTTAAAGCTTGCATCGACGTAACCCTTTACATCGAACTCTTTATCACCTCCATAATCGAGAAACATGTCCTTATTCCTCCAAGGATAATTTTGACCGCTATGTGGTGATCCACTCCTTGATCACCTTTGTACTCTCTTGCCAGATATGTAGCAAGGCACACATCGGTCTTGTACACAAGATAGCATACCTTGTAGAGCCTACGTCTATAGCATAGGGGACGACCTTCGTCCTTTCTCTCTTTCTGCCGTGGTCGAGCTTTAAGTCTTAACTTCATACCTTACAACTCAGCCAAGAACTCCTTCTTTGACTGATCCATCTTGAACACCTTCAAGATCATGTCAAGGTATATGCTCATTTGAAAGTATTATTAAGCATTTTGATCTATCCTTATAGATCTCGATGCTCAATGTTCAAGTAGCTTAATCCAGGTTTTCTATTGAAAAACATCTTTCAAATAACCCTATATGCTTTCCAGAAATTCTACATCATTTCTGATAATCAATATGTCAACAACATATACTCATCAGAAATTCTATAGTGCTCCCACTCACCTTTTTGGAAATACAAGATTCTCATAAACTTTGTATAAACCCAAAATCTTTGATCATCCTATCAAAGTGCATATTCCAACTCCGAGATGCTTACTCCAGTCCTTAGAAGGATCGCTGGAGCTAGCATACCTATTAGCATCCTTAGGATCGGCAAAACTTTTCTGATTGTATCACATACAACCTTTCCTTACGTAAACTGATAAGGAAACTCGTCTTGACATCCATCTGCCAGATTTCATAAATGCAGCTAATGCTAACATGATTCCGACGGACTTAAGCATCGCTACGGATGAGAAAATCTCATTGTAGTCAACTCCTTGAACTTGTGAAAACTCTTCGCCACAAGTCGAGCTTCATAGACGGTGACATTACCGCCCACGTCCGTCTTCTTCTTAAAGATCCATTTATTTCAATGGCTTGCCGATCATCGGGCAAGTCCACCAAAGTCCATGCTTTGTTATGATACATGGATCCTATCTCGGATTTCATGGCTTCTAACCATTTGTCGGAATATGGGCCCACCATTGGTTCTCCATAGCTCGTGGGTTCATTGTTGTCTAGCAACATGACATTCATGATGTGATCACCGTACCACTCCAAGCGACGCTGCGTCCTTGTCGCCCCACGAGGTTCGGTAGTGACTTGATCCGAAGTTTCATGATCACTATCATAAGCTTCTACTTCAATTGGTGTAGGTGCCACAGAACAACTTCCTGTGTATCGCTACACACTAGTTGAAGTGATGGTTCAATAACCTCATCAAGTCTCCACCATCCTCCCACTTAATTCTTTCGAGAGAAACTTTTCCTCGAGAAAGGACCCGTTTCTATAAACAATCCCTATTGCTTTCGGATCTGAATTAGGAGGTATACCCAACCGCTTTTGGGTATCCTATGAAGATGTATTTATCCGTTTTGGGTTCGAGCTTATCACGATGAAACTTTTTCACATAAGCGTCGCAGCCCCAAACTTTTAAGAAATGACAACTTAGGTTTCTCCAAACCATAGTTCAAACAGTGTCGTTTCAACGGAATTATGTGGTGCCCTATTAAAGTGAGTGCGGTTGTCTCTAATGCCTAACCCATGAACGATAGTGGTAATTCGATAAGAGACATCATGGTACGCACCATATCCAATAGGGTGCAACTATGATGTTCGGACATACCATCACACTATGGTGTTCCAGCGGTATTAATTGTGAAACAATTTCCACAGTGTCTTAATTATGCGTACAAAGCTCAGAACTCAGATACTCATCTCTATGATCATATCATAGACATTTTATCCTCTTGTCACAATGATCTTTAACTTCACTCTGAAATTACTTGAACCATTCAATAAATCAGACTTTGTGTTTCATCAAGTAAATATACTCAACATCTACTCGAATCATCTGTGAAGTCGTAACATAACGATATTCACCGCATGCCTCAAAGCACTCATTGGACTGCACACATCAAAATGTGTTACTTCCAACAGGTTGCTACCTTGTTCCATCTTCTTTGAAACCGAGGCTTTTCACCATCTTGCCCATGTGGTATGATTTGCATATCTCAAGTGATTCAAAATCAAGTGAGTCCAAATGATCCATCTGCATGGAGTTTCTTCATGCGTATACATCAATAGACATGGTTTGCATGTCTCAAACTTTTCAAAACGAGTGAGTCCAAAGATCCATCAACATGGAGCTTCTTCATGCGTTTATACCAATATGACTTACATGGCAGTGCCACAAGTACGTGGTACCATCATTACTATCTTATATCTTTTGGCATGAAAATGTGTATCACTACGATCGAGATTCAATAAACCATTCCTTTTAGGTGCTAGACCATTGAAGGCATTATTCAAATTAACAGAGTAACCATTGTTCTCCTTAAATGAATAAATCAGACATGGCTGCATATAATCCAATCATGTCTATGCTCAACGCAAACACCAAATAACAATTTTAGGTTTAACTCCAATCTCGATGGTAGAGGGAGCGTGCGATGCTTGATCACATCAACCTTGGAAACACTTCCAACACGTATCGTCAGCTCACCTTTAGCTAGTCTCCGTTTATTCCGTAGCTTTTGTTTCGAGTTACTAACACTTAGCAACCGAACCGGTATCTAATACCCTGGTGCTACTAGGAGTACTAGTAAAGTACACATTAACATAATGTATATCCAATATACTTCTATCGACCTTGCCAGCCTTCTCATCTACCAAGTATCTTGGGTGGTTCCGCTTTAGTGTCCGTTTCTCTCATTACAGAAGCACTTAGTCTCGGATTTGGGTTCAACCTTGGGTTTCTTCACTAGAGCAGAAACTGTTTTGCCATTTCATGAAGTATCCCTTGTTGCCCTTGCCCTTCTTGAAACTAGTGGTTTTACCAACCATCAACAATTGATGCTCCTCTTTGACTTCTACTTTCGCGGTGTCAAACATCGCGAACACTTCAAGGATCATCATATCTATCCCTGATATGTTATAGTTCGTCACGAAGCTCTAGTAGCTTGGTGGCAATGACTTTGGAGAAACATCACTATCTCATCTGGAAGATCAACTCCCACTCGATTCAAGTGATTGTTGCACTCAGACAATCTGAGCACAAGCTCAACGATTGAGCTTTTCTCCCTTAGTTTGCAGGCTAAGAAAATCGTTGGAGGTCTTATACCTCTTGACGTGGGCACGAGCCTGAAATCCCAATTTCAGCCCTCGAAACATCTCATATGTTCCGCGACGTTTCGAAAAACGTCTTTGGTGCCTCAACTCTCAACCGCTTAACCGAACTATCACGTAGTTATCAAAAGCGTGTATGTCCGATGTTCAGTATCATCCACAAACGACGTTTGGGGTTCAGCACACCGAGCGGTGCATTAAGGACATAAGCTTTCTCTTGTCCGCATAATCGCTCATCACAACTTTCAACTATATTTTCTCTAGGAACATATCTAAACAAGAGAACTAAAGCGCGAGCCACGACATAATTTGCAAGGATCTTTTGACTATGTTCAGGATAATTAAGTTCATCTTATGAACTCCCACTCGAATAGACATCCCTCTAGTCATCTAAGTGATTACATGATCCGAGTCAACTAGGCCGTGTCCGATCATCACGTGAGACGGACTAGTCATCATCGGTGAACATCTTCATGTTGATCGTATCTACTATACGACTCATGCTCGACCTTTCGGTCTCTGTGTTCCGAGGCCATGTCTGTACATGCTAGGCTCGTCAAGTTAACCCTAAGTGTTTTGCATGTGTAAAACTGTCTTACACCCGTTGTATGTGAACGTGGTGCTTCGAAACGACGAACTTTAGCAACGGCGCACAGTTAGGGGAGAACACTTCTTGAAATTGTTGTAAGGGATCATCTTATTTACTACCGTCGTTCTAAGTAAACAAGATGCATAAACATAATAAACATCACATGCAATTATATAGTAGTGACATGATGTGGCCAATATCATATAGCTCCATTGATCTCCATCTTCGGGGCTCCATGATCATCATCGTCACCGGCATGACACCATGATCTCCATCATCATGATCTCCATCATCGTGTCTTCATGAAGTTGTCACGCCAACTATTACTTCTACTACTATGGCTACCGGTTAGCAATAAAGTAAAGTAATTACATGGCGTTGTTTAATGACACGCAGGTCATACAATAAATAAAGACAACTCCTATGGCTCCTGCCGGTTGTCATACTCATCGACATGCAAGTCGTGATTCCTATTACAAGAACATGATCAATCTCATACATCACATATCATTCATCACATTCTTCTTGGCCATATCACATCACATAGCATACCCTGCAAAAACAAGTTAGACGTCCTCTAATTGTTGTTTGCATGTTTTACGTGGCTGCTGTGGGTTTCTAGCAAGAACGTTTCTTACCTACGCAAAACCACAACATGATATGTCAATTGCTATTTACCCTTCATAAGGACCCTTTTCATCGAATCCGTTCGACTAAAGTGGGAGAGACTGCACCCGCTAGCCACCTTATGCACCATGTGCATGTCACGGTGGAACTCCGCCTCACGTAAGAGTACGTGTAAGGTCGGTCCGGCCGCTTCATCCCACAATACCGTCGAAACAAGATTGGACTAGTAACGGCAAGCATATTGAACAAAATCAACGCCCACAACTACTTTGTGTTCTACTCGTGCAAAGAATCTACGCAATAGACCTAGCTCATGATGCCACTGTTGGGAAACGTAGCAGAAATTCAAAATTTTCTTACGTGTCACCAAGATCTATCTATGAAGAAACCAGCAACGAGGGAAGGAGAGTGCATCTACATACCCTTGTAGATCTCTAAGCGGAAGCGTTCAAGAGAACGGGGTTGAAGGAGTCGTACTCGTCGTGATCCAAATCACCGGAGATCCTAGTGCCGAACGGACGGCACCTCCGCGTTCAACACACGTACAGCCCGGTGACATCTCACATGCCTTGATCCAGCAAGGAGAGAGGGAGAGGTAGAGGAAGACTCCATCCAGCAGCAGCACAATAGCGTGGTGGTGGTGGAGGAGCGTGGTAATCCCGCAGGGCTTCGCCAAGCACCTGCGAGAGAGGAGGAGGTGTCACGGGAGGGAGGGAGGCGCCAGGCTTCAGTGCAGCTGCCCTCCCTCCCCTCCACTATATATAGGGGCAAGGGAGAGGGGGGAGGCACAGCCTTGCCCCTTCCTCCAAGGAAGGGGTGCGGCCAAGGGGGGGAGGAGTGCCTCCCAAGTCAAGTGGAGGCCCTCCCCCTTAGGTTTCCCCCTCCCATGCGCATGGGCCTTGGGGGGGGCTGGTGCCCTTGGCCCATTATGGCTAGGGCGCCCCGTACAGCCCATGCTACTGTATTGGACGTGGTGGAACAATTTCCGGACCTCCGACCCTCCGGAATCCTCCGGAACCTTCCGAAGCTTCCGGTACAATACCGAAAAAACCGAACTTTTTCCTAACCCGAACAACAACTTTCCATATATAAATCTTTACCTCCAGACCATTCCGAACTCCTCGTGGCGTCCGGGATCTCATCCGGGAATCCGAACAACATTCGGTAACCACATACAAACTTCCTTTATAACCCTAAGCGTCATCGAACCTTATGTGTAGACCCTACGGGTTCGGAGACATGTAGACATGACCGAGACGTTCTCCGTCAATAACCAACAGCGGGATCTGGATACCCATGTTGGCTCCCACATGTTCCACGATGATCTCATCGGATGAACCACGATGTCAAGGACTCAATCGATCCCATATACAATTCCCTTTGTCTAGCGGTATTATACCTGCCCGAGATTCGATCGTCGGTATACCGATACCTTGTTCAATCTCGTTACCGGCAAGTCTCTTTACTCGTTCCGTAACACATCATCCCGTGATCAACCCCTTGGTCACATTGTGCACATTATGATGATGTCCTACCGAGTGGGCCCAGAGATACCTCTCCGTTTACACGGAGTGACAAATCCAGTCTCGATTCGTGCCAACCCAATGTACACTTTCGGAGATACCAGTGCACCTTTATAGCCACCCAGTTACGTTCTGACGTTTGGTACACCCAAAGCATTCCTACAGCATCCAGGAGTTACACAATCTCATGGTCTAAGGAAAAGATACTTGACATTAGAAAAGCTTTAGCATACGAACTACGATCTTTGTGCTAGGCTTAGGATTGGGTCTTGTCCATCACATCATTCTTCTAATGATGTGATCCCGTTATCAACGACATCCAATGTCCATGGTCGTGAAACCGTAACCATCCTGTTGATCAACGAGCTAGTCAACTAGAGGCTTACTAGGGACATGGTGTTGTCTATGTACCCACACATGTATCTGAGTTTCCTATCAATACAATTATAGCATGGATAATAAACGATTATCATGAGCAAGGAAATATAATAATAATAACTAATTTATTATTGCCTCTAGGGCATATTTCCAACAGAAAGAAACGGGTGATTGGAGTTAAGCTCTTTATTTACACTTTATTAAAGACAACAGTGAACTTTAGGATGGTAAGTAATGTGTTCCCTTTTCCCCTACCCACAACAAGTTACTCTATTAGACCTTAGTATCTGATATTTTTCTCTTTTCAGTGGTTTCCGAAGCTATTTACTAATGATTACCTAGCAAACTACATGACCGGAGTGGAGGCAACTAAGGTTAAAGTATATAATTCATGCTACCATGATAATGCTCTAGAAGTCTTCCTGAAGGCGGTGAAGGATGGGCGGTCGATCGTCACAAGGGGTTGGACAAAAGTGGTTCGTGCGTATGGCATGCAGGAAGGCACATTATGAGCATTCCGCTTCTTCAACACTGTCGGCAATCAAAATGATTTACACTTGTCTCTTCACCTTTACCGCCTTTAAATATTGTGGTTCGTCATAGTTAATTGCTGCCTAATCCTATAATTACTGAACATACTGTACTAGAAATTTTATTTACGGATTCATTGTTAAACCATTGTGCTGATAATTTGAATTGACGTTTCGTATTTCAAAATTTCCAATTAGAATAATAAATTACAGGCAAAAATAAAAAGAGAACAGACGGTCATGGAACTTTGCAAACGGTTCTGGAAGTAAGAGCGCTTGTGATGGATAGCCCAATGCCACACAGTTTTCTACATCAAATCGTGTGTGATGTACTTAATGCCACCAAGGCAGAGCGTGTGTGATAGTTACACCTTTCACACAAGAGCGTATACATAAAACCGTGTGGGATGTACATCTGAATGGAAATGTTTTCCCTGGATTGACTGTGTGGGATGTACATAAGAATGAAAACTTATTCCTTGGATTGACTGTGTGCGATATACATATGAACAGAAATGTTTTTCTGGGACTCACCGTGTGGGATGTACATACCTACAGAAATGATTTTCTCGGATTACCGTGTGGGATGTACATACCTACATAAATGATTGGGTTTCAATGCTCGCCTGATCGCACACGGCCCCAGCCTGGGTCCCAGGAGGGCCTATCCCAGACAATTTCTAGGTCGTGTGGGAAGGACACCCTATCGCACACATTCACTTGGCGACGGTTCCAAATGCCGTCGCGGAAAGGGTTAAAAACCGTTTGTTTAGGACCGACGCGTACCAGTGATATTAAGCACATAATATATGCCATTTCCATATTAAGGAAGTAGGATTTCATAATTGAAATACATCATAGTACAACGTGATATAGCTTCAGCACTCAGCCACCCCATTACGCAACTGCACCAGTAGCAAGTTTCACATGCAACATCTAGAACCTTTCAAAATTAGCATCATAGACGGTACATAGAGAGATGCATCTCATCTGGAAAACTACTGAAGCGGAAGGCGAATATTGAGCCTTCATTCATGTTGAAGGTCTTTGCAACTTTAGGCCAGTGCCTGTGGATGATTGACCGTCCATCCTTCGACCTCTTCAGGAACACTTCAATATTGAACCGTGGGTGTTGTATGAAAACTTTCCTCGCCTCCTGACAACAGAGGTGGTTTGAGAGGTAATCATCCGTGAAGCCTGAAAACAAGGATGTGCATAAATATATTCTCTATATTGGAAATGGGGCAAAAGAATACAAGAAGGCAAGGTATAGTAGTTAGTACCATCTTGTAAACCTCAATGCTTCCCATTGTTTCCATGCAACACATATAAGGTAGTTAGTCATCAGGTTAAGTAAGGGTTCGCATGCTATCAGTAAAATATGTTGATGAAATATAAGCACATTGCAGATTCATCAGTTTAATTCAAGCCACATGGAAAACCCATTTATCCAAACCAAGCATGATTAAGAACTAGGAAATATAGCACTTGTATATGTTCTCATGTATTAAGTGCAGCCAAATTCGATTTATTCCTCACATGGTATATAATAAGAGAATGCATCCATAGCAATTGAACATCGCATTGCAGAATTGAACCAAGCAGTTAACTAAACACCACAATAAATGAACCAAACGTTAACTGAGCACCACATTGCACAATATAACATACTCCTAATAGAAGATCATTCAGTTAACCAAACAAAGCATGCTTAACAACTTGGAAATATTGCACCCTGAAGAATTGAACATCACATTTGCAGAATTGAACCAAGCAGTTAATTGAACACCACATTGCACGACATATAGAACATATACACCATAGCAGAAGATTGCATTGTAAAAGTAGATAGAACAATTCACTGGAATTTGTTAAGGAAAGGCAGTAGCTAGCAAACTGAACATGGGTCCTTATAGTGAGCTAATAAGACAGGCTACTCCTCATTGTCGGAGATATCAATGACGGTTGGCTCCTTGGACATGGAAGAGGGCGAGGCCTCCACATCGTGGGTGCCCTCGTTGTAGTGGTGAGTTGCCTGAGCTGCTCCGGGCACCAACCTGCTGGCTCTCGAGATGAGGTAAGCACGTGCACGCTGAGAAAGCACCTCGTAGTCTTTGTTGAAGGCACCGATGGTGGCCTCGAGAAAACGCCACAAACTGTCGTTTAAAGCAGCCAACCGCGTCGCGGCGTCGTTGCGCAAGGCGTCAACGATGGCCTCAACGGCGAGGTGCTCCTCCAAGATCTGGGGGTCGGCACGAATGACAGCCACCGCGACCTCATCCGCGCGTGCGGCCGCGATTTGCTTCTCTGCTGCCAAATGCTCCTTGAGGTCCTGGCTATACTACGTGCACCATAGCTTAGGCTGACGCTTATTTGGTGGAGGGGTCTGCTACCTCTTGAGCATGCGTTGGTTTTCCCGTGAACAGAAAAGGGTGATGCAGCAAAGTAGAGTAAGTATTCCCCACAGTTTTTGAGAACCAAGGTATCAATCCAGTAGGAGACTACATGCAAATCGCCTAGTACCTGCAGGAACAATCAAGAACCTTGCAACCAACGATAAAGGGGTTGTCAATCCCTTCATGGCCACTTGCAAAAGTGAGATCTGATAAAGATAGTAAAAATATTTTTGGTATTTTTGTTGTATAGAATGAGAAGTAAAGATTGCAAAATAAATGGCAATAGGAATAGCTAGTTGACAGGAAACTAATATGATGTAAAATAGACCCGGGGGCCATAGGTTGCTTCTCTCATGATAGCACATATTACAGTGGGTGAACAAATTACTGCCGAGAAATTGATAGAAAAGTGCGTAGTTATGGGAATATCTAGGCATGATCATGAACATAGGCATCACGTCCGTATCAAGTAGACCGAAATGATTCTGCATCTACTACTATTACTCCACACATCGACCGCTATCCAGCATGCATCTAGAGTATTAAGTTCATAAGAACAGAGTAACACATTAGGCAAGATGACACGATGTAGAGGGATAAACTCAAGCAATATGATATAAAACCCATCTTTCTATCCTCTATGCCAACAATACAATACGTGTCGGTTCCCTTTCTGTCACTGGGATCGAGCACCGCAAGATTAAACCCAAAGCTAAGCAATTCTCCCATTACAAGAAAGATCAATCTAGTAGGCCAAACTAAACCGACAATTCGAAGAGACTTGCAAAGATATCAAATCATGCACATAAGAATTCAGAGAAGAACCAAATATTGTTCATAGATAATCTTGATCATAAACCCACAATTCATCGGATCTCGGCAAACACACCGCAAAAAGTATTACATCGAATAGATCTCCAAGAACATCGAGGAGAACTTTGTATTGAGAACCAAAGAGAGAGAAGAAGCCATCTAGATAATAACTATGGACCCGAAGGTCTGTGGTAAACTACTCACACATCATCAGAGAGGCTATGGTGTTGATGTAGAATCCCTCCGTGATCAAATCCCCCTCCGGCAGATCGCCAAAAAAAGGCCCCAACATGGGATCTCACGGGTACAGAAGGTTACGGCGGTGGAAAAGTGGTTTCGTGGCTCCCCTGGATGTTTTTAGGGTATAAGATTATATATAGGCGAAAGAAGTAGGTCGGTGGAGCTATGAGGGGCCCACAAGGGTGGGGGCGCGCCTACCCCTTGGGCGCGCCCTCGTACCTCGTGGCTGCCTCGTTGCGTCTTTGACGTCCAATCCAAGTCTCCTAGATTACGTTTGTTCCAAGAAAGATCCGTGCGAAGGTTTCGTTCTGTCTGGATTCCGTTTGATATTCCTTTTCTGCGAAACACTGAAATAGGCAAAAAAACAGCATTTGGCATTGGGCCTCCGGTTAATAGGTTAGTCCCAAAAATAATATAAAAGAGCATATTAAAGCCCATTAAACATCCAAAACAGATAATATAATAGCATGGAACAATTAAAAATTATAGATACGTTGGAGACGTATCAGCATCCGCAAGCTTAATTCATGCTCGTCATCGAGTAGGTAAATGATAAAAATAGAATTTTTGATGTGGAATGCTTCCTAACATAATTTTCAATGTAATTTTATTTATTGTGGCATGAATGTTCAGATCCGAAAGATTCAAGACAAAAGTTTAATATTGACATAAAAATAATAATACTTCAAGCATACTAACTAAGCAATTATGTCTTCTCAAAATAACATAGCCAAAGAAAGCTCATCCCTACAAAATCGTATAGTTTGGCCATGCTTCATTTTTGTCACATAAAATGCTCTCATCATGCACAACCCCGATGACAAGCCAAGCAATTGTTTCATAGTTTAGTATTCTCAAACCTTTTCAACTTTCACGCAATACATGAGTGCGAGCCATGGATACAACACTATGGGTGGAATAGAATATGATGATGGAGGTTGTGTAGAGAAGACAAAAAAAGGAGAAAGTCTCACATCAACGCGGCTAATCAAACGGGCTATGGAGATGCCCATAAATTGATGTCAATGTGAGGAGTAGGGATTGCCATGCGACAGATGCACTAGAGCTATGAATGTTTGAAAGCTCAACAAAAGAAACTAAGTGGGTGTGCATCCAACTTGCTTGCTCATGAAGACCTAGGGCATTTGAGGAAGCCCATTGTTGGAATATACAAGCCAAGTTATATAATGAAAAATTCCCACTAGTATATGAAAGTGACAAAATAGAAACTCTATATCATGAAGATCATTGTGCTACTTTGAAGCACAAGTGTGGAAAAAGGATAGTAGCATTGTCTGTAACATCCCAAAATTCTAAATTTTGGAATGTTATATTAAATAAATAATTCTGATTGTTTGTTTGATTGTTGAGTGATTGATTGTGTGAAATTGAGTGCATTTGAAACTTTTTGAAAGTTTAATGAGAGGGAATGAAATGACTTTCCCAGGGTTTTTTTTACTTCTGATCTCTGAGGATTCAAAATCATTTCATCATCATAACACTAGAGTGAAGATTACATGACTTCTTCCATTTGAAATGAAAAGGGTTTTTGAAAAAAGAATTTTTGAATTCCATTTGGAAATATTTCAAATTCAGAAACTTTATGCAACTCAATGATTTTCATGAGAGAAGATAAAATGACTTCTTCAAATTATATGAAATATGAGTTGGAAGTTTAAAAGAATCAAATTGAAAGGCCGGTTGAAATTATTTTGAAACCCACTTTCAAATTGGAGTTATTTGGTTTTATTGAAATTATTTTTCTCCAAAAATATAATATATGGAAAATAGGGTAAGATGATTCCCTGCAATAGAAAAATGGAGAAAAATAAATTTGAAATCAATTTGGTACTTTTAAAAAATGATTTTTATTGAGTTTTATTGCAATAGCAGTGCTGTTTGAATTTTTCTAGATTTTGTGTGAATTTTGTTTGAACTTTAGAAATAGTTCATGTTGTAGGAAATCTATTTCTGAAAATTTTGATATAATATATGCCTATATAGATTTTTGGTTTTAGTTTTGTTTTTCTTCGGTTTTGCTCTTTGTTAAAAAAAACAATAGGCCGAAGCCTAACAGCCGCCAGCGTCCTCACGCGCACCGGCTGGCCCATTTGGCTGAATCGGCCCACGGTCACCCCCACACGCGAAAACTCTTCGCGCAGGTCGCCCGACCCCTCGCTCGTCTCCCGCTGCCACTGACCCGGCCTGGGGCCAGCGCCCTTCTTCCTCCTCCCGCAAGCCACGCACAGGATCGCCGCCGCCGGAATCCCGAACTTCTCGGGATCGCGATCTTCCGATCCGCCCCATGCTCCAAGTCTCTCCCCCTATAAATAACCCTCTCGCTCGACCAGTTCCCCTCCTTTCCCCGCACCAAGAACCTCCGCTGCCTCCCTGATTTCTCGCCGGATCCGAGCACCGCCGCCGCACCATTGTTGCCTTACCTCACCACCCCGACCACCTACCCGCCACTTGAGACCACCACCGTAACCCCCTCGCTCTTCCGCACCTCCCCGTGCGCTCGCGCGAGCTCGAAACCCACCGGAGCGCCGCCACCGCTGACGCCCGAACGCCACCGCCGCCTCGACCTCGCTGCCGCCCTCCTCCGTCCACCTATGGCACCATATCAACCACCACTGGACTCGCCGTCGAACGCCGCGTCCGCCCGTACCCTCTCCGGAGCCCGCCGACGATCGAGCGCCGTCGCCGACGACGTCCGAGCCGCTCGCCGTCGACCTTCCCCCGCGGTGAGCTCTCCACTTCCCCTTCACCGTCCGATCTGTTATTGACGCGCCAGATTAAATGTAACGAACGTTTGATTTTCTTTTTATAGATCGGTTTAGTTCTGGTTTTTATTTGGTTTAGATCGGTTCAGGTATAGTCGGTTTAGCCGATCGGTCTTTCTCTTTTAGCCCGTATGCGTTTCGGTTATTTTCCGCCCGAGCGCTGTTTAGTTTCAGCTCGCACACCCCCGTAGCACCCGTTAGTTTTTTTTTTGTTATTTTCGTTTCTGTTTTAAAAACAGAATAGTTCTGATTTTATATTGCTTATAACTTTTATGTTTTAGATCCAAATTGATTGATTCTTTTTGATACGGTTTTTTATTGTTTTGTCTATCCAGAGTCATACAATGATTTATTTTTAATTTATTTTAAATTAAATTTTTAGAAAAACAGTATTGTTTTAGTTATAGTTTTGTTTTACTCTTTTCTTTATTGTTTTTATTAGTGTTAAATTAATTCTTTTTGTCACTCTTTAAAAATCTAGTTCTGTTTCTGTTAGTCAACTAAAGAAAATTTTGTTTTATTTTAAAAATTTCTTTTACTTAGTTTTGTATGAAAACTTGTTTAGGTCATAGTTAGTGTTTCATAAAAGCTTTTTATTTGTTTCTTTTTGCTATTAAAAGTTTAGGGAAAATAATTTCTGTTAAAATTAGTTGTTTTATATTTTCTTTTCTGTTTACTTATTATGTTAGTATTTTCTTTGTTGTTAAATTTTACTTAGGACAAAGCTATTTTGGGTTATGTCTTCGAATTTTCTTTAGTAGTTTCTTGTGTAGTTTTCATTGGTTATTTATTTATTAATTTATTTATTTTGTGTTCTTTATGATTTGCATTTTATTTGTTGACTTTTTTTTGTGAGTGTTAGAAATTGCTTGCTAGTATGTTTGCTTATGTGAATACTAGGTTTTACTATATAGATTTTCATCGGAGAGTTGCGTATAGTGCTATCAAGTTTTGCGAGAGCGATATTATCTTCATCAAGTAATACCAGGAAAGTTCACCTTGACCATGTTTTTCATACCTATGTTTTATTTGCATGTAGTAGCACCCTTTCAACAATCCCTCCAATAGTGATATTGATTTCTTGTAGTTGAGTAGTATGCATGAGGTAGGAACCCATCTCCCTGTTACCAAGCCCAGGACGTAATTTAGTTTCAACGCTACACTATAGTAGACGGGGTTTGGTATGAGTTCTCGGGAGTGGTGTGAGAATGAAGGACTCTACGTCAATTACGACAACTTCATGATGGCATCTGCAAGGACTGCATCTTCAAGGCC
The DNA here is from genome assembly GCA_021605145.1 of Aegilops bicornis. Lineage (NCBI taxonomy): Eukaryota > Viridiplantae > Streptophyta > Magnoliopsida > Poales > Poaceae > Aegilops > Aegilops bicornis. The sequence continues at coordinate 60,630,683 of CM038673.1, read as the reverse complement.
TTAAGACTTCAAGACTCGAGACAAGAATTCAATACACACTACTGGGTGAAGGACGGTTCATGGGCACCCTGGAGAAACCAGTGGATGGCCGGGATGCATGGAGAAGCGCCATGACATCTTGCGGAAAGCTTCACCCAGACTCAAAGAGACGGAAGAATACTTCATGCCCGGAAGCTTACATGCAACCGCAAGTCATTATGGGCTCTGGCTTGGTTGACCTTAGTTGTGACTCTGGCTGGGACGGTGCTAGCAGCAGATGTAGAACTACGGTAGGATTGGATGAGCACCGGAGAGTGGTCAGGGGAACTCTTCGGAAGACCATGTTTCGGTCGTCTTGTTCTCAAACACCCTGAAGTGCGAGAACGTAAAGAGAGGGATCAAATCTTGCGGGTAAAGTGTACATACCTCTGCAGAGGGTTAAAACCTAATCGATTAGCCGTGTCCCCGATTACGGACAATTTGAGCATCTGGACTTGGATCTATCTCAGAACTCTAAACACCGGATTGATAACTTAATTGTGGGCAACTTATGATGATTTTGGGCTATGAGACATCGGTTGGCGGAACCATGTCATGATAGAAAACTCCATAGTACAGACTCCTGATATTCCTTTGTTGTAGGGAAAATAAAACCAGCTTTTACGCAAACAAAACTCAGACCCAAAGCCACAAAGCCATATTGCATATAGAATAGTTATATCATCTGTTTTTCTTACAGTGATCTTGCCGGTACATTCAATGTACTGACCTACACAGCTGCAATGTATCATGTTGCAGGTTTTTCTTCGACGAGTAAGAGTTACGATACAGGGTTACGGTCTACACTCAACCTGCCGATGGCGTTGATGGGACTCCACACCCGATTACTTGTTTCCGCTGAGACTTATGAGGTATATATCAGTTTTATGTTATTTATACATGTGATTGCACTTTGATATATACATTGATGTACTGTGTGTGCCAGCATACTGATCCAGGGATGGCACGGATACACAGAGGCTTGACCGTCTGAGGTTTGGTCGCTACATTGTCCCTTCTCTTTTTTTTTCTCTCTTTTTTGGGCCTTCTCTTTTTCTTTGGCCTTTCTCTTTTTTTTGGCCTTTCTCTTTTTTTTCCTCACATGGGACAATGCTCTAATAATGATGATCATCACACTTTTATTTATTTACAACTCACGGATTACAACTCGATACTTGAACAAAATATGACTCTATATGAGGGCCTCCGGCGGTGTACCGGGATAATGAATCAAGAGTGACATGTATAAAAAATTATTTATGGTGGCCTTGCCACAACTACGATGTCAACTACATGATCATGCAAGGCAATATGACAATGATGAAGCGTGTCATAATAAACGGAACGGTGGAAAAGTTGCATGGCAATATATCTCGGAATGGCTATGGAAATGCCATAATATGTAGGTATGGTGGCTGTTTTGAGGAAGATATAAGGAGGTTTATGTGTGATAGAGCGTATCATATCATGGGGTTTGGATGCACCGGCGAAGTTTGCACCAACTCTCGAGGTGAGAAAGGGCAATGCATGGTACCGAAGAGGCTAGCAATGATGGAAGGGTGAGAGTGCGTATAATCAATGGACTCAACATTAGTCATAAAGAACTCACATACTTATTGCAAAAATCTACAAGTCATCAAAACCAAGCACTACGCGCATGCTCCTAGGGGGATAGATTGGTAGGAAAATACCATCACTCATCCCCAACCGCCACTCATAATGAGGACAATCAAAGAAACACCTCATGCTTCAAATTTGTTACACAACGGTTACCATATGTGCATGCTACGGAACTTGCAAACTCCAACACAAGTATTTCTCAAATTCACAATTAAGCAACTAGCACGACTCTAATATTACCATCTTCATATCTCAAAACAATCATCAAGTATCAAACTTCTCATAGTATTCAATGCACTTTATATGAAAGTTTTTATTATACCGATCTTGGATGCCTATCATATTAGGAATAATTTTATAGCCAAAGCAAATTACCATGCTGTTCTAAAGGACACTCAAAATAATATAAGTGAAGCATGAAAGATCAATAATTTCTATAAAATAAAACCTCCGCCGTGCTCTAAAAAGATATAAGCGAAGCACTACAGCAAAAATTATCTAGCTCAAAAGATATAACTAAAGCACATAGAGTATTCTAATAAATTACGATTCATGTGTGTCTCTCCCAAAAGGTGTGTACAGCAAGGATGATTGTGGTAAACTAAAATTCAAAGACTCAAATCATACAAGACGCTCCAATCAAAACACATATCATGTGGTGAATAAAAATATAGCCTCAAGTAAAGTTACCGATAGACGAAGACGAAAGAGGGGATGCGTTCCGGGGGCATCCAAAAGCTTAGGCTTTTGGTTGTACTTGAATTTTACCTTGGGGTGACTTGGAAATCCCCAAGCTTAGGCTCTTTCCACTCCTTATTCCTAAATCCATCAAATCTTTACCCAAAAACTTGAAAACTTCACAACACAAAACTTAAACAGAAAATCTCATGAGCTCCGTTAGTATAAGAAAACAAACCACCACTTTAAGGTACTGTAATGAACTCATTATTCATTTATATTGGTGTTAAACCTACTGTATTCCAACTTATCTATAGTTCATACCCCCCGATACTAGCCATAGATTCATCAAAATAAGCAAACAACACACGAAAAACAGAATCTGTCAAAAACAGAACGGTCTGTAATAATCTGTATCAAACGTATACTTATGGAACTCCAAAAATTCTGAAATAAATAGGTGGACGTAAGGAATTTATCTATTAATTATCTGCAAAATAATCAACCTAAAACCACTCTCCAATAAAAAATGGCAGCTAATCTCGTGAGCGCAAAAGTTTCTGTTTTTTACCGCAAGATCGCAAAGACTTCACCCAAGTCTTCCCAAAGGTTCTACTTGGCACAAACAGTAACTAAAACATAAAACCACATCTAAAAAGAGGCTAAATGAACTATTTATTACTAAACAGGAACAAAAATCAAGGAACAAAAATAAAATTGGGTTGCCTCCCAACAAGCGCTATCGTTTAACGCCCCTAGCTACACATAAAAACAAGAATAGATCTAGGTATTATCATCTTTGGTATGAAATCCATATGTGGCTCTCATAATAGATTCATAAAGTAATTTAATTTAATTTTTAGGAAAGTGTTCCATTCCTTTTCTTAATGGAAATTGCAATCTAATATTTCCTTCTTTCATATCAATAATTGCGCCAATCGTTCTAAGGTAAGGTCTACCAAGAATAATAGGACATGTAGGATTGCAATCTATATCAAGAACAATGAAATATATAGGCACATAATTCCTATTTGCAACAATAAGAACATCATTAATCCTTCCCATAGGTTTCCTAATGGTGGAATCCGCACGGTGCAAATTTAAAGAACAATCATCAAATTCACGGAAACCTAACACATCACACAAGGTTTTTGGTATCGCGGAAACACTAGCACCCAAATCACATAAAGCATAGCTTTAATGATCTTTAATATTAATTTTAATAGTGGGTTCCCACTCATCATAAAGTTTTGTAGGGATAGAAACTTCTAAGTCAAGTTTTACTTCATAAGATTGCATCAAAGCATCAACGATATGTTTAGTAAAAGCTTTGTTTTGATCATACACATGAGGAGAATTTAACATGGATTGCAACAAGGAAATACAATCTATCAAAGAAAAATTATCATAATTAAATTCCTTGAAATCCAAAATAGTGGGTTCATTGCTATGTAAAGTTTTGACCTCTTCAATCCCACTTTTATTAATTGTTGCATCAACATCTAAAAACTCCGAATAATTGGGACGCCTTTTAACTAAAGTTGACTCATCTCTAGTCCCATCTTTATAAAGATTCATATTGGAAAAAAATATTTAATAGGAGACACATCAATCACTTTTAGATCTTCATCATTATTATCATGAAAACAAGAAGAACACGCTTTCACACAACAATCTTTTTTAGCATGCATCCTAGCGGTTCTTTCTTTGCACTCATCGTGGAAATTCTCATGGCTTTGAGGGACTCATTGATATCATGCTTAGGTGGAATAGATCTAAGTTTCAAAGAATCAACATCAAGAGAAATCCAATCCACGTTCCTAGGCAACTCATCAATCTTAGGCAATTTTTCTTCAAGCAAAGCATTGAAATTCTTTTGCGAATTCATAAATTATTTAACACTAGTCTCAAAATCAGAGGGCATCTTATTAAAATTTCCATAGGAGTTGTTGTAGGAATTACCATAATTATTAGAGGAATTACTAGGAAATGGCCTAGAATTAAAGTTTCCTCTATACGTTTTATTACCAAAGTTGTTCCTACCAACAAAATTCACATCCATAGATTCATTATTATTCTGAATCAAAGTGGACAAAGGCATATCATTAGGATCAGAAGAAACACTCTTATTAGCAAAAAAAATTCATAAGTTCATCCATCTTTCCACTCAAAACATTAATCTCTTCAATCGCATGAACCTTTTTACTAGTAGATCTTTCGGTGTGCCATTGAGAATAATTAACCATAGTATTATCTAGGAGCTTAGTAGCTTCTCCTAAATTGATTTCCATAAAAGTACCTCCCGCGGCCGAATCTAAAAGATTTATAGAAGAAAAATTCTATCCGGCATAGAAATTTTGTATAATCATCCATAAATTCAAACCATGTGTAGGGCAATTACGTATCATTAGTTTCATCCTCTCCCAAGCTTCTGCAACATGCTCATGATCAAGTTGCTTAAAATTCATAATATCATTTCTAAGAGAGATGATCTTAGCGGGAGGAAAATACTTAGAGATTAAAGCATCTTTGCACTTATTCCATGAATCAATACTATTTTTAGGCAAAGAAGAGAACCAGGTTTTAGCACGATCTCTAAGCAAAAATGGAAATAGTTTAAATTTAAAAATATCATTATGCACATCTTTGTTCTTTTGCATATCGCACAAATCAACAAAGTTGTTTAGATGGGTAGCGGCATCTTCACTAGGAAGGCCCGAAAATTGATCTTTCATGACAAGATTCAACAAAGCAGCATTAATTTCACAAGATTCAGCATCGGTAATAGGAGCAATCGGAGTGCTAATAAAATCATTGTTGTTGGTATTGGAAAAATCACATAATTTAGTATTATCTTGAGCCATTGTGACAAACAATCAATCCAACACACAAGCACAAAAGAAGCAAGTGAAAAGAGACAAGCAGAAAAAGGTCGAATAAAACGGCAAGGGTGAAGTGGGGGAGAGGAAAACGAGAGGCAAATGGCAAATAATGTAATGCGAGGGATAAGAGTTTGTGATGGGTACTTGGTTTGTCTTAACTTGGGCGTAGATCTCCCCGGTAACGGCGCCAGAAATCCTTCCTGCTACCTCTTGAGCATGCGTTGGTTTTCCCTTGAAGAGGAAAGGGTGATGCAGCAAAGTAGCATAAGTATTTCCCTCAGTTTTTGAGAACCAAGGTATCAATCCAGTAGGAGACTACATGCAAATCGCCTAGTACCTGCACAAACAATCAAGAACCTTGCAACCAACGTGATAAAGGGGTTGTCAATCCCTTCATGGCCACTTGCAAAAGTGAGATCTGATAAAGTTAGTAAGATAAATATTTTTTGTATTTTTGTTGTATAGAATGAAAAGTAAAGATTGCAAAATAAACGACGACATAAATAGCTAGTGAACAGGAAACTAATATGATGTAAAATAGACCCAGAGGCCATAGGTTTCACTAGTGGCTTCTCTCATAATAGCACATATTACGGTGGGTGAACAAATTATTGTCGAGCAATTGATATAAAAGCGCATAGTTATGAGAATATCTAGGCATCATCATGAACATAGGCATCACGTCCGTATCAAGTAGACCGAAACGATACTGCATCTACTACTATTACTCCACACATCGACCGCTATCCATCATGCATCTAGAGTATTAAGTTCATAAGAACACAGTAACGCATTAGGCAAGATGACATGATGTAGAGGGATAAACTCAAGCAATATGATATAAACCCCATGTTTTTATCCTCTATGCCAACAATACAATACGTGCCTTGCTGCCCCTGCTGTCACTGGGAAAGGACACCGCAAGACTGAACCCAAAGCTAAGCACTTCTCCCATTGCAAGAAAGATCAATCTAGTAGGCCAAACTAAACCGATAATTCGAAGAGACTTGCAAATATATCAAATCATGCATATAAGAATTCAGAGAAGAATCAAATATTGTTCTTAGATAATCTTGATCGTAAACCCACAATTCATCGGATCTCGGCAAACACACCGCAAAAAGTATTACATCAAATAGATCTCCAAGAACATCGAGGAGAACTTTGTATTGAGACCCAAAGAGAGAGAAGAAGCCATCTAGCTAATAACTATGGAACTGAAGATCTGTGGTAAACTACTCACACATCATCGGAGAGGCTATGGTGTTGATGTAGAAGCCCTCCGTGATCGAATCCCCCTCTGGCAGATCACCGGAAAAGGCCCCAAGATGGAATTTCACGGGTACGGAAGGTTGCGGCAGTGGAAAAGTGGTTTCGTGGCTTCCCCAGATGTTTTCAGGGTATAAGAGTATATATAGGCGAAAGAAGTAGGTCGGTGGAGCTACGAGGGGCCCACGAGGGTGGGGGCGTGCCTACCCCCTTGGGCGCGCCCTCCTACCTCATGGCGGCCTCGTTGTGTCTCTGACTTCCACTCCAAGTATCTTGGATTATGTTTGTTCCAAGAAAGATCCTCACGAAGGTTTCGTTCCGTTTGATAATCCTTTTCTGCAAATCACTGAAATAGGCAAAAAAACATCAACTAGCACTGGGCCTCCGGTTAATAGGTTCGTCCTAAAATAATATAAAAGAGCATATTAAAGCCCATTAAACATCCAAAACAGATAATATAATAGCATGGAACAATAAAAAATTATAGATACATTGGACAAGTTTCAGGGTCGGTGATTTGGGTGGAAGGTGTCGCGCTCGCGGCGGCGGTCGGGGCATGTGGGATGTGGAAGGAGGATGAGGATGGGGGTCAGGTGTGGTTTACCTGCCTGGATAGGCGAGGTCGAGCTGCGTGAAGGAGGGTCGCCGACGAGGAGGCGGCGACGCTGCAAGCAAGGAGTGAAGGTTTCAACTTGGAAAGGAAGGCGGAAACAGGGGAAATGTGGCTTTTGGTAAGGGGGGGAGGTAGATATTTCTGCGGAAGTCGAAAATTTGAAATAGCTTCACCCAAAAAACTGGCGCGCAAAGTGTTATCAGACACAGTCCCTTATTCAGAGCGTGCTGTGGACTGTAGCGGCCGCGCCTTCTCGCATAAGCCATATGCGTACTATACTCCGACGATGCTCCAAGATATTTTGTGCTGCATCTCACACGGTTGGTTATAATAAATTGTGTGGGATCTACTTGATTTTTCGTCTTGATTTGAATTACATAATGGGGTCACAGCGGCCATGGACGGTGTTTGAACTTGTCGGCGTCCTGGGAATGGGGGTCCCCAGACTTGCCTGCCTGCGGCCCATGGCGTGGATGTGCTGGCGAGCCTGTACGGCCCATCTTCATCAACAAGGCATACAAGACCCTCGCGAGGGGCCAAGCCTCGTGAGGCGGACGACACAAGATCTCCTCAGGAGCGGCCTCACCAGGATGGCTCGCTAGGAGCGGAGATATCAAGGAAGGCGCCATGACGTGAGCCATGACGATCAAGATCAGGCGGGCCCCAGGCGGGCGCCAACACGCGCAGTGTCCTTGTTTCCCATTTGGTGCTAAGGAAGCAAGCGCAGGCGTAGAGTACCAAGGCGTCAAGCAAAGGTTTCCATATTGGTGCAATGATACCAAGACCAGCAGGATGGCAAGACGGAGGTCACCATGGAGCCCAAGGCGGCGTCACCACCAGAGCCATTTGCAGGCGAAGACCGCTTTTGTCAGGATAAGCTGTACTAGTTGTCCCCTTTAAAATTGGCCGTTGTTGGCTCCCTTCCCGCTCAATATTTGGGGAGAGGACCAGGGCCAATATAAGAAGAACTAGCCACTACCGTAGATGGCATCTGGTTGAGAACTCACAAGCAAGCCCGAGCTGAGCGAATCCACACACACAAGTTCGCCAAGCACAAGAACACCCCAACCTCAAGAGGTTGTTCTTCCCCTTGTACTGTTCATCATCAGCCCAAGAGGCAATCCACCACCACCACACTAGAGTAGGGTATTACACCACAACGGTGGCCCGAACCAGTATAAATCTTGTGTCTTCTGTGTCGTGAGTTCGTTGAGTTCGTCCGTGAGATCTTAGCAAGCTAGGGCGTGGATCGGTAGGGGGGAAAGAACTTCACGCGCAACCCAGAGTTCAAACCTTAAGGGTTTTGCCAGAACCCGTGATCCGACATTTGGCGCGCCAGGTAGGGGTGCGCCGAAACTTCCCTTCCGTCGCTCCGCGTCCTGTCACTCCGTCGTCTCCATGGCGGACGCACGCCGCGCCCGCGCCAAGCGTCGGGCTCCCCTCGCCACCCTCATCGCTAAGACGACCCCTGTCAGGGCCACCCAGTCGTTTGCTACGTCTTGAGCTTGCGTTGGTTTTCCCCGAAGAGGAGAGGATGATGCAGCACAGTAGCGTAAGTATTTCCCTCAGTTTTTGAGAACCAAGGTATCAATCCAGTAGGAGGTCACGCGCAAGTCCCTCGTACCTGCACAAAACGATAGCTACTCGCAACCAACACGATTAGGGGTTGTCAATCCCTTCACGGTCACTTACGAGAGTGAGATCTGATAGAGATAATATTTTTGGTATTTTTGGTATAAAGATGCAAAGTAAAAAGTAAAAGCAAAGTAAGTAAATAAAGTGATGGAGATTGATATGATGAGAATAGACCCGGGGGCCATAGGTTTCACTAGTGGCTTCTCTCAAGAGCATAGATATTCTACGGTGGGTGAACAAATTACTGTTGAGCAATTGACAGAATTAAGCATATTTATGAGTATATCTAGGCAATGATCATGTATATAGGCATCACGTCCGAGACAAGTAGACCGAAACGATTCTGCATCTACTACTATTACTGCACTCATCGACCGCTATCCAGCACGCATCTAGAGTATTATGTTAAAAACAGAGTAACGCCTTAAGCAAGATGACATGATGTAGAGGAATAAATTCATGCAATATGATAAATACCCCATCTTGTTATCCTCGATGGCATCAATACAATACGTGCCTTGCAACCCCTTCTGTCACTAGGTAAGGACACCGCAAGATTGAACCCAAAGCTAAGAACTTCTCCCATTGCAAGAACTACCAATCTAGTTGGTCAAACCAAACGGATAATTCGAAGAGACTTGCAAAGATAACTCAATCATACATAAAATAATTCAGAGAAGAATCAAATATTTCCCATAGATAAGTTGTATCATAAACCCACAATTCATCGGTCTCAACAAACACACCGCAAAAAGAAGATTACATCGAATAGATCTCCATGAGAGAGGCGGAGAACATTGTATTGAGATCCAAAAAGAGAGAAGAAGCCATCTAGCTACTAGCTATGGACCCGAAGGTCTGAAGTAAACTACTCACACTTCATCGGAGGGGCTATGGTGTTGATGTAGAAGCCCTCCATGGTGGATGCCCCCTCCGGCGGAGCTCTGGAACAGGCCCCAAGATGGGATCTCGTGGATAGAGGAAGTTACGGCGGTGGAATTAGGTTTTTGGCTCCCTCTTTGATCTGTCTGGGGTACGTAGGTATATATAGGAGGAAGGAGTACGTCGGTGGAGTGTCAGGGGGCCCACGAGGCAGGGGGGCGCGCCCAGGGGGGAGGGAGCGCCCCCCACCATCGTGACCGCCTCTTGCACTTCTTGGAGTAGGGTCCAAGTCTCCTGGATCACGTTCGGTGAGAAGATCACGTTCCCGAAGGTTTCATTCCGTTTGGACTCCGTTTGATATTCCGTTTCTTCGAAACACTGAAATAGGCCAAAAACAGCAATTCTGGGTTGGGCCTCCGGTTAATAGGTTAGTCCCAAAAGTAATATAAAAGTGGAAAATAAAGCCCATTATAGTCCAAAACAATAGAGAAAGTAGCATGTAGCAATCAAAAAGTACAGATACGTTGGAGACGTATCATCATTCACCATCGCCTGCCACCAAAGCTGCCACCGGCCCGGTGGGGAACGAGCAACAAGCGTCCTCACTGCACCCCTCGGTGCGGCAGGACGGCCGGACCGTGATAACCCACAAGTATAGGGGATCAATTGTAGCCTCTTTCGATAAGTAAGAGTGTCGAACCCAACGAGGAGCTAAAGGTAGAACAAATATTCCCTCAAGGTCTATCGACCACCGATACAACTCTATGCACGCTTAATGTTCGCTTTACCTAAAACAAGTATGAAACTAGAAGTACTTTGTAGTTGTTTTTTGATAGGTTTGCAACAATATAAAGAGAGCGTAAATAAAAGTTAGGGGCTGTCTAGAAGAAGACACAATAAAGTAAATATAGCGAGTGTGGAAAAGTGGTGGTAGGAGTTGCGAAATTGTACCTAAGCAATGGACTACTTTACTAGACCGATAGCAAGTTTTATCTGGGAGAGGCCACTGCTAGCATGTCATCCCTGACTTGGAATTCTATGCACTTATGATTGGAACTATTAGCAAGCGTCCGCAACTACTAACGTTCATTAAGGTAAAAATCAACCATAGCATTAGGATATATAGGTCCCCCTTCAATCCCGTATGCATCAACTTCTATGCTAGGTTGAAGCTTTTGTCACTCTTGCCCTCCAATACATAGTCCTATCAACATACAACTAACCCTATGGTGTGATCCACGCGCGCGCTCATATGATGGGTACCAAAGGAAAGCAACATAACCACAAGAAAATTAAATCAATCTTAGCAATTCATCAACCATCGATAGGACAACGAAAATCTACTCAGACATCATAGGATGGCAACACATCATTGGATAATAATATAAAGCATAAAGCACCATGTTCAAGTAGAGGGTACAGCGGGTTGCGGGAGAGTGAACCGCTGTAGATAGAGGGGGGAAGGTGATGGAGATGTTGGTGAAGATGGCGGAGGTGTTGGTGAAGATCGCGGTGATGATGGTGGTGGCCACGGCAGCGTTCCGGCGCCATCGGAAGAGAAGGGGAGAGGGGGCCCCTTCTTCTTCTTCTTTCTTGACCTCCTCCCTAAATGGGAGAAGGGTTTCCCCTCTGGTCCTTGGCCTCCATGGCATGGGAGGAGCGAGAGCCCCTCCGAGATTGGATCTGTCTCTCTGTCTCTCTCTGTTTCCGCGTTCCTGTATTCTGCCCTTTCACCGTTTCATATATATATGGAGATCTGTAACTCCGATTGGATTGAAACCTTCGCCGAGATTTTTTTTCTGAAAAATTTGCTTTCTTGTGGCCGAAGAAGAGAAGCAACCGCCTTACGGGTGGCCCACGAGGGTCAGGGGCGCACCCCCCTACCTCGTGGCCACCTTGGGCACCATCTCGCGTTGATTCTTCCTCCCACATTCTTCAAATATTCTCCGTCCTTTTTTATCCCGTTTGGATTCCGTTTGATATGGGGTTTCTGCGAAACATAAAACATGCAACAAACAGGAACTGGCACTGGGCACTGGATCAATATGTTAATCCCAAAAATAGTATAAAAAGTTGCCAAAAACTATATGAAAGTTGTATAATATTGGCATGGAACAATCAAAAATTATAGATACGACGGAGACGTATCAGCATCCCCAAGCTTAATTCCTACTCGTCCTCGAGTAGGTAAATGATAAAAAAGATAATTTTTGATGTGGAATGCTACCTAGCATAATTTTGATCATGTATCTAATCATGGCATGAATATTAAGGCACGAGTGATTCAAGGCAATAATCTATCATTTGACATAAAAACAACAATACTTCAAGCCTACTAATAAAGCAATCATGTCTTTTCAAAATAACATTGCCAAAGAAAGTTATCCCTACAAAATCATATGGTCTGTCTATGCTCCATCTTCACCACACAAAATATTCACATCATGCACAACCCCGATGACAAGCAAAGCAATTGTTTCATACTTTTGACGTTCTCAAACCTTTTCAACTTTCACGCAATACATGAGCGTGAGCCATGGATATAGCACTATAGGTGGAATAGAATATGATGGTGGAGGTTGTGTGGAGAAGACAAAAAGGAGAAAGTCTCACATCGACGCGGCTAATCAACGGGCTATGGGGATGCCCATCAATTGATGTCAATGTGAGGAGTAGGGATCATGCAACGGATGCACTAGAGGTATAAGTGTATGAAAGTTCAAACTGGAAACTAAGTGGGTGTGCATCCTACTTGCTTCCTCATGAAGACCTCGGGCATTTGACGAAGCCCATCACTGGAATATATAAGCCAAGTTCTATAATGAAAATTCCCACTAGTATATGAAAGTGAGAACTCAGGAGACTCTCTATATGAAGAACATGGTGCTACTCTGAAGCACAAGTGTGGAAAAAGGATAGTAACATTGCGCCTTCTCTCTTTTTCTCTCATTTTTTTCTCATTTTTTTATTTTTTTGGTGGGCTTCTTTGGCCTCTTTTTTTTATTTGGGCTTCTTTGACCTATTGTATTTATTTTTAAAGTCCGGAGTCTCATCCCGACTTGTGGGGGAATCATAGTCTCCATCATCCTTTCCTCACTGGGGCAATGCTCTAATAATGATGATCATCACACTTTTTTTACTTACAACTCAATATTACAGCTCGATACTAGAACAAAGATATGACTCTATATGAATGCCTCCGACGGTGTACCGGGATGTGCAATGATCTAGCGTAGCAATGACATCAAAAAATGGACAAGCCATGAAAACATCATGCTAGCTATCTTACGATCATGCAAAGCAATATGACAATAAATGCTCAAGTCATGTATATGATGATGATGGAAGTTGCATGACAATATATCTCGGAATGGCTATGGAAATGCCATGATAGGTAGGTATGGTGGCTGTTTTGAGGAAGATATAATGAGGCTTATGTGTGATAGAGCGTATCATATCACGGGGTTTGGATGCATCAGCGAAGTTTGCACCAACTCTCGAGGTGAGAAAGGGCAATGCAAGGTACCAAAGAGGCTAGCAATGATGGAAGGATGAGAGTGCGTATAATCCATGGACTCAACATTAGTCATAAAGAACTCACATACTTATTGTAAAAGTCTATTAGCTATCGAAACAAAGTACTATGTACATGCTCCTAGGGGGATATATTGGTAGGAAAAGACCATCGCTCGTCCCCGACCGCCACTCATAAGGAAGACAATCAATAAATAAATCATGCTCCGACTTCGTTACATAACTGTCCACCATACGTGCATGATACGGGACTTGCAAACCTCAACACAAGTATTTCTCAATTTCACAATTACTCAACTAGCACGACTCTAATATCACCACCTTTATATCGCAAAACTATTGTAAGGAATCAAACATATCATAATCAGTGATCTACAAGTTTTATGTAGGATTTTATGACTAACCATGTGAATGACCAGTTCCTGTCATCTCTCTAAATAGATATAAGTGAAGCAAGAGAGTTTAATTCTTTCTACAAAAGATATGCCCACGCTCTAACAAATATAAGTGAAGAAAAAGAGCATTCTACAAATGGCAGTTTTCTATGTAAAGAGAAACAGGCAATCCAAACTTCAAATGATATAAGTGAAGCACATGAAGCATTCTATAAATCCATACTCAAAGAATATAAGTGAAGTGCAAAGATCATTCTATAAATCAACCAAGGCCTATCTCATACCATCATGGTGCATAAAATAAAAGTGAAAACTAAATGCAAAAGGCGCTCCAAGATTCGCACATATCGCATGAACGAAACGAATCCGAAAACATACCAATATTTGTTGAAGAAAGAGGGCATGCCTTCCGTGGCATCACCATGCTTAGACGCTTGAGTCTCCTTGAATATTTACTTGGGGTGCCTTGGTCATCCCCAATCTTGAGCTCTTGCCTCTCTTCCTTCTCCTCACATCGAGACCTTCTCGATCATTGAACACTTCATCCACACAAAACTTCAACAGAAAACGCGGTAAGATCCGTTAGTATAATAAAGCAAATCACTACTATAAGTATTGTTGCAAACCAATTCATATTTTTTTTTGCATTGTGTTTAATGTAGTATAACTTTTTCATGGCTTAATCCACTGATATAAATTGATAGTTTCATCAAAACAAGCAAACTATGCATCAAAAACAGAATCTGTCTAAAACAGAACAGTCTGTAATAATCTGAACATTCACCATACTTCTGATACTTCAAAAATTCTGCCAAAATTAGGAAAAATAAAAAATTTGTATAGAAAGATAGTTCAAAAATAATCAGAATCGTTTGACATTCCAGTAAAAAATTAAAAATCGCGCACTACAGACAAATTTTCTGTCCTGCACCGTACAAACCAACAAGCATTGTAAACATCCTAAAGGCAAACCTTGGCACATTATTTTTATAATACAATGGAATTGTACAAGGGGATAATTATTTTTGTTGAAAATTTTCTGTAATTAAGATTCACAAAGTTTCCATGGGCATGAACAAAGTTCAAGGACGTCCCCCACTTTCACAATGCTCGTCTATCTCACTTTCACTTTCCTTTTTGAAAAGTTTTGGATTCCCCTCTTTATTTTTATTTTTTTAAACTATATAAAATCACACAACAGAAATAAATGACTCCCTAAAACTTCCGGGTTGTCTCCCTGGCAGCGCTTTCTTTAAAGCCATTAAGCTAGGCATATAGTGCTCAAGTAATGAATCCACCCGGATCCCAAGGTATATCAAAGCCAATTTTAATTAAAAATGATTTGTAATTTAGTAGTGAGCACAAAGTAACATATATCACGCAATAACAAAGTCTAACTCTCTTCCTATGAATCGGCATGTCATAAAAGAACAATTCATGCACACATAGTAAAGGCCAATGCATAGTATAAACAGTTTCTTGCAATTTTATCATATTGGAAACATAGAGAGGTGGAGATATAGTTCCTCTCTCATAATAAATGCAAGTAGGACAGAAAGCACATGCATATTATATTCATCAAAATTATCATGTGCAACGGTAGAAGGCAACCCATCAATATAATCCTTAATAAGAGCAAACTTCTCCGGTATAGTGTAGTTTGGAGAATTCAGAAAGATAATAGGACTATCATGCGTGGGTGCAATAGCAACAATTTCATGTTTAACATAAGGAACTATAGCAAGTTCATCTCCATAAGCATAATTCATATTGGCATCTTGGCCACAATCATAGAAAGAGATATTTCAAAAGAATCAACGGGATCATAACAATCATCATAGCAATCATCCCTCGGTAAGAACGAAGGGAAATTAAACAATCTATGAGTTGAAGAGTTACTCTCATTAGAAGGTGGGCACGGGTAGCTAATCCGCTCTTCCTCCTTTTGTTCTTCGCTCTCCTCATCATCTTTTTCATCCAATGAGCTCACGGTTTCATCAATTTCTTCTTCCCTAGACTCCTGCAAAATATTAGTCTCTTCTTGGACAGCGGAGGAGTCCTGTATATATGGTTTAACATATATATAAGAAGCATAATTATCATAACAATATTCAAGTATGGCAAAATTTTCAGATTTGTAAAGAGTAGCATCATACGTTTCAATCAAAGAAGCAATTTCATAAGCACCCTTAAAAGCAACAAATTCTTCAATTTGTTGAACATCATAGTAATTATAAACACCTTTAGCATACGAAGATACGATACCATTATCAATAAACTCACATAGGTGTTTCTTAGGGTTTTCTGAACAACAAGTAACATCATATATTTCACATAAATTCCAAGCATACCATTGCACGATGAATTTGATCCAGTAAATGTTTCCCTTTTTCAGATATACGGTGTCGCACATAACAAGCATGCTCATCTAAAGATTTTCCCTCAACTAAGCTAGTTGGGGTTTCAGCACAAGCACATAGGGATCGAAGATGATCCAAGTAATAAGATTCAGGAGTGTGATAGATTTTGAGTGGTTCGTCCACCATTGGTTCAGTAGGTACAACTAATTTTTCTGGTATTTTGCGTTTCCTACCCATAACTAAAGATAGAAAACAACTAAGAACACCAAATAAAAATTACTTAATGATAAAGCAAACAAGCACCCACGAGAATATTCACCCAACGCTATTGCTCCCCGGCAACGGCGCCAGAAAAAGGTCTTGATAACCCACAAGTATAGGGGATCAATTTTAGCCTCTTTCAATAAGTAAGAGTGTCGAACCCAATGAGGAGCTAAAGGTAGAACAAATATTCCCTCATGTTCTATCGACCACCGATACAACTCTACGCACGCTTAACGTTCGCTTTACCTAAAACAATTATGAAACTAGAAGTACTTTGTAGGTGTTTTTGGATAGGTTTGCAAGAATATAAAGAGAGCTTAAATAAAAGGTAGGGTCTGTTTAGATGAAGTAAATATAGCAAGTGTGGAAGAGTGGTGGTAGGAGTTGCGAAATTGTCCCTAAGCAATTGACTACTTTACTAGACCGGTTGCAAGTTTTATGTGGGAGAGGCCACTGCTAGCATGTCATCCATGACTTGGAATTCTATGCACTTATGATTGGAACTATTAGCAAGCGTCCGCAACTACTAACGTTCATTAAGGTAAAACCCAACCATAGCATTAAGATATATTGGTCCCCCTTCAATCCCGTATGCATCAATTTCTATGCTAGGTTGAAGCTTCTGTCACTCTTGCCCTCCAATACATAGTCCTATTGAGGGAGTCCTGGACTAGGGGGTGTCCGGATAGCCGAACTATCATCACGGCCGGACTCCAAGACTATGAAGATACAAGATTGAAGACTTCGTCCCGTGTCCGGATCGGACTTTCCTTGGCGTGGAAGGCAAGCTTAGCGATACGGATATGTAGATCTCCTACCATTGTAACCGATTCCATGTAACCCTAACCTATCCGGTGTCTATATAAACCGGAGGGTTTTAGTCCGTAGGACGAACAACAATCATACCATAGGCTAGCTTCTAGGGTTTAGCCTCCTTGATCTCGTGGTAGATCTACTCTTGTACTACCCATATCATCAATATTAATCAAGCAGGAGTAGGGTATTACCTCCATCGAGAGGGCCCAAACCTGGGTAAAAACGTCGTGTCCCTTGTCTCCTGTTACCATCCGCCTAGCTAGACGCACAGTTCGGGACCCCCTACCCGAGATCCGCCGGTTTTGACACCGACATTGGTGCTTTCATTGAGAGTTCCTCTGTGTCGTCACCGATAGGCCCGATGGCCCCTTCGATCATCAACAACGACGCGGTCCAGGGTGAGACTTTTCTCCCCGGGCAGATCTTCGTATTCGGCGGCTTTGCACTGTAGGCCAATTCGCTTGGCCATCTGGAGCAGATCGAAAGCTACGCCCCTGGCCATCAGGTCAGATTTGGAAGTTTGAACTATACGGCCGATGTCCGCGGAGACTTGATCTTCGACGGATTCGAGTCGCGGCCAAGCGTGCCGCACTGTGTCGATGGGCATGATCTAGCTCTGCAGCCGAATAGTGCCCTGGAGGCCGCACCAGCATCCGCTCCGACCCATAATTTGGAGCCGGATTCCCCGATAAAGGACGAGTGGTTGGACACCGCCTCGGGGGCTACGATCTCTATGGCGATTCAGCCGAACTCCATCCCTGTCCTTTGCGAAGACCTTGACTCCAGGGTGCCGGACTCCTCTCCGGACTCCGAACCCTCCGCTACCGCCAATCGAATCCGATCGGGCGCCCGGTCATGGAGTTCACTGCCGCGGACATCTTTCAGCACTCGCCCTTTGGCGACATCCTGAATTCACTAAAGTCTCTCTCTTTATCCGGAGAGCCCTGGCCGGACTACGGACAGGAAGGTTGGGATACGGACGACGAAGAAATTCAACGCCCACCCACCGCCCACTTTATAGCCACTGTCGATGATCTAACCGATATGCTCGACTTCGACTCCGAAGACATCGACGGTATGGACGACGATGCCGGAGACGACCAAGACCCAGCGCCTACAGGGCACTGGAAGGCCACCTCGTCATATGACATATACATGGTGGACATCCCAAAAGATGGGAATGTCGATGGAACAACGGAGGATGACCCCTCCAAGAAGCAACCGAAGCTCCGACGTCAGCGGCGCCGCTCTAAATCCCGCCACAATAAAAACGGTGATTCCGGCACGGGAGATAATAACACCCCGGACATTGCCGAAGACAACCCCCTCGGCAGGACTCAGCGGGAGGAGGAGGAGAAGCAAGTCCGCCTGACGGTCTGTGAAAGGAGGTCGAGGACGATAATTATGCGCCTCCCTCCGAAGATTAGGCAAGCCTCGACGATGACGAATTTTTCATGCCTGAGGATCCTGCCGAACAGGAGCGTTTCAAACGCAGACTTATAGCCACGGCAAGCAGCCTCAAGAAAAGGAAGCAACAGCTTAGAGCTGACCAAGACCTGCTAGCTGACAGATGGACTGAAGTCCTTGCAGCCGAAGAGTATGAACTCGAACGCCCCTCCAAAAGCTACCCCAAACGCAGGTCGTTGCCTCGATCAGAGGAGGAAGCACCCAAGTCACCAGCGCACGACATGGCAGACCGGCCACCCCGTGGCTGCGACAGAGAAGCCTCTCGGCCCTCCGCTCAAGCCACACCCCGATGCTGCTCAAAAAGAACCAAGGCATGGGAAAACGCGCCGGACTTGCGAGATATATTGGAGGATAAGGCAAAACATACAAGATCGATCTACGGATCGCGTGGGCGCCCAACGACGCGGGATGATTACCGTCGTGCCGGATACAGCAAACCCGGCCGGGCCGAACACAGTAGACAAAGCTCATATGAGCTACGTCATGATATAGCCCAATACAGAGGCGCCGCACACCCACTATGCTTCACAGATGAAGTAATGGATCATCAAATCCCTGAGGGCTTCAAACCCGTAAACATCGAATCATACGATGGTACCACAGATCCTGATGCGGATCGAGGACTATCTCCTCCATATCCACATGGCCCGCGGTGATGATCTACATGCCATCAAATACCTCCCACTCAAGCTTAAAGGACCAGCTCGGCATTGGCTCAACAGCTTGCCAGCAGAATCAATTGGTTGTTGGGAGGACATGGAAGCCGCATTCCTTGATAACGTCCGGGCACATATGTGCGACCACCAGACGCCCGATGACCTTAGCCACATAATTCAGCAGCGGAAGAATCGGCCGGACAATTTTGGACACGGTTCCTAACAAAGAAAAATCAAATCGTTATTTGTCCGGATGCAGAGGCCCTTACAGCCATCAAACATAACATCCGCGACGAGTGGCTTGCCCGGCACCTAGGACAGGAAAAGCCAAAATCCATGGCAGCCCTCACAACACTCATGACCCGCTTTTGTGCAGGAGAGGACAGCTGGCTAGCTCGAAGCAACAACTTGGCCAAACACCCTGATAGTTCGGATACCAAGGACAGCAATGGCAGGTTGCATCGCAACAAGAACAAGCGCCGCATTAACGGCGATAATGCTAAAGATACGGCCGTCAATGCCGGATTCAGAGGCTCTAAACCCGGTCAGCGGAAGAAACCATTCAAAAGAAATACCCAGGGCCCGTCCAACTTGGACCGAATACTCGATCGCTTGTGCCAGATACATGGCACCCCCTAAAAACCAGACAATCACACGAACATGGATTGTTGGGTGTTCAAGCAAGCAGGCAAGTTAAGTGCCGAACTCAATGACAAGGGGCTGCATAGCAACGACGAGGAAGAGCCCCGGCCGCTGAACAATAGAGGACAGAAGGGTTTTCCCACACAAGTGCGGACGGTGAACATGATATACGCAACCCACATACCCAAAAGGGAGCGGAAGCGTGCACTAAGGGACGTCTATGCGATGGAGCCAGTCGCCCCAAAGTTCAACCCATGGTCTTCCTGCCCGATCACCTTCGATCGAAGGGACCACCCCACTAGCATTCGTCATGGCGGTTTCGCCGTATTGTTCCTTGACCCAATTATTGACGGATTTCACCTCACCAGAGTCCTGATGGACGGCGGTAGCAGCCTGAACCTGCTTTATCAGGATACAGTGCGCAAAATGGGCATAGACCCCTCAAGGATTAAACCTACAAAGATGACCTTTAAAGGCGTCATACCGGGTGTAGAGGCCAATTGTACGGGCTCAGTTACACTCGAAGTGGTCTTCGGATCCCGGATAACTTCCGAAGCGAAGAGTTAATCTTCGACATAGCCCCGTTCCCCAGTGGCTATCATGCACTGCTCGGACGAACCGCATTTGCAAAGTTCAATGCGGTGCCACACTACGCATACCTCAAGCTCAAGATGCCAGGCCCTCGAGGAGTAATCACGGTCAATGGAAACACCGAACGCTCTCTCCGAACGGAGGAGCACACAGCGGCCCTCGCGGCGGAGGTACAAAGCAGCCTCTCACAGCAATTCTCGAGTCCGACCACTAAGCGTCCGGACACTGTCAAGCGCGCCCAGAGTAACCTACAGCAAGACCGCCTGGCATGATTCAAGCACGCGTAGCAATCCGGCCCCAACCCCAGCCCTCGCTAAATTGCGAAGCCAGTACTACCTGTACATAACTACGCTCTGGAGATACCATGGGCATAAGGGGAGGGGCACGACCACGGCATGCCCGGAATGCGGCTCAACCGCACCAGGGGCTCCCGATTGTGTCATTCTTTTTATTTTTTCCTTTTTTCTTCCTTTTTCTTACTCTCAGGACTCCGTCTTCCAGAAGTTCCGTCCGGCACTAGAATCGCCGAACTCACGATGCAACAGCCAGGGAAGCAGAAAGCCACGTCAAGTGTTCAGGTGGTCTCTATTACGAGCATTATACCTGTTTTACATATCATCCCTTGACTTACCCCACGGAGGGGCATGTCAGATAGTCCCATACCTTGCTTATCGCACTATTTGTATCGTCCTGCCTTCATTGCAGTACCTTTTTGAATAAACAATACATAGATTTTGCCTATTATTGCACTCTTTTCTTTATCTATATATATGTTCATTTCATGACATGTTGCACCCGTACACTTTGGTACGGCCAATACACCAGGGGCTTAAGTACCCCAAAATTATGGTGTGATAAGTCCGAACACTTTCACAAGTGCGGCACCCCGAACTTATATCATTATATGAATCGGCTCCGAATCATGTCTTGGGTCAATAGTTTGGTTTGCTCGGCTCCCGTGTTTTGGTACCTTACGTTCCGTTATATCGGCTAAGGTAGCACCGAGAGAACCACTGCGATTGTGCCCCAGTTGAGCTGGGTCGAGCACCTCAGTGGAGAAAGCTAAATCTGACTGTCATGATAGGGCGAGAGCCGGTCGTTGTTCGAGAGGTTTTTTTGGGTCCCTAAAGACTTATGCCGCTTAGAGCGAGGAACCGGAATTGTCCGGCCAAGGCGTGGATAGCGCCCCGAACTCGGTCTTCCGAATACTAGGGGCTTCACCGAAATTTAAAATTATAGAATTCTATGGCTAAGTGAGAGTGTTCAAGCATTATAAGTCCGGTTGCCTTGTTACGTTCGTTGAGCGCCTCCCTAGATGGACCCAAGAATGGGAACAAGAGTGCTCATGTTTATCCCGAACACCCCTGCACTCGTGGCATGGGGGCTGAAGCCAACGACTTGCCATCTCTCAAATTTGATAAACGGCCGCACAGAAGGTAATATTTTAAATTAACAAGCGTTTCTTAGCGCATATGAACAAGTTTTCAGCATACAGGATAACAAATGCGAGTCTATTCAAAAATTACATCTTTGGAGCACTCATCCGCTATTTGGCGGGCACCCTTCAGGAGGCCCTCATAGTACATTTCGGGCGTGCGATGCTCCTTGCCCTTCGGTGGCCCGTCCGTCACAAGCTTCTCCGCATCCAGCTTGCCCCAGTGCACTTTAGCACGGGCAAGGGCCCGACGGACACCTTCAATGCAGACGGAGCGCTTGATGACTTCAATCAGTGGATAGGCATCCACCAGCCGCTGCACTAAGCCGAAGTAGCTCCCAGGCATGGCTTCCAATGGCCACAGCCGCACTATAAGGCCCTTCATGGCCTGTTCGGCGACCTTGTGGAGCTCGACCAGCTGCTTCAGCTGGTCGCTCAGGGGCACCGGATGTCCGGCCTCAGCATATTGAGACCAGAACACCTTTTCCGTCGAGCTCCCCTCCTTGGCGCGGTAGAATGCGGCAGCATCAGACACACTACGGGGCAAATCTGCGAATGCTCCTGGAGAGCTCCGAATCCAGGTAAGTAATAGGTAATTCACTTTCACATGCTTGCTTTGCATAAAGAATGCCTTACCCGCCGCTATCTTCTTTAATGATTCAATTTCTTGGAGGGCTTTTTGGGCCTCGGCCTTAGCAGCCTTTGCAGTCTCAAGTTCCGAGGCGAGCTCGGACTCTCGAGTCTTCGAGTCACGCTCCAAACTCTCGTGTTTTTCCACGAGCTTGGAGCTCTTGTCGCTTTGGCCAGATTCGCCTCCCCCTTCTCTCTCGCTCGGTGCGCTC
This sequence comes from Aegilops bicornis, assembly GCA_021605145.1. NCBI lineage: Eukaryota > Viridiplantae > Streptophyta > Magnoliopsida > Poales > Poaceae > Aegilops > Aegilops bicornis. The sequence continues at coordinate 60,608,084 of CM038673.1, read as the reverse complement.
ATGGCCGCTTTGTTTTCGACCCACGGACACCGCTTCCTTCGTGGTCGCCACCTCGTTCGTGGCCCCTGCAGTACCCATGTTATTGCTGATATTTTTTGCAACTGAAACCTTTCTATAAGGTATTTCTTTCATAAGGTATTACTTACCTTCCTTGTCCTTGAGCTGCTTCTTGGCAAGGCCGAGCTCGTTCTCGGACCGCTCGAGGCTCTGCTTCAATGCGGCAGAGGTCAGCAGCGCAGCCTGCATTCCCATATTGACATACTTATGTTAGACTCCTGCGTATATCTTTTTAGATCCTTAGTCCGGCTTTTCTTTTTGAACACCGAACTAAGCATCAGGGGCTACTGTCTATGCGGTAATATTTTTACATATTCTAAACTTACCTCAAAGCCTGTTAGAAGGCTGGTACAGGCTCCGGATCACCGCACTCATAACAGTGCGGTGCTCCTCCTTGATGGAAGCGCTGTTAAGCGCCTCCAGTAAGCTATCCGGTGCCTCCGGTTGGACGGAGGACACCGGCGTCTTACCCTTCTTGTGAAGGGACCTCTTGCCGGACTCTGGAACCGCTGAAGGTTCCGGCATGGAGTCCGGACGAGGGTCGGGCTTAGAGCCCCTGGGGGTGTCGCCCCCCACGCGCCTGAAGTCCGGGAGGTTGCCTTGCGGTGCCTCCTGCGCCACCTCCTCTTGACCAAGCCCCCCTTGGGGCCCCACCGCGGCGTCGTCCGCAGCGTGAGGTGAGGAGGCGGTCGGAAGTGAAGTACTCTCCATTTCCGACGAACTCAGGGACCCTTCGTGAAGCGGCGAACTCGCCCTTGGGCGGGCTGCATGATTGTTCGGCATTAGAGAACACTATGCAATAATAAAAAATCCATGGGTATCCGGACACTTACGATCTCGCCAGGGGCTTGGCCCTTGTTGGCCAATCCTCCTCGTCGTTGTCGATGTTGGTGGAGAAGTCCGGAGGAAGGGTTCTTCCCTTCTTGGACCCTCCGGCCTCCCCAGTTGGGGCGGCCTTCCTTTTCCTCTCCTCCCCCGCTGGGGGAGAGGCTTCTTTTTCTTCCTCCTCGTCCTTAGGAGAAGATTCTGCTTCAGAATCTGACAACACCAGGCGTGGGGAGCTCCTTCCAGTTCCCGTTGCCTCCTTCTTGGCCTTGTTCTCCGGCACCACATGAGGTACCGGAGTCAGCAGCCCCGTCAATCGGGCGTCCGCTGGGTCTTCTGGCAAAGGAGCCGGACAGCTAACCTGTCCGGACGTCTTCAGCCAGTCCTGTTAAAGGTTAGGGAGTTTTAGATCCCACATAGAGTCAAACTATGAAAAAAGAGTCCCATAAAGGGTAAAATAACTCACCTCGCTGGCTTGACGCTGCGAGCTGAATCCGCGATCTTGATGGCGGATGTAGAGCCTCGGTGCCCTTGAACAGCACCTTCCGGGCATCTTCGTGCGTAGTGTCAAGAGCCTTGTCGAGTGGGGTGTTGTGCGGATCGAACTCCCACAATTTGAAGGCCCGTTGTTGGCATGGGAGAATCCGGCGGATGAGCATCACCTGGATTACGTTGACAAGCCTGAGATTCTTGTCCACCAGGTTTCGGACGCATGTTTGGAGTCCGGACAGCTCGTCTGAATTCCCCCACGTCAGGCCCGTCTCCTTCCATGACGAGAGCCGTGTGGGGAAGCCAGGTCTGAATTCGGGGGCCGCCACCCATTTGGGGTCGCGTGGCTCGGTGATGTAGAACCACCCCGATTGCCACCCCTTTATTGTCTCCACAAAGGAGCCCTCGAGCCATAGGACTTTGGCCATCTTGCCAACCATGGCGCCTCCGCACTCCGCTTGACGGCCGCCCACAACCTTCGGCCTGACGTTGAAGATCTTCAGCCATAGGCCGAAGTGGGGCTGGATGTGTTGGGGAACGTAGTAATTTCAAAAAATTTCCTACGCACACACAGGACCATGGTGATGGCATAGCAACGAGAGGGGAGAGTGTCTGTCCACGTACCCTCGTGAACCCGTAAGCGGAAGCGTTATAACAACGCTGTTGATGTAGTCGTACGTCTTCACGATCCGACCGATCCAAGTACCGAACGTACGGCACCTCCGTGTTCAGCACACGTTCAGCTCGATGACGATCCCCGGGCTCCGATCCAGCAAAGCGTCGGGGATGAGTTCCGTCAACACGACGGCGTGGTGACGATGATGATGCTCCACCGACGCAGGGCTTCGCCTAAGCTCCACGACGATATGACTTCGCAGGCGCAGGGCTTCGCCTAAGCTCATGACGATATGACTTCACCGGCGCGGGGCTTCGCCTAAGCTCCATGACGATATGGTGAAGTGGAATATGGTCGAGGGGCACCGCCTGCAGCTAAGGAACGATCCGTAGATCAACTTGTGTGTCCATGGGGTGCGCCCTGCCGCCGGATATAAGGGGGGGAGGGAGGGGGAGGCGGGCCCTAGGAGGCGCGCCATGGGGAGTCCTACTCCCACCGGGAGTAGGATTCCCTTTCCTAGTCCAACTAGGAGTCCTTCCATGTATTAGGAGTAGGAGACAAGGAAGGGGAAGAGAGAAGGGAAGGAAGGAGGGGTGCGGCCCTCCCCTAGTCCAATTCGGACTAGGCCATGGGAAGCGCGCGGCCTGCCCTAGGCAGCCCCTCTCTCTTTCCCAGGGCCCAATAAGGCCCAATACTTCTCCCCGGCGAATTCCCGTAACTCTCCGGTACTCCGAAAAATACCCGAATCATTCGGAACCTTTCCGAACTCCGAATATAGTCGTCATCTTTACGTCTCGACCATTTCGAGACTCCTCGTCATGTCCCCGATCTCATCCGGGACTCCGAACTCCTTCGGTACATCAAAACTCATAAACTCATAATATAACTGTCGCCGAAACCTTAGCGTGCGGACCCTACGGGTTCGAGAACTATGTAGACATGACCTAGAACTATTCTCGGTCAATAACCAATAGCGGGACCTGGATGCCCATATTGGCTCCTACATATTCTACGAAGATCTTTATCGGTCAAACCGCATAACAACATACGTTGTTCCCTTTGTCATCGGTATGTTACTTGCCGAGATTCGATCGTCGGTATCCAATACCTAGTTCAATCTCGTTACCGGTAAGTCTCTTTACTCGCTCACGTAATACATCATCCCGTAACCAACTCATTGGTCACATTGCTTGCAAGGCTTATAATGATGTGCATTACCGAGAGGGCCCGAGATACCTCTCCGACAATCGGAGTGACAATACCTAATCTCGAAATACGCCAACCCAACATGTACCTTTGGAAACACCTGTAGTACTCCTTTATAATCACCCGATTCACGTTGTGACGTTTGGTAGCACCAAAGTGTTCCTCCGGTAAACGGGAGTTGCATAATCTCATAGTTACAGGAACATGTATAAGTCATGAAGAAAGCAATAGCAATATACTAAACGATCAAGTGCTAGGCTAACGGAATGGGTCAAGTCAATCAGATCATTCAACTAATGATGTGATCCCGTTAATCAAATGACAACTCATGTCTATGGTTAGGAAACATAACCATCTTCGATTAACGAGCTAGTCAAGTAGAGGCATACTAGTGACACTCTGTTTGTCTATATATTCACACATGTATTATGTTTCCGGTTAATACAATTCTAGCATGAATAATAAACATTTATCATGATGTAAGGAAATAAATAATAACTTTATTATTGCCTCTAGGGCATATTTCCTTCAGTCTCCCACTTGCACTAGAGTCAATAATCTAGTTCACATCGCCATGTGATTTAACAGCAATAGTTCACATCACCATGTGATTAACACCCATAGTTCACATCGATATGTGATCAACACCCAAAGGGTTTACTAGAGTCAGTAATCTAGTTCACATCGCTATGTGATTAACACCCAAAGAGTACTAAGGTGTGATCATGTTTTGCTTGTGAGATAATTTTAGTCAACGGGTCTTTCATATTCAGATCCGTTATGTATTTTGCAATTTTCTATGTCTACAATGCTCGCACGGAGCTACTCTAGCTAATTGCTCCCACTTTCAATATGTATCTAGATCGAGACTTAGAGTCATTCAGATCGGTGTCAAAACTTGCATCGGCGTAACCCTTTCTGACGAACCTTTTGTCACTTCCATAATCGAGAAACATATCCTTATTCCACTAAGGATAATTTTGACCGCTGTCGATGATCTACTCCTAGATCACTATTGTACTCCTTGCCAAACTCAGTGTAGGGTATACAATAGATCTGGTACACAGACATGGCATACTTTATAGAACCTATGGCCAAGGCATAGGGAATGACTTTCATTCTCTTTCTATCTTCTGCCGTGGTCGGGTTTTGAGTCTTATTCAATTTCACACCTTGTAACACAGGCAAGAACTCTTTCTTTGACTGCTCCATTTTGAACTATTTCAAAATCTTGTCAAGGTATGTACTCATTGAAAAACTTATCAAGCGTCTTGATCTATCTCTATAGATCTTGATGCTCAATATGTAAGCAGCTTCACCGAGGTCCTTCTTTGAAAAACTCCTTTCAAACACTCCTTTATGCTTTGCGAATAATTCTACATTATTTCCGATCTACAATATGTCATTCACATATACTTATCGTAAATCTTTGTAGTGCTCCCACTCACTTTCTAGTAATTACAGGCTTCACCACAAGTCTGTATAAAACTATATGCTATGATCAACTTATCAAAGCATGTATTCCAACTCTGAGATGCTTGCACCAGTCCATAGATGGATCACTGGAGCTTGCATATTTTGTTAGCACCTTTAGGATTTACAAAACCTTCTGGTTGCATCATATACAACTCTTCTTTAATAAATCCATTAAGGAATGCAGTTTTGTTTATCCATTTGCCAGATTTCATAAAATGCGGCAATTGCTAACATGATTCGGACAGACTTAAGCATAGATACGAGTGAGAAACTCTCATCGTAGTCAACATCTTGAACTTGTCGAAAACCTTTTGCGACAATTCTAGCTTTGTAGACAGTAACACTACTATCAGCGTCCGTCTTCCTCTTGAAGATCCATTTATTTTCTATGGTTTGCCGATCATCGGGCAAATCCATCAAAGTCCATACTTTGTTCTCATACATGGATCATATCTCAGATTTCATGGCCTCAAACCATTTTGCAGAATCTGGGCTCATCATCGCTTCCTCATAGTTCGTAGGTTCGTCATGGTCAAGTAACCTGACCTCCGTAATGGGATTACCGTACCACTGCAGTGCGGATCTCACTCTGGTTGACCTACGAGGTTCGGTAGTAACTTGATCTGAAGTTACATGATCATCATCATTAGCTTCCTCACTAATTGGTGTAGTAGTCACAGGAACTGATTTCTGTGATAAACTACTTTCCAATAAGGGAGAAGGTACAATTACCTCATCAAGTTCTACTTTCCTCCCACTCACTTCTTTCGGGAGAAACTCCTTCTCTAGAAAGGATCCATTCTTAACGAATGTCTTGCCTTTCGGATCTGTGATAGAAGGTGTACCCAACATTTTGGGTATCCTATGAAGACGCATTTCTCCGATTTGGGTTCGAGCTTATGAGGATGAAACTTTTTCACATAAGCATCGCAACTCCAAACTTCAAGAAACAACAACTTTGGTTTCTTGCCAAACCACAGTTCATACGGTGTCGTCTCAACGGATTTAGATGGTGCCCTTTTTAACGTGAATGCAGCTGTCTCTAATGCATAGCCCCAAAAGCTGTAACGGTAAATCGGTAAGAAACATCATAGTTGCACTATATCCAATAAAATACGGTTATGATGTTCGGACACACCATTATGCTGTGGTGTTCGGTGGCAAGAATTTGTGAAACTATTTCACATTGTTTTAATTGAAGACCAAATTCGTAACTCAAATATTTTACCTCTGCGATCATATCGTAGAAACTTTTATTTTCTTGTTACGATGATTCTCCACTTCACTCTGAAATTCTTTGAGCTTTTCAAATGTTTCAGACTTATGTTTCATCAAGTAGATATACCCATATCTGCTCAAAAACATCTATGATGATCAAAAAATAATAATGATACTTGTCGCGAGCCTTAATATTCATCGGACCACATACATCAGTATGTATGATTTCCAACAAATCTGTTGCTCGCTCCATTGTTCCGGAGAACGGAGTTTTAGTCATCTTGCCCATGAGGCATGGTTTGCAAGCATCAAGTGATTCATAATCAAGTGATTCCAAAAGCCCATCAGTATGGAGTTTCTTTATGCGCTTTACACCAATATGACCTAAACGGCAGTGCCACAAATAAGTTGCACTATCATTATTAACTTTGCATCTTTTGGTTTCAATATTATGAATATGTGTATCACCACTATCGAGATCCAACAAATCATTTTTGTTGGTGTGTAACCATATAAGGTTTTATTCATGTAAACAGAACAACAATTTATTCTCTTACTTAAATGAATAACCGTATTGCAATAAACATGATCAAATCATATTCATGCTCAACACCAAATAACACTTATTTAGGTTCCGCACTAATCCGAAAGTATAGGAGTGTGCGATGATGATCATATCAATCTTGGAACCACTTCCAACACTCATCTTCACTTCCCTTCAACTAGTTTACATTCATTACGCGACTCCCGTTTCAAGTTACTACTCTTAGCAACTGAACCAGTATCAAATACCGAGGGGTTGCTACGAACACTAGTAAAATACACATCAATAATCTGTATCTCAAATATACCTTTGTTCACTTTGCCATCCTTCTTATCCGCCAAATACTTGGGGTAGTTCCGCTTCTAGTGACCAGTTCCATTGCAGCAAAAGCACTTAGTCTCGGGCTTAGGTCCAGACTTGGGTTTCTTCACTCGAGCAGCAACTTGCTTGCCGTTCTTCTTGAAGTTCCCCTTCTTCCCTTTGCCCTTTTCCTTGAGACTAGTGGTCTTGTCAATCATCAACACTTGATGCTCTTTCTTGATTTCTACCTTCGTCGATTTCAACATCACGAAGAGCTCGGGAATCATTTTCGTCATCCCTTGCATACTATAGTTCATCACGAAGTTCTAGTAACTTAGTGTTGGTGACTAGAGAATTCTGTCAATCACTATCTTATCTGGAAGATTAACTCCCACTTGATTCAAGCGATTGAAGTACCCAGACAATCTGAGAACATGCTCCCTAGTTGAGCGATTCTCTTGCATCTTTTAGCTATAGAACTTGTTGGAGATTTCATATCTCTCAACTCGGGTATTTGCTTGAAATATTAACTTCAATTCCTGGAACATCTCATATGGTCCATGACGTTCAAAACGTCTTTGAAGTCCCGATTCTAAGCTGTTAAGTATGGTGCACTAAACTATCAAGTAGTCATCATATTGAGCTAGCCAAACGTTCATAACGTCTGCATCTGCTCCTGCAATAGGTCTGTCACCTAGCGGTGCATTAAGGACATAATTCTTCTGTGCAGCAATGAGGATAAACCTCAGATCACGGATCCAATCCGTATCATTGCTACTAACATCTTTCAACACAATTTTCTCTAGGAACATATCAAATAAACATTTGAAAGCAACAACGCGAGCTATTGATCTACAACATAATTTGCAAAAATACTACCAGGACTAAGTTCATGATAAATTTAAGTTCAATTAATCATATTACTTAAGAACTCCCACTTAGACAGACATCTCTCTAGTCATCTAAGTGAACACGTGATCCAAATCAACTAAACCATAACCGATCATCACGTGAGATGGAGTAGTTTTCAATGGTGAACATCACTATGTTGATCATATCTACTATATGATTCACGCCGACCTTTCGGTCTCCGTGTTCCGAGGCCATATCTGCATATGCTAGGCTCGTCAAGTTTAACTGAGTATTCCGCGTGTGCAAAACTGGCTTGCACCCGTTGTAGATGGACGAGAGCTTATCACACCCGATCATCACGTGGTGTCCGGGCACGACGAACTTTGGCAACGGTGCATACTCAGGAGAACACTTCTTGATAATTAGTGAGAGATCATCTTAAAATGCTACCGTCAATCAAAGCAAGAATAAGATGTATAATAGATAAACATCACATGCAATCAAAATATGTGACATGATATGGCCATGATCATCTTGCGCCTTTGATCTCCATCTCCAAAGTAATCTTGTCATGATCTCTATCGTCACCCGCACGACACCATGATCTTCATCATCTTGATCTATATCAATGTGTCGTCACATGGTTGTCTCGCCAACTATTGCTCTTGCAACTATTGCTATCGCATAGCGATAAAGTAAAGCAATTATTTGGCACTTGCATCTTATGCAACAAAGAGACAACCATAGGGCTTCTGCCAGTTGCCGATAACTTCAACAAAACATGATCATCTTATACAACAACTTATATATCATCACGTCTTGACCATGTCACATCACAACATGCCCTGCAAAAACAAGTTAGACGCCCTCTACTTTGTTGTTGCAAATTTTACGTGGCTGCTACGGGCTTAGCAAGAACCGTTCTCACCTACGCATCAAAACCACAACGATAGTTTGTCAAATAGACTCCGTTTAACCTTCGCAAGGACCGGGCGTAGTCACACTCGGTTCAACTAAAGTGAGAGAGACAGACACCCGCCAGCCACCTTTAAGCACGAGTGCTCGTAGCAGTGAAACCAGTCTCGCGTAAGCGTCTGGCGTAATGTCGGTCCGGGCCGCTTCATCTCACAATACCGCTGAACCAAAGTATGACATGCTGGTAGGCAGTATGACTTGTATCGCCCACAACTCACTTGTGTTCTACTCGTGCAAAACATCAAACCATAAAAACCTGGCTCTGATACCACTGTTGGGGAACGTAGTAATTTCAAAATTTTCCCTCGCTTTTACAGGACCATGGTGATGGCATAGCAACGAGAGGAGAGTGTCTGTCCACGTACCCTCGTAGACCGAAAGCGAAGCGTTATAACAACGCGGTTGATGTAGTCGTGCGTCTTCACGATCCGACCGATCCAAGTACCGAGCGTCACGGCACCTCCGTGTTCAGCACACGTTCAGCTCGATGGCGATCCCGGGCTCCGATCCAGAAAGCGTCGGGGATGAGTTCCGTCAACACGACGGCGTGGTAGCGATGATGATGCTCCACCGGCGCGGGGCTTCGCCTAAGCTCCACGACGATATGACTTCACGGCGCAGGGCTTCGCCTAAGCTCCATGACGATATGACTTCACCGGCGCAGGGCTTCGCCTAAGCTCCATGACGATATGGTGAAGTGGAATATGGTGGAGGGGGCACCGACACGGCTAAGGAACGATCCGTAGATCAACTTGTGTGTCCATGGGGTGCCCCCTGCCCCGTATAAAGGAGGGAGGGAGGAGGAGGCCGGCCCTAGGAGGCGCGCCATGGGGAGTCCTACTCCCACCGGGAGTAGGATTCCCCTTTCCTAGTCCAACTAGGAGTCCTTCCATGTATTAGGAGTAGGAGACAAGGAAGGGAAGAGAGAAGGGAAGGAAGGAGGGGTGCGGCCTCCCCTAGTCCAATTCGGACTAGGCCATGGGGAAGTCTTGCGGCCTGCCCTAGGCAGCCCCTCTCTCTTTCCCGCAGGGCCCAATAAGGCCCAATACTTCTCCCGGCGAATTCCCGCAACTCTCCGGTACTCGAAAAATACCCGAATCATTCGAACCTTTCCGAACTCCGAATATAGTCGTCCAATATATCGATCTTTACGTCTCGACCATTTCGAGACTCCTCGTCATGTCCCCGATCTCATCCGGGACTCCGAACTCCTTCGGTACATCAAAACTCATAAACTCATAATATAAGCATCGCCGAAACCTTAAGCGTGCGGACCCTACGGGTTCGAGAACTATGTAGACATGACCTAGAACTATTCTCGGTCAATAACCAATAGCGGGACCTGGATGCCCATATTGGCTCCTACATATTCTACGAAGATCTTTATCGGTCAAACCGCATAACAACATACGTTGTTCCCTTTGTCATCGGTATGTTACTTGCCCGAGATTCGATCGTCGGTATCCAATACCTAGTTCAATCTCGTTACCGGTAAGTCTCTTTACTCGTTCCGTAATACATCATCCCGTAACCAACTCATTGGTCACATTGCTTGCAAGGCTTATAATGATGTGCATTACCGAGAGGGCCCAGAGATACCTCTCCGACAATCGGAGTGACAAAGCCTAATCTCGAAATACGCCAACCCAACATGTACCTTTGGAAACACCTGTAGTACTCCTTTATAATCACCCAGTTACGTTGTGACGTTTGGTAGCACCAAAGTGTTCCTCCGTAGCGGGAGTTGCATAATCTCATAGTTACAGGAACATGTATAAGTCATGAAGAAAGCAATAGCAATATACTAAGCGATCAAGTGCTAGGCTAACGGAATGGGTCAAGTCAATCAGATCATTCAACTAATGATGTGATCCCGTTAATCAAATGACAACTCATGTCTATGGTTAGGAAACATAACCATCTTCGATTAACGAGCTAGTCAAGTAGAGGCATACTAGTGACACTTTGTTTGTCTATATATTCACACATGTATTATGTTTCCGGTTAATACAATTCTAGCATGAATAATAAACATTTATCATGATGTAAGGAAATAAATAATAACTTTATTATTGCCTCTAGGGCATATTTCCTTCAGGATGCAGAGGAAGGCCTCGCACACGACGATAAACGCCGAGATGTTGAGGGTGAAATTCGGGGCCAGGTCGTGGAAGTCCAGGCCGTAGTAGAACATGAGCCCCCGGACAAATGGGTGCAGTGGAAAACCTAGTCCGTGGAGGAAGTAGGGGAGAAACACCACCCTCTCATGGGGCCCGGGGGTTGGAATGAGCTGCCCAGCGTCGGGCAGCTCAGGCGCTGATGTCGCCGGACAAATATCCGGCCTCCCGCAGTCTTGTGATGTGCCCCTCCGTGATGGAGGAGGCCATCCACCTGCCTCCCGCTCCTGACATGGTTGGAGAAGGTTGAGGTGGGGTGTGCGGGCTTGGGCGCTGGAGCTCGAGTGCGTTGAAATGGATGAGCAAAGGAGGAAGAAGGTGTAGGTGAAAAGGTAGATCCTTATCCCCTTATATGGACGGACGAAGTTATGCGTCCCCCACCAGCCTGGTAAAACTCGCTTATCTCCCAAGCGCCGTAATCAATGGCGCGGATGGGTTACCCACGTCCGTATTGATGAGAATCCCGGAATAAGGGGCACGATCTATGCTTAGATAAGACGTGCCAAGAAAACCGCCTCGCTAAACGCGCTAAGGTGGAACGGTAAAAAACAATTCATATAAAGGCCTGGCCGTGGTGTGATGTCACGCCGCGGAGTACGTCAGCAGATCTGTGCAAAAATTATTCTCTATACGGTGGTATGTGGAACTTGTTTTGCAGAGTCGGACACTATCCTGGTGTTCAAAACCTTCTATGAAGTATTCGGAGGAGGAACCCGCCTTGCAATGCCGAAGACAATATGAGCGCCGGACTCGTCGTCATTGAAGCCTGGTTCAGGGGCTACTGAGGGAGTCCTGGACTAGGGGGTGTCCGGATAGCCGAACTATCATCACGGCCGGACTCCAAGACTATGAAGATAAAAGATTGAAGACTTCGTCCCGTGTCCTGATGGGACTTTACTTGGCGTGTTGGGCAAGCTTGGCGATCCGTTTATGTAGATCTCCTACCATTGTAACCGACTCTGTGTAACCCTAACCTATCTGGTGTCTATATAAACCGGAGGGTTTTAGTCCATAGGACGAACAACAATCATACCATAGGCTAGCTTCTAGGGTTTAGCCTCCTTGATCTCGTGGTAGATCTACTCTTGTACTACCCATATCATCAATATTAATCAAGCAGGAGTAGGGTATTACCTCCATCGAGAGGGCCCGAACCTGGGTAAAAACGTCGTGTCCCTTGTCTCCTGTTACCATCCGCCTAGACGCACAGTTCGGGACCCCCTACCCGAGATCCGCCGGTTTTGACACCGTCACCTATCAACATACAACTGACCCTATGGTGTGATCCACGCGCGCGCTCATATGATGGGCACCAAAGGACAGCAACATAACCACAAGCAAATTAAATCAATCTTAGCAATTCATCAACCACAGATAGGACAACGAAAATCTACTCAGACATAATAGGATGGCAACACATCATTGGATAATAATATTAAGCATAAAGCACCATGTTCAAGTAGAGGGTACAGCGGGTTGCGGGAGAGTGGACCGCTGTAGATAGAGGGGGGAAGGTGATGGAGATGTTGGTGAAGATGGCGGAGGTTTTGGTGAAGATCGCGGTGACGATGATGGTGGCCACAGCAGCGTTCCGGCGCCATCGGAAGAGAAGGGGAGAGGGGGGCCCTTCTTCTTCTTCTTCTTCTTCTTCTTCTTCTTCTTCTTCTTATTCCTTGACCTCTGATACGTCTCCAACGTATCTATAATTTTTGATTGCTCCATGCTATATTATCTACTGTTTTGGACTATATTGGGCTTTATTTTCTACTTTTAGATTACTTTTGGGACTAACCTATTAACTGGAGGCCCAGCCCAGAATTGTTGTTTTTTTTTCCTATTTCAGTGTTTTGAAGAAACGAAATATCAAACGGAGTCCAAATGGAATGAAACCCTCGGGAACGTGATTCTCTCAACAAATATGATCCAGGAGACTTGGACCCTCCGTCAAGAAAGGAGGGAGGCAGTCACGAGGGTGGAGGCCGCCCCGACCCCCCTCGGGCGCGCCCCGTGCCTCGTGGGCCCCCCTTTGCTCCACCGACGTACTCCTTCCTCCTATATATACCTACGTACCCCCAAACGATCAGATACGGAGCCAAAAACCTAATTCCACCGCCGCAACCTTCTGTACCCACGAGATCCCATCTTGGGGCCTGTTCCGAAGCTCCGCCGGAAGAGGAATCCACCACGGAGGGCTTCTACATTATCATCATAACCCCTCCGATGAAGTGTGAGTAGTTTACCTCACACCTTCGGGTCCATAGTTAGTAGCTAGATGACTTCTTCTCTCTTTTTGGATCTCAATACAATGTTCTCCCCCTCTCTTGTGGAGATCTATTCGATGTAATCTTCTTTTTGCGGTGTGTTTGTTGAGACCGATGAATTGTGGGTTTATGATCAAGATTATCTATGAGCAATATTTGAATCTTTTCTGAATTCTTTTATGTATGAGTGAGTTATCTTTGCAAGTCTCTTCGAATTATCCGTTTGGTTTGGCCAACTAGATTGGTAGTTCTTGCAATGGGGGAAGTGTTTAGCTTTGGGTTTAATCTTGCGGTGTCCTTTCCCATTGACAGTAGGGGCAGCAAGGCACGTATTGTATTGTTGCCATCGAGGATAACAAGATGGGGTATTTATCATATTGCATGAATTTATTCCTATACATCATGTCATCTTGCTTAAGGCGTTACTCTGTTTTCTTGAACTTAATACTCTAGATGCATGTTGGATAGCGGTCGATGAGTGGAGTAATAGTAGTAGATGCAGGCAGGAGTCGGTCTACTGGTCTCGGACGTGATGCCTATATACATGATCATACCTAGATATTCTCATAACTATGCTCAATTCTGTCAATTGCTCAACAGTAATTTGTTCACCCACCGTAGAATACCTATGCTCTTGAGAGAAACCACTAGTGAAATCTATGGCCCCCGGGTCTATTCTCATCATATCAATCTTCAATCACTTTATTATTGCTTTGCTTTTTTAGTTTCCTTTTATTTTACCGTGCATCTTTATATCAAAAATACCAAAAATATTATATATCATCTCTATCAGATTTCACTCTCGTATGTGACCGTGAAGGGATTGACAACCCCTAATCGCGTTGGTTGCGTTGAGCTATTTGTTTTGTGTAGGTACGAGGGACTCGCGCGTAGCCTCCTACTGGATTGATACCTTGGTTCTCAAAAACTGAGGGAAATACTTACTCTACTCTGCTGCATCACCCTTTCCTCTTAAAGGAAATACAACGCAGTCCTCAAGAGGAAGCAACCTCCTCCCTAGATGGGAGAAGGGTTTCCCCTCTGGTCCTTGGCCTCCATGGCATGGGAGGGGCGTGCGCCCCTCCAAGATTGGATCTGTCTCTCTGTCTCTCTTTGTTTCTGCGTTCCCGTATTCTGCCCTTTCACTGTTTCGTATATATGTATGGAGATCCGTAACTCCGAATAGATTGAAACCTTCGCCAAGATTTTTTTCCTGAAAATTAGCTTTCTTGCGGCCGAAGAAGAGCAGCAACCACCTTACGGGTGGCCCACGAGGGTCAGGGGGCGCCCAGGGGGGCAGGCGCGCAACCTGCCTCGTGGCCACCTCGGGCATCGTCTCGCGTTGATTCTTCCTCCCATATTCTCCAAATATTCCAAAAATATTCTCCGTCCGTTTTTATCCCGTTTGGATTCCGTTTGATATGGAGTTTCTGTGAAACATAAAACATGCAACAAACAAGAACTGACACTGGTCACTGGATCAATATGTTAGTCCCAAAAATAGTATAAGAAGTTGCCAAAAAGTATATGAAAGTTGTATAATATTGGCATGGAACAATAAAAAATTATAGATACGACGGAGACGTATCACACCGCCACTCCATCGCCGACTCCCGCCAGTTCTTCGTCTCACGCTCGTCGCGCTCCCATGGACCCACGGGCCGCGCTCCTCATGGCGCATGAGCTTCTGCGCTACCGTCCGGTCGATGACCTCTACGAGGACTGGCTCGACCGCATCGCCGAGCTTGTCCGCGCCGCAGAGCGCTCCCCTGCGCAGTCCATCTCACTGCCTCACGCTCCGCCAGCTACGGGCGACATAGGTCATGGAGCACCTCCACCACCTCTGTTCCAAGACGGTGCCCTGGCGCCAAGGCGTGCGGCTCCGTGTCGCGAACCACCGCATCCGGCGCCCGCGCGTGAAGAAAGAAGTTGTCAAGAAGTCCCTCGACCGCAAGAGAACGTTCCGCCACTCCTGGCACCGCCGCGCCAGGATCGCCTACCGCGGCAGGGCCCCGTGCCGCTTGTCGTGGCGGCACGTGGGCGACAAGACCAAGCTCCGCATCCAAGACGGGCCCCGGTGACCCAGGCCGGCTGCCGCGCCTTCACCCCCGAGCTGCGTAGCGTTGCCTGGCCGGGCAAGTTCAAGCCAGATCTGCCTCCTCGCTACGACGGCACCCCCGACCCCACGGAGTTCCTGCAGCTCTATGAGCTGAGCATCGAGGCGGCCAATGGCGACGAGAAAGTGATGGCGAACTGGTTCCCTGTGGCGCTCAAGGACGGCGCCCGTTTATGGCTACTGAAGCTGCCCCCAGGCTCGATCTCCTCCTGGGACGAGATGCGCAACCGTTTCGTTGCCAACTTCCACGGCACTCGCGACCGCCCGTCAGCCGCGGGTGACCTGCGCTGCATCAAGCAACAACCAGGAGAGACCCTCCAGAAGTACATCCAGCGCTTCAACAACGTCCATCTCGAGATCCCCAAGGTGACGGACGAGGCCATCATCTCCGCGTTCTCCGATGGCGTCCATGACGTCAAGATGAAGGAGGAGCTCGCTATCCACGAGGAACTGTGCACATCCCTGGAGCTGTTCATCCTGGCGACCAAGTGCTCAAGAGCTGAGGAAGGGTGCCTCTCCCTCCTTGAGCTCCGGGCTGCGGACCTGGAGGAGAAGAAAGCCAAAGCCAAGGACGTAAAGCGCAAGGGAGCAGCCGTGCTCGCGGCAGAGCCGGACACCAAGTGCGGCAGAGATCAGCCTGAGTCATCCAAGAGCAGCCGACCGTTCTACGCCTTCCACAACCTGCATACCCACAACACCAGCGACTGTCAAGAGCTCAGAGCCATTCGAGAAGGACGCTTTGGTCGACGCCCCGAGCGCAACGACCAGGGCTACGGCCGAGGAGAAGGACGTGGTGGCGGACGCTGGGACGACCGTGGCCTGCGCCCGGAGTCGCGCGACCGGCCTCGTGAGGACCGTTGGAAGGATCAGCCTCGTGAGGGCGCCTGGAGGGATCAGCCTCCTCAGGGCAACGCAGGCCTTCCTCCACTGCCGCCACCACCAAGAAGGAATGACGATCACCATCATGACGAGGAGGCTGGGGGCTTTCAGGAGCCACGTGCTATCGCCTGCATCCTGGGCGGAGCTCAGGCCCCAGCCTTGCAGCGTATCTTCAAATAGTTTGCTCGTGAAGTGAATGCAGTCCTCCCCAAGCTTGAGGCCACACGACCGCTCAGGTGGTCCAAGTGCGCCATCACCTTCAGTTCGGTGGATCAGCTCAAGTGTGCGGCTACCGCAGGCGCCCTCCCGATGCTTTGCTCCCCACCATCGCTAACGTGCAAGTCACCAAGACCGTCATCGACGGCGGCGCAGGGCTCAACGTCCTGTCCGTCGACACGTTCGACAACCTCCAAGTGCCATATGATCAGCTTCAGCCCACCAAGCCTTTCTCAGGAGTGACCGACGGCTCCACCACACCGATAGGGCAGGTCCGCCTCCCTCTCACCTTCAGGGAACGCAAGAAACCGCACCGAACTCATCGACTTCGATGTCACGCACATCCGTCTGTCGTACAATGCCATCCTAGGGTATCCAGCACTAGCCAAATTCATGGCGGTGACCAATCACGGCTACAATGTCCTCAAGATGCTAGGAAGCGGCGGAACTATCACGGTCCCATGCGAAGAAAGAGATGCGGTGTGCTCCCTCGAGCGTGCCTTCCAAGCTGCAGCAATCAACGACCCCGACGGCAAGGGCGAGTGCCCTCTTGAGGCGACCCCCAAGAAGAAGAAGCAGTTGCGCCATGCAGGACCTCAGGAGGGTGGCGTCGCAACTGGAACCTCGTTAGGATCAACGCCCGCTCCAGGGGCGCCTCCCTCCATCGCATAGGAAGGCGCACCCGACGCCCTTCTCCGGCAGGGCTCGGGGGCTCTCTTCTGGAGGGCCTCAGACCTTGCCAACATCACGAGGGAGGCACTCGTGCACCACTTGGAGGCATGCATCACGACACATTTCCCTCAGGAGAACACAGGGCAAGGACCGCCCACCGCTCAGGAGTTCATCACCAGGACCACTCAGGAGCTGCAAGATGCAAGGGCCATGCGCGGCGACCGCCGCTCACGAAGCGCAGCACCCCATCCAAGGGAGGATGTTGGGTTGCACGTCTGCATCGACGTCCCAGGGTTCAACAGGGCCGCATCTCAGGAGCCCTTCTGGCCTTCGCGTGTGGGCCGCTGCGAGGGTCCACCGCACAGCTACGTTCGCATGCCTTTTGGCCTGCCGAGCGTGTCATTCGCCTATCAGCACAACTTGTGGCGCTTCCTGGCGGATCAGGAGGCCAGGCACCACGCTATGCTGAGGAAGATGGAGACGGTCCTTAGGGAACCACCTGGACCCCCGGAGCCTCATGAGGCTCAGGGCCCCTGTGGCTCGTGAGGAGCAATTCCTTCGCCGCGTACCTTCAGCTGCCCCAACACCCCTTCATCGACAGAACCAGGTGACATTTTCCAAGTCTGTTTAGCTGGGAGCACCCCTCGGGCTGCATCATTCCCAGGGCGCGTGGCTCCATCCCTGTGGCATGTACCCCTTTTCCTTATGTCTTTAGCTTACCTTTCTGGGGGCGCCCCTCGGACTGCATCATCCCCAATCCGCTCGGGCCTGACCTAGTGGCGTGTATCTTCCCTGCATTTACTTGAGCTAGTTTGCTTCCCATGCTTAACCTATCTATGACTATATCTACCTCTTGAGCACTGCGTTGGTTTTCCCTTGAAGAGGAAACTGTGATGCAGTACAGTAGCGTAAGTATTTCCCTCAGTTTTTGAGAACCAAGGTATCAATCCAGTAGGAGGCCACGCTCAAGTCCCTCGCACCTAGACAAACAAGTAAAAACCTTGCAACCAACGCAATAAAGGGGTTGTCAATCCCTTCGAGGTCACTTACGTAAGTGAGATCTGATAGATATGGATAAGATAATATTTTTGGTATTTTCATAATAAAAACTAAAAGTAAAGATTGCAAAATAAACGGCGCCAGAAATAGCTTGTTGACGGGAGAATAATATGATGGAAAATAGACCCGGGGGAAATAGGTTTCACTAGTGGCTTCTCTCAAGAGCGTAAGTATTACGGTGGGTGAACAAATTACTGTTGAGAAATTGATAGAATTGACCATAGTTATGAGAATATCTGGGTATGATCATGTATATAGGCATCACTTCCTCGACAAGTAGACTGACTCCTGTCTGCATCTACTACTACTACTCCACACATCGACCGCTATCCAGCATGCATCTAGAGTATTAAGCATAAAAGAACAGAGTAACGCTTTAAGTAAGATGACATGATGAAGAGGGATAAACTCATGCAATATGATATAAACCCCATCTTGTTATCCTCGATGGCAACAATACAATACGTGCCTTGCTGCCCCTACTGTCACTGGGAAAGGACACCGCAAGATAGAACCCAAAGCCAAGCACTTCTCGCATTGCAAGAAAGATCAATCTAGTAGGCCAAACCAAACTGATAATTTGAAAAGACATGCAAAGATAACCAATCATACATAAAAGAATTCAGAGGAGATTCAAATATTGTTCATAGATGAACTTGATCATAAACCCACAATTCATAGGTCTCAACAAACACACCGCAAAAGAAGATTACATCGAATAGATCTCCACGAGAATCATGGAGAACTTTGTATTGAGATCCAAAAAGAGAGAGGAAGCCATCTAGCTAATAACTATGGACCCAAAGGTCTGAGGTAAACTACTCACACATCATCAGAGAGGCTATGGTGTTGATGTAGAAGCCCTCCATGAACAATGCCCCCTCAGGCAGGACGCCAGTAAAGGCCCCAAGATGGGATCTCACGGGTACAGAAGGTTGCGGCGGTGGAATTAGGTTTTCGTGGATGCTTCTGTTGGTTTGGGGGTACGTAGGTATATATAGGAGGAAGAAATACGTCGGTAGAGCAACGTGGGCCCTAGGAGGGTGGATGGCGTGCCGGGGGGGGGGGGGGGCGTCGGCGCGCCCCCTACCTCGTGCCCTACTGGTTGATGTCTTGATGTAGGGTCCAAGTCCTCTGGATCACGTTTGTTCCAAAAATCACGTTCCCGAAGGTTTCATTCCTTTTGGACTCCGTTTGATATTCTTTTTCTGCGAAACTCTGAAATAGGCAAAAACAACAATTCTGGGTTAGGCCTCCGGTTAATAGGTTAGTCCCAAAAATAATATTAGTGTATAACACAACCCATTAATCATCGAAAACAGAATATAATATAGCATGAAGCAATCAAAAATTATAGATACGTTGGAGACGTATCAAGCTTCCCCAAGCTTAATTCATGCTCGTCCTCGAGTAGGTAAATGATAAAAACAGAATTTTTTATGCGAAATGCCACTTGGCATAATTTTTTTAATGTAACCCTCTTAGTTTTGGTATGAATATTCAGATCTGAAAGATTCAAGATAAAAGTTTAATATTGACATAAAAGCAATAATACTTCAAGCATACTAACTAAGCAATTATGTCTTCTCAAAATAACATGGCCAAAGAAAGTTCATCCACTACAAAATCATATAGTTTAGTCATGCTCCATTTTCGTCACACAAGAATGCTCTCATCATGCACAACCCCTATGAAAAGCCAAGCAATTGTTTCATACTTTAGTAATCTCAAACTTTTTCAACCTTCACGGAATACATGAGCGTGAGCCATGGATATAGAACTATGGGTGGAATAGAGTATAATGATGGGGGTTATGTGGAGAAGACAAAAAAGGAGAATGTCTCACATCAACGCGTCTAATGAACGGGCTATGGACATACCCATCAATTGATGCTAATGCAAGGAGTAGGGATTGCCATGCAACGGATGCACTAGAGCTAATAAATGCATGAAAGCTCAACAAAAGAAACTAAGTGGGTGTGCATCCAACTTGCTTGCTCATGAAGACCTAGGGCATTTGAGGAAGCCCATTTTTGGAATATAGAAGCCAAGTTCTATAATGAAAAATTCCCACTAGTATATGAAAGTGACAAAACAAGAGACTCTCTATGACGGTGCTACTTTGAAGCACAAGTGCGGAAAAAAGGATAGTAGCATTGTCCCTTTTTATTTTCTTTTTTTTGGGCCTTCCTTTTTTTATTTGGCCTTTCTTCTTTCTTTTTTTGGGACAATGCTCTATGAATGATGATCATCACACTTCTATTTATTTACAACTCAATGATTACAACTCGATACTAGAACAAAGTATGACTCTATATGAATGCCTCCCGTGATATCTTTGGGATAGCAATGAATCAAGAGTGACATGTATGAAAAATTATGAATGGTGGCTTTGCCACAAATACGATGTCAACTACATGATCATGTAAAGCAATATGACAATGATGAACGTGTCATGATAAACGGAACGGTGGAAAGTTGCATGGCAATATATCTCGGAATGGCTATGGAAATGCCATAATAGGTAGGTATGGTGGCTGTTTTGAGGAAGATATAAGGAGGTTTATGTGTGAAAGAGCATATCATATCACAGGGTTTGGATGCACCGGCGAAGTTTGCACCAACTCTCAATGTGAGAAAGGGCAATGCACGGTACCGAAGAGGCTAGCATTGATGGAAGGGTAAGAGTGCGTATAATCCATGGACTCAACATTAGTCATAAAGAACTCACATACTTATTGAAAAAATCTACAAGTCATCAAAAACCAAGCACTACGTGCATGCTCCTAGGGGGATAGATTAGTAGGAAAATACCATCGCTCGTCCCCGACCGCCACTCATAAGGAATACAATCAAAGAACACCTCATGTTTCAAATTTGTTACATAACGTTTATGTAAACTTCAACACAAGTATTTCTCAATTTCACAACTACTCAACTAGCACAACTTTAATATCACTACCTCCATATCTCAAAACAATCATCGAGCATGAAACTTCTCTTAGTATTCAACACACTCATAAGAATTTGTTTACTAGTCTTGCGTACCTAACATATTAGCATTAATTCCCCAATTTAAGAAAATTACCATGCTGTTTAAGACTCTCAAAATAACATAAGTGAAGCATGAGAGAATAATAGTTTCTATAAAACAAAACCACCGGTGCTCTAAAAGATATAAGTGAAGCACTAGAGCAAAAACTATATAGCTCAAAAGATATAAGTGAAGCACATAGAGTATTCTAATAAATTCCGAATCATGTGTGTCTCTCTCAAAAGGTGTGTACAGAAAATATGATTGTGGTAAACTAAATAGCAAAGACCCAAATCATACAAGACTCTCCAAGCAAAACACTTATCATGTGGTGAATAAAAATATAGCTCCAAGTAAAGTTACCGATGGAAGTAGACGAAAGAGGGGATGCCTTCCGGGGCATCCCTAGGCTTTGGCTTTTTGGTGTCCTTAGGTTATCTTGGGGTGCCATGGGAATCCCCAAGCTTAGGCTCTTGACACTCCTTGTTCCATTATTCATCAAATCTTTTACCCAAAACTTGAAAACTTCACAACACAAAACTTAACAGAAAATCTCGTGAGATCCGTTAGCGAAAGAAAACAAAACACCACTTCAAGGTACTGTAATGAACTCATTCTTTATTTATATTGGTGTTAAACATACTGTATTCCAACTTCTCTATGGTTTATATACTATTTTACTCGCCATAGATTCATCAAAATAAGCAAACAACACACGAAAAACAGAATCTGTCAAAAACAGAACAGTCTGTAGTAATCTGTAACTAACGAAAACTTCTGGAACTAAAAAAATTCATCCAAAATAGGACGGCCTAGAAAATTTGTTTATTGCTCAGCAGCAATTGGAATCAATATTTTATCACGTTCTGGTGATTTTTAACAATTATTTTCGTGAACAGAAGGTTTCTAGAATTTTCAGCAAGATCAAATAACTATCATCCAAGAAGATCCTATAGGTTTAACTTGGCACAAATACTAATTAAAACGTAAAAACAAAGCTAACCAGAGGCTAGATCGAAGATTTATTCCTAAAAAGAAGCAAAAAAGCAAAAAACTAAAAATAAAATTGGGTTGCCTCCCAACAAGCGCTATCGTTTAACGCCCCTAGCTAGGCATAAAAGCAAGGATAGATCTAGGTGTTGCCATAATAATAGGATAGATCATTAAAACTCATTTCATATTCTCTACGTTCAGCAGCAAGTTTTCTTTGAGGCAAGCAAAAGTAATCAAAAGGGCTAAATTTAATGGGACAAAAGTCCCCAAGATCAACTTTAGGAGGTATAGGTTCCTCCTTCGGCCCTTCGTAATGCACAACCAATTCATCATTATAAGAATTCTTCTGACAGAACTTTGTGAGCCTATACTCGAGAGAATATCCTAGCTCATTATTTCGAATAGAAAAATCATTATTAAGTTCACAAATTATGTCAACTAGAACATTGGTAGGAACCTTTTTCCTAAGGTTTTCATTAAAAGCAACATAGTCTAGAGATTCAAAATGCATTATTTCCTCTTGATCAAATAAGATAGTCTCTATGGGAGGACGGCTAGCGTCCACCCTATAGTGCGCAAAGATTTCTTTAGCCTCTTTTATTATAAATCTGCACTCATGAGCCAAAAAGATAGTAGCGGCACGCTTAAAAGAAGAATGCTCAATATTAGAAAATTCTAGGAAAATCCTTTGTATGCAAGGGTGCATGTGCATAAATTTCCTTTCAAGTTCAACCACAAGCATGGCAATAGCGTCCGCAAGACTACTAGTTCTATGAAGAATAGAACTACCCATAGAAGGTAAAGCACCGACACAAGTAAAGAAATCTTGAATAACCCCTTTTCCAATAATATTACCACTACCAAATTCAGAATTTTTTCGTATGTAAGATAGGGGGTTCTTCAGCAGGAGCCTTAGAATTTTCCATGTTATTACTATTGTCCATATCGACAATAGTTTCCCCAATTGCAGACATAATGGCAGAAAGTGCGAGGAGCAAAAAGAAAGAAGGAGGCGAACGGAAAAAGCAAGAGCGAATAAAATGGCAAGGGTGAAGTGGGGGAGAGGAAAACGAGAGGCAAATGGAAAATAACGTAATGCAGGAGATCAGAGTTTGTGATGGGTACCTGGTATGTTGACTTGGTATGTTGGTTTTCCCTTGAAGAGGAAAGGGTGATGCATTAAAGTAGCATAAGTATTTCCCTCGGTTTTTGAGAACCAAGGTATCAATCCAGTAGGAGGCCATGCTCAAGTCCCTCGCACCTACACAAACAAATAAAAACCTCGCAACCAACGCAATAAAGGGGTTGTCAATCCCTTCACAGTCACTTACGAAAGTGAGATCTGATAGATATGATAAGATAATATTTTTGGTATTTTCATAATAAAAACTAAAAAGTAAAGATTGCAAAATAAACGGCGCCAGAAAGAGCTTGTTGACGGGAGATTAATATGATGGAAAATAGACCCGGGGGCCATAGGTTTCACTAGTGGCTTCTCTCAAGAGCGTAAGTATTACGGTGGGTGAACAAATTACTGTTGAGCAATTAATAGAATTGAGCATAGTTATGAGAATATCTAGGTATGATCATGTATATAGGCATCACGTCCGCGACAAGTAGACCGACTCCTGCCTGCATCTACTACTACTACTCCACACATCGACCGCTATCCAGCATGTATCTAGAGTATTAAGTTCAAAAGAACAGAGTAACGCTTTAAGTAAGATCACATGATGTAGAGGGATAAACTCATGCAATATGATATAAACCCCATCTTGTTATCCTCGATGGCAACAATACAATACGTGCCTTGCTGCCCCTACTATCACTGGGAAAGGACACCACAAGATTGAACCCATAGCTGAGCACTTCTCCCATTGCAAGAAAGATCAATCTAGTAGGCCAAACCGAACTGATAATTCGAAGAGACTTGCAAAGATAACCAATCATACATAAAAGAATTCAGAGGAGATTCAAATATTGTTCATAAATAAACTTGATCATAAACCCACAATTCATCGGTCTCAACAAACAAACCGCAAAAGAAGATTACATCAAATAGATCTCCACGAGAATCATGGGGAACTTTGTATTGAGATCCAAAAAGAGAGAAGAAGCCATCTAACTAATAATGGACCCGAAGGTCTGAGGTAAACTACTCACACATCATCGGAGAGGCTATGGTGTTGATGTAGAAGCCCTCCGTGATCAATGCCCCCCTCCGTGGTCTTGAAAAAGGCCCCAAGATGGGATCTCACGGAACAGAAGGTTGCGGCGGTGGAATTAGGTTTTCATGGATGCTTCTGTTGGTTTGGGGGTACGTAGGTATATATAGGAGGAAGAAGTACGTCGGTGGAGCAACATGGGCCCCACGAGTGTGGAGGGCGCGCCCAGGGGGGTAGGCGCGTCCCCTACCTCGTGCCGTCCTGGTTGATGTCTTGACGTAGGGCCCAAGTCCTTTGGATCACGTTTGTTCCGAAAATCACGTTCCCGAAGGTTTCGTTCCGTTTGGACTCCGTTTGATATTCTTTTTCTGCGGAACTCTGAAATAGGCAAAAATAGCAATTCTGGGCTGGGCCTCCGGTTAATAGGTTAGTCCCAAAAATAATATAAAAGTGTATAACAAAGCCCATTAATCAACCAAAACAGAATATAATATAGCATGAAACAATCAAAAATTATAGATACGTTGGAGACTATCAACTATCACCAGCTTGACTCTCGCCTCCCACGGGGGCTGCTCACGCTGGCACGGCGCTTGTGCACGGGTCCGTCCCTGCAACGTCGACAAATCTGAGCGGCCGAGGTCTGGCTCATGGCACGCCCTGTGCACGTCACCTCACCAGGCCCTCAGTGCCTTCGCCTCCTCGTGAAGCGACCAGGCAGACTGACAACCATAGTGGCAAACCACGTTTCTCCTGGTGCTGCTTCGCAGGAATCTCATGAGAATGACAGCAGGCAGCACCGTGAGCTCCCTCTCCTCCCATGCAATCCGCTTGCACGTTAAAAGGGGGGCTCCAGAGCATCGCGACTCAGGAGGTCCTACTGGCTCTCCTTCCCTCACCCCCTGACCTTGATCACGGCACGCGACCTGGCATACCAGCGGCGCTTGAGCTCGCTCGAGGGCCGGGACCTAAGGACGTAGAGCATAAAGGAGAGCATGGAGAAGAGGGGAAGGCTCACATGGGCCTGACCTAGCTACGCATTAACATGGAGCATCACAAGCAATCGGCCTCAGACCGCCAAGATAAGTCTCGCGCTCAAATCGGCTAATCGTTGGAGCCTAGGGGTCACGCTCGCCGCAGCCCTGTTGCGGTAACGTCGCCTCCCTTTCTTACCTTACCACGGCTGCTTGGGTGCTAAAGGGGACCTCCTGAGCGTCGTGCCTCAGGGGCTCTTACTGGACCTCGGGCCGCTCACTGCTACATCATGAGCTTGCGTTGGTTTTCCCCGAAGAGGAGAGGATGATGCAGCAGAGTAGCGTAAGTATTTCCCTCAGTTTTTGAGAACCAAGGTATCAATCCAGTAGGAGGCCATGCGCTAGTCCCTCGTACCTACACAAAGCAAATAACTCCTCGCAACCAACGCGAATAGGGGTTGTCAATCCCTTCACGGTCACTTACGAGAGTGAGGTCTCATAGAGATGATAGATAATATTTTTGGTATAAAGATGCAAAGTAAAATAAAAGGCAAAGTAAAGAGCAAAGCAATAATAAAGCGTAGGAAGATTAATATGATGAAAATAGACCCGGGGGCCATAGATTTTACTAGTGGCTTCTCTCAAGAGCATAGGTATTTTACGGCGGGTGAACGAATTACTGTTGACCAATTGAAAGAATTGAGCATAGTTATGAGAGTATCTAGGTATGACCATGTATATAGGCATCACGTCCGAGACAAGTAGACCGACTCCTGCCTGCATCTACTACTATTACTCCACTCATCGACCGCTATCCAACATGCATCTAGAGTATTAAGTTAATGAAAACAGAGTAACGCCTTAAGCAAGATGACATGATGTAGAGGAATAAATTCATGCAATATGATAAATACCCCATCTTGTTATCCTCGATGGCAACAATACAATACGTGCCTTGCTGCCCCTACTGTCACTGGGAAAGGACACCGCAAGATTAAACCCAAAGCTAAACACTTCCCCCATTGCAAGAACTACCAATCTAGTTGGCAAACCAAACGGATAATTCAAAGAGACTTGCAAAGATAACTCACTCATACATAAAAGAATTCAGAAAAGATTCAAATATTGCTCATAGATAATCTTGATCATAAACCCACAATTCATCGGTCTCAACAAACACACCGCAAAAAGAAGATTACATCGAATAGAGAAGAAGCCATCTAGCTACTAACTATGGACCCGAAGGTCTGAGGTAAACTACTCACACTTCATCGGACAGGCTAAGATGATGATATAGAAGCCCTCCATGGTGGAATCCCCTTTCGGCGGAGCTCCGGAACAGGCCCCAAAGATGGGATCTCGTGGATACAGAAAGTTGCAGTGGTGGAATTAGGTTTTTGGCTCCGTATCTGATCTGTTGGGGGTACGTAGGTATATATAGGAGGAAGGAATTCGTCGGTGGAGCTTCGAGGGGCCCACGAGGCAGGGGGGCGCGCCTGATAAGTCTCCAACGTATCTATAATTTTTGATTGCTCCATGCTACTTTATCTATTGTTTTGGACTATAATGGGCTTTATTTTCCACTTTTATATTACTTTTGGGACTAACCTATTAACCGGAGGCCCAGCCTGCATTGCTGTTTTTGCCTATTTCAAGTGTTTGAAGAAACGGAATTTCAAACGGAGTCCAAACGGAATGAAACCTTCGAACGTGATTTTCTCGTGAACGTGATCCAGAGACTTGGACCCTACTCCAAGAAGTGCGAGGCGGTCACGAGGGTGGGGCGCCCTCCCCTGGCGCGCCTGCCTCGTGGGCCCCCTGACGCTCCACCGACGTACTCCTTCCTCCTATATATACCTACGTACCCCCGACAGATCAAAGAGGGAGCCAAAAACCTAATTCCACCGCCGTAACTTCCTGTATCCACGAGATCCCATCTTGGGGCCTGTTCCGGAGCTCCGCCGGAGGGGGCATCCACCACAGAGGGCTTCTACATCAACACCATAGCCCCTCCGATGAAGTGTGAGTAGTTTACTTCAGACCTTCGGGTCCATAGCTAGTAGCTAGATGGCTTCTTTTCTCTTTTTGGATCTCAATACAATGTTCTCCCCCTCTCTCGTGGAGATCTATTTGATGTAATCTTCTTTTTGCGGTGTGTTTGTTGAGACCGATGAATTGTGGGTTTATGATCCAACTTATCTATGGAAAGTATTTGATTCTTCTCTGTCGGTGTACTAGAGTAGGGGTACCCTAGTATCTCGTACTCGTGCACGGACAGTTGCAGCACCCCGCGGCAAGGTTTGCCTCGTCACCGCCAATATCCTCCGTGGCTCCTTTGGAGCCATTCAAGAACAAAGTATTTGATTGAGAAGACAAGGCCCCGACAAGAGGAGCTCGTCGGGAAGGCCACTCCAGGCACGCAGAAGACAAGGCCCCAGCAAGAGGAGCTTGTCGAGAAGGCTCGGAGCGCGGCAAGTCTCCGGGCGCGACAAGGATTCGGCCGCGGCAAGGTGCTTGCCGCGGCATGCAACCTCTCTCCGTCCCCGCTCCAGCTCACCCAACGACGTGTCGCCATGGGACCGTTCCATGGGCGCGTGTCGAGCGGCTGTGCAGCCAGCGGAGAGCAGCGATAAGCGGCGCTGACAGGCTCGCCATCGTGGCGAGCGGAGGCGCACCTGACGGCCTCTGTTACACTGTTTGGGCGACAACGACGGGCATTTTTGCTTTTGTCCCTTGCCGTCAGAGTTAGGTATTTTCCACTGTTCAAGTAGGTGTACCAACTCCTGTTTTTACATTTGTACCCCCGCCTATGTTGCCACCTGTCGGAGACCCCTTGAGCATATAAAAGGAGGCCCGAGTGCAACGTAGAAGGGGTTCGGTTCCGTTCGCGTTCTTCGCAAGGTTCGTCTCGTAGGGTTCATTCGACCCACCGGAGACCAGATAGACTCACGCTAGGTTTTGTAGCTCTCGTTGCTCCCTAGCAAGAACACAATAGATCAAACAAGCAGCAGTAGGAGTTTTATCTCTCCGGAGAGTTCCGAAGCTGGGTAAACTGCTCGTGTGCATCGCCTCGATCCGCTCTTCGTGCGATCTCCGCCCCCTCCGAACCACAAAGGCCTGCTCCGCCGGCCCCATAGGTGTCATGGTGCGATCAGCCTCCCGACATCTACGGCGCGCCCGGTAAAGGCGTCAAGGCCGTGTGAATCTGATCCGGCGTTCACACGAGCAGCGCCATCAACATCTTCCTCGACATGCCACCGAAGAAGAAGGCTTCGGCGGCAACAGAGCCGTCCGCGTCGTACCCACCCTCACCACAGCGAACGGGTGGTGGGGCAGACACTGGCGGAGGAACGGGCGCCGACAAAGGTGTTCGCGACGTTGCCAAGTCCAAGGACAAGGCACCGCAAACCTCGGCGTCCGTGCATCCCCCGCGCCCGTCTCAGGAGACGCGGGACCAACAACGTCATGGCGTTCACAACGCCATACGTTCATTGGATCGAGACCATCAAGACCAGCATGCGCGCCAACATGCTGGCACGAGTGAGATTCGGTCGCCCGGACGGGGCGCTGCTCCTTCTAACGTAGTTAGAAGTCCGAGCGTGTCCCGCTCCTCGCACCGTTCTCCAATGCCACCCACTACTCCAGCAGAAGCTCTGGCAAGAGCTCAGCTGCTCCTCGACTACCCTCCAACGGCCGACAAGGTCGACGAGTGGAGGGCCACTATCCAGAGCCTGATCGGCTTTGCCAACGGCGACACTCCGCGGCAACCAACGCCATCGTTGCCGCGGCGAGACGACAAGGCACGAGCCGGTGGCGACGAGACTGTCGGAGGTGCAACCACCGTGCACTCTCCGCCAAGAAGGCCAAGATCGCCGACTCATCGGATCCACCTCGACAGCGACTCCACTGCGTCGTCGGATCCATGAGCTTCGCCGCGATCAGCGCCAAGTTCTTCATGAGCGACAACAAGAGGACGCTCGAACTCGCATCGAGCGCCGAAGAGAAGCGCGACGTCAATCCGACAAGCGCGCTGGGCCTTCTGTTGACATGCACGCGCCGGAGGTGCCAGGCGACTTGCCGTACGCGGTAGGTTGCCCTGCATTCATTCGTGAGCTGCGGCAAGTCCAGTGGCCCAGCCAGAAAAACTTCAAGCCAGACGTGCCGGAGAAGTATGATGGCAGGACGCACCCGTCGGAGTTCCTCAGCATCTACACCATCGCGGTGCAGGCTGCGGGGGGACGGGACGACAAGATCCTCGCCAACTACTTCCCGCTTGTGCTCAAGCCTAACGTCAGATCTTGGCTCATGCACTTGCCGGACAGCTCCATATCCTCTTTGGCAGATCTGTGCCATCAGTTTGTTGGCGCCTTCACAGGTGGCCACAAACCTCATGGCCAAGAGAGTGACCTTCACTTGCTCGCCCAGAAGGAAGGAGAGTCCCTGCGCAAGTTCATTCAGAGGTTCAGCCGTGTGCACTACAACATCCCAGACGTCCACCCTGCCGCGGTGATCAGCGCATTTCATCAGAATGTGCGGAACCGCAGGATGAGGGAGGAGATGGCGATGTGCAAAGTCAAGGACGTCAGCGAGCTGTACGCCTTGGCCGACAAGTGTGCACGCGCTGAGGAAGGGAGGAGACTCCCAGGAGAGAATGCAGAAGCAGGATCTGACAGTGATGACACCGCCCCGGCAAAGAAGGGCCGGCGGCGAGGCAACAGGAAGAAGAAGGCCAGAGAAGTGCTAGCAGTCGAGCAGTCCGGCAATGGAGGTGGCGACAAGAACGCCAAGGCTGGTGGCTCCGGCAAGGAGGTTGCCACTGACGCCAACCACCAGTCGGTGGCGGCCGACAAGCAGGACAGCTCCGGCAAGCAGTACTGCAAGATCCACCGCACCAAGGGCCACGACCTCCAGAGCTGCAAGAAAGTTGAGCAGCTTGTCGAACAGCAGAGAGCTGAGTACGAGCGGCGCGACAAGGAGAAGGCTCAGGAAGGTGCTGGGGGAGCAAGCAGGAAACGTCCCGGCCGGGGAGGACGCCGCGGCAAAGTCAAGCAGCGACACGGAGATCGACCTCCCGCGGCGCGACAAGGATGAAGATGATGATGACGACGAAGATATGGAGGACGGCGGCGCCGATGAGCAGGAGTTTGAAAGCCACGAGAGGTTCTCTGCGTTGACGGAGGTGCTTCTCGCATACCTCCCACCGCCAACTCAAGCAATGGATGCGGAGGTCAATGCAGCGGAACCATCCGTGAAGTCACGCAAGCCTCTGAAGTGGTCCAAGACGCCTATCATTTTTGATATTGAGGACCACCCTGATCGCATAATCTGCGGTCGGGTGCTTGCCGATGTTGGTCTCTCCAACCATCCGCAACCTCAAGGTCACAAAAATGTTAGTTGACGGGCGGGCCGGCTTGAATCTAATCTCCTCCGCGGTGCTCCGAAGCTTCAAATCCTCGACGGCGAAGCTCGAAGAGACCGTACCTTCCAAGGAATCAATCCGGGAAGGAGCAAGCGAAGGGAAGATTACGTTGCGGTCACATTTGGCAGCGAGCTGAACTTCAGGATCGAGAGGAGTTACGTTTGGCGTCGCCGATTTCCCATTGCCTTACAATGGGATACTTGGCCGTCCGGCACTCGCCAAGTTCATGGCAGCCTCTCACTACGCCTACAACCTACTCAAGATGCCGGGCCCGATAAGCGTCATCTCTGTCCATGGCGACAAGAAGGATGCCCTTATCTGTGCCGACAAGATCTTCCGGGATGCAGCAACCACGACAGATTGCCAGACACTTGCCGCTGAAGCTCCCGGGGGGAAGAAGACCAAGTCCAAGTCCGGCACGGGCTCCGATGCTCACTCCGGCAAGCGCACCTCTTGGTGCTGCGCTACCGTCGAGGACGCACCATCGAGCTCCACCGGCTAGTGCTAGAAGATGGTGGCTCCGCCGAAGACCAAGAAGGTGCCCGCCAAGGAGGACGGCGCTGGTGGTACCTTCACCATCAGTGCCTCTCTCGACCCTAAATAGGAAGGCGCGCTCGTTGCATGGCAACCGTCTGATATCCCCGGTGTTCCCAGGAAAGTGATTGAGCACCGCCTGGCCGTTTGTCCTCATGCGCGGCCCGTCAAGCAAAAAAGTCGAAGCATGTCAAGGGGCGCCAAGAATTCATAGCGAAGAGATCAAGAAACCGAAGCAGCGAGGCCTTGTCGAGGAGTGCTCCATCCCACGTGGTTGGCCAATCCTGTAGTCGTATGCCAAAGCAAATGGGAAATGGAGACTTTGTATTGACTTCACGGATGTTAATAAAGCTTGTCCCAAAGATCCATTTCCCTTGCCGTGCATCGACCAGATTGTTGACTCCACGGCGGGATGTGATTTGCTTTCGTTTCTTGATGCATACTCAGGATACCATCAGATCTTCATGGTTGAAGAAGATGAAGAAAAGACCGCATTCACCACACCATGTGGCACATACTGTTTCATACGGATGCCTTTCGGTTTGAAGAATGCTGGTTCAACATTTGCAAGGGTAGTCCATGACGCTTTTAAGCCGCAGATGCACAGAAATGTAGAAGCCTACATGGATGACATAGTGGTCAAAAGCAAGGACAAAGCAACTCTGGTTCAAGATTTGGACGAGACCTTTGCAAATCTGCGCAAGATCAACCTCAAGCTCAACCCCGAGAAGTGCGTGTTTGGAGTCCCTTCCGCAAGCTTCTCGGGTTCTTCGTGTCTCAGCGGGGATTGAAGCTAATCCCGACAAGATCAAGGCCATTGAGCAGATTGAAGCACCAAAGCGCGTCAAGGATGTACGAAGACTTGCGGTTGCGTGGCTGCTCTCGGAGGTTTATTTCTAGGTTCTGCTGAGCGCCCTGCCATTTTTCAAGATTTTGAAAAAGGCAGGTCCAAGAAATGGACTCGAAGCGGAGGCTGCGCTGCAGGACTTAAAGAGATACCTGTCCTCCACTCCAACACTTGTCGCACCTAGGCCACAAGAGAAGTTGCTGCTATATATAGCGGCAACCAATCAAGTGGTTAGTGCTGCGTTAGTGGCAGAGAGGGAGGCGGATGACGAGCCAGCAACCGCGGCAAGCACATCCAGCGACAAGCAGGGGGCTTCGCCGACAAGCTCTGGTCCCGACAAGGACGAATCCGCGCAGACACATGAACAAATACAGAAAAGGATGGTGCAGCGCCTAGTCTACTTTGTCAGTTCCCTTCTGCAGGGGGCTAGGTCAAGGTACTCTGGTGTGCAAAAATTGCTTTTCGGCCTCCTCATGGCCTCGAGAAATTTGCGCCATTACTTCCAAGCACATGAGATCACAGTTGTCACTCGCTTTCCATTTGAAGAGGATACTACGTAATCCGGCGACATGCGGGATTATCGAGTGGGCATCGGAGCTGTCAAGCTTTGGTCTCAAGTTTGAAAGCACATCAACTATCCAAAGCGTAGCCTTGGCAGAATTCATAGCAGAATGGACGCCAACGCCGGATGAAGAGATTCCAGACGAGCATCCCGTCAAAGAAGCAAGCAAAGAGTGGCTGATGTACTTTGATGGTGCCTTCTCGCTGCAAAGGCGCCCGGTGCCGGCGTCTTTATATCGCACCCACCGGAGAGCACCTCAAGTCGTCGTCCGGATGCACTTTCCCAAGGAGCAAGCGACAAACAATACCGCAGAGTATGAAGGTTTGCTTGCCGGTCTCGTGGATCGCAGTGGACCTTGGGATCAAGAAGCTTATTGTCAGGGGTGACTCGCAACTCGTCATCCGCCAAGTCAACAAAGATTACCAGAGTCCATTGATGGAAGCCTACGTCGATGAA
Organism: Aegilops bicornis; assembly: GCA_021605145.1. Classification (NCBI taxonomy): domain Eukaryota; kingdom Viridiplantae; phylum Streptophyta; class Magnoliopsida; order Poales; family Poaceae; genus Aegilops; species Aegilops bicornis. The sequence continues at coordinate 60,575,162 of CM038673.1, read as the reverse complement.
GTGAGGAAGCTGGAAGAGCACTTTGACGGCCTGCAAATGGAACATGTTCCAAGAGCTCAGAATGATATTGTTGATGGCCTGTCAAAGTGCGCCGCACTCAAGCTACCTGTGGAACCAGGGATCTTTGTGCTCAAGCTGACTCAACCAACCGTAACGCCATCAACAGGACAAGGCAAGAAGAGGAAGTTGGCCTCTGGTGACTACTTTCCGACGGAGCTTCCCGAAGCCGTCGTTGCAAAGGTCCCCAAGATCAACACCAACAGTGCCGAGGAACAGATGCTCCGGCTGCACCCGGGGTTTGTTTCGTTGAAGCGAGCGCTCCCGACAAGTCTTGCTCCGGCAAGCTTGTCGGGAGCATCTACCTCCGGCAGAGCCGCAGGCTCTTGCCGTAGAAGCTGATGTTCCCGCAGCAGCAGATGTGCCTTTAGTCCTTGTTGTCGAGCCGCAAGCTCCAGCATGGGCGCAGCAAATTGTCCATTTCCTTCAGACAGGAGAACTTCCCGAAGAGCAAGAAGAAGCGGAAAGAGTAGCCCGGCAGTCAAGTATGTACCAGTTTGTCGACAGCATACTGTACAGAAGAAGACTCAACGGTGTGAAATTGAAGTGTATTGCCCGGGAAGATGGATGAAAGCTGTTGGCGAAGATACATGGAGGCATATGTGGTCACCACATTGGCGAGGAGCACTTGCCGGCAAAGCTTTCCGGCAAGGTTTCTTCTGGCCGACAGCCCTCCGTGATGCAATCGCACAAGTAACCAAGTGTGAAGCGTGCAGTTCCATTCCAAACAGATACACCAGCCAGCTCAAGCTCTCCAGACGATCCCTTTATCCTGGCCATTTTCGGTCCGGGGCTCGACATCCTCGGCCCCTTCCCCGAAGCTGTCGGGGCTTTGAGTACTTGTACGCCGCCATCGACAAGTTCACAAAGTGGCGGAAGTGGAAGCGATGAGGAAGGTGGCGACACGGTCGGCGATCAAGTTCTTCAGGTCAATTGTTTGCCGTTTGGAATCCCCAACCGGATCATCACCGACAACGGCACACAATTCCACGAAGTCGCACCTTCATGCGATGCGTCCAAGACCTTGGCGCCAAGGTCTGCTTTGCTTCATTGCTCACCCGAGAAGCAACGGTCAAGCGAAGAGGGCAAACGCTGAAGTGCTGCGTGGGCTCAAGACCAGAACTTTCGACAAGGCTGCACAAGTGCGGAAGAAACTGGATCGAGGAGCTGCCGGTGGTTCTTTGGTCGATCAGGACGACGCCAAATCGAGCCACTGGCCAGGCACCCTTTGCTCTAGTCTATGGAGCCGAGGCAGTTCTCCCCACGGAACTCGTATACGGATCGCCTCGAGTACTCGCTTATGATGAGCTTGAGCAAGAGCAGCTGCGACAAGATGACGCGCTGCTCCTCGAGGAGGATCGTCTTCAGGCCGCTGTGCGAGCCGCTCGCTACCAGCAAGCCCTGCGTCGCTACCATAGCCACAGGGTTAGTGCCAGAAGTCTCGAGGAAGGCGACCTTGTTCTTCGGCGCGTTCAGTCCGCCAAGAATTCAAACAAGTTGGCCTTGAAGTGGGAAGGCCCTTATCGGGTGAAACGAGTCACTAGGCCTGGCGCTATCCGCCTTGAGACCGAAGATGGCATTCCGGTGAGCAACTCCTGGAACATTGAGCATCTTCGTAAGTTTTACCCATAGGGCGCGGTTGTCGGAATCCGTTCCGGCAACCACCTTTTGTACAAGTCTTGCCGCTGTTGCATGTAATCCTTTCATTACAAAGCCGAGGCGCAGACCCCGTGCATCAGTAAAGCTCGTGTGTTGCGCACAACTTGCCAACTTCATGCTTTCATCAATTTATTGCATGCTTTGGCTAACACTTTGTGCAGCAACCACACCCGGTAAGCAGAATCGAGCCGCTAGGCTCCATAATGTTATTTCATCTTCTTTTTCTTTTCTCAAAGGAAAGAAGGCTCCCTCGCGCACAAGTTAACCAGGGGGGAGGAGGAGATAATACTATGGACCAGGGATGCTCGAGGAAGTTCCACCTCATCGGGAAGCAAGAGACCGAAAAGCTAAGTTGCCAGAGTTTGAGCAATCAAATTTTAAATTTTCAAGTTATCTTCCTCGAACGATAGTACTTTGTATGGAAAACCTGTGCGCGGAGGAACCAACTCGCCGGCTAGTCGCGCCCTTACTTTGTTTCGAGTCCGCTCAACAACCTAAGTGAGCTGCGGCTGGTCGCGACAAGGTTGCTTGTCGGAGGCGGCACTGCCAAAGAAGTTGCCGACGTTCCGCACTCGGCCATGACAAAAGTGCCCGCACCGACAAGTCCCCTGAATGCGTAAGGCAGAAACGTACAAATGAAGAAATCAAATAGAGGAAATAACATTGCATTGATCGATTCACCTAAGATAGAGTATATTATAGAATAACTTGTCGCTGATCTAACAAAGTTTCCTAAACATGATCAGCAGCGACAAGGGAAAGATAAGGTTGGCGGCCTAGTCCACGCGGTCGCCCTCGATCCGCTTGATCTTGTTCACCTTGTCCACAATGGGTGCGACAAGGGCTTTGAGCTCCTCCACGTTGGCTTCGGACGGCAAGGATCTAAGGACGCCGTTAAGGTTGAGGCCCGGGTTGCGGAAGGCCACCTTCATCAACACCTTCTCGAGGGCCCCCGCACAAACTTGGCGCGATTCCTCGGCCAGCTGCTTCGGGACCTCTTCCCGGAGTCGCCGGAAACCCGTCACCACACCTTTGAAGAACAGGCTGAGCTTGGCGCTGGGTTGGAGATGCTCGTCGGAGGAGTATGCGAGGTCCGCCATCCCCAGCTCCATCAGCTCGTTGTGGATGTCGGCGGCGGTGTCCACAAGACCTTCGGTCCAGTGCTCCACGCTCTCCCTCAAAGTGTTCTGGACGGAGGCAGCATTCGCCAGCAGCTCCTCCTTGGTCTTGATCGCCTCCAACAAGGCCACCTCCCGCTATCTGGCGCCATCCAACGTCTACGTCAGAGTGGTCAGTTTCAGCTCCAGATCCTCCTTGGAATCCTTGGCGGCGTCGAGCTCCTTGGCCCTGTCAGTGAGACGGCTCTGCAGCTCGCCAAGGGTGTGGGCGTCCTTCTCGCGCTCACGCTTGAGCACGGCAAGCTCTTCGCCTCTCTTCTTGAGGGTGGCCCCCAGCTGTGCCACCTTCGCTTTCAGCTCTTCCTTGGCGGCCTCGGCGGCTACGGCAGCGTCCTTCGCCTCCTGAAGCGCCCCGCCAAGCGACTCCTCGCGCGCAGCAAGATCCTCCTCGTGGCTGTCCAGGTTGACCTTCCGCTGCGCCAGCTCGCTTTCCTGTGGCGAAGCTTCTCGGCAACCAGCGGCTGCTCCTCATCACCGCGGCCTTCTCAAGGATGAAGGCCGTGCGCTCTTCTGAAGCTGCCCTCGCTTCCGCCACGTCGCGGAGGGCTTCTTTGTTGGCGCTCCGGAGCTCCTCGGCGCGCTTCTCCATATCCGCCTCCGCCCTCGCGACAAGGGCTTCCGGGTCTCTAACTTGGCCTGCCGGGCGCGGTAGAGCGGCGGCAGCTTCTTGATAGCTGCTCCTCCTCGGACTTCGCCGCTTTCGCTGCTTTGCGCGTCCACCAGCGTCAGCCCAGCGGAGGCGAGTAGCTCACCGTCGAAGGTTTCTCCCTCGACCGGCGCCTCGGAGCTTGGCTCCCAGGGGAGCTTGATGAAGACGCCTTCGCCGGCCTTCAGGTAGGCGCCGGGCTGGGGCTCCTCGAACTGGCCGTGGCGGCAGCGGGGAATCGGCTGTCGGTGTAGCGCTTGCCGCTCCTGCGGCCTCGGGGCCAAGATCTGACCGCTGACCCCTCGCTGGCCTCTGCGTCGGCAGCCTCGGTGGCCTCCCGCCAACAGGCTCGTCGGCGGCAGCCTCTTCTTCCACGACGATGACCTCTTCTTCTTCGACGGCGGCCTCGTCGGTGTTGCCGCGCGTTTCCTCCTCGCCGGCGGCCTCGACCTCCATCGGGTCTGCGTCAGACGAAGAAGGGGCAGTCAAGCAGATGTTCAAAAAGAGAAACAAAAGAAAGCAAGCCCAAGGGAAAATTTCGTGTAAGGGAGTTACCTGCAACGGGATCCGCAGCTATGACCTCGACCGCTGGAGGGTCACTGGCGCCGTCCCTTGCCGGGGTAGCCTCCCTTGCCGGAGTGGCCTCCCTTGCCGGGGTGGCCTCCCTTGTCGGAGGGAGCTCCCTTGCCGGGGAGTTCTCCCTTGGCGGCGTAGTGGCAGCGGGCAGGATCTCGGGGGCGGCTTCCGAGCCCTCCTGATGAGGCTGCTCCGCTCCTACACAAGCACACAGTCAGATATCAACAGAGAAGGAGCACCCCTGCACACCTAATAGTAAGAAGAAAACTGCACACTTACTCTGGGGGCTGTGCTGGGGGCTGCTCAGAGGAAAGGTTGCCGGGTCCGGCAAGGCAGTCTCGGACGCGTCCCCCGTCGCCATGGGAGAATCGTCCTCGACGACGACCGTCGGGATCTTGGCCCTCTTCGCCGCTCTCCGGGCCAGCGTCCTGAAAAGGAAAGAATCCAGAACGAAGCAAATCAGATTCAAGATGAAGCAATAAAAATTGAAGAAACACAAGCACAAGTCTCAAGGGCTTACTCTTCGCCCTTCTCCTCGGAGCTGAGCGCGGAGAAGTCAAACTCCGGCCCGCCTCCGGTGCGATGAGGCGGGGGAGTGGGCTCTCTTGGCCGCTTGGCGGAAGCGTCGGCGGTGGCCCGAGAAGACTCCGCCCCAGTTGTCGCTGCAGTGTGGGGCGCTCCCACGGCAACCTCGCTTGCCGCGGTGGAAGCGCGTCGGCCGAGCGCTGCTGCTGTGGGCCGGTCTGCCGCCCCGACTCGTCTCCGACCCTGCGGAGACGCCTCCTCGACGGAGCCGGGGGCTCCACTGGCGGCAAGTCGCTTGGCGGAGGGGAAGAAGCGCCTTCGGCGGGTCCGCGACCTGGCCTCGGGCTCGACAAGCTTGTCCTCCTCGTCGGCGACCTCCCCTCGCTCGGCAGAGCTTGCCGCCCTCGCCGCGTCCACCTCCTCCACGGTGAACCCGAAGGCTCCAGCGGCAGCGGCTGCTGCCGCCTCCTCCACCCTGGTGGCGATCCTCGCCATCTCACCTTTCGGTGGTGTCGCTGGTGAGCCTCTTACGCTTTCGGTGCGGATCGGCACTTCTTCTAAGTCATCAAAGAATTGCTGCACGATCTCGTCGGGGCTCCTGCCATGTTGGGACGATTCCGTGGGAGTCGCACGGTGGCATCATGGCGCCGGATGCGGTCGAGCCGAAGTTGTTGCACAATGGGGCGACCCCCCGCGGCAACCTGAACCACTGGATGTTCGGGTCGTTCTTGAACAGCTCGAGCAGCACCGAATCCAGCTCCATGACGGTGAAGTTCCAATTCAGGCCCGGGCGCAGCCTCATGATGTCCGCCGCATTCGAACTCCCAAGCAGGCCTCCCCTTTCCTGCAAGGGAAGCGTCTGGCGGCGAATGAAGTCTGCGCCAACTGCTCCTACTGTCAACCCGGCAAGCCTGAGGCGCAGAATTCGGGTCACAGCTATCTTCAGCTTCGCATCCTCCGGCGCCAAGTTACTCCAATCCTTGCCGCGCGCTATTGGGGTTTGGCGCACGGCGGTGAAAGGCTGTGGGTCCTCCTCTACGACCCAGCACCAGTTGGCTCTCCACTCCTCCCACTTGTTCCGGAACTCCCCCTCTAGGTAGGCTCTTTCTTGCCGATCCTAGAGACCCAGGCTATCCCTCCGGCAAGTGGCTCTCCTCTCTCGACGCGGGGAACAAAGAAATGGCGGAAGAGTGCCACATTCGGGTGGACTCCGACAAAGTTTTCGCACAAATGTAAAACGGCCATGGTCAAGATGGCGTTGGGGTGAAATCAAGGAGGCGGAGGCTAAAGGTGTTCATTATGTCGCAAAAGAACTTCCGAATACGGCGGGCAAAGACCGCAATAGAAGAAAATGGCGAAGAAAGGGTACCTGTTAGGGGCCAGATCAGCGGCGAGGCGGGAGCACCCTCGTGCGCGGATGCGCACGAGTCTCCGTCGACCAGAAAAGGTAGAAGACGTCCCGCAGCTCCTGCGCGCCGAGCTGCGGGGGGAAGACGGCCCGCTCCTTGCGCAGCGCCGCGAGCCGCTGCGCCTCGGCCGACTTGACGCCCTTCTCTTTATCGGCCTTCAGAGCCATGGCGAGGAGGGCGGAGGAGGTCGACGGCGGTGAGTGTGCTTGCGGCGAAAGGGGGGCAGGGCTCTGCTCTCTTCGCACCGGAGAAGACGAGGGGAGCGGCGGTGGTTTCTTGACAAGACGGCAATGGCAGGAGTGGTTGGCCTGCCTGTTTCCTCCGCTTATAAAGGGGAGGAGGGGCGGACGTTCGCTTATATTAATAAAGAACCCCCATGACCGCGCCCACGATCTCTCGCACGGCGTCACGTCCGGTGCGTGCCGTTAGTGGGGATCGTGGTGGGTCCGGCGGGTTGCGGCGTGGTCGAGGCGGCGTGTCCGTCGATTCTGGGCCTGGCCCGACAAGCGCTTCGGCAGGTATGCGGCCCGAGCCCGGGGCTCCTGTCGGTGTACTAGAGTAGGGTACCCTAGTATCCCGTACTCGTGCACGCAGACGATTCAGCACCAGCGGCAAGGTTTGCCTCGTCACCGCCAATATCCTCCGTGGCTCCTTTGGAGCCATTCAAGAACAAAGTATTTGATTGAGAAGACAAGGCCCCGACAAGAGGAGCTTGTCGGGAAGGCCACTCCAGGCACGCAGAAGACAAGGCCCCGGCAAGAGGAGCTTGTCGGGAAGGCTCGGAGCGCGGCAAGTCTCCGGGCGCGACAAGGATTCGGCCGCGGCAAGGCGCTTGCCGCGGCATGCAACCTCTCTCCGTCCCCGCTCCAGCTCACCCAGCGACGTGTCGCCATGGGACCGTTCCATGGGCGCGTGTCGAGCGGCTGTACAGCCAGCGGAGAGCAGCGATAAGCGGCGCTGACAGGCTCGCCATCGTGGCGGGCGGAGGCGCACCTGACGGCCTCTGTTACACTATTTGGGCGACAACGACGGGCATTTATTGCTTTTGTCCCTTGCCGTCAGAGTTGGTATTTTGCACTGTACACTGTTCAAGTAGGTGTACCAACTCCTGTTTTTACATTTGTACCCCCGCCTATGTTGCCACCTGTCGGAGACCCCTTGAGCATATAAAAGGAGGCCCGAGTGCAACGTAGAAGGGGTTCGGTTCCGTTCGCGTTCTTTGCAAGGTTCGTCTCGTTGGGTTCATTCGACCCACCGGAGACCAGATAGAGTCACGCTAGGTTTTGTAGCTCTCGTTGCTCCCTGGCAAGAACACAATAGATCAAACAAGCAGCAGTAGGAGTTTTATCTCTCCGGAGAGCTCCGAAGCTGGGTAAACTGCTCGTGTGCATCGCCTCGATCCGCTCTTCGTGCTATCTCCGCCCCCCTCCGAACCACAAAGGGGCCTGCTCCCCCGGCCCCATAGGTGTCCGCGGGTACGATCAGCCTCCCCGACATTCTCTGAATTCTTTTATGAATGATTGAGTTATCTTTGCAAGTCTCTTCGAATTATCCGTTTGGTTTGGCCAACTAGATTGGTAGTTCTTGCAATGGGAGAAGTGCTTAGCTTTGGGTTCAATCTTGCGGTGTCCTTACCCAAAGGATGTAAAGGGTTGCAATGCTCGTATTGTATTGTTGCCATCGAGGATAACAAGATGGGGTATTTATCATATTGCATGAATTTATTCCTCTACATCATGTCATCTTGCTTAAGGCGTTACTCTGTTTTTAAACTTAATACTCTAGATGCATGTTGGATAGCGGTCGATGAGTGGAGTAATAGTAGTAGATGCAGAATCGTTTCGGTCTACTTGTCTCAGACGTGATGCCTATATACATGATCATCGCCTAGATATACTCATAACTATGCTCAGTTCTGTCAATTGCTCAACAGTAATTTGTTCACCCACCGTAGAATATCTATGCTCTTGAGAGAAGCCACTAGTGAAACTATGGCCCCCGGGTCTATTCTCATCATATCAATCTCCATCACTTTATTTACTTGCTTTGCTTTTACTTTTTACTTTGCATCTTTATACCAAAAATACCAAAAATATTATCTCTATCAGATCTCACTCTCGTAAGTGACCGTGAAGGGATTGACAACCCCTAATCGCGTTGGTTGCGAGTAGCTATCGTTTTGTGCAGGTACGAGGGACTTGCGTGTGACCTCCTACTGGATTGATACCTTGGTTCTCAAAAACTGAGGGAAATACTTACGCTACTGTGCTGCATCATCCTCTCCTCTTCGGGGAAAACCAACGCTAGCTCAAGACGTAGCAGCGCCCTAGGGGGGGCGCCCTCCACCCTCGTGGCTGCCTTGTGGCTTTCTTGATGGAGGGTCCAAGTCTCCTAGGTCTTATCTTATGAGAAAATCACGTTCCCGAAGATTTCATTCCGTTTGGACTCCGTTTGATATTCCGTTTCTTCGAAACACTGAAATAGGCAAAAAACAACAATTCTGGGCTGGGCCTCCAGTTAATAGGTTAGTCCCAAAAGTAATATAAAAGTGGAAAATAAAGCCCAATATAGTCCAAAACAATAGATAATATAGCAAGGAGCAATCAAAAATTATAGATACGTTGGAGACATATCAGGCATCCCCAAGCTTAATTCCTGCTCGTCCTCGAGTAGGTAAATGATAAAAAGAGAATTTTTGATGCGGAGTGCTACTTGGCATAATTTCAATGTAATTCTTCTTAATTGTGGTATGAATATTCAGATCCGAAAGATTGAAGAAAAAAGTTCATATTGACATAAAAATAATAATACTTCAAGCATACTAACTAAGCAATTATGTCTTCTCAAAATAACATGGCCAAAGAAAGTTCATCCCTACAAAATCATATAGTTTAGTCATGCTCCATTTTCGTCACACAAGAATGCTCTCATCATGCACAACCCCTATGACAAGCCAAGCAATTGTTTCATACTTTAGTAATCTCAAACCTATAAACTTTCACGCAATATATGAGCGCGAGCCATGGACATAGCACTATGGGTGGAATAGAATATAATGATGGGGGTTATGTGGAGAAGACAAAAAAGGAGAAGGTCTCACATCAACGAGGCTAATCAACGGGCTATGGGGATGCCCATCAATTGATGTTAATGCAAGGAGTAGGGATTGCCATGCAACGGATGTACTAGAGCTATAAATGTATGAAAGCTCAACAAAAGAAACTAAGTGGGTGTGCATCCAACTTTCTTGCTCATGAAGACCTAGGGCATTTGAGGAAGCCCATCGTTGGAATATACAAGCCAAGTTCTATAACTAAAGTTTCCCACTAGTATATGAAAGTGACAACATATGAAACTCTCTATATGAAAAACAGGGTGCTACTTTGAAGCACAATATATGAGACTCGCTATATGAAGAAAATGGTTGTACTTTGAAGCACAAGTGTGGAAAAAGAGATATTAACATTGCCCCTTATTATTATTATTTTTTTATTTTTTTTGGGCCTTATTTTTTCTCTTTGTCCTTTTTTTTGGGACAATGCTCTAGAAAATGATGATCATCACACTTCTATTTATTTACAACTCGATCATTACAAGTCGATACTAAAACGTAGTATGCCTCTATATGAATACCTCCCGGCGGTGTACCGGGATATGCAATGAATCAAGATTGACATGTATGAAAGAATTATGAATGGTGGCTTTGCCACAAATACTATGTCAACTACATGATCATGCGAAGTAATATGACAATGATGAATGTGTCATGAAGAACGGTATGGTGGAAAGTTGCATGGCAATATATCTCGGAATGGCTATGGAAATGCCATAATAGGTAGGTATGGTGGCTGTTTTGAGGAAGATATAAGGAGGTTTATGTGTGAAAGAGCGTATCATATCACGAGGTTTGGATGCACCGGCGAAGTTTGCACCAACTCTCAATGTGAGAAAGGGCAATGCACGTTACCGAAGAGGCTAGCAATCATGGAAAGGTGAGAGTGCGTATAATCCATGGACTCAACATTAGTCATAAAGAACTCACATACTTATTGCAAAAATCTACAAGCCATCAAAAACCAAAGCACTACGCGCATGATCCTAGGGGGATAGATTGGTAGGAAAAGACCATCGCTCGTCCCCGATCGCCACTCATAAGGAGGACAATCAAATAACACCTCATGTTTCAAATTTGTTACATAACGTTTACCATACGTGCATGCTGCAGGACTTGCAAACTTCAACACAAGCATTTCTCAAATTCACAACTACTCAACTAGCACAACTTTGATATTATCACCTCCATATCTCAAAACAATTATCAAGCATCAAACTTTTCTTAGTATTCAACGCACTCAAAAGAAAATTTTACAAGTCGTGAATACCAAGCATATTATTATTAAGCAAATTACCATGCTATTTAAGACTCTTAAAATAATCTAAGTGAAGCATGAGATATCAATAGTTTCTTTAAAACAAATACACTACCGTGCTCTAAAAGATATAAGTGAAGTACTAGAGCAAAACTATCAAGCTCAAAAGATATAAGTGAAGCACATAGAGAAAAACTATCAAGCTCAAAAGATATAAGTAAAGCACATAGAGTATTCTAAAAAATTCCAATTCATGTATGGCTCTCTCAAAAGGTGTGTACAGAAATGATGATTGTGGTAAACTAACAAGCAAAGACGCAAATAATACAAGACGCTCCAAGCAAAACACATATCATGTGGTGAATAAAAATATAGCTCCAAGTAAAGTTACCGATGGAAGTGGACGAAAGAGGGGATGCCTTCCGGGGCATCCCCAAGCTTTGACTTTTTTGTGTCCTTGGATTATCATGGGGGTGCCATGGGCATCCCCAATCTTAGGCTCTTGACATTCCTTGTTCCATAATCCATCAAAAAAATTCACCCAAAACTTGGAAACTTCACAACACAAAACTCAACAGAAATCTCGTGAGCTCCGTTAGCGAAAGAAAACAAAAGATCACTTCAAGGTAATGTAATGAACTCATTCTTTATTAATATTGGTGTTAAACCTACTGTATTCCAACTTCTCTATGGGTTATAAACTATTTTACTAGCCATAGATTCATCAAAATAAGCAAACAACACACGAAAAACAGAATCTGTCAAAAAGAGATGAGTCTGTAGTAATCTGTAACTAACGAAAACTTATGGAACTCAAAAAATTTGGCAAAAATAGGACGACCTAGGAAATTTGTTTATTGATCAGAAGCAATTGGAATCACTATTTTATCACGTTCTTGTGATTTTTAACAATTGTTTTCGTTAACGGAAAGTTTCTGGAAATTACAGCAAGATCAAATAACTATTATCCAAGAAGATCCTATAGGTTTAACTTGGCACAAACACTAATAAAAACATAAAACCACATCTAAACAGAAGGTAGATGGATTATTTATTCCTAAACATAAACAAAAACAAAACAAACTAAAAATAAAATTGGTTTGCCTCCTAACAAGCGCTATCGTTTAATGCCCCTAGCTAGGCATAGAAGCAAGGATAGATCTAGGTATTGCCATCTTTGGTGGGAAATCCATAGGTGGCTCTCATAATAGATTCATATGGTAATTTTATCTTCTTCCCAGGGAAGTGTTCCATGCCTTTATTTAATGGTAATTGGAATCTAATATTCCCTTCCTTCACATCAATAATTGCACCAATCGTTCTAAGGAAAGGTCTACCAAAAATAATAGGACATGAAGGATTGCAATCTATATCAAGAACGATAAAGTCTACGGGCACATAATTCCTATTTGCAACAATAAGAACATCATTAATTCTTCCCATAGGTTTCTTAATAGTGGAATCCGCAAGGTGCAAGTTTAGAGAGCATTCGTCAAAATCACGGAAATCTAGCAAATCACACGAAGTTTTGGGAATAGTGGAAACACTAGCACCCAAATCACATAAAGCATAGAATTCATGATCCTTAATCTTAATTTTAATAGTTGGTTCCCACTCATCATAAAGTTTTCTAGGGATGGAGACTTCCAACTCAAGTTTTTCTTCATAAGATTGCATCAAGGCATCAACGATATGTTTAGTAAACGCTTTATTTTGACTATAAGCATGCGGAGAATTCAACACGGATTGTAACAAGGAAATACAATCAATTAAAGAGCAACTTTCATAATTAAATTCCTTGAAATCCAAAATAGTGGGTTTAGCAACATCTAAGGTTTTACTTTATTCAATCCCACTTTTATCAATTTTAGCATCATACTCTAAAAGCTCCGAATTTTTAGAACGCCTTCTAGGTAAAGGTGACTCATATTCAATCTCATCATTATCAAGATTCATATTGCAAAACAAAGATTTAATGGGAGACACATCAATAACTTTTAGATATTCATCTTGATTTTCATGGAAATTGGAAGAACACGCTTTAATAAAGGCATCTTTCATAGCACGCATCCTAGCGGTTCATTCCTTGCACTCATCAATGGAAGTTCTCATGGCTTTGAGAGACTCATTGATATCATGCTTAGGAGGAATAGATCTAAGCTTCAAAGAATCAACATCAAGAGAAATTCTATCAATGTTCCTAGCCAATTCATCAACTTTAAGTAATTTCTCTTCAAGCAAAGCATTAAAATTATTTTGAGAATTCATAAACTCTTTAACACTAGTCTCAAATTCAGAGGGCATCTTATTAAAATTTCCATAAGAGTTGTTGTAGGAATTTCCTTAACTATTAGAAGGATTACTAGGATAGGGCGTAGGATTAAAATTCCCTCTATAAGCGTTGTTACCAAAATTATTCCTACCAACAAAATTCACATCCATAGATTCATTATTATTCTCAATCAAAGTAGACAAAGGCATATCATTAGGATCAGAAGAAACACTCTTAGTAGCAAATAATTTTATAAGTTCATCCATCTTTCTACTCAAAACATTAATTTCTTCTATCGCATGCACTTTTTTATTAGTAGATCTTTCAGTGTGCCATTGAGAATAATTAACCATAATATTATCTAGGAGTTTAGTAGCGTCTCCTAAAGTGATTTCCATAAAAGTGCCTCCAGCGACCGAATCTAAAAGATTTCTAGAAGCAAAATTCAATCCGGCATAAATTTTTTGTATAATCATCCACAAATTCAAACCATGAGTAGGGCAATTATGTATCATTAATTTCATTCTCTCCCAAGCTTGTGCAACATGTTCATGATCAAGTTGCTTAAAATTCATAATATCGTTTCCAAGAGAGATGATCTTAGCGGGAGGAAAGTACTTAGAGATAAAAGCATCTTTGCACTTGTTCCAAGAATCAATACTATTTTTAGGCAAAGACGAAAACCAAGCTTTAGCACGATCTCTAAGTGAAAAAGGAAATAGCTTCAATTTAACAACATCATTGTCAACATCTTTCTTCTTTTGCGTATCACACAAATCCACGAAGCTATTTAGATGAGTAGCGGCATCTTCACTGGGAAGGCCGTGAATTGATCTTTCATAACAAGATTCAATAAAGCAGCATTGATTTCACACGATTCAGTATTGGCAAGAGGAGCAATCGGAGTGCTAAGGAAATCATTATTGTTGGTATTGGTAAAGTCACACAATTTGGTATTATCTTGAGCCATAGTGACAAGCAAGCAATCCAACACACGAGCAAACAAGCGAACGAGAAAAAGGCAAACGGAAAGAGAGGAGGAGATTGGGAAAGAGAGGGCGAATAAAACGGCAAGGGTGAAGTGGGGGAGAGGAAAACGAGAGGAAAATGGCAAATAATGTAATGCGAGAGCTAAGGGATTGTGATGGGTACTTAGTATGTTGCCTTGTGCGTAGACTCCCCGACAACGACGCCAGAAATCCTTCTTGCCACGTCTTGAGCTTGCGTTGGTTTTACCCGAAGAGGAGAGGATGATGTAGTAGAGTAGCGTAAGTATTTCCCTCCGTTTTTGAGAACCAAAGTATGAATCCAGTAGGAGGCCACGCGCGAGTCCCTCGTACCTACACAAAGCAAATAACTCCTCGCAACCAACGCGAATAGGGGTTGTCAATCCCTTCACGGTCACTTACAAGAGTGAGATCTGATAGAGATGATAGATAATATTTTTTGTATTTTGGGTATAAAGATGCAAAGTAAAATAAAAGGCAAAGTAAAGAGCAAAGCAGTAATAAAGCGTAGGAAGATTAATATGATGAAAATAGACCCCGGGGCCATAGATTTCACTAGTGGCTTCTCTTAAGAGCATAGGTATTTTACGGTGGTGAGCAATTACTGTTGAGCAATTGGCAGAATTGAGCATAGTTATGAGAGTATCTAGGTATGATCATGTATATAGGCATCACGTCCGAGACAAGTAGACCGACTCTGCTGCATCTACTACTATTACTCCACTCATCGACCGCTATCCAAAGCATGCATCTAGAGTATTAAGTTAATGAAAAGAGTAACGCCTTAAGCAAGATGACATGATGTAGAGGAATAAATTCATGCAATCGATAAATACCCCATCTTGTTATCCTCGAAGGCAACAATACAATACGTGCCTTGCTGCCCCTCATCCTTTGGGAAAGGACACCGCAAGATTGAACCCAAAGCTAAACACTTCTCCCATTGCAAGAACTACCAATCTAGTTGGCCAAACCAAACGGATAATTCGAAGAGACTTGCAAAGATAACTCAATCATACATAAAAGAATTCAGAAAAGATTCAAATATTGCTCATAGGTAATCTTGATCATAAACCCACAATTCATCGGTCTCAACAAACACACCGCAAAAAGAAGATTACATCGAATAGATCTCCACGAGAGAGGGGGAGAACATTGTATTCAGATCCAAAAAGAGAGAAGAAACCATCTAGCTACTAACTATGGACCCGAAGGTCTGAGGTAAACTACTCACACTTCATCGGAGAGGCTATGATGATGATGTAGAAGCCCTCCGTGGTGGAATCCCCTTCCGACGGAGCTCCGGAACAGGCCCCAAGATGGGATCTCATGGATACAGAAAGTTGCGGCGGTGGAATTATGTTTTTGGCTCCGTATATGATCTGTTGGGGGTACGTAGGTATATATAGGAGGAAGGAATACGTCGGTGGAGCGTCGAGGGGGCCACGAGGCAGGGGGCGCGCCCTAGGGGGGGCGCCCTCCACCCTCGTGGCTGCCTCGTGGCTTTCTTAACGGAGGGTCCAAGTCTCCTGGGTCTTGTCTGATGAGAAAATCACGTTCCCGAAGATTTCATTCCGTTTGGACTCCGTTTGATATTCCGTTTCTTCGAAACACTGAAATAGGCAAAAAACAACAATTCTAGGTTGGGCCTCCGGTTAATAGGTTTGTCCCAAAAGTAATATAAAAGTGGAAAATAAAGCCCAATATAGTCCAAAACACTAGATAATATAGCATGGAGCAATAAAAAATTATAGATACGTTGGAGACATATCACTCACCTCCTGGCCTTGACCACGGTACGCGACCTGGCATACCAGCGACGCCTGCAGCTTGCCTGGGGACCAGGACCTGTCAGCGTAGAGCAACAAGCCGTCGGGAGGTTGGAAAGGGGAGACCGAGCCTAAACAAGAGATGCATTCGCAATTCTTCATAACAAGGATAGTATCCACAAAAGACATTACAGACCCTTTACACGCCCCCGCGTGGTACTTCTTGATTCCTCGCAGGGAACAAAAGACGAGGACTTAGGGGAATCCTATCTACACCCTCTCGTGGCTGACGCCGTCATCAACAGTGGGCCATGGGAGGCCAGCGCCAACCCCATCCAGATCAGCGGCGGCGGCGGCTGGACGCCGCAGCCCTGCTCCAGGCGGGGCGAGAGCTCGGGGGCACGTAGCTGTCGTCACTCGTCTCCGGAGTCTCGTAGAGCTCAGGAGAACCGCTGGACGCCCAAGAGTCGCTGCTGCTGGAGGAGCCGCAGGCCGGGCACGCATCGTCCTGGCGCTCCCCTCCAGGGCAGCACTCCAGGCGGCGGCCCTCCGCATCGAAGACCTTGAAGAACAGCGTGGAGGCGCCGTCATAGTCGAAGTGGATCGCGAGGGCGCCCTCAGCACGGCAAACCCGTGCAACCTCACCCCAGCCGCGGGTCATGAAGATCTTGCTGGAGGAGACCACTTCAACCTCTGCTCCGGTCGCCAGGGCGTCGCAGTCAGCATGCTGCAACCAGAGCTCGAGGGGTCCCCTCGGCGGCATCACTTCGGAGAAGAACCGCGGGAAGCGGATCTAGGTGCTTGGGGGCATCGCCGCCCACAACACGAGATCGCGAGAGGAATCCACGACATGGGTTCCAGGGGAGACGGCGCGTGTCGCCACCGCGCGGCGGCCGCGTTCGCGCCATGGGCGGCGCCGCTCGTCGCTCCTCCCTCCTGAGCCCTCGGCTTGGGCGTACAAGGGCAGCGGATACCCTGGAGGAGGCCGCTCGCACCAAGGCCTCCTCACCACCTGCATTTCCGCTGCGTTGCTGCAGTGAACCGACCTCTTCTTCGGTGGGAGCGTCGTCGACAAGTCGAGGGGAGTCTTTCCCTTCTCAACAGCAGAAAACCTTCGGATGGGCACCATTGCTACCAGCAAAGGAGCAAGGAGGAAGAAGCAAACATGATGGAGATAAATGGCGACGGGGGCTCCGCTCCCCCCTCCTCATTTATAGCGGGAGAAGGCCAAACCGGCGCCTCCCATGATCACATGTAATGATGGCTTTCCCTTGCATGTCGCAAGGACTTGTCAAGTCGGGCAGTTGCCGAGGCAGCGTGGGTAAGTGGAGATGCCCACGTCCAGTCAACCGCCACGCGTCGATCGAGGCAGCAGGCTTTTGGGGCCCGCGGTGCTCCGCACTTGACCTCCGGCTTCGCCTCGAAGCCAAGCCCGAGCGCGCCTTGGGCCCGGCGGCTACTGTCGACGTCCTGGGAACAGGGGTCCCCACACTTCCCTGCCTGCGGCCCACGGCGTGGCTGTGCTGGCGGGCCTATATGGCCCATCTTCATCAACAAGGCATCCAAGACCCTCACGAGGGGCCAAGCCTCGCGAGGCGGACGACACAAGATCTCCTCAGGATCGGCCTCACCAGGTTGGCTCGCGAGGAGCGGAGAGATCAAGGTGCTACCTCTTAAGCAGTGCGTTTGTTTTCCCTTGAAGAGGAAAGGATGATGCAGTAAAGTAGCTTAAGTATTTCCCTCAGTTTCTGAGAACCAAGGTATCAATCCAGTAGGAGGCCACGCTCAAGTCCCTTGCACCTACACAAACAAATAAAAACCTCGCAACCAACACAATAAAGGGGTTGTCAATCCCTTCCCGGTCACTTACGAAAGTGAGATCTGATAGATATGATAAGATAATATTTTTGGTATTTTTATAATAAATATGCAAAGTAAAATAAAAGGCAATAAGAATAACTAAGTGTTGGAAGATTAATATGATGGAAAATAGACTCGGGGGCCATAGGTTTCACTAGTGGCTTCTCTCAAGAGCATAAGTATTATGGTGGGTGAACAAATTACTGTTGAGCAATTGATAGAATTGAGCATAGTTATGAGAATATCTGGGTATGATCATGTATATAGGCATCATGTCCGTGACAAGTAGACCGACTCCTGCCTGCATCTACTACTATTACTCCACACATCGACCGATATCCAGCATGCATCTAGATAATTAATTTCAAAAGAACATAGTAATGCTTTAAGTAAGATGACATGATGTAGAGGGATAAACTCATGCAATATGATATAAACCCCGTCTTGTTATCCTCGATGGCAACAATACAATACGTGCCTTGCCGCCCTAACATCCTTTGGGAAAGGACACCGCAAGATTGAACCCAAAGCTAAGCACTTCTCCCATTGCAAGAAGGATCAATCTAGTAGGGCAAACCAAACTGATAATTCGAAGAGAATTGCAAAGATAACCAATCATACATAAAAGAATTCAGAGAAGATTCAAATATTGTTCATAGATGATCTTGATCATAAACCCACAATTCATCGGTCTCAACAAACACACCGCAAAAAAAGATTACATCGAATAGATCTCCACGAGAATCGTGGAGAACTTTGTATTGAGATCCAAAGAGAGAGAATAAGCCATCTAGCTAATAAATATGGACCCGAAGGTCTGAGGTAAACTACTCACACATCATCGGAGAGGCTATGGTGTTGATGTAGAAGTCCACCGTGACCAATGCCCCCTCCGGCAGGACGCCGGAAAAGGCCCCAAGATGGGATTGCACGGGTACAGAAGGTTGCGGTGGTGGAATTAGGTTTCCGTGGATGCTTACATTGGTTTGAAGTGCGTGAGGTATATATAGGAGGAAGAAGTACGTCGGTGGAGCAACGTGGGCCCCACGAGGGTGGAGGGCGCGCCCCCCTGCCTCGTGCTCTCTTGGTTGCTTTCTTTACGTAGGGTCCAAGTCCTCTGGATCACGTTCGTTCCGAAAATCACGTTCCCGAAGGTTTCATGCCGTTTGGACTCCGTTCGATATTCTTTTTCTGCGAAACACTGAAATAGGCAAAAAAACAACAATTTGGGCTGGGCCTCCGGTTAATAGGTTAGTCCCAAAAATAATATAAAAGTTTATAACAAAGCCCATTAATCATCGAAAATAGAATATAATATAGCATGAAGCAATCAAAAACTATAGATACATTGGAGACGTATCAAGCATCCCCAAGCTTAATTCCTGCTCGTCCTCAAGTAGGTAAATGAAAAAAACAGAATTTTTGATGCGAATGCTACTTGGCATAATTTCAATGTAATTCTCTTAATTGTGGTATGAATGTTCACATCTGAAAGATTCAAGACAAAAGTTTAATATTGACATAAAAATAATAATACTTCAAGCATACTAACTAAGCAATTATGTCTTCTCAAAATAGCATGGCCAAAGAAAGTTATCCCTACAAAATCATATAGTCTGGCTATGCTCTATCTTCACCACAGAAAGTATTTAAATCCTGCACAACCCCGATGACAAGCCAGGCAATTGTTTCATACTTTTGGTGTTCTCAAACTTTTTCAATCTTCACGCAATACATGAGCGTGAGCCATGGACATAGCACTATATGTAGAATAGAACGGTGGTTGTGGAGAAGACAAAAAGGGAGAAGATAGTCTCACATTAACTAGGCGTATCGACAGGCTATGGAGATGCCCATCAATAGATATCAATGTGAGTGAGTAGGGATTTCCATGCAACGGATGCACTAGAGCTATAAGTATATGAAAGCTCAACAAAAGAAACTAAGTGGGTGTGCATCCAACTTGCTTGCTCACGAAGACCTAAGGCATTTTGAGGAAGCCCATCATTGGAATATACAAGCCAAGTTCTATAATGAAAAATTCCCACTAGTATATGAAAGTGATATCATAGGAGACTCTCTATCATGAAGATCGAGGTGCTACTTTGAAGCACAAGTGTGGTAAAAGGATAGTAACATTGTCCCTTCTCTCTTTTTCTCTCATTTTTTTGGGCCTTTTCTCTCTCTTTTTTTATGGCATCTTTTATTTTTTTATTTTCGTCCGGAGTCTCATCCCGACTTGTGGGGGAATCATAGTCTCCATCATCCTATCCTCACTTTGGACAATGCTCTAAAAATGATGATCATCACACTTTTATTTATTTACAACTCAACAACTACAACTCAATACATGGAACAACAATGTGACTCTATGTGAATGCCTCCGGTGGTGTACCGGGATATGCAATGAATCAAGAGTGACATGTATGAAAGAATTATGAACGGTGGCTTTGCCACAAATACGATGTCAACTACATGATCATGCAAAGCAATATGACAATGATGGAGCGTGTCATAATAAACGAAATGGTGGAAAGTTGCATGGCAATATATCTTGGAATGGCTATGGAAATGCCATGATAGGTAGGTATGGTGGCTGTTTTGAGAAGGGTATATGGTGGGTGTATGATACCGGTGAAAAGTGCGCGGTATTAGAGAGGCTAGCAATGGTGGAAGGAAGAGAGTGCGTATAATCCATGGAATCAACATTAGTCATGAAGAACTCATATACTTATTGCAAAAATATACAGGTTATCAAAGCAAAGTTTTACGCGCATGCTCCTAGGGGGATAGATTGGTAGGAAAAGACCATCGCTTGTCCCCGATCGCCACTCATAAGGAAGACAATGAATAAATAGATCATGCTCCGACTTCATCACATAACGGTTCACCATACGTGCATGCTATGGGAATCACAAACTTTAACACAAGTATTTCTCAAATTCAAAACTACTCAACTAGCATGACTGTAATATCACCATCTTCATATCTCAAAACAATTATCTAGAATCAAAACTTCTCATAGTATTCAACACACTCATAAGAATTTTTTTACTAATCTTGAATGCCTATCATAATTAAAGCAAATTACCACGCTGTTTTGTAGGACTCTCAAAATAATATATGTGAAGCATGAGAGAACAATAGTTTCTATAAAACAAATCCACCACCGTGCTCTAAGAGATATAAGTGAAGCACTAGAGCAAAAACTATATAGCTCAAAAGATATAAGTGAAGCACATAGAGTATTCTAATAAATTCCGAATCATGTGTGTCTCTCTCAAAAGGTGTGTACAGAAAAGATGATTGTGGTAAACTAAAAAGAAAATACTAAAATAATACAAGACGCTCCAAGCAAAACACATATCATGTGGTGAATAAAAATATAGCACCAAGTAAAGTTACTGATGGACGAAGACGAAAGAGGTGATGCCTTCCGGGGCATCCCCAAGCTTTGGCTTTTTGGTGTCCTTAGATTATCTTGGGGTGACATGGGCATCCCCAAGCTTAGGCTCTTGCCACTCCTTGTTCCATAATCCATCAAATCTTTACCCAAAACTTGAAAACTTCACAACACAAAACTTAACAGAAAATCTCGTGAGCTCCGTTAGCGAAAGAAAACAAAACACCACTTCAAGGTACTGTAATGAACTCATTCTTTATTTATGGTGTTAAACCTACTGTATTCCAACTTCTCTATGGTTTATAAACTATTTTACTAGCCATAGATTCATCAAATTAAGCAAACAACACACGAAAAGCAGAATCTGTCAAAAATAAAACAGTCTGTAGTAATCTGTAACTAACGCAAACTTCTGGAACTCAAAAAATTCAGCCAACATAGGACGACCTAGAAAATTTGTTTATTGATCAGCAGAAATTGAAATCAATATTTTATCACGTTCTGGTGATTTTTAATAATTGTTTTCGTGAACAGAAAGTTTCTAGAATTTTCAGCAAGATCAAATAACTATCATCCAAGAAGATCCTATAGGTTTAGCTTGGCACAAACACTAATTAAAAAATAAAAACAAATCTAACCAGAGGTTACATCAAAGATTTATTCTAAACAGAAGCAAAAAGCAAAAAACTAAAAATAAAACTGGGTTGCCTCCCAACAAGCGCTATCGTTTAACGCCCCTAGCTAGGCATAAAAGCAAGGATAGATCTAGGTATTGCCATCTTTGGTAGGCAATTCTTCAATGAGACACCTATCACCCTTAGGAGTTTATTTCTTTCTATTAATTATCAAACTTTTAGGCACAAAATCGAAAAAATCATTTGCAGCAAATGGTTCCTTAATGATAGCAAAGAGATTCGGGAGAACACTTATTGATTTGAGATCCGCAGTTTCCTTATTGGAGGATTCACCCTTATTTTTAGGAACATACTTAAGCTTGGCAATTTTAGTAGGAGGACTTGGAGTATTCTTTAGGGAAGAAAAGGTGGTCCCCATGTTGGTAATCATACCCTCAAGTTTATCGATTATAGTGGAATCCTGATTTATTTTTTCATTAACTATGGGTTCCTTCTCCTTAATATTTTTCAAAGTGACTCCTACTTTAGATCCTTATTGGGTAATTTTGTTGTGGATATTTTTATCCAAATTTTCAATTAACTCTACGGTAGCAACTTTATTTTCAATATTTTCAAGTCTTTGCATTACATGCTCCAAAGTTAACATATTTCCATAACCAAGAGAGGTGGAGAGCCAGATAAATCTGCCATAGCATTGTAAGAATCAAAAGTATGGCTACCCAAGAAATTCCCCCCGGTAATGGTATCGAGAATATATCTATTCAAAAGCATGACGCCTACATAATAGTTATGGAGAAGAACGCAAGTAGATTTCTTTCTAGTAGATTTATTTTGAGCGTTGCAAATTCTATACCAATCATCTTTCAAATTGTCTCCCTCCCTTTGTTTAAAATTGATAACTTCGTTCTCTGGAGACAAAGGAGTACATAAAGGACTAACCATTGCGACAAAGCAAGCGAAAAAGAGGCGAACAGAAAGGCGAGAAGGCAGTGGGGGAGAGGAAAACGAGAGGCAAATCGCAAATAATGTAATGCGGGAGATAAGAGTTTGTGATGGGTACTTGGTATGTTGACTTTTGAATAGACTCCCCACCAACGGTGCCATAAATCCTTCTTGCTACCTCTTGAGCACTGCGTTGGTTTTCCCTTGAAGAGGAAAGGGTGATGCAATAAAGTAGCGTAAGTATTTCCCTCAGTTTTTGAGAACCAAGGTATCAATCCATTATGAGGCCACGCTCAAGTCCCTCGCACCTACACGAACAAATAAAAACCTCGCAACCAACGCAATAAAGGGGTTGTCAATCCCTTCACAGTCACTTACAAAAGTGTGATCTGATAGATATGATAAGATAATATTTTTGGTATTTTTATAATAAAGATGCAAAGTAAAATAAAAGGCAATAAAAATAACTAAGTGTTGGAAGATTAATATGATGGAAAATAGACCCGGGGGCCATAGGTTTCACTGGTGGCTTCTCTCAAGAGCATAAGTATTACGGTGGGTGAACAAATTACTGTGGAGCAATTGATATAATTGAGCATAGTTATGAGAATATCTAGGTATGATCATGTATATAGGCATCATGTCCGTGACAAGTAGACCGACTCCTGCCTGCATCTACTACTATTAATTACTCCACACATCGACCGCTATCCAGCATGCATCTAGATTATTAAGTTCAATAGAACAGACTAATGCTTTAAGTAAGATGACATGATGTAGAGGGATAAAATCATGCAATATGATATAAACCCCATCTTGTTATCCTCGATGGCAACAATACAATACGTGCCTTGCCGCCCCTGCTGTCTTTGGGAAAGGACACCGCAAGATTGAACCCAAAGCTAAGCACTTCTCCCATTGCAAGAAAGATCAATCTAGTAGGCCAAATCAAACTGATAATTTGAAGAGACTTGCAAAGATAACCAATCATAGCTAATAGAATTCAGAGAAGATTCAAATATTGTTCATAGATAATCTTGATCATAAACCCACAATTCATCGGTCTCAACAAACACACCGCAAAAGAGGATTACATCGAATAGATCTCCACGAGAATCGTGGAGAACTTTGTATTGAGATCCAAAGAGAGAGAAGAAGCCATCTAGCTAATAACTATGGACCCGAAGGTCTGAGGTAAACTACTCACACATCATCGGAGAGGCTATGGTGTTGATGTAGAAGCCCTCCATGATCAATGCCCCCTCCGGCAGGACGTCGGAAAAGGCCTCAAGATGGGATCTCACGGGTACAGAAGGTTGCGGCGGTGGAATTAGGTTTTCATGGATGCTTCTGTTGGTTTGGGGGTACGTAGGTATATATAGGAGGAAGAAGTACGTCAGTGGAGCAACGTGGGCCCCACAAGGTTGGAGGGCGCGCCTAGGGGGGTAGGCGCGCCCCCCTGCCTCGGGCTCTCCTGGTTGCTTTCCTGACGTAGGGTCCAAGTCCTCTGGATCACGTTCATTCCAAAAATCATGTTCCCGAAGGTTTCATTCCGTTTGGACTCCTTTTGATATTCTTTTTCTGCGAAGCACTGAAATAGGCAAAAAAATAGCTATTTGAGACTCCGGTTAATAGGTTAGTCCCAAAAAAAATATAAAAGCGTATAACAAAGCCCATTAATCATCCAAAAGAGAATATAATATAGCATGAAGCAAGAAAAAATTATAGATGCGTTGCAGACGTATCAAGCATCCCTCGCGAGGTTCTCATGACTTGAGCCATGACGATCAAGATCAGACAGGCGCCAGCGCGCGCAGTGTCCTTGTTTCCCCTTTGGTGCTAAGGAAGCAAGCGTAGGCACAGAGTAACGAGGCGTCAAGCAAAGGTTTCCATATCGGTGCAACGAGTCCAAGACCACTAGGACGGCAAGATGGAGGTCACCATGGAGCCCAAGGTGGCGTCACCAGCTGTCGGTGTACTAGAGTAGGGGTACCCTAGTACCCCGTACTCTTGCACGGACGGTTGCAGCACCCCGCAGCAAGGTTTGCCTCGTCACCGCCAAGATCCTTCGTGGCTCCTTTTGGAGCCATTCAAGAACAAAGTATTTGATTCAGAAGACAAGGCCCCGACAAGAGGAGCTTGTCGGGAAGGCCGCTCGAGCACGCAGAAGACAAGGCCCGGCAAGAGGAGCTTGCGGGAAGGCTCAGGCGCGACAAGTCTCCGGCGCGACAAGGATCGGCCGCGGCAAAGGCGCTTGCCGCGGCATGCAACCTCTCTCCGTCTCCGCTCCAGCTCACCCAGCGGCGTGTCGCCATGGGACCGTTCCATGGGCGCGTGTCGGCGGTGTGCAGCCAGCGGAGAGCAGCGATAAGCAAGCGGCCGACAGGCTCGCCATCGTGGCGGCGGAGGCGCACTGACGGCCTCTGTTGCCTTTGTTTGGGCGACAATGACGGGCATTTATTGCTTTTGTCCCTTGCCGTCGAGTTAGGTATTTTTACTGCATACCTTTGTTCAAGTAGGTGTACCAACTCCTGTTTTTACATTTGTACCCTCGCCTATGTTGCCACCTGTCGGAGACCCCTTGAGCATATAAAAGGAGGCCCGAGTGCAACGTAGAGGGGGTTCGCGTCTTTCGCAAGGTTCCGTTCAGTTTGGTTCACCAGGTTCGTCTCGTTGGGTTCATTCGACCCACTCGAGACCAGATAGACTCACGCTAGGTTTGGTAGCTCTCGTTTCTCCCTAGCAAGAACACAATAGATCAAACAAGCAGCAGTAGGAGTTTTATCTCTCCGGAGAGCTCCGAAGCTGGGTAAACTGCTCGTGTGCATCGCCTCGATCCGCTCTTCGTGCAATCTCCGCCCCCCTCCGAACCACAAGGGGCCTGCTCCGCCGGCCCCATAGGTGTCCGTGGGTACGATCAGCCTCCCCGACATCTCTGGCGCGCCAGGTAGGGGCCGTCGAGGCCGAGTGAATCTGATCCGGCGTGCACACGAGCAGCGTCATCAACATCTTCCTCAACTTGCCACCGAAGAAGAAAGCTTCGGCGGCAGCAGAGCCGTCCGCGTCGTACCCACCCTCACCGCAGCAAACGGGTGGTGGGGCTGGCCGGAGGAACGGCGCCGACGAAGGTGCTCGCGGCGTTGCCAAGTCCAAGGACAAGGCACCGCAAACCTCGGCGTCCGCGCATCCCCCGCGCCAGTCTCAGGAGATGCGGGACCAACAACGTCATGGCGTTCACAACGCCATACGTTCGCTGGATCGAGACCCTCAAGACCAGCGTGCGCGCCAACATGCCGGGCACGAGTGAGATCTGATGTCGCCCGGATGGGGTGCTGCTCCTTCTAACTTAGTTAGAAGTCCGGCGTGTCCGCTCCTCGCACCGTTCTCTAATGCCACCCACTACTCCAGCAGAAGCTCTGGCGAGAGCTCAATCTCCTCGACTACCCTCCAACGGCCGACAAGGTCGACGAGTGGAGGGCCACTATCGAGCCTCATCGGCTTTGCCAACGGCGACGCTCATGACAACCAACGCCATCGTTGCCGCGGCGTGACGACAAGGCACGAGCCGGTGGCGACGACACTGTCGGAGGTGCAACCACCGTGCACTCTCCGCCAAGAAGGCCAAGATCGCCGACTCATCGGGTCCACCTCGACACCAGCAGAGCCTTTTGCAGGCGAAGACCGCTTTTGTTAGGATAAGCTGTACTAGTTGTTCGCTTTCAAATTGGCCGTTGTTGACTCCCTTCCCGCTCAATATTTGGGGAGAGGACTAGGGCCTATATAAGTAGAACTACCCACCATCGTAGAGGGCATCTGGTTGAGAACTCACAAGCAAGCCCGAGCTGAGCGAATCCACACACACACAAGTTCGCCAAGCACAAGAACACCCCAACCTCAGGAGGCTGTTCTTCCCCTTGTAATGTTCATCATCAGCCCAAGAGGCAATCCACCACCACCACACTGGAGTAGGGTATTAAACCACAACGGTGGCTCGAACCAGTATAAATCTTGTGTCTTCTGTGCCGTGAGTTTGTTGAGTTCGTCTACGAGAACTTAGCAAGCTAAGGCGTGGATGTAACATCCCAAAATTCTAAATTTTGGAATGTTATATTAAATAAATAACTATGCTTGATTGTCTGATGGTTGGTTTGATGGATTGAGTGAAACTGAGTGAAATTTGAAACTTTTGAAAGTTGAATGAGAGGGAATGAAATGACTTTCCCAAAACTTTCCCCTTTGCCCTTGGATCCCAATGGATTCAAATTCATACCAACACCAAAGCCTAGAGTGAGGATGACATGACTTCTTCCATTTTTAAATGAATAGGGTTTTGGAAAAAGATTTGAATTTCATTTGGGAAGATTTCAAATTCAAAGCTTTATGCAACTCAATGATTTTCATGAGGGAAGATAAAATGACTTCTTCAATTATATGAAATAGGAGTTGGAAGTTATAATGAATCAAGTTGAAAATCATTTGAAAGTGCTTTGAAACCCTCTTTCAAATTTTGAGTTTTGAATTTGAATTTCAAACTTTGGCATGTGGGAAACATTTCAAAAACTATGCACGATAAATACTTGATCAAAAGTATGAGAGGAGCAAACATGACACTCCAAAAATATCAGAGGAAACAATGCCAAAAGATTTGGATTCAAATCTGAATTTTATTTGAATTTGAAAAAAATAGATTTTTATAAAGTTTGGATTTTGCCTTTGGAAAAATGCTCAAATGAAAGGAATATTCCCCTGATCATTTTGGTATATATATACCCTATATAAAATATTTATAGATATTGTTTTATTTCAGTTTTTGTTTTATTTAAAAAAATAAAGAAAAACCCCTCGGGCGCCAGCTAGGCCACCCCAGGCCCAGCCAGCGCCGCACCCCGCGCCTGGCCCAGCCAGCCGGCCCACCAGGGCCAGCCCAGCCGAGCCGAGCCAGCCCAGCTCCCTCACCCCTCGCCCCCTCGCCCGAATCCTCTAGGCTTCGGCCACCCGCTCGCCGAGCCCCCCTCTCTCTCTCGCTGACCCGTGGGCCCCGCCCCTCTTCTTCCCCCCTCGCCCACGCCATCGACCTCGCCGGAGATCGACCGGATCCCGAAGGATCCGGGATCCCCCGATCGCCCCCGATCCCCTTCCGGAGCGAGCCCGACCCCAGGCTATAAAGCCGAGCCCCTCCGCACCCCATTCCCCCCCTAGCCTCGCCGGACCCCCTCTCCCTCTCTCTCCCGAGCTCATGGGAGCCCAGGCTCGCCACCGCCCGCCAAAGTGGCCGACGCCACCCTAGTCCACCCCGACCACCCCCAACACCACGAACCCCTCCCGACCTCGTGCGCATCTCCCGACGACTACTTGAAGCTCGCCCGGCCTTGGGACGCCCGAGGCACTCTCGCCCGCCCGCCCGCCCGCCGCCGTCATGAGTCCGTAAGTCAAGCATCGCCCTCCCCCGTCCGATCCTAGATCTAGGGCTAGGATTAGAAACCCCGAAGGGTTAGGTTTTATTTATAAAACCGGCCGGTTCCGATCGGTTTAGTTTTAGTTTAGTTTTTTTTTTGGCCGATTCGTTTAGTTTAAACCTAGGCCCGTTTAGACTAAGTTACGCCTAGTGCACAGTATAGGCCCATTAGGCCTTTTTCTTTTATTTTGATTTTCTGTTTTAGCCGAATAGTTTCTGTTTTCAAAAATGTATATCTTTTATTATGTTTAATATTTTTAGATGATTCTTTTTTTTGTTGGATTGCAAATTTTATTTAGTTTCTGTAGAATATATATTTAGCTATGTTAAAATTAATTAAAAATGCTTTAATTTAGTTTTAGTCAGAATAGTAAATCTGCGATAACTTGAGTTAGAAAAATTATTTTTGCATGATTCTTTTTGCCCCAACTTTATTTTGGCATTGCCAAACCATAGAAATTAACTTGGGTATTTTAGGATTAATAAATAATTAGTTTTAAGCAGAATCCTATTAATCCTAATTAATTAGCTAGCTCCTGTTTTCCTATTAAATTAATTAGTAAATTAATTTATTTTTAACTAGTGATTGATTATTCTAGGATAGTTTCTGTCATTCTAATACATAAACTTTTATTTATAATTAATAAAAGTTTTAATTTATTTTTCTTAATAGAAATTGAATTAGGCCTATTAGGAGTTTTATAATAGCTTTTAATTAATTTCTTTTGCTCCTAGTTGCTTAGTGAAACCTTTTCCGTTAAGTTAACATAAAACCATGAGTAGGTTATGTTAGAAAATTTTTATTATATAAAACTATTTTTGTTATTGTTTGAAGTAGGGAAAACTTTGAGTGGCCTTTCTTTGAGTTTTTCTTTTGGATTTGGTTTTGGTTGTTTTGTTGTGTTATGTTACTTTTGTTATGTTGTGTTATGTGATCCTATTGCTATGTGCTTATTATAGTTATTGTTTGCCTCGGTAGAATTTCCGGAGTGCGAAGATTGCTACTACGAAACCCTAGTTTTTTCGAAGATCGTCAACCAGGCAAGTTCACTTTGATCATTGCTTTCATACCTATGTTTTATTGCATTTAGTGACATCTTTGCAACCACCCCTCAGTAGTGTTATTGAATCCTTGTAGTTGAGTAGTATGCATGAGGTAGGAACCCATCACCCTGTTACCAAGCCCGGGACGATATTTTATTTTAATGCTACGCTATAGTAGATGGGGTTTGGTATGAGTGCACGAGAGTGGTGTGAAGAAGGAGGACTCTACGTCAATGACGACAACTCCATGATGGAATCTGCAAGGACTGCACCTTCAAGACCTCAAGACTTCAAGACTCGAGACAAGAATTCAATACACACTCTTTGGGTGAAGGACGGTTGTGGGCACCTGGAGAAACCAGTGGTTGGCGGGATGCATGGAGAAGCGCCATGACATCTTGGAAAGCTTCACCCAGACTCAAAGAGACGGAAGAATACTTCATGCCCGAAGCTTACATGTGCAACCGCAAGTCATTATGGGCTCGCTTGGTTGACCTTAGTTGTGACTCTGGTGGGACGGTGCTAGCGGATGTAGAACTATGGTAGGACTGGATGGAGTGCGGACGGTGGTCGAGGAACTCTTTGGAAGACCATGTTTGGTCATCTTGTTCTCAAACACTCTGAAGTGCGAGAACGTAAAAGAGGGATCGAATCTTGCAGGTTAAGTGTACAAACCTCTGCAGAGGGTTCAAACCTAATCGATTAGCCGTGTCCCGATTCTACCAATTTGAGCGTGTGGACTTGGATCTATCTCGGAACTCTCAACACCGGATTGATAACTTAATTGTGGGCAACATATGATGAATTTTGGGCTATGAGACATCGGTTGGCGGAACCATGTCATGATAGAAAACTCCATAGTACAGACTTCATTTATTCCTTTGATGTAGGGAAAATAAAATCAGCTTTTATGCAAACAAAACTCAGAATCTGAGCCATAAAGCCATATTGCATATAGTATAGTTTTATCATCTGTTTTCTCATATTGTGATCTTGCGGTACATTCAATGTACTGACCTACACGGCTGCAACGTATCATGTTGCAGATATTTCCTCGACGAGAAAGAGTGCAGATGCAGGGTTACGGTCTACACTCAACCTGCCGATGGCGTTGATGGGACTCCACACCCGTTTGATTGTTTCCGCTGAGTATTATGAGGTATATATCAGTTTTACGTTATTTATGCATGTGATTGCACTTTGATATATACATTGATGTACTGTGTGTGCCAGCATACTGATCCAGGGATGGCACGGTAACACAGAGGCTTGACCGTCTGAGGTCGGGTCGCTACAGTGGATCGGTAGGGGGGAAAGAACTTCGCGCGCACCCCAGAGTTCGAACCTTAAGGGTTTTGTCGGAACCCGTGATCCGACAGAATTGCTAGAACTTTTATCTGCAGTGATCATAAAAGAATTGGAATTATTCAGGGTTCGTGTGGACATTTTTATGCATTAAGTGATTTTTCAATGCATTTATGTGCATAATTCAAATTTTAACTACATGCACATGCTCCAGTGCATATAAATTGGTTGAAAAATCAAATATTTGTCCTCGAGTGCATGCTAAGGTCCCATGCAAGAAATGGGAATGTATGTCAAACACCCTGCCACCGTCACTCGGCAGCAAACATTGAGATACCTGGTTTTTAAATTCTAGTAAATCCAAAACTCGTCTGAAATTCATGAAACTTGGCATGCTATCATGGAGCGGCATCAACATGTCGTGGTAAATTTTTGTCCCATTTGGGGCTGGTTTGGGTATATGTTTCTCACAAACCAGGGCTTCTCACAACAAGCATGATGGTTTCGGTAGGGAACGCCCCAACTTTGTGGAAGAAACGATATCCATTGCCGCTTATTGCTTTCAATTTTTTTTCTCATGTCAACATAGAACAACAGGAGTGTTGTGTTATTTTTTGTGATTTTTCGGGGTTCGTTTGGGCATTTTATGCATTAAGTGAGTTTTCAATGCATTTATGTGCATAATTCAAATTTGAACTACAAGCACATGCTCCGGTGCATAGAAATTGGTTGAAAAATCAAATATTTTGTCCTTGGGTGCGTGCTTAGGTCCCATGCAAGAAATGGGAGTGAATGTCAAACAGCCTGCCACCGTCACTCGGCCACAAACATTGATATACCTGGTTTTTAAATTCTAGTAAATCCAAAACTCATCTGAAATTCCTGAAACTTTGCATGCTATCATGGAGCGGCATCAACATGCCGTGGTAAATTTTTTTCCCATTTGGGGCAGGTTTCGGTATATGCTTCTCACAAACCAGAGCTTCTCACAACAAGCATGATGGTTTCGGTAGGGAACGCCCCAACTTTGGGGAAGAAACGATATCCATTGCCTCTTATTGCTTTCAAATTTTTTCTCATGTCAACATAGAACAATAGGAGTGTTGTGTTATTTTTTGTGATTTTTTGGGGTTCGTTTGGACATTTTATGCATTAAGTGAGTTTTCACTTCATTTATGTGCATAATTCAAATTTGAACTACATGCACATGCTCTGGTGCATATAAATTGGTTGAAAAATCAAATCTTTTGACCTTGGGTGCATGCTTAGGTCCCATGCAAGAAATGGGAATGAATGTCAAACACCCTGCCACCATCACTCGGCCGCAAACATTGAGATACCTGGTTTTTAAATTCTAGTAAATCCAAAACTCGTCTTTAATTCATGAAACTTTGCACGCTATCATGGAGAGGCATCAGCACGGCGTGGTAATTTTTTTCCCATTTGGGGCAGGTTTGGGTATATGCTTCACATAAACCAGAGCCTCTCACAACAAGCATGATAGTTTCGGTAGGGAACGCCCCAACTGTGGGGACGAAACGATATCCATTGCCTCTTATTGCTTTCAAATTTTTTCTCATGTCAACATAGGACAACAGGGTTGTTGTGTTATTTTCTATGATTGTTTGGGGTTCGTTTGGACATTTTTATGCATTAAGTGAGTTTTCAATGCATTTATGTGCATATTTCAAATTTGAACTACATGCACATGCTCCGGTGCATATAAATTGGTTGAAAAATCAAATCTTTTGTCCTTGGGTGCATGCTTAGGTCCCATGCAAGAAATGGGAATTAATGTCAAACACCCTGCCACCGTCACTCGGCCGCAAACATTGAGATACCTAGTTTTTAAATTCTAGTAAATCCTAAACCCGCGTGAAATTCATGAAACTTGGCATGCTATCATGGAGCGGCACCAACATGCCATGGTAAATTTTTTGTCCCAATTGGGGCAGGTTTGGGTATATGCTTCTCACAAACCAGAGCTTCTCACAACAAGCATGATGGTTTCGGTAGGGAACGGCCCAACTTTGGGGACGAAATGATATCCATTGCCTCTTATTGCTTTCAAATTTGTTCTTGTGTCAACATAGAATAACAGGAGTGTTGTGTTAATTTTTTGTGATTTTTCGGGCTTCGTTTGGACATTTTTATGCATTAAGTGAGTTTTTGATAACACACAAGTATAGGGGATCGCAAATGTTTCCTCGAGGGTAGAGTATTGAACCCAAATTTATTGATTCGACACAAGGGGAGCCAAAAAATATTCTCAAGTATTAGCAGTTGAGTTGTCAATTCAACCACACCTGGATAACTTAATATCTGCAGCAAAGTATTTAGCAGCAAAGTAGTATGATAGTAACGGTAATGGTAGCAAAAGTAATATTTTTGGGTTTTGTAGTGATTGTAACAGTAGCAACGGAAAAGTAAATAAACGGAGAACAATATGTGAAAAGCTCGTAGGCATTGGATCGGTGATGGAGAATTATGCCGGATGTGGTTCATCATGTAACAATCATAACATAGGGTGACACAGAACTAGCTCCAATTCATCAATGTAATGTAGGCATGTATTCTGAATATAGTCATACGAGCTTAGGGAAAAGAACTTGCATGACATCTTTTGTCCTACCCTCCCGTGGTAGCGGTGTCCTAATGGAAACTAAGGGATATTAAGGCCTCCTTTTAATAGAGTACCGGACCAAAGCATTAACACATAGTGAATACATGAACTCCTCAAACTATGTTCATCACCGGGAGTGGTCCCGATTATTGTCACTTGGGGTTGCGGATCATAACACATAGTAGGTGACTATAGACTTGCAAGATAGGATCAAGAACTCACATATATTCATGAAAACATAATAGGTTCAGATCTGAAATCATGGCACTCGGGCCCTACTGACAAGCATTAAGCATAACAAAGTCATAGAAACATCAATCTCAGAACATAGTGGATACTAGGGATCAAACCCTAACAAAACTAACTCGATTACATGATAAATCTCATCCAACCCCTCACCGTCCAGCAAGCCTACGATGGAATTACTCAAGCACGGCGGTGAGCATCATGAAATTGGTGATGGAGGATGGTTGATGATGACGACGGCGACGGATTCCCCTCTCCGGAGCCCCGAACGGACTCCAGATGAGCCCTCCCAAGAGAGTTTAGGGCTTGGTGGCGGCTCCGCATCATAAAACACGATGAATCTTTCTCTCTGATTTTTTCTCCCCGAACACGAATATATGGAGTTGGAGTTGAGGTCGGTGGAGCTCCAGGGGGCCCACAAGGCAGGGGGCGCGCCCAGGGGGCAGGTGCGCCACCCACCCTCATGGAAAGGGTGTGGGCCCCTGGCCTTGATTCTTTCACCAGTATTTTATATTATTTCCAAAAATAATCTCCTTGAAGTTTTAGGTCATTACGAGAACTTTTGTTTCTGCACATAAATAACACCATGGCAATTCTGCTGAAAACAGCGTCAGTCCGGGTTAGTTCCATTCAAATCATGCAAGTTAGAGTCCAAAACAAGGGCAAAAGTGTTTGGACAAGTAGATACAACGGAGACGTATCAATTCCCCCAAGCTTAAACCTTTGCTTGTCCTCAAGCAATTCAGTTGATAAACTGAAAGTGATAAAGAAAAACTTTTACAAACTCTGTTTGCTCTTGTTGTTGTAAATATATAAAGCCATCATTCAAGTTTTCAGCAAAGATTATGACTAACCATATCTATAATACCTAAATAGTTCATCCCCACTATCTATTTCTCTTGACATGCAGCCTATCCACCTCATCACTATGCCATGTCAGCGTTTTTTCTATTAACTTGCCAATTTATTTCCTTGTAAGAACTCTGTCTAATGTTGTACCGTGTGCCCGTCGAACTCTCGATCTACCAATGTGGTGGCTCAGTTTCTGCAACGGACGCGGGCCGACATCCGAAAAGACATACTCGCTCACCATTAAATCACAATTTCCCCTGCAACACCATGCCGCATCATCATCCACTTTGAATCCTGGTCGATGGCGGAGGAGTCAGGGAGAAGAAGGATAGAGAGGAAGAGGCGGCGTGTGGGGGATGGGCCTGGATCGCCCCACTACGCACCTGCAGCGGGTAGCCGACAACAACGCCTTCTCTATGACCCAGATCGGCTTCGTCCGACCGTCCGCATGGGATTCGCCAGGCCACGGCTGCCCTGCACACCCACCCTGCACCGTCGCTGCTCCATCAAGGATAGCCCCTCCTCCATCTGCTCCGGTGTGGTGCCCAACGAGCAAATCGGTGTGGCTTGCAGTCGAAGATGAAGAATAGGCGCTCTCTTCGTTCTTGGGCTCTAATTGCTTCAGTAAAGTAAGTAATTTAATTTCACCTACATAGATAACTCGACCTTGCGTGTTCTACATTTAAATTTCTGTAATTGTTTCAGGAGCAGGAATATGCTTTTGAACTAATTTAATATCTACATTTAGAGCCCAAACAAGATTTGAAGCCCTGGATCCAAACCAACTGTTTTTTACTTCTCCATCTCCCGCAGCTATCCCAACTTCTCCAAAACAGGTTTGCCATTAGTATGGTAAATCAGTCGCTGCTGAGGCCTCCTTATTTTTTGTCTCAAGGTTGGATCTGTGAAGTTACAGTGAAGGGCATCGACGTTCGAGACACACTCCGTGCATCTTGACCGGACTTAACAGCCCTGCCCCAGCCCGGGCAGGCATGATCCCATCTGACATATCTGATATATTTGGCGCCTCATGTCAGGTCCCCCATACGTATGTCCGTCATGATCGGTCCACAAATGTCGATTCTTCTCTAACAGTCAGGTCCCCCTTATATGTACTTTTGTTGATCTGTCCACAAACGCTGATTCGTCTCCCACGGTTAGTTTCCCCGGATGTACGTCCACCGGGTGATCTTGAACATATTGTAATTTTTGTTTCAAGCCTACCATGTTTTCTTAGATCTATTTCTTTCTTTCATATTTTTTGACCGTGCGCCTGAATGGCAGACACATTTTTGTTTTACCTCAAACTGAATCTTTGTGTAGATCAATGAGGTGGTGCAGCTAGCAATCAAATACTTATGATCTCTCCACCAAGAAATAGAAATTCGATACCACAGATAAGTTTTGTTATGTAAACTTTTCCGAGAACATTTTTTTATTCAAATTTTTGCACCGTGTTATTTTAGAAAATCCTAATAGTAGAACTTAGAGACTGACACATATGTCATCCACCTTTGCTTAACAGTTTTTCGGGTTAAAAGTTCAATAGAGCTTAGAATGTTATTTCTATCATTAATTTTCTCATATGTTTAGTTCAGGTTTAAGTACAATAGAATAATTAATGTTTCTTTGATATTTTGCTTTCCACCCCAAAAGGCAATTCACGATATTAGCATTCTCTCAACTTTCTCAGTGGCTTGCCTTGAGCATCGAAAGGGGATTTAAAGATGGTACGGGTGCAACTCTGACATAGTCCCATGTGAGGCTGCAGATTTGGCTTTTCAGGAATTTCGTTCTCAGAAATACTGTTTCTTTGCAACCTTTTTACTTATACCAAGGTAACAAAACTGAATCTATATTGTACTGTAATTTATGGTGTAAGATGAAGGTGTATGTTGTTCTGACCTTCACATTATTATTTTAGATATGTTCCATAGCTCTCATGCATGTGACTTATTTATCATTATGTCATTCCCACATTAGTATGATGGAAATTGAAGCAATCTGATTAGTCGCTTAGTTGAATCTCTATTTGTGATCATGGGGACATCTTTATCTTTTTTGTTCAGACATATGGTGCATTCACTTCATTTTCTCATATGCCAGTTCTTAGTCTTTCCTCTCCTCTATACTTTAGTTTGCCCATTACCATATTGTGTGTTGACTTCTCATAAATTGGATTTGCAACAGGGATGTATCTAATTTTCACATCGTTTGCTATTCTCTTAAATTTGCCAATTTGTGTTGTTTTATGAATCATGATTGACTCCAGAAGATTAACAACTCTACATCTTTCCCTTTTTACATCAGCAACTATATGTTCTTCTGTTGGCTACCTTTTGTAAACTATGGTAGAAGTGACCATCAAAATTACAGAGTTGCTCAACTATTTTCACCAAACAACTATCATTTCTTGCTTTCTAATTAATTATATTGTCTCTTTGCACGTTAACGATTAAATGTTACTCTATCTAAAGAAACTATTTATTTAGTTTGGTTATGTGTAACACACGATTTGTTTTTTATTTTGGGGGGTAACACAAGATTATCTTGATTGAAAACAAGTATTTTTATTTGGACCATACTCATGTATTCCTATTGATAATCCTGCCTCCCCCCCCCCTAATATCCACACAGGATTGCTCTTGACACATTTCCGCAGCAACGCGCGGGGCGTCATCTAGTTCACAATAACACTTAGGTCTCATGTTTACTCATATCAATGGCATAATCAACTAGCGAGCAGTAATAATAAATCTCGGATGACAACACTTTCTCAAAACAATCATGATATGATATAACAAGATGGTATCTCGCTGGCCCTTTTTGAGACCGCAAAACATAAATGCAGAGCACCTTTAAAGATCATGGACTGACTAAACATTGTAATTCATGGTAAAAGAGATCCAGTCATAGTCATACCCAATATAAATTAATAGTAATGGATGCAAATGACAGCGGTGCTCTCCAGCT
This sequence comes from Aegilops bicornis, assembly GCA_021605145.1. NCBI lineage: Eukaryota > Viridiplantae > Streptophyta > Magnoliopsida > Poales > Poaceae > Aegilops > Aegilops bicornis. Next base: position 60,538,356 of record CM038673.1, on the reverse strand, counting down.
GGTGCTTTTTAATAAGAGGGTGATGAATCAACATAAAAGTAAATAGATAGGACCTTTGCAGAGGGAAGTAGGGATTTGTAGAGGTGCCAGAGCTCAATTTTGAAATAGAGATAGATAATATTTTGAGCGGAATACTTTCATTGTCAGCATAACAACCAAGAGACAGCTGATACGTCTCTGTCGTATCTATAATTTTTGATTGTTCCATGCCAATATTATTCACTTTCATATACTTTTTGGCAACTTTTTATATTATTTTTGGGACTAACATATTGATCCAGTGCCCAATGCCAGTTCCTGTCTGTTGCATGTTTTATGTTTCGCAGAATATCCATATCAAACAGAGTCCAAGACGGTGCCCGAGGTGGTCACGAGGTAGGGGGGCGCGCCTGACCCCCCGGGAGCACCCCTACCCTCGTGAGCCCACCATAAGGCGGTTGATGCTCTTCTTTTGCCGCAAGAAAGCTAATATTCGGAAAAAAATCATGGCAAAGGTTTCATGCCAATCGGAGTTACGGATCTCCATATATACGCGAAACGGTGAAACAGAGCCAGGAGAGAACGCAGAAACAGAGAGATAGATCCAATCTCGGAGGGGCTCGCCCCTCCCAAGCCATGGGAGCCAAGGACCGGTGGGAAACCCTTCTCCCATCTAGGGAGGAGTTCAAGGAAGAAGAAGAAGAAGGGGGCCTCTCTTCCCCTTGCTTCCGGTGGCGCCGGAGCGCTGCCGGGGGGCATCATCATCACCGCGATCTTCACCAACACCACCATCATCTTCACCAACATCTCCATCACCTTCCCCCCTCTATCTACAGCGGTCCACTCTCCCGCAACCCAATGTACCCTCTACTTGAACATGGTGATTTATGCTTCATATTATTTTCCGATGATGTGTTGCCATCCTATGATGTCTGAGTAGATTTTCGTTGTCCTATCGGTGATTGATGAATTGCTATGATTGGTTTGAATTGCATGTTTTATTATTGGTGCTGTCCTATTGAGCCCTCCGTGTCACGCAAGTGTGAGGGATTCCCGCTGTAGGGTTTGCAATATGTTTATGATTTGCTTATGGTGGGTGGCGTGAGTGACAGAAGCACATACCCGAGTAAGTAGGTTGTTTGCGTATGGGATAAAGGGGACTTGATACTTTAATGCTATGGTTGGGTTTTACCTTAATGAATATTTAGTAGTTGCGGATTCTTGCTAGAGTTCCAATCATAAGTGCATATGATCCAAGTAGAGAAAGTATGTTAGCTTATGCCTCTCCCTCAAATAGAATTGCAATATTGATTACCGGTCTAGTAACATAGTCAGTTGCCTAGGGACAATTCCACAACTCCTACCACCACTTTTCCACACTCGCCATATTTACTTTAGTTGTGTTTTTGTCTAAGCAGCCCCTAGTTTTATTTTCATGCTCTTTACTTTCTTGCAAGCCTATCCAAAAACACCTACAAAGTACTTCTAGTTTTATACTTGTTCTAGGTGAAGCGAACGCCAAACGTGCGTAGAGTTCTATCGGTGGTAGATAGAACTTGAGGGAATATTTGTTCTACCTTTAGCTCCTCGTTGGGTTCGACACTCTTACTTATCAAAAACTGTTGCGATCCCCTATACTTGTGGGTTATCAAGACCTTTTTCTAGCGCCGTTGCAGGGGAGCCATAGGGTGGGGGTGAATATTCTTGTGTGTGCTTGTTTGCTTTATCACTAAGTATTTTTTTTGCTATTCTTAGTTGTTCTTTTTCTTTAGTTATGGATATGGAACACGAAATACCAAAAAAATTAGGTGTACTTGCTACTCATGGAGATGAGGAACCTCCTAAAACCCTCGATGCTCAATATGTGAAAAATATTATGTATCACTTTGATAATCCTGAGAAAACCACATTCAATTTGGTAATGGGAGTAACGTTGGATCAACGTGAATACTTTAGGGATTATCGTTTAACTCAAAAAGGGAAACTATTATGGGATCAAATTTATATATTGAAGTGGTATGCTAGACAACTATGCTCGGAATATGATTATACTTGTTGCTCTAGGATGAATGCTCCACACCTTCCCTTTTCATGCAAATTTAATGATAATGAAACCTTAGCTTCTTATGCTAATGGTATATACGATTACTATGATGTGAAACAAATAGAAGAATTTGTTGCTTTTATGGGTGCTTATGAAATTGAATCCATGTTTAAAGAGTTTGAGGATTTTGATGATGCTTGTTATAGATCTGAAAATTTAGCTATAATTAAATATTGTTATGAGAATTATGAATATAATGCCTATATTAATGCACTTCTTAAGAAAGTCTCCGCTGTCCAAGAAGAGACTAATATTTTGCAGGAATCTATGGAAGAAGAAATTGATGAAACTATGAGCTCATTGGATGAAAAAGATGAGGAGGAGAGCGAAGAACAAAAGGAGGAAGAGCGGATTGATCACCCGTGCCCACCTTCTAATGAGAGTAACTCTTCAACTCATACATTGTTTAATTCCCCTTCGTGCTTACCGAAGGATGATTGCTATAATGACCGTTATGATCCCTATGATTTTTTTGAAATATCCCTTTTTGATGATGCTTGCTATGCTTGTGGCCAAGATGCCAATATGAATGATGCTTATGGAGATGAACTTGCTATAGTTCCTTATGTTAAACATGAAATTGTTGCTATTGCACCCACGCATGATAGTCCTATTACCTTTTTGAATTCTCCCGACTACACTATATCGGAGAAGTTTGTGCTTATTAAGGATTATATTGATGGGTTGCCTTTTACTACTACACATGATGATTTTGATAGATATAATATGCATGTTCATGCTGCTCCTACTTGCAATTATTATGAGAGGGGAACTATATCTCCACCTCTCTATGTTTCCCACATGATAAAATTGCAAGAAACTGTTTATACTATGCATTGGCCTTTACTATGTGTGCATGAATTGTTCTTTTATGACATGCCGATGCATAGGAAGAGAGTTAGACTTCGTCATTACCTGATATATGTTACTTTGTGCTCACTACTAAATTACAAATCATTGCTAATTAAAATTGGCTTTGATATACCTTGGGATCCGGGTGGATTCACTACTTGAGCACTATATGCCTAGCTTAATGGCTTTAAAGAAACCGCTGCCAGGGAGACAACCCGGAAGTTTTAGAGAGTCATTTATTTCTGTTGAGTGCTTTCATATAGTTTATCTCTTAACCTTATGCAATAGTCATGGTGATTTTCACCTCCCCTTTTTACATTTTATCCTTTGGCAAGCACATTGTGTTGGAAAGATTCTGATATATATATATATATATATCCAATTAGATGTAAGGCATCATGAACTATTTTTGTTGACATTACCCTTGAGGTAAAAGGTTGGGAGGCGAATCTATAAGCCACTATCTTTCCCTGTGTCTGATTAAAACTTTGAACCCATTAATATCACGTGAGTGTTAGCAATTGCGAAAGATTAAATGATAGTTGAGTATGTGGAGTTTGCTAAATCAAAGCTATGACATAGACTCTTCCTGAAAATAAGATGAATTGCAATTGTTTGATGACTGAGAATATTGTTTGTTAGTTTTCAAGAAAGTTTACGATATGTACTTTAACATGTGAATAGCTTGTTACTTGATCATGAAATTTTTTATGAGATGAGCTACTGTTATGACATATAATGCTAGAAAAGGTGATTGAAATTATCATTGATCAAACTTGTGCACTTGCTAGCATTCACACTTCACAAATTATTTCTTTTATCATTTACCTACTCGAGGACGAGCAGGAATTAAGCTTGGGGATGCTGATACGTCTCCAACGTATCTATAATTTATGAAGTATCCATGCTAATATATTATCCTTCTAGGATATTTTATATGATATTTTATATGATTTTTGGGACTAACCTATTAACCTAGAGCCCAGTGCCAGTTTCTGTTTTCTCCTTGTTTTCACTACAAAAAAATACACTTACGTGATGATACGTGTTTGTCACGGTAGGTAGCGTTTTCTGTCATGCATGTACATCCAAGACGATTTTATGACAGAATCAAGATAGTCATACCTGTGCTGTCGTAGAAATGTTCCATGACATTACCAAAATTATCATCTCGGAAGTGTCCACTTCCATGACGATAAATCGCGCGCCACAGAAGTGCTTTCATCAAGGGTGACCGACACGTGGCATCCACCATAACGGAACTCCTTTAAGCTATCGGGTCGGGTTTTGGATCCGATAACCCGTTAACAGCCCCGACCAATGGGGATTTCCCACGTGTAAAATCATCATTGGCTGGAGGAAACACGTGTCGGCTCATCGCTGGGACAGATGTCATCCACTCATTGGACAGAAGGCGCCTATGATACATCGACACGTGGCACAGCCCAACAGAGGCCCATTCCTGTGAAAAGGCTAGCCCGTTTGACTTGGTCAAAAGGTGGCGTGTCGGCCCATGGCCCGTTACGCCCTATTCGAATTAGGCCCAGTAGCGTCATCTGGGCCATCCAATATGATTCCAGCCCGTTTTCACTTCCGGCCCAGGTATGGCCCATGATGTCTTTCGGCCCATATGAGGCCCTATGTAACTCTTGGCCTATTAACGGCCCGTGGTGCAACTGGCCCGTAATGAACAGTGTATCACTTTACACCCATTATCGGCCCGTGGTGAAACTGGCCCGTAATGAACAGTGTATCACTATATACCCATTAACGGCCCGTTTTTCTGTTGGGCCGTTTCCAGCCCATGTTATCTTTCGGCCTTCTCAGAGCCCATTTATTCTTGGGCTCATTTCCAGCATTCGTTTACTTACGACCCGTTACTGTCATTTTCTGCTTGTGGGCCAAATTCAGCCCATGGTTACAGTCGGCCCGTTTGTGGTCCGTTAATACATTGGGCCGTTTTCATAGTGTCATCAAATCCGGCCTATTAACGATGGCCCGTTATGGTCGGCCCATGAACGAACGATTCCAACTCTATCCCGTTTACGGCCAGAATGCGGTCTGTTTGGCCCATGTTTGGCCAATCGATCATACGGCCCGTATAAGGCCCACTGATGATACGACCCCGAAGGCCCATTGTTTCTCTGACCCGTAGAAGGCCCATTGTTTCTATGGCCCGTAGAAGGCTCACTGTTTCTCTGACGAGAAGGCCCAAAGGTCACTACAAGAATATTAGCCCAAGGTTATTGTGGCCTAGTTTTAAAAATAGGTTATTGCAGCCACTAGCTAACCGCGGAAAAAGAACCGCAATGACTACAAGCAAACAAATAAACAAGACAACAAGGAAATAAATAAGCAAGCAACTAACGCTAGGCTATCACGGCTATTACACATATTACATCCACTGGGCATCAAAGTTCGCCACCAGTGCAAATATAGGGAACAAAGCAGCATATCATATACACTGGTTGTCAAAGTTGGCGACCAGCGCAAACAAACGCCGCAGCAAAACAAATCCAGAACTGAAACCACTTCAGAAGATCTCAAGAAACAATATCCTGGGTAACCATAATGCTGGCAAGATGCTTAGCAAGCTTATTAACTTTCTCTTGTTTGGCGCTTAAATCCTCCAGCGCTTGCTGTTGCACCAGGAAATATGCATCTGAATTCTGCAGGGACTTCCTCGGTCCTTGACTTCACAGTCATAACACATCTGATCGATGTCTTGCAGCTTGCCGTTGAGACTCGCGAAGACGAACTGTTTCAGGCAGCGAGTTCGAAGAGCTTGTGCCAGCAGCAGTGGCCAGTAACTCTAACACTACATCAAGACAGGACTTTTGGGTTCCCTCACTGTCGTCAAGATAGTTTTTATCGGCTTTCTTGCAGACCAACAGGGATGTCTCACTATCTTGAACCTTATCTGAATTACTACCTTTACCATTGGATAACGCGCAGTCGTGTTCTCCAATATTTTTTCCGCATTCTAAAAGAGAAACAAGCAGACACATCACATGTTTACCATGTTGTATATGAAACTCATTTTGGTAAATGAGTTCAATAGTAAAGTGGACAGGATAACAGCATGAAACAAACATATATCTATGTACCATGGTCACTTTATGGTCTATATCATTCTAGTTTTTGTTGCCAAATCAAGATAGAGACACAGTTCAAATAATATTTGTTCAAGACAAAGAAGAATAGACAGAATGTAAGTGTGGGTAACTATAGAGCAATAACAACACTTGTAATGTGCATGACATGAGAACATAACTGTTTATTCAATTGAAACGGAAATCAACATAGAGTAGGTTACAACAGCAAACCAGTTAAAGAAACAGGTTTAAAACATACCTGTTGCACCATTGGAGTTTCAATTCCATCCTTCAAATTTGAAAATAGTTGGTATGAGTAAATACAGTAATGCAAGATCAAAGGAGTATGAACCATAGCTACAGAACCTGACCTAAGAACAAATCTTCTTCTCCTTTAAGCATTGAGTTGGGATTCAGAGTGGTGGTCCTCGCGCTTTGGGCACTGTAGTTCCCTTACTAACTGCTCGTGTTTGGGTGCTCTGTGGTGGAGACGGTGCCGTGTCAAATCAAACTGGGTTACTATCTGCCGGGGTTGTGGTTAGAAGGGGTGTAGCTGGTTCTCTGTCCAACTGGGTAGGGGTACAATCTGCGAGAGTCTGGGTTATGTGTGGTGGATCTGGTCCTTGGGCAAGTACAACCATGGTTCTATCTGCATCAACTGGTAGCACTATCTTTTCTGAAGACCGTGTTGTTACTCCCTTAGATATTGTCATCACGCTCTCCAATTCAAATGGCTGATAAACAAGAAAAGTAATTGAAAGTATAGACATTGTATGATAGACAGGTGCAATGGATAGTGGGGAATAAAAGAGGGCATGAAATAATTCATATTTATGTTGTCTAACCAAACAGGATAGCATGACACAATTTCACATATATGATGGCTAACTAAACAGGATAGCATGACACAATTTCACATTATGATGTCTAACTTAAAAAGATGGAAAGACATACTTCGAAATATGAGACTATGTAAATAGGATGACATGACATAACTATATAATGTGTTTATTAAATAGGTTGGCATGCCATAATTCACATACATTCACGGATAGAATGCCATAATTCAAAATATGATGACTGTAAACACTAAACAGGATGAGATGATATAACTATATGATGTCTTTATTAAATGGGTTGCCATGCCATAATTCAGATAGATGATGTGTATGTACTATGTAAACATGATGGCATGATATAATTCAAATATATGATTTATATAGTAAGCAAGTAAGCAGATGGCAATCCATATATGATGTAAAAACTAAGCAATGCAAGATAACATGCATGACATTGGTAATATAACCCCTGCCAAGTTTGAGCATAGACCTCGTGGGGGAAATAGGACTAGTCATCGGTCTACGAATCCTCCTCTCGAGGAGCTCTTCAGAACCAGCAAGATGTCTGCTTCAGCAGGTAGCATTGTCTGCTCTGAATACCTTGTTTTCACACCAGATACTTCCATCACCGCTTCAAATGGCTGATGCACAGGAAGAGTAGTTGAATATACAAAGGTTGTCGACAAAAGGAACACGTAATACAAAAAATGATAGCATGATATAATTCACATACATGATGATTGGCTAAACAGCATGGCATTGCATAATTCACATATATAATGCCTTTGCAACAAGATAGCATTGTATAATTCACATATATAATGTCTTGCAACAAGATGGCAATGCATAATTCACATATATGGTAATTAGACACCAACAGGTGGCATTCACACAAAGCATGTCTAAACTAATCAAATGACATAGCAATGCGAGACACCATACGCACGATATGAGCAACATAACCCTGCCAAGTTAGAGCATACACCTCGGGGGTGGGGGGAATAGGACTGGTCATCTGTCTTTGAATCCTCCTCTGAGGAGCTATCCGTAACCAGCGAGATATGCGCTTCGTCAGATAGCATAGTCTGCTCTGAAGACCTTGTTTTCACTCCAAAATTTGCCATCACCATGTCAAATGGCTGATGCACACGAAGAGCAGTTGAATGTACTAACATTGTTGACAAATGTAATATGTAACGAAAAAAAGGATGGTCTAATATAATTTACATCTAAGATGACTGGCTAAGCAATGCAAGACACCATATCCATGATATAACCAACATCAGCATTCCAAGTTAGAGCGAAGACCTCAGGGGGTAAATAGGAGTTGTCTTCTCCTTCCGAATCCCCCTCAGAACAGATATCTTCCTCTCGATTACAATCCGAAATGCATGGAGGGGGGCTGCCTTTGCGCCTACCATGGAGCGACGTTTGCATGAAATTTTATTGCCACGCAAGGCTCGTCTCTTTTGCTCTACATGTTTAGTTCCATTGTTTACAAGAACTGTCATGCATAGGAATAAAACATAGTGAGATTATGTAAGGAGTGCATGCAGAAATCAAGAGTGATGGTAGCAACCTGTGGATAGACCCAAAACCAATAATAGCAGGCAGATAATAGCTTCAGTTAAAAAATACAGATAATGGCTTCTTTACTATTTGTTTCCCACCCAACATGAAACTCATAGTAGACACGGAGATTAACCGGATAGTAGATAGATACTATTGATAGCGGCCCGATATGTGCCCCACAACCATTTAAATACTCAAGTTTGACCATTAGTTTGGAGCTGACTCGAGTCTAATCGGTGAACAGGACGATAAAGTAGCATGTAATATTAAGCGATGCATAATGTAAGCAGAACCACGAAGAGTGCGACCTCTCTTGCGGACCCGTGTAGTCCTCGAGGTCATCTGCTCGGTTGATGATCGTAATGCAGTTTTTCATGGCTGCCGGTAATGGGGAAGAAGATCCGAGGTGGCGAAAGACAATCTGGAGGCGGATCCCTGCTGTGTTGGACCCATACATCGTTGGAGCAGCTGAGCTGGGTGGACGACGGTGCAGCAGGAGCGGGACAAACCACGCAAGATTTTCATTGACAACTATTTGTAAGAGAAGTAATTCTGTAAGGCCTCGTTTGAATAGGAGGATTCCAATAATACAGGGATAGGAAATAGACAGGAATAGGATAGGAATGCATGTGCAAAACAGAGAATTTAAAAACATAGGATTTCTGCCAATCTGGGTGTTTGATTCACAACAATTGGAAGATCACAGGATGCAAAGAAGCATGGTGAGATTAAGTCAAACCACAAGAAAATGTACGGTTATAATGCTATTATGCTACTATCTCTTAGTCTTGTGCTTCGTGAATAGGAATTTGAAAAGGAGGACAAGTGAAAATTAAAATTCCTATGTTTTTTATTTCAAGGAGACAATAAAGGGAAAAATCCGTGTGCTCAGTGGACAATATATATAACATGGAGAGTAAAAAAGAGATGCAACAAGTGTACAACCTCTTTGGCGAAGCCATGTCGATCTCAGCGTGATTGGGTTGGCCGGTGAGGATGCTCCGGCTGACTTTGCTGTCGGAGGAGCGGAAGAAGATCTTAGGCGTATGGAGATGGAGCCTGAGGTACTGCTCCGCTGTGATGGAGGGTTTAAATGCGTTGGAGCAGCTCCGGTGAGTTGTACGACGCCGAGGCTGAAGCAGGACAAGAGAGAGAACGAACAACGTTAACCTGAGTGGAATTCTAATAGCATCTCCAAGACATGACGTAAAATACATAACCACAAAGTACTAGATGTAAAATACATCAGCCGCTCATCTCTGAACTTAAGCGCCGAAACTGAATTTAAGCGCCAACTGAACTTAAGCGTCAAAACTGAACTTAATCGCCGAAACTGAATTTTCTTTGTCGAAACTGAATTTTCTTGTCGGCCCGAACGCACTAGCAAGGTGAGGCTACACGTCGGTCGACTGACTTTTTCATCTCTGGTCAGTCGTGCAGCCGTTGGATACGAAATCAAGGGCATGCAGTTCATCTTCAACCTCCACCCCCCTGAGCCGCCAGCCACCACCGGCCAAACAGCAGCCCCCCGCCGCGCGCGTCCGGCGGTGCGCCGCCCTGCATGCCCCGAAAACACCTAGCACCGCCGGTCCACCGCCGCCCCGGCCATCCGTCTATGCCCCCCGTGCCGAGCTTTTTCTTCGGCGATCCCCAGGCCACCGCCCCGCCAATGCCCCACCACCGCCCTTATCCTGAACCCTAAGATAGATAGTGGGGTACCTCTTCGGCGAGCCCCCCTCCCTGCTGCGGCTGGTTCTTCCTTCACCCCGGCGAGCCCCCCCACCCCCTGAAAATCGACTAACCCAAAAGTCGATTCAGTCGACTGAAGTGTAGCTAAATTGGAGCAGCATCGCAAGCAAGAGCAAGAGCGAGAGCAGCAGCGCGAGCAACAGCAATAGCAAGAGTAGACCAGGCAGGGGACCGAGAGCAAGAGCAGAGCGACGTTGTGGACGTCGCCGCTGAGGGAGCGACGCCGTGGAGGAAGTGGCCGGCGATGCCGCCGTGGATGGAGCCGCGCCGTGTCGGCTCGGGACCGAGCGCCGGCAGCACCATGAGATCGAATCAAGAAGAAAATGCGGCGATTAGTACACAACCTCTTTGGTGGCGCCGATTAGGCCGCAGCTTCATCCGAGGAAACGGTGATGATGATGCTCTTCCGGTGGTGCAGGTGAAGACGGCGGTGTGGGAATGGAGGTGGCGCAACAGACGAGGTGAATGTCGGGGCAGCTCGTTTTAGTTGGAGGCCGGGGTGGCTGAACCGTCGGGATGATGAGATCGACGACGGATCCTCATCCGGTACGGTGGATGAGGGACGTCGAGGTGTTGCTGTGGACGACGTCGTCGGGGAAGAGGCTCCGGCTAGGTGGCGGATGGAGCAGGGTGTGGGGTTTCGTCGCGTGTTTTCGCGGCCTCAGTGTACGAATGGGTGGGCGGATGGGATGGCAGTGGGGAACCATGGCTTAGAGACGCGCTTGTACGAAATGTGGGGTAAGTTACGAAAGTACCCCCCCCCCCCCCAATTTGAGGCGGTTCTTTCGGTTCAGGGGTACCACGGGCATTTCACGTGTCGGGATTTCACAGGAGGTGGGAGTTTTCGCGCGCATTGTAATTTTGGAATAGCAAGGCACAGGTTGAGATGGAGGGAGTTATTGGAGCACAACGAGACAAAGATATATCTTAAATATTTCGGGCTAACAAGGCGCGGGTTGAAATTTCCGGACAAGCCTAATGTGTACTGTACCAAATCAATGTACACTACAAATGTCATTCAAAACTTTGAATTCATGTTATGTTCAATTAAAATATTTCGCTACATGTATAATGCATGCAACCTACTACTCAAATGAACGTTTTAGTGCATTCCAAACGTATATACTACCGCTTCAATATGAACTAAATTTGAATTCGTTTCTCTATTTGAATAAGATCTACAGTAATGATTGTTGTGAAGTGAAAGCATTTGAATTTGTTTCTCTGTTTTAATAAGATCTACAATCATCATTATTGTCAAGTTAAACCATCGTTCGTGTATTATCTTCACATCACACCACATGATTAGTCTCGACTTACATATGAACTATGTGTACTATATGAACTCGAACTATATTTTTTTAATCCACTTTATCTTGATTTCAAATCACATTACATTCTAGCTCTAGCTAGATCTTCATAATCTAAACCATGTCTCATATGTATAATGTGTTTATCACATTATGTATGGTGCCCCACCCCCCCACGCCTCTACAAGTATTTAGATGTGAGTTGCAAACACCACACATTACCACAAAGTCAAATAAAATGTGAGAATGTTCGATATATAGTATTGTTTAGATTGTTCGATATTTAGTTGTAAGCTGCAAACGCCACACATTATCACAAATTCAAATAAAATGTGATATTGTTTGATGTATAGTATGGTTTAGATTGTTCGGCATTTAGCTGTGAGTTACAAATGCCATGCATTATCACATTATGGTATAACATGTGCACAGCACGTGTATCACCGCTATATTCATGCATGCAATGTTTAAAATAGTATGATCTCCTATTCAAATATATGAATCCGCTTTCATATCAAATTATGATCTTTGTTAGTCTCTTACAACCACACAATCCCTAACCTTTGTAGCTGCCACTAACTTTCTCTCGTGCATGCACACACCCTCCTCGCCCTCCCCCTCCCTCGACATTCTATCCATCGTGTGTTGGGGAACGTTGCATAAAATAAAATTTTCCTACGTTCACCAAGATCCATCTATGAGTTCATCTAGCAACGAGAGAGAGAGAGAGATGCATCTACCTACCCTTGTAGATCGCGTGCGGAAGCGTTCAAGAGAACGGGGTTGAGGGAGTCGTACTCGTCGTGATCCAAATCACCGATGACCAAGTGCCGAACGGACAGCACCTCAGCGTTCAACACACGTACGGAGCGGATGACGTCTCCCACGCCTTGATGCAGCAAGGAGGAGGGAGAGGTTGATGAAGATCCAGCAGCACGACGGCGTGGTGGTGGATGCAGCAGAGTTCCGGCAGGGCTTCACCAAGCGACTACGGGAGGAGGAGGTGTAGCAAGGGGGAAGGGAGGCGCCAAGACTTAGGTGCGGCTGCCCTCCCTCCCCCCTCCTTTATATAGGCCCCCTGGGGGGCGCCGGCCCTGGAGATGGGAATCTCCCAAGGGGCGGCGAGGGTGGAGTGCCCAAGGCAGAGTGGGGTGCGCCCCACCCTAGGGTTTTCAACCCTAGGCGCGAGGGGCCCAAGAAGCGCACCAGCCCACTAGGGGCTGGTTTCCCTCCCACTTCAGCCCACGGGGCCCTCCGGGATAGGTAGCCCCACCCGGTGGACCCCCGGGACCGTTCCGATGGTCCCGGTACAATACCGGTGGACCCCGAAACTTTCCCGATGGCCGAAACTCGACTTCCCATATATAATTCTTTACCTCCGGACCATTCCGGAACTCCTCGTGACGTCCGGGATCTCATCCGGACTCGAACAACATTCGGTTTGCTGCATACTCATATTCATACAACCCTAGCGTCACCGAACCTTAAGTGTGTAGACCCTACGGGTTCGGGAGACATGCAGACATGACCGAGACGGCTCTCCGGTCAATAACCAACAGCGGGATCTAGATACCCATGTTGGCTCCCACATGCTCCTCGATGATCTCATCGGATGAACCACGATGTCGAGGATTCAAGCAACCCCGTATACAATTCCCTTTGTCAATCGGTATGTTACTTGCCCGAGATTCGATCGTCGGTATCCCAATACCTCGTTCAATCTCGTTACCGGCAAGTCACTTTACTCGTACCGTAATGCATGATCTCGTGACCAAACACTTGGTCACTTTGAGCTCATTATGATGATGCATTACCGAGTGGGCCAAGTGATACCTCTCCGTAATCTGGGTGACAAATCCAGTCTCGATCCGTGACAACCAAGCAGACACTTTCGGAGATACCTGAGTGCACCTTTATAGTCACCCGATTACGTTGTGACGTTTGGTACACCAAAGCACTCCTACGGTATCCGGGAGTTACACGATCTTATGGTCTAAGGAAAAGATACTGGACATTGGAAAAGCTCTAGCAAAACGAACTCCACGATCTTGTGCTATGCTTAGGATTGGGTCTTGTCCATCACATCATTCTCCTAATGATGTGATCCCATTATCAATGACAGCCAATGTCCATAGTCAGGAAACCATGACTATCTATTGATCAACGAGCTAGTCTACTAGAGGCTCACTAGGGACATATAGTAGTCTATGTATTCACACGTGTATTACGATTTCCGGATAATACAATTATAGCATGAATAAAAGACAATTATCACGAACAAGGAAATAAAACAATAATGCTTTTATTATTGCCTCTAGGGCATATTTTCAACAGTCTCCCACTTGCACTAGAGTCAATAATCTAGTTACATTGTGATGAATCGAACACCTATAGAGTTCTGGTGTTGATCATGTTTTGCTTTCATGGAAGAGGTTTAGTCAATGGATCTGCGACATTCAGATCCGTATGCACTTTGCAAATTTCTATGTCTCCATCTTGAACATTTTCACGAATGGAGTTGAAGCGACGCTTGGTGTGCCTGGTCTTCTTGTGAAACCTGGGCTCCTTGGCAAGTGCAATAGCTCTAGTGTTGTCACAGAAGAGTTTGATTGGCCCCGACGCATTGAGTATGACTCCTAGGTCGGTGATGAACTCCTTCACCCAAATTGCTTCATGCGCTGCCTCCGAGGCTGCCATGTACTCCGCTTCACATGTAGATCCCGCCACGACGCTCTGCTTGCAGCTGCACCAGCTTCCTGCTCCACCATTCAACATATACACGTATCCGGTTTGTGACTTAGAGTCATCCAGATCTGTGTCGAAGCTAGCGTCGGCGTAACCCTTCTGACGAGCTCTTCGTCACCTCCATAAACGAAACATGTCCTTAGTACTTTTCGTGTACTTCAGGATATTCTTGACCGCTGTCCGGTGTTCCTTGCGGGATTACTTTGGTACCTTCCTACCAAACTTACGGCAAGGTTTACATCAGTGCAGTACACAGCATGGCATACATAATAGACCCTATGGCTGATGCATAGGGATGACACTCATCTCTTCTATATCTTACGTCGTGGTGGGACATTGAGCCGAGCTCAATTTTACACCTTATGTCTGAGGCAAGAACCCTTTCTTGGACTGATCCATTTTGAACTTCTTCAATATTTTATCAAGGTATGTGCTTTGTGAAAGACCTATGAGGCGTCTCGATCTATCTCTATAGATCTTGATGCCTAATATATAAGCAGCTTCTCCAAGGTCCTTCATTCAAAAACTCTTATTCAAGTAGGCCTTAATGCTGTCCAAAAGTTCTATATCATTTCCCATCAAAAGTATGTCATCTATATATAATATGAGAAATGCTACAGAGCTCCCACTCACTTTCTTGTAAACGCAGGCTTCTCCATAAGTCTGCATAAACCCAAACGCTTTGATCATCTCATCAAAGCGAATGTTCCAACTCCGAGATGCTTGCACCAGCCCATAAATGGACTGCTGGAGCTTGCATACCTTGTTAGCATTCTTAGGGTCGACAAAACCTTCCGGCTGCATCATATACAGTTCTTCCTTAAGATAGTCGTTAAGGAATGCCCTTTTGATGTCCATTTGCCATATCTCATAATCATAGTATGAGGCAATTGCTAACATGATTCGGACGGACTTCAGCTTCGCTACGGGAGAGAAAGTCTCATTGTAGTCAACCCCTTGAACTTGTCGATAACCTTTAGCGACAAGTCGAGCTTTATAGATGGTAACATTACCATCTGCGTCCGTCTTCTTCTTAAAGATCCATTTGTTTTCTATCGCTCGCCGATCATCGGGCAAGTCTATCAAAGTCCATACTTTGTTTTCATACATGGATCCTATCTCGGATTGCATGGCTTCAAGCCATTTGTTGGAATCTGGGCCCGCCATCGCTTCTTCATAGTTCAAGGTTCACCGTCGTCTAACAACATGATTTCCGGGATAGGGTTGCCATACCATTCTGGTGTGGAACGTGTCCTTGTGGACCCTCTGATTCGGTAGCAACTTGATCCAAGTAGCTTGATCATCATGATTAATTTCCTCTCCGATGGTGTAGGCACCATCGAACATTTTCTGAGCTGCACTACTTTCCGGTTCAAGAGGTAGTACTTCATCGAGTTCTACTTTCCTCCCACTTATTCCTTTCGAGAGAAACTCTTTTCGAGAAAGGATCCGTTCTTGGCAACAAAGATCTTGCCTTCGGATCTAAGGTAGAAGGTATACCCAATGGTTTCCTTAGGGTATCCTATGAAGACACATTTTCCGACTTGGGTTCGAGCTTTTCAAGGTTGAAGTTTCTTGACATAAGCATCGCATACCCAAAATTTTAGAAACGACAGCTTAGGTTTCTTCCCAAACCATAATTCATACGGTGTCGTCTCAACGGATTTAGACGGTGCCCTATTTAAAGTGAATGTAGCTGTCTCTAGAGCGTATCCCCAAAATGATAGCGGTAAATTAGTAAGAGACATCATAGATCGCACCATATCCAACAGAGTGCGATTACGACGTTCGGACACGCCATTACACTGAGGTGTTCCAGGCAGCGTGAGTTGTGAAACGATTCCACATTTCCTTAAGTGTGTACCAAATTCGTGACTTAAATATTCTCCTCCACGATCTGATCGTAAGAACTTTATTTCTCGGTCACATTGATTCTCTACCTCATTCTAAAATTCCTTGAAATTTTCAAAGGTCTCAGACTTGTGTTTCATCAAGTAGACATACCCATATCTACTCAAGTCATCAGTGAGAGTGAGAACATAACGATATCCTCCGCGAGCCTCAACGCTCATTGGACCGCACACATCGGTATGTATGATTTCCAATAAGTTGGTTGCTCGCTCCATTGTTCCGGAGAACGGAGTCTTGGTCATTTTGCCCATGAGGCATGGTTCGCATGTGTCAAATGATTCATAATCGAGAGACTCTAATAGTCCATTAGAATGGAGCTTCTTCATGCGCTTGACACCAATGTGACCAAGGCGGCAGTGCCACAAGTTTGTGGGACTATCGTTATCAACTTTACATCTTTTGGTATTCACACTATGAATATGTGTAATATTGCGTTCGAGATTCATTAAGAATAAACCATTGACCATCGGAGCATGACCATAAAACATATCTCTCATATAAGTAGAACAACCATTATTCTCGGATTTAAATGAGTAGCCATCTCGTATTAAACGAGATCCTGATACAATGTTCATGCTTAGATTTGGAACTAAATAACAATTATTGAGGTTTAAAACTAATCCCGTAGGTAAATGTAGAGGTAGCGTGCCAACGGCGATCACATCGACCTTGGAACCATTCCCGACGCGGATCGTCACCTCGTCGCCAAGCCGATCTCCGTTTATTCCGCAACTCCTGCTGTGAGTTACAAATATGAGCAACGGCACCGGTATCAAATACCCAGGAGTTACTACGAGTACTGGTAAGGTACACATAGTTTACATGTATATCAAATATACCTTTAGTGTTGCCGGCCTTCTTGTCTGCTAAGTATTTGTGGCAGTTCCGCTTCCAGTGACCCTTCCCTTTGCAATAAAATCACTCAGTCTCAGGCTTGGGTCCATTCTTTGACTTCTTCACGGCAACTGGCTTGCAGGGCGGCAACATCCTTGCCGTCCTTCTTGAAGTTCTTCTTACCCTTGCCCTTCTTGAACTTAGTGGTTTTATTGACCATCAACACTTGATGTTCATTCTTGATTTCTACCTCTGCTGACTTCAGCATTGAAAAT
The DNA here is from genome assembly GCA_021605145.1 of Aegilops bicornis. Taxonomy (NCBI): domain Eukaryota; kingdom Viridiplantae; phylum Streptophyta; class Magnoliopsida; order Poales; family Poaceae; genus Aegilops; species Aegilops bicornis. Next base: position 60,521,091 of record CM038673.1, on the reverse strand, counting down.
ACTTCAGGAATAGTTTTCACTATCCCCTGCATATTGTAGTTCATCACAAAGCTCTTGTAGCTCGGTGGGAGCGACTGAAGGATTCTGTCAATGACCGCCTCGCAGAGAGGTTAATGTCCAGTGGGACGGCGGTTGTGCAACCCAGACATTTTGAGTATGTGCTCACCGATGTAACTATTTTCCTCCATCTTACAACTATAGAACTTGTCGGAGACTTCATATCTCTCGACCGGGCATGAGCTTGGAAAACCATTTTCAGCTCCTCGAACATCTCATATGCTCCGTGTTGCTCAAAACGCTTTTGGAGCCCGGTTCTAAGCTGTAAAGCATGCCGCCTTTGAACGAGGGAGTAATCATCAGCACGAGACTGCCAAGTGTTCATAATGTCTTGGTTCTCTGGGATGGGTGCTTCACCTAGCGGTGCTTCTAGGAAATATTGTTTCTTGGCTGCTATGAGGATGATCCTCAGGTTCCGGACCCAGTCCGAATAGTTGCTGCCATCATCTTTCAGCTTGGTTTTCTCTAGGAGCAGCGTTGAAGTTCATGGTGACATGAGCGTTGGCCATTTGATCTACAAGACATTTTGCAATGATTTTAGAATAATGTTCATGATAATTAAGTTCATCTAATAAAATTATTTAATGAACTCCCACTCAGATTTGACATCCCTCTAGTCATCTAAGTGTTACATGATCCGAGTCGACTAGGCCGTGTCCGATCATCACGTGAGACGGACTAGTCATCATCGGTGAACATCTCCATGTTGATCGTATCTTCTATACGACTCATGTTTGACCTTTCGGTCTCTTGTGTTCGAGGCCATGTGCGTACATGCTAGGCTCGTCAAGTTAACCTAAGTGTTTTGCATGTGTAAAACTGTCTTACACCCGTTGTATGTGAATGTAGGAATCTATCACACCCGATCATCACGTGGTGCTTGAAGCGACGAACTATAGCAGCGCGCAGCTTAGGGAGAACACTTTCTTGAAATTATTATAAGGGATCATCTTATTTACTACCGTCGTTCTAAGTAAAAAAGATGCATAACCATAATAAACATCACATGCAATTATATAGTAGTGACATGATATGGCCAATATCATATAGCTCCTTTGATCTCTATCTTCGGGGCTCCATGATCATCTTGTCACCGGCATGAAACCATGATCTCCATCATCGTGTCTCCATGAAGTTGCTCGCCAACTATTACTTCTACTACTACAGCTAACGGTTTAGCAATAAAGTAAAGTAATTACATGGCGTTGAATCAATGACACGCAGGTCATACAATAATTAAGACAACTCCTATGGCTCCTGCCGGTTGTCATACTCATCGACATGCAAGTCGTGATTCCTATTACAAGAACATGATCTCATACATCACAATATATCATTTATCATTCATCACAACTTTTGGCCATATCACATCACAAGGCAATTGCTGCAAAAACAAGTTAGACGTCCTCTAATTGTTGTTGCATCTTTTACGTGGCTGCAATAGGGTTCTAGCAAGAACGTTTTCTTACCTACAAAAACCACAACGTGATTTGTCAACTTCTATTTACCCTTCATAAGGACCCTTTTCGTCAATCCGCTACAACTAAAGTGGGAGAGACAGACACCCGCTAGCCACCTTATGCAACTAGTGCATGTCACCGGTGGAACCTGTCTCACGTAAGCGTGCACGTGTAAGGTCGGTCCGGGCCGCTTCATCCCACAATACTGCTGAAGCAAAATAAGACTAGTAACGGCAAGAAAGTTGACAACATCTACGCCCACAACAGATTTGTGTTCTACTCGTGCAACAGAGAACTACGCATAAACCAAGCTCTGATACCACTGTTGGGGAACGTTGCATAAAATAAAATTTTCCTACGTTCACCAAGATCCATCTATGAGTTCATCTAGCAACGAGAGAGAGAGAGATGCATCTACATACCCTTGTAGATCGCGTGCGGAAGCATTCAAGAGAACGGGGTTGAGGGAGTCGTACTCGTCGTGATCCAAATCATCGATGACCAAGTGCCGAATGGACAGCACCTCCGCGTTCAACACACGTACGGAGCGGATGACGTCTCCCACGCCTTGATCCCGCAAGGAGGTGGGAGAGGTTGATGAAGATCCAGCAGCACGACGGCGTGGTGGTGGATGCAGCAGAGTTTCGGCAGGGCTTCGCCAAGCGACTACGGGAGGAGGGGGTGTAGCATGGGGGAAGGGAGGCGCCAAGACTTAGGTGCGGCTGCCCTCCCTCCCCCTCCTTTATATAGGCCCCCTGGGGGGTGCGTCGGCCCTGGAGATGGGAATCTCCCAAGGGGGCGCCGACCAGGGGGGGTGGAGTGCCCCCCAAGGCAAGTGGGTCGCCCCCACCTAGGGTTTTCAACCCTATGTGCAGGGGGCAGGGGCGCACCAGCCCACTAGGGGCTGGTTCCCCTCCCACTTCAGCCCACGGGGCCCTCCGGGATAGGTAGCCCCACCCGGTGGACCCCCGGGACCTTTCCGGTGGTCCCGGTACAATACCGGTGGACCCCGAAACTTTCCCGATGGCCGAAACTCGACTTACCATATATAATTCTTTACCTCTGGACCATTCTGGAACTCCTCGTGACGTCCAAGATCTCATCCGGGACTCCGAACAACATTCGGTTTGCTGCATACTCATATTCATACAACCCTAGCGTCACCGAACCTTAAGTGTGTAGACCCTACGGGTTCGGGAGACATGCAGACATGACCGAGATGGCTCCCCGGTCAATAACCAACAGCGGGATCTGGATACCCATGTTGGCTCCCACATGCTCCTCGATGATCTCATCGGACGAACCACGATGTCGAGGATTCAAGCAACCTCGTATACAATTCCCTTTGTCAATCGGTATGTTACTTGCCCGAGATTCGATCGTCGGTATCCCAATACCTCGTTCAATCTCGTTACCGGAAAGTCACTTTACTCATACCGTAATGCATGATCCCATGACCAAACACTTGGTCACTTTGAGCTCATTATGATGATGCATTACTGAGTGGGCCCAGTGGTACCTCTCCGTAATACGGAGTGACAAATCCCAGTCTCGATCCGTGACAACCCAACAGACACTTTCGGAGATACCTGTAGTGCACCTTTATTGTCACCCAGTTATGTTGTGACGTTTGGTACACCCAAAGCACTCCTACGGTATCCGGGAGTTACACGATCTCATGGTCTAAGGAAAAGATACTTGACATTGGAAAAGCTCTAGCTAAACGTACTACACGATCTTGTGCTATGCTTAGGATTGGGTCTTGTCCATCACATCATTCTCCTAATGATGTGATCCCATTATCAATGGCATCCAATGTCCATAGTCAGGAAACCATGACTATCTATTGATCAACGAGCTAGTCAACTAGAGGCTCACTAGGGACATATAGTAGTCTATGTATTCACACGTGTATTACAATTTCCGGATAATACAATTATAGCATGAATAAAAGACAATTATCACGAACAAGGAAATAAAATAATAATCCTTTTATTATTGCCTCTAGGGCATATTTCCAACACCGGGCACATTCATTTTTTTCTTTAGGTCGTTCTCCCAGAGTCTCCACAACTCATTTCCGACGCACACCGATCGATAAACCTCTGCAGCGATGCCTGCCTACAACATACACACACACCTTCAATCTCCTCCTTTATGTGTCCTTGCCTCGTGTCTCTCATACGGTCAAACACACGTGTAAACTCTCGCCCCTCTTTTCATCAATCTCACAACCGCACACTCCTCCCCCTATCTAGCTAGTAGTTGGGCCTCTCGCACCACCTCCTAGCTCCATTCTCTCTGTCTATCCGTCTCGCTGGGCCTTATTTGCCTCTAACAAATGGACGTACACCAACCGATCTCTCGCTATACATATAGCTAGCTAGGTCCTTATAACTCATTTTAACCGACACGTCAACCGATCTACCTCATTAGTTGTGTCTCTCCCTTCCTCCGACAAACAACAATTGATCTACCGATCTAGTTAGGTTTGCTTACCAAACACATGGTTCCCCTTCATCATCCATGGATGCATCCTCTTATTGATAACATTGCAGTTCCACCCTCGGTTTGTCTAGTAGGCCTCTCCCACCATCTTCGAGAAGCAACTCCATCACCCATGCAGCACTCTACCCCTCTCCCCCCTCTCCCTCCCTCTCTCTCTCTCCTCTCTCTCTCTCTGTCCCATCATATTTCCCGTCCTTCAGTTATGTATGGATGTCGACCGATCTCCCTCAAGACATAGCTGGGTCTCTCCTTCTCAACACATATATGAGTCGTTCTACCTCTATAGTTAGGCCTCTGCCTACGCCTCCCCCCACCCCCCTCGCCCCCACACACACCGATACATCGAGCTCTCTAGTCATGTCTCCCTGCCACACACAAACTTGACATGTGCCCTCTAACGTTCCGGTAGGCCAGTTGCCCTATATCTTTGACTTGCACACACACACACACAGAGTTTCGATGGCTCTCTTCATTGATCTCGCACCCACCCACTTGATCCTCTCTTCGACTCTATCGATAGCTATGACCCCTCCCTCTCTTTTCGTGGATTGTCCGACCCTCTATGTATGATATGGATAGGCCTCCATTTCACACACATTGCATGCAAAATTTTGTTTGACATGTCATCGACACATATTCCCACAAATAATTCACGAAATCAACCCCCCACCCCACCCCCACCCCAAAACAAAAAACACTCACGAATGCAGTTTGTATCTCTCACACAAACCCACGTAGGTGGGGGATGTGCACGATGAGAAGAGGTGCATGCACGGCGCACGTACTCCCGTCTCTTTCCCAACCACACCCGCGCGGGTACACGGTGGAGCTCATTTCTGTACGAAAAAGGCAGCCCACGTGGTAATTTGGCACGATGTCTTTGGTCAGTCCACTTGGTGGAGGGAGGATCATCTACCATGCGTGAACAAACAAATTGCGACTTGTCGTGTTATGTTAAAAGAAGAGGCAAACCATGTGGGGCCTACCTTAGAGGCAAGGCTCTATACACTGGAGTACTTTTGATGTGTCCCGTCAACTCGCAGAATGAGGAGAAGCTTGCTTAGTACGCCATCTCCCCCGCCCACGGGCGCGGTGGCTCGCAGGATGAGGTGAAGCTTGCTCCGCCTTACGCCCGCTCCCTCGCCCATGCGCGCGGTGGCTCGCAGGACGAGGAGAAAAATTTACTACTCCCTCCGTTTACTCCTCGTCCCTACTACCTTGGTTATAGAGATTATATCATATTGTTTGGAATATATATGTCCTTTAGTAGATTTCAATATGAACTACTAGTACATACTCCAAACACTGATGTATATAGACGTATTTTAGCATGTAGATTCACTCATTTTGCTCCGTATGTAGCACTCTCCTCGCCTCGACCCTCGCCCACGTGGTGGGCGTGCAGCAATTCATTCGGTCTCATATAGCCGAGCGATATATACTACACTACCATTATTGCTCGACTTCCCGAAGAGGCGAAGAGCCAATCGCAAGGTTAATATTTTGGAGATGCCAAGCGCAAGGTTATAGGAGAACGAGTAGTAGGCGCCGCGTCATTTATAAATAAAGTTTTTTTCTTCAGTGGCACGTACGCAATATGATAGGTTTATATGGAGAGAAAAGGAAACCGCTCCACTATATACATAGTCAGGACGAGCCAGCCTACACGGTTGCTTGCTGGGGTTGCTCTCTTCACACTCTCTCGCACAAAACGACTATGGCCACATCTCTAACATCCCGGCGGATCACGTCCGCTTGGGGAAGGGGTGCATGCTTAGTGTAGATGCGGTGGCCATCGCCGACGGCGAAAAGCCATTGTCGGCACGTCTCGATCACGGGTCCCCGCCGTTATCTCTCACAAAGCCGGTGATGTTGCCTTCATCCCTTGCTCACTACCGCGACGTGGGCAGTTGCTGCCTCCCGCCGCCCTCCTCATGGTTGAGCTACATCCCTCAGGTACAACTCCCTTTACAGCTGGCTTGCACCACTGCTCCAGCTGCCCACATCACTCCCTGTGGATATTTCTCTACTTATTTGCCCCGCACATACCTCTACTGGCTTCTACGTCTTCAGATTTGTGAAGAGTTTATGTCTCATCAACTAGTACCAGTAATCTTATTCTAATCACGCTTCTTCAATTTCTTTGCCACAGGGATGCTCATCTTGATTTTGGTGGAACTGCACAAAATGATCCGATGGTCAAAAGGTTACAAACTTCATTTATTAGGAAGCTCGAACGTTGCTAGCAAATTGAAGCCTGGTCAGGGTTCACGGTTCAAAGGCTAGGGACTTCATGGATCGTTTTTTCTTTAGCTGCCTCTGTTCCAGAATAAGTGTCAACTTTAGTAGTAGTACAACTTTGTACTAAAGTTTGCACAAAGTTGAGACACTTATTTTGGAACGGAGGGAGTACATATTTGCTATGATCATCAATCATTGAGATGCAATAGCATGCATGTTAGTCTCCTTTGTATTTGATGAAATGTTGCAACGGGCAACCTTGGACGCAAGATACATGTAACAGAAGCTGGAAGCTTCATAACATTGTACAAATTTATCTCGCTGATAAATTACAGTATGTACTATACTAGTACTAATATAAGTCTTTATAGAGGTTTCACCATGAACCACATGCGGATGTATATAGATGCACTTTAAGTGTAGATTCATTCATTTTGTTCCATATGTAGTGGAATCTCTACAAAGACTTATCTACTAGTAATAGCTAGCCCCACTACTAGGAATTCTCTATCCTCTCCTTGAGCCACATCACCAAAATTGACGTAGCCGTTAGATGAAGTAAATCAGTCCATAATAGCCGTCTGATCTAGATGTTGAGAGGCTCCGCACTAAGCCACATGCAAGCATGTAGAAATACCGTGGCACATGCATGTGAGTGGGTTTTAAATCACATCAACATGTCTGCATGCAAGCATGCACCGGTAGCATCCATGTAAGTGAGCTTTTAAGTCCCATTAACATGTCAAAAAGAAAAATATAATCCCATTATGCAGTAGGAGTTGGCTGATCTTTTTTCCTTACGTGGGATGATCTAAATTATGATGGGAGTTTATTTAGTTTGGCTACCACATTTGTCATGCGGTTATAGAGTTCTTTTAGTTCTATGAAATTGATAATTTTGCGCAGTGAGATATACCGCTATTCCGTGGCAACGTGCGGGGACTCATCTAGTAATATTTAGGAACGGAGGGAGTACTATGTAAAGAGTTAGGTGTCGCACGGTGATAGTGTGAGGTGGGCCACGTAATCACTGAGCCTGCGTGTTTTCACTGCTCTTGCACTCCTCCACTTTGTAAGAATGGAGAAAATTGTAATCTAGTAGTAGTACCTCCTTTCGCCGAAAGCGTGGGACATCCAGCAGTCCTACCACCTCAGTAATAAAGACCAATGAGCCGTCAAATCACATAGACCCAACAGTAAGTTGGACGGACAAAGCAACCATCACTCTTGCGCAAATGAGAGGTTGCGTACGCTCTGCCCGGGCATGAATGCAGCACCGATTATTTGGAGCGGCGCTGACCGTTTCGGGCGGGAAGCGCGCGCGGGCGATGGAGGGGTTTGGGTGGGCCAGGCTCGTCAGGAGCGGGCGTGGCAGCTGTCCGCATGGCCCTACCGGACACGCCCGGAAACGAGAGGATGCACCGACTCTCGCAGCTAAAATCGTACACTACACAATATCTCTCTATAGGAGTAGGTCGATCTGTTGCTCTCTCTAACACACACACACACACACACACACACACACACACACACACACACACACACACACACACACACACACACACAAACATGCACACACAAGACACAAGACGCACCTCGGTCCCGTTGCATCTTCTAACGTGACTTATTACACCTAGACGGAGGGAGTAGTAAGTATGTGAGATATGGTGGCACATTGACTTAAGTCGAATACAAGTGCCCAAAATTTGTGTGCATGTTATAATAAGGATTCACTTCAAATAGTACGTGAGCGAACAGAGGGTTCAATTGGACAGTGTTCCCGAGCAGTAGTGAGATGTGTGAGGTAAGATACACCGCTGGCGCTTTTAATTTTTCTTATTAATTTGTTTGTTTCACCCTCTGACTGGTGGGACCCAATGTACTACGTGGAGAGAGGTAAGGTGACTAAGGCTGCATTATTTCTCCTCCATTGTGGATAGTCTTACCACCAAAGCCACATGACACGATTATGATTGAAATCCCAATGACTCCCACACAGACAAAAAACACGGCATGCTTGTCACACGAATACAGGAATGTATAAAAGGTTATTTCCCTCTCGTTGAACATAACGGGAGGGTTGTGTAGCTAGTTAGCCTGTTCGCCCATCAAACTTGAGGTCTCGGGTTCGATAACTACACTTGAGCATAATTTGTGCCAGGAGGATTCTTTGACTGGACAAAATGTTTTCTACGGTTTGCACGCTTCACACTCTCTCTCCAGTATATATATACATGCTGGAGCCTCAGTGCTTGTAGTTTCTCTCTTCACACTCTCTCGCCCTCTCTCGTTGGAGCCTCAGCGCTTGTAGTTGCTCTCTTCACACTCTCTCACCCTCTCCAGATCTAAACAAGACTTCGTTGGCCTCTCTCTCCCCTCACTGCTGCTCAAAGAGCCGGCATGATCCATCTGCCGGGAAGGGAAGGGGGCTTAACGCTATCGCCGTCGGCGAGGGACTACCGGCGCAGCTGTTCACTTTCCACCCAGCGGCGGAGCGGGAGGGCCTCAGACCCCTTCTTCTTCGCCGCCATCCCGTCGCCCACCGAACCACGCCCCGAGAACCTTGAGGTATAATTTACTTACTCCACATGCATTGCTCTAGTTGCATGTATACCATGAATCTAGGACGTGGTTCAAAGAGGAAAGGAGTGGGCGAAAGTAGTGGGAAAAGTTGTATATAGCATGAATCTAGGACGTGGTTCAAAGAGGAAATGAAGGGGAAAGTTGTATAGCATGAATCTAGGACGTGGTTCAAAGAGGAAAGGAATGGGGAAAGTAGTGGGGAAAGTTGTATCGCATAAATCTAGGGCGTGGTTCAAAGAGGAAAGGAAGGGGCGAAAGTACTAGTTCAAAAAGGAAAGGAAGGGACAAGGCTGTAGAGTTTGAGCAGACTAGATTTGCTCAGCTCACATAGGGAAAGGTGTCTAAAGATAACAAAACTGGGACCAACACAAATATGCTCCTTGGTTGTTTGTTCTTTCTTGCAACAGATCGTGCATGACCACAGTACATCGGTAGATGCACATGGTGCTGAAAAAGGCCCACCGTCCCCGTGCAACTCATTAGCTGTTGTTAATCTAAGGCCCTGTTTGGTTAAAACTCCTAGTCCCTACCTGCTTGGTTCCAGGGACTAAACATGGACTAGAGGTTATTAAATGACATGCTAAAAGACCATATTACCCCTAGTAATGGACTAATAGAGACAAGGTGCGATGCGTGGCAGGGGCAACTATTGGAAAAAGTCCCAAAAAGACTCCCTCGGGGTCTTCTTTCTTTAGTCCCAAATGCCCACTTTTAGTCCCTAGAAGTCCCTCCTGTTTGGTTTAGATGGGACTGACACGGAGTTCTTTTAGTCGCTACAACAAAATGTCCCTGTAACAAACACCCTCTAATAATGCCGCTGGAAAATTGATGCAATGCCACAGTTAAAAGCAAATTACATGTTTAACAAATTTTATTGTTAATATAATCTCTATGTTAATCAATGCCACCGTTTGAGAAATTCTACTGTCTTGCTTTCTTTCCCATTTAGATAAGGTATATGTTTCTTTGTGTTGGCTTCTGTGTCATCCACCGTTATTGACCACTAATTGTTTCCTTTGCACCTCTGTGTAAACAGGGTTATCTACTTCACCTCGTTGCCATTGTGACCTTTTGTTGCACTCCACAAAACACTTTTGTTTTAAGAGTGTTTTGTGCAGTTCAACCAAAATGTCACACCGACAACGTTGCTTGATTGCTTGATCATAGTGGAACTGCACAAGAAGAGATCGTACTTCCTATCCGTTAAGGAGAATTTGGTTCAGATCTTCTTCTTGTGAGTTGTTTGAATTCCACATCATGAGAGGTCCGTACTAGCCTTCTTTCACATGATTCTGCAGTGTGCTTTCATATGTTGTGCTACTTGTACAATAATGTTGCTTGATTTTAGTGAATCGCACAAATGGAGACAAGACTTCCAATCAGATGTGCACGTAATATCCCATTGAGGTAAGATAAGGATATTTCACAACTGCTGGCCTGTATTTTGCCACTTTCATCAGAAAATTAAGTTTAGTACTATACTTGTGCTCCCTAATTGACATGCCAAATCTTACATTGAAGGCGAAGCTTGTCTGTTATTGAACCAAGTGATGAAGGGGAAGAACAAGCGGAAGAAAAACAAAAATCAACTCCCGGTGCTGTAATGAAGCACTGGACCTGTGATGACACAAGTAATGATATAGTTTTGCATCTTAATTTATTGCTATGGCTGGAACGAGCAATTGTTTTGCCACTGATTTGATGCCACTCTTAATGTAATATGTAATTATCTCTACTTGTGCAAACAGGGATCTTCTTTGAAGATACCATATATTTTAGTGGAACTGCACAAGAAGATGTTGGAAACATTAAATTAATCGAGGAGTATATAGAAAGCATGGCCACCACCGTAGATAGCAACAGATGGTTCCGGAGAAGTGTTTCATCTGTATGCTCTACACTGATTTCATCCATATGATTATTGTAAATAAGCCTCCTAGCAAAGGTTGCTACTCGCCCACTGATTTCATCCATATGATTGAGCTTTTCATCTATATTAGTGTTGTGCTACTGTTTAGATACTGTCATGAAAAAGTGGTATTGTCCTTGAGAAGTGCTTCATCTGTGTTGTTTTAAATATTTACTTTCCTTTTTTTTCGAGCAAACAAGGATGCTTGCATTTAGTAGTCCTCTTGTCTTTGCACAACAGGATCATCTTCCTCTGAAGAAGAATATGGAGTACGTGAAGTGACTAGTTCCGATTATGCCAGGATGAAGAAGCCATGTCTATATTCTCATGAGAAGGAGCAGTTGAAGGATGGTTACATTGCTCCCCACAAGACCAAACTAACTTCAGCTCAGAAGGACTGACAAATCTCCATTTTTTTGCTGTGATCTACGAGTACAATGTTGTTCTAGGATTCTTTCTGGTGAGTTCCATTTTTCTAAAAGTGTGCTCTACATGGACCATGTATGTGCCTGTTGAAACTGTCAATTCATAGTACATTTTGCTGTATACTAATCACTTTTTTGTATTTGTGCAAACAAGGGTGCTCAGCTTGATTTCAATGGGAACTGCACAAAATGTTCATGAATACATCGAATCATTCATTTCCACCACAAGAAAGGAGGTGCCGATAAGTTCAATGCGTTGCAACATATAAGGGCGAAATCATACAAGCTACGCGCGAATTTGGTTGATTTTGGTGGAACTGCACAAAAAGAACAGCTGGTTTATTTAGCAGGAGGTGCCATGTCAATGTCCGAACTGATGGCAAACCCTGCCCATTCCACAATCATAGGCATTTGATATTTTGGAATGGGACAACCTTGTCAAAATTTGCTCATTGATTTTAGCAAGACATGTGTTTGATATTTTCGAATGGGACGCCCTTTGTTGTCAGCAGCGTCGATCAATTTTTTCTTTATTCTTTAGTTGTGAAGTAAATATTGCCTCTGACATGTGAGTGGCTGAGATGCATAATCATCGATTGTTTTGAATGTTCTATATGAATTGCCAAGCATGTGTGTTTGATTGCAATGTACAGAAACGCTAAAACAGCTGCTCAAACTCTTTGTACTCCTTATGTACCTTTTTACTTTGCACATTTTGAAATTGCATACTTTTTTGTATAAGATTCATCAAAGTAGAGATACTTTGACTGCAGACAAAACTTGTATGCAGACTAGAAAGGACCGGAGGGAGTACATGTGAAACTGCTGCAAACGACTTGATCACCCTGGGAATAATGCTAGTACGTATTGTTTTGCATGTTCATCCAATACCAGTGATACAGGAATTCGAACTAATCGAAATAAATTCATTCATACACGGCCGGATTTCATATAAACATGCCGGATTTCATTACATTTCATACATTCTTCAACTAAAAAGGGGTGCGTTGGAGGTATAATTTATTAACCGAAGCTACCCACCTGTGTCCTCGAGTCGAGTAAGCTTTGGTGACTTAATCTGCAGTGCAGTTGCGTAACTGACATGGGGCCTGTTGGGCCCACGTGTCGATCGATAACTGCACCAGCGATTAAAGAAGCTAACAGCGTTCTTCTCCAACAGAGCTATCCGACTCCACGTCGCCGCCAAGAAGCTAACCGGCCGTAAGCGGTCAACCCGCTTAGCTTGGCTTCAACCGGAGGGTAGCAGTGGCCTTACTTTGGACCCGGCGGTGGCGACCTACCGTGTTCTACTCTTCCTCGTTTTACGTAGTGCGGCCTCGGCGGAGCCCGCGATGTCCTGTCTGCGTTGCCGTGGCGCGGCGCCTCGTGAGGAAATCCTCCCCACGCGTTGCGGCGAGGTGGGGCCTCGTCTGAGCAGGCGATGTCCTCTGCCTCGTTGTTGGCGGGGCGGGGCCTCGGCGGAGCCGGCTGATACGTCTCCAACGTATCTATAATTTTTGATTGCTCCATGCTACTTTATCTACTGTTTTGGACTATATTGGGCTTTATTTTCCACTTTGATATTATTTTTGGGACTAACCTATTAACCGAAGGCCCAAATGTAATTGTTGTTTTTTGCCTATTTCGTGTTTGAAGAAATGTAATATCAAACGGAGTCCAAAAGGAATGAAACCTTCGAACGTGATTTTCTCACCGAGCGTGATCCGAGGGACTTAGACCCTACTCCAAGGAACAAAAGAGGCGGTCACGAGGGTGGGGCGCCCCGCCCATAGGACGCGCTTCTGCCTCGTGGCCCCTCTGCTCCACCGACGCATTCTTCCTCCTATATATACCTCACGCACTTCAAACGATCGAGCAGAGCCAAAACCTAATTCCACCGCCGCAACTTCCTGTATCCACGAGATCCCATCTTGGGGCCTGTTCTGGAGCTCCGTCGAAGGGGGCATACACCATGGAGGGCTTCTACATCATCACCATAGCCCTTCCGATACTCGCAAAAAAAAAACCATAGCCCCTCCGATGAAGTGTGAGTAGTTTACTTCAGACCTTCGGGTCCATAGCTAGTAGCTAGATGGCTTCTTCTCTCTTTTTGGATCTCAATACAATGTTCTCCCCCTCTCTCGTGGAGATCTATTCGATGTAATCTTCTTTTTGCGGTGTGTTTGTTGAGACCGATGAATTGTGGGTTTATGGTCCAGATTATCTATGAATAATATTTGAATCTTCTCTGAATTCTTTTATGTATGATTGGTTATATTTGCAAGTCTCTTCGATTTATCCGTTTGGTTTGGCCAACTAGATTGGTAGTTCTTGCAATGGGAGAAGTGCTTAGCTTTGGGTTTAATCTTGCGGTGTCCTTACCCAGTGACAGAAAGGGTTGCAAGGCACATATTGTATTGTTGCCATCGAGGATAACAAGATGGGGTTTTTATCATATTGCATGAATTTATCCCTCTACATCATGTCATCTTGCTTAAGGCGTTACCCTGTTTTTAACTTAATACTCTAGATGCATGCTGGACAGCGGTCGATGAGTGGAGTAATAGTAGTAGATGCAAAATCGTTTTGGTCTACTTGTCTCGGACGTGAGGCCTATATACATGATCATACCTATATATACTCATAACTATGCTCAATTCTTTCAATTGCTCAACAGTAATTTGTTCACCCATCGTAGAATACTTATGCTCTTGAGAGAAGCCACTACTGAAACCTATGGCCCTCGGGTATATTCTCATCATATCAATCTCCATCACTTTAATACTTGCTTTGTTTTTACTTTGCCTTTCACTTTTCACTTTGCATCTCTATATCCAAAAATACCAAAAATATTATTTTTCATCTCTATCAGATCTCACTCTCGTAAGTGACCGTGAAGGGATTGACAACCCTAATCGCGTTGGTTGCGAGGAGCTATTGTTTTTGTGCAGGTAGGAGGGACTTGTGCGTGGCCTCCTACTGGAATGATACCTTGGTTCTCAAAAACTGAGGGAAATACTTATGCTACTTTGCTGCATCATCCTCTCCTCTTCGGGGAAATCCAACGCAGTGCTCAAGAGGTAGCAAGAAGAATTTCTGGCGCCGTTGCCGGGGAGGCTCACGCAAGAGCAAGTCAAGCACCATACCAAGTACCCATCACAATCCCTATCTCCCGCATTACATTATTTGCCATTTGCCTCTCGTTTTCCTCTCCCCCACTTCACCCTTGCCGTTTTACTTGCCCTCTCTTTCCCAATCTGCTCCTCTTTTTCCCGTTGCCTTTTCCTTGTCCGCTTGTTTGCTCGTGTGTTAGTTCGCTTTCTTGTCGTTATGTCTAGTTCCTTATCTGCTCCTATGTCTCCCGAGTTTGAAGTTCTTCACTTCAAGCAAAGGCAAGGAGAAAACTTAAAAGATGCTTGGTATAGGATAATGGAATCTTATCGCAAGTGCACCCTAGAGGTGAACTTCAGAATTCTTCTTTGCAATTTTTATGTTGGGTTAAATATGACACATAGACAACTCTTGGATTGCATTGCCAAGGCAAATTTCATTGAGATTGATCCTAGTATTGCGCATGAAATTGTAGAGGGAATAGTGGGGACACTACCTCAAAAGGGAGGATCACATCCTACCCAAGAAGAAACCCAAGTGTTTGAAAAGATCTGCGAAGTAACAAAAATCTTACAAAAGTCTCTTGAGCCTCTTAAAAGTGTTAGCGGAAATCTTCACTGCATGAATATGTTGATCACTCTTTGCAATAAGCGGTTGGATTCTTTAGATCTAAAAATTTCCGAGTATGAAGGGAAGCGGAAAGAACCTCCCGGATTCGAGCATGACTCCGCTAAAACTGAAAATTAAAGACGGCACGACTTAGATCTATCCTTGCTTTTATGCCTAGCTAGGGACGTTAAACGATAGCGCTTGTTGGGAGGCAACCTAATTTTATTTTTAGTTTTTTGCTTTTTGCTTAGGTTTAGGAATAAATATTCCATCTAGCCTATATTTGGATGTGGTTTTATGTTTTAATTAGTGTTTGTGCCAAGCTAGACCTATTGGATCTTCTTGGATGATAGTTATTTGATCTTGCTGTAATTTCCAGAAACTTTGCGCTCAGTGCCCGAATTATTAAAAATCACCAGAAAGCGATCAAATACTGATTCCAATTGCTGCTGACCAATAAACAAATTTTCTAGGTCTTCTAATTTTGGTAGAGTTTTTGGTGTTCCAGAAGTTTGCGTTAGTTACTGATTACTACAGACTGTTCTGTTTTTGACAGATTCTGTTTATCGTGTGTTGTTTGCTTATTTTGATGATTCTATGGCTAGTAAATAGTTTATAATCCATAGAGAAGTTGGAATACAGTAGGTTTAACACCAATATAAATAAATAATGAGTTCATTACAGTATCTTAAAGTAGTATTTTGTTTTCTTTCTCTAACGGAGCTCACGAGATTTGTATTGAGTTTTGTGTTGTGAAGTTTTCAAGTATTGGGTGAATTCTTTTGATGGATTATGGAACAAGGAGTGGCAAGAGCCTAAGCTTGGGGATGCCCATGGCACCCCCAAGATAATCCAAGGACACCAAAAAGTCAAAGCTTGGGGATGCCCGGAAGGCATCCCCTCTTTAAATCTACTTCCATCGGTAATTTACTTGGAACTATATTTTGATTCACCACATGATATGTGTTTTGCTTGGAGCGTCTTGTATCATTTGCGTCTTTGCTTGTTAGTCTACCACAATCATCCTTGCTGTACACACCTTTTGAGAGAGCCATACATAAATTGGAATTTGCTAGAATACTCTATGTGCTTCACTTATATCTTTTGAGCTTGATAGTTTTGCTCAGAGTGCTTCACTTATATCTTTTGAGCGTGATAATTTTTTCTCTAGTGCTTCACTTAGATTTTTTAGAGCACGGTGGTGGATTTGTTTTAAAGAAACTATTGATCTCTTATGCTTCACTTAGATTATTTTGAGAGTCGTTAATAGCATGGTAGTTTGCTTAATATTCATATACTTGGTATTCAAGATATGTGAACCTTTCTTTTGAGTGCGTTGAATACTAAGAAAAGTTTGATGCTTGATAATTGTTTTGAGATATGGAGGTGATAATATCAAAGTCATGCTAGTTGAGTAGTTGTGAATTTGAGAAATGCTTGTGTTGAAGTTTGCAAGTCCCGTAGCATGCACGTATGGTTAAAGTTGTGTAACAAATTTGAAACATGAAGTGTACCTGGCTTGTGCATCCTTGTGAGTGCCGGTCAGGGACGAGTGATGGTCTTTTCCTACCAATCTATCCCCCTAGGAGCATGCGCCTAGTACTTGATTTTTGATGACTTCTAAATTTTTGCAATAAGTATATGAGTTCGTTTGACTAATGTTGAGTCCATGGATTATACACACTTTTACCTTTCCGCCTTTGCTAGCCTCTTGATTGCCGTGCATTGCCCTTTCTCACCTCGAGAGTTGGTGCAAACTTCACCGGTGCATCCAAACCCCGTGATATGATACGCTCTATCACACATAAACCTCCTTATATCTTCCTCAAAACATCCACCATACCTACCTATTATGGAATTTCCATAGCCATTCCGAGATATATTGCCATGCAACTTTCCACCGTTCCGTTCATCATCATCATGACATACTTTACTTTTGTCATATTGCCATTGCATGATCATGTAGTTGACATCGTATCTGTGGCAAAGCCACCATGCATTATTTTTCATACATGTCACTCTTGATTCATTGCACCATCCCGGTACACCGCTGGAGGCATTCATATAGAGTCATATCTTGTTCTAGTTTCGAGTTGTAATCCTTATGTTGTAATCAATAGAAGTGTGATGATCATCATTATTAGAGCATTGCCCAATCAAAAAAAAGAAAAAAAAAAGAGAAAGGCCAAAAAAAAGGAAAGGCCAAAAAAAAAACAAAATAAATAAAAAGGGCAATGTTACTATCCTCTTACCACACTTGTGCTTCAAAGTAGCACCTTGTTCTTCATGTAGTGAGTCTCATATATTGTGCTTCAAAGTAGCACCATCTTTTTCATATAGTGAGTCTCATAAGTTGTCTTTTTATACTAGTGGGAATTTTTCATTATAGAACTTGGCTCAGATATTCCCTCGATGGGCTTCCTCAAATGCCCTAGGTCTTCATGAGCAAGCAAGTTGGATGCACACCCACTAGTTTTCTTTTGTTGAGCATTCATAGCTCTAGTGCATCCGTTGCATGGCAATCCCTACTCCTCATGTTGACATCAATTAATGGGCATCTTCCTATCCCATTGATTATCCTCGTCAATGTGAGACTTTCTCCTTTTTTATGTCTTCTCCACACAATCCCCATCATCATATTCTATTCCACCCATAGTGCTATATCCATGGCTCACGCTCATTTATTGCGTGAAGGTTGAAAAAAGTTTGAGATTATTTAAGTATGAAACAATTGCTTGGCTTGTCATCAGGGGTATAGAAGTTGGGAACATCTTTGTGTGACGAAAATGAAGCATAGCCTAACTATATGATTTTGTAGGGATGAACTTTCTTTTGCCATGCTATTTTGAGAAGACATGATTACTTTGATTAGTATGCTTGAAGTATTATTATTTTTATGTCAATATGAACTTTTGTCTTGAATCTTTCAGATCTGAATATTCATACCACAATTAAGAAGATTTACATTGAAATTATGCCAAAATATCACTCCGCATAAAAAATTCTCTTTTTATCATTTACCTACTCGAGGACGAGCATGAATTAAGCTTGGGGATGCCTGATACGTCTCCAACGTATCTATAATTTTTGATTGCTCCATGCTACTTTATCTACTATTTTGGACTATATTGGGCTTTATTTTCCACTTTTATATTATTTTTGGGACTAACCTATTAACCGGAGGCCCAGCCCAGAATTGCTGTTTTTTGCCTATTTCATTGTTTCGAAGAAACGGAATATCAAACGGAGTCCAAACGGAATGAAACCTTCGGAAACGTGATTTTCTCACTGAACGTGATCCAGGGGACTTGGACCCTACTCCAAGGAACAAAAGAGGCGGTCACGAGGGTGGGCCCCCCCTAGGGCGCGCCCCCTGCCTCGTGGGCGCCCTGTTGCTCCACCGACGTACTCCTTCCTCCTATATATACCTACGTACCCCAAAACGATCAGAACAGGAGCCAAAAACCTAATTCCACCGCCGCAACTTCCTATATCCACGAGATCCCATCTTGGGGCCTGTTCCGGAGCTCCGCCGGAGGGGGCATCCACCACGGAGGGCTTCTACAACATCACCATAGCCCCTCCGATGAAGTGTGAGTAGTTTACTTCAGACCTTCGGGTCCATAGCTAGTAGCTAGATGGCTTCTTCTCTCTTTTTGGATCTCAATACAATGTTCTCCCCCTCTCTTGTGGAGATCTATTCGATGTAATCTTCTTTTTGCGGTGTGTTTGTTGAGACCAATGAATTGTGGGTTTATGATCCAGATTATCTATGAATAATATTTGAATCTTCTCTGAATTCTTTTATGTATGATTGGTTATCTTTGCAAGTCTCTTCGAATTATCCGTTTGGTTTGGCCAACTAGATTGGTAGTTCTTGCATTGGGAGAAGTGCTAAGCTTTGGGTTCAATCTTATGTGTCCTTACCCGATGTAAAGGGTTGCAAGGCACGTATTGTATTGTTGCCATCGAGGATAACAAGATGGGTTTTTATCATATTGCATGAATTTATCCCTCTACATCATGTCATCTTGCTTACATGCGTTACTCTGTTTTAACTTAATACTCTAGATGCATGCTGGATAGCGGTCGATGAGTGGAGTAATAGTAGTAGATGCAGAATCGTTTCGGTCTACTTGTCTCGGACGTGATGCCTATATACATGATCATACCTAGATATTCTCATAACTATGCTCAATTCTGTCAATTGCTCCACCCACCGTAGAATACTTATGCTCTTGAGAGAAGCCACTAGTGAAACCTATGGCCCCCGGGTCTATTCTCATCATATCAATCTCCATCACGTTAATACTTGCTTTGTTTTTACTTTGCCTTTTACTTTTCACTTTGCATCTCTATATCCAAAAATACCAAAAATATTATTTTTCATCTCTATCAGATCTCACTCTCGTAAGTGACCGTGAAGGGATTTATAACCCCTAATCGCGTTGGTTGCGAGGAGCTATTGTTTTTGTGCAGGTAGGAGGGACTTGTGCGTGGCCTCCTACTGGATTGATACCTGTGTTCTCAAAAACTGAGGGAAATACTTACGCTACTTTGCTGCATCATCCTCTCCTCTTTGGGGAAATCCAACGCAGTGCTCAAGAGGTAGCACCGGCGCTGACCTCTGCCTCGTTGTTGGTGCCGCGGGGCCTCGGCGGAGCAGGGCCTCGTCGACGCCAGCGGAGCGGGGACTCGTCGGAGCCGGCATTGTCCTCTGCCTCGTCCTTGGTCTCGCCAAACAGCGCCTCGCCCGCTTCATCGCCCTCTTTGCTAGCCTCTTTGTAGGCGGCCGCAGCCTCCGCCACCCGCATGCGGTACCGCCAGCGCTCGAGGAGGCCCTTGCGGGTGGAGCGGTACGAGTCGAGCAGCGCCTCCTGTTGGGGAACGTTGCATAAAATAAAAAATTTCCTACGTTCACCAAGATCCATCTATGAGTTCATCTAGCAATGAGTGAGAGATGCATCTACATACCACTTGTAGATCGCGTGCGGAAGCGTTCAAGAGAACGGGGTTGAGGGAGTCATTCTCGTCGTGATCCAAATCACGGGAGATCCTAGCGCCGAACGGACGGCACCTCCGCGTTCAACACACGTATGGTCAGTGTGACGTCTCCTCCATCTTGATCAAGCAAGGGGTAAGGAGAGGTTGATGAAGATCCAGCAGCACGACGGCGTGGTGGTGGATGCAGTATCACCGCATGGCGAGGGCTTCACGAGCCTGCGAGAGGAGAGATGTAGCAGGGGAGAGGAGGCGCCAAGATGCAGGGTGCGGCTGCCCTCCCTCCCCTTTATATAGGCCCCTAGGGGCGCCCGGCCCTCTAGAACCCATCTAGATGGGGGCGACGGCCAGCAGGGAGGCTTGCCCCCAAGGCAGTGGGCGCCCACCCTAGGGTGTCCAACCCTAGGCGCAGGGGGCCCCAAGTGGGGGGCGCACCAGCTCACCAGGGGCTGGTTCCCTCCCACTTCAGCCCATGGAGCCCTCCAGGATAGGTGGCCCCACCCGGTGGACCCCCGGGACCCTTCCGGTGGTCCCGGTACAATACCGGTAACCCCCGAAATTCTCCCGATGGCCGAAATAGCACTTCCTATATATAATTCTTTACCTCCGGACCATTCCGGAACTCCTCGTGACGTCCAGGATCTCATCCGGGACTCCTAACAACATTCGGTTTGCTGCATACTCATATTCATACAACCCTAGCGTCACCGAACCTTAAGTGTGTAGACCCTACGGGTTCGGGAGACACGTAGACATGATCGAGACGACTCTCCGGTCAATAACCAACAGCGGGATCTGGATACCCATGTTGGCTCCCACATGCTCCTCGATGATCTCATCGGATGAACCACGATGTCGAGGATTCAAGCAACCCCGTATACAATTCCCTTTGTCAGACGGTATATTACTTGCCCGAGATTCGATCGTCGGTATCCAATACCTCGTTCAATCTCGTTACCGGCAAGTCACTTTACTCGTACCGTAATGCTTGATCCCGTGACCAGACACTTGGTCACTTTGAGCTCATTATGATGATGCACTACCGAGTGGGCCCAGTGATACCTCTCCGTAATACGGAGTGACAAATCCCAGTCTCGATCCGTGTCAACCCAACAGATACCTTCGGAGATACCTGTAGTGCACCTTTATAGTCACACAGTTACGTTGTGACGTTTGGTACACCCAAAGCACTCCTACGGTATCCAGGAGTTACACGATCTCATGGTATAAGGAAGAGATACTTGACATTGGAAAAGCTCTAGCAAAACGAACTACGATCTTGTGCTATGCTTAGGATTGGGTCTTGTCCATCACATCATTCTCCTAATGATGTGATCCCGTTATCAATGACATCCAATGTCCATAGTCATGAAACCATGACTATCTATTGATCAACGAGCTAGTCAACTAGAGGCTCACTAGGGACATGTTGTGGTCTAAGTATTCACACGTGTATTACGATTTCCGGATAATACAATTATAGCATGAATAAAAGACAATTATCACGAACAAGGAAATATAATAATAATCCTTTTATTATTGCCTCTAGGGCATATTTCCAACAGTCTCCCACTTGCACTAGAGTCAATAATCTAGTTACATTGTGATGAATCGAACACCCATAGAGTTCTGGTGTTGATCATGTTTTGCACGCGGAAGAGGTTTAGTCAGCGGATTTGCGACATTCAGATCCGTATGCACTTTGCAAATTTCTATGTCTCCATCTTGAACATTTTCACGAATGGAGTTGAAGCGGCGCTTGATGTGCCTGGTCTTCTTGTGAAACCTGGGCTCCTTGGCAAGTGCAATAGCTCCAGTGTTGTCACAGAAGAGTTTGATTGGCCCCGACGCATTGGGTATGACTCCTAGGTCGGTGATGAACTCCTTCACCCATATTGCTTCATGTGCTGCCTCCGAGGCTGCCATGTACTCCGCTTCACATGTAGATCCCGCCACGACGCTCTGCTTGCAACTGCACCAGCTTACTGCTCCACGATTCAACATATACACGTATCCGGTTTGTGACTTAGAGTCATCCAGATCTGTGTCGAAGCTAGCGTCGACGTAACCCTTTACGACGAGCTCTTCGTCACCTCCATAAACGAGAAACATGTCCTTAGTCCTTTTCGGGTACTTCAGGATATTCTTGACCGCTGTCCAGTGTTCCTTGCCGGGATTACTTTGGTACCTTCCTACCAAACTTACGGCAAGGTTTACATCAGGTCTGGTACACAGCATGGCATACATAATAGAACCTATGGCTGATGCATAGGGATGACACTCATCTCTTCTATATCTTACTGCCAGGTCGCACATTGAGCCGAGCTCAATTTCACACCTTGTAATACGTGCAAGAACCCTTTCTTGGACTGATCCATTTTGAACTTCTTCAATATCTTATCAAGGTATGTGCTTTGTGAAAGACCTATGAGGCGTCTCGATCTATCTCTATAGATCTTGATGCCTAATATATAAGCAGCTTCTCCAAGGTCCTTCATTGAAAAACTTTTATTCAAGTAGGCCTTAATGTTGTCCAAGAGTTCTATATCATTTCCCATCAAAAGTATGTCATCTACATATAACACGAGAAATGCTACAGAGCTCCCACTCACTTTCTTATAAACGCAGGCTTCTCCATAAGTCTGCATAAACCCAAACGCTTTGATCATCTCATCAAAGTGAATGTTCCAACTCCGAGATGCTTGCACCAGCCCATAAATGGATCGCTAGAGCTTGCATACCTTGTTAGCATTCTTAGGGTCGACAAAACCTTCCTGCTGCATCATATACAATTCTTCCTTAAGATAGCCGTTAAGGAATGCCGTTTTGACGTCCATTTGCCATATCTCATAATCATAGTATGCGACAATCGCTAACATGATTCAGACGAACTTCAGCTTTGCTACGGGAGAGAAAGTCTCATCGTAGTCAACCCCTTGAACTTGCCGATAACCTTTAGCGATAAGTCGAGCTTTATAGATGGTAACATTACCATCCGCATCCGTCTTCTTCTTAAAGATCCATTTGTTTTCTATAAACTTGCCGATCATCGAACAAGTCTATCAAAGTCCATACTTTGTTTTCATACATGGATCCTATCTCGGATTGCATGGCTTCAAGCCATTTGTTGGAATCTGGGCCGCCATTGCTTCTTCATAGTTCAAGGTTCACCGTTGTCTAACAACATGATTTCCGGTGACAGGGTTGTCATACATGGGTGTGGAACGTGTCCTTGTGGACCTATGAAGTTCAGTAGCAACTTGATCCAAAGTACCTTGATCATCATCATTAATTTCCTCTCCGATCGGTGTAGGCACCACGTAAACATTTTCTGAGCTGCACTACTTTCCGGTTCAAGAGGTAGTACTTCATCGAGTTCTACTTTCCTCCCACTTACTCCTTTTGAGAGAAACTCTTTTTCCAGAAAGGATCCGTTCTTGGCAACAAACATCTTGCCTTCGGATCTAAGGTAGAAGGTATACCCAATGGTTTCCTTAGGGTATCCTATGAAGACGCATTTTTCCGACTTGGGTTCGAGCTTTTCAGGTTGAAGTTTCTTGACATAAGCATCGCATACCCAAACTTTTAGAAACGACAGCTTAGGTTTCTTCCCAAACCATAATTCATACGGTGTCATCTCAACGGATTTAGACGGTGCCCTATTTAAAGTGAATGTAGCTGTCTCTAGAGCGTATCCCCAAAATGATAGCGGTAAATCAGTAAGAGACATCATAGATTGCACCATATCCAATAGAGTGCGATTACGATGTTCGGACACACCGTTACGCTGAGGTGTTCCAGGCGGCGTGAGTTGTGAAACGATTCCACATTTCCAGAAGTGTGTACCAAATTCGTGACTTAAATATTCTCCTCCATGATCTGATCGTAAGAACTTTATTTTTCGGTCACGTTGATTCTCTAACTCATTCTGAAATTCCTTGAACTTTTCAAAGGTCTCAGACTTGTGTTTCATCAAGTAGACATACCCATATCTACTCAAGTCATCAGTGAGAGTGAGAACATAACGATATCCTCCATGAGCCTCAACGCTCATTGGACCGCATTTTACATCGGTATGTATGATTTCCAATAAGTTGGTTCCTCGCTCCATTGTTCGGAGAACGGAGTCTTGGTTATTTTGCCCATGAGGCATGGTTCGCATGTGTCAAATGATTCATAATCGAGAGACTCTAAAAGTCCATCAAGATGGAGCTTCTTCATGCGCTTTGACACCAATGTGACCAAAGGCGGCAGTGCCACAAGTATGTGGGACTATCGTTATCAACTTTACATCTTTTGGTATTCACACTATGAATATGTGTAATATTACGTTCGAGATTCATTAAGAATAAACCATTGACCATCGGAGCATGACCATAAAACATATCTCTCATATATATAGAACAACAATTATTCTCGGATTTAAATGAGTAGCCATCTCGCATTAAACGAGATCCTGATACAATGTTCATGCTCAAACTTGGCACTAAATAACAATTATTGAGGTTTAAAACTAATCCCGTAGGTAAATGTAGAGGTAGCGTGCCGACGGCGATCACATCGACCTTGGAACCATTCCCGACGCGCATCGTCACCTCGTCCTTCGCCAGTGTCCGTTTATTCCGCAGCTCCTGCTGTGAGTTACAAATGTGAGCAACGGCACCGGTATCAAATACTCAGGAGTTACTACGAGTACTGTTAGGTACACATCAATTACATGTATATCAAATAAACCTTTAGTGTTTCCGGCCTTCTTATGCGCTAAGTATTTGGGGCAGTTCGCTTCTAGTGACCCTTCCCTTTGTAATAAAAGCACTCGGTCTCGTGCTTGGGTCCATTCTTTGAGTTCTTCCCGAATGGCGGCTTACGGTAGCGGCAACATCCTTGCCTTCCTTCTTGAAGTTCTTATTACCCTTGCCCTTCTTGAACGTAGTGGTTTTATTAACCATCAACACTTGATGTTCTTTCTTGATTTCAACCTCTGCTGACTTCAGCATTGAAAATACTTCAGGAATAGTTTTCACCATCCCCTGCATATTGTAGTTCATCACAAAGCTCTTGTAGCTCGGTGGGAGCGACTGAAGGATTCTGTCAATGACCGCCTCGTCCGGGAGGTTAATGTCCAGCTGGGACAGACGGTTGTGCAACCCAGACATTTTGAGTATGTGCTCACTGACAGAACTATTTTCCTCCATCTTACAACTATAGAACTTGTCGGAGACTTCATATCTCTCGACCCGGGAATGAGCTTGGAAAACCATTTTCAGCTCCTCGAACATCTCATATGCTCCGTGTTGCTCAAAACGCTTTTGGAGCCCCGGTTCTAAGCTGTAAAGCATGTCGCACCTGAGCGAGGGAGTAATCATCAAGACGAGACTGCCAAGCATTCATAATGTCTTGGTTCTGCAGGATGGGTGCTTCACCTAGCGGTGCTTCTAGGACATATTGTTTCTTGGCTGCTATGAGGATGATCCTCAGGTTCCGGACCCAGTCCGAATAGTTGCTGCCATCATCTTTCAGCTTGGTTTTCTCTAGGAAAGGTTGAAGTTCATGGTGACATGAGCGTTGGCCATTTGATCTACAAGACATTTTGCAAAGATTTTAGACTAATGTTCATGATAATTAAGTTCATCTAATCAAATTATTTAATGAACTCCCACTCAGATTTGACATCCCTCTAGTCATCTAAGTGTTACATGATCCGAGTCGACTAGGCCGTGTCCGATCATCACGTGAGACGGACTAGTCATCGCCGGTGAACATCTCCATGTTGATCGTATCTTCCATATGACTCATGTTCGACCTTTCGGTCTCTTGTGTTCCGAGGCCATGTCTATACATGCTAGGCTCGTCAAGTTAACCCTAAGTGTTTTGCATGTGTAAACTTGTCTTACACCCGTTGTATGTGAACGTAAGGATCTATCACACCTGATCATCACGTGGTTCTTCGAAACGACGAACTTTAGCAACAGTGCACAGTTAGGGGGAACACTTTCTTCAAATTATTATAAGGGATCATCTTATTTACTACCGCCGTTCTATGTAAACAAGATGCATAAAACATAATAAACATCACATGCAATTATATAAAGTAGTGACATGATATGGCCAATATCATATAGCTCCTTTGATCTTCATCTTCGGGGCTCCATGATCATCTTGTCACCGGCATGACACCATGATCTCCATCATCATGATCTCCATCATCATGATCTCCATTATCGTGTCTCCATGAAGTTGCTCGCCAACTATTACTTCTACTACTATGGCTAACACGTTTAGCAATAAAGTAAAGTAATTTACATGGCGTTGAATCAATGACACGCAGGTCATATAATAATTAAGACAACTCCTATGGCTCCTGCCGGTTGTCATACTCATCGACATGCAAGTCATGATTCCTATTACAAGAACATGATCTCATACATCACAATATATCATTCATCATTCATCACAACTTCTGGCCATATCACATCACATGGCAATTGCTGCAAAACAATTTAGACGTCCTCTAATTGTTGTTGCATCTTTTCTGATGGCTGCAATTGGGTTCTAGCAAGAACGTTTTCTTACCTACTAATAACCACAACGTGATTTGTCAACTTCTATTTACCCTTCATAAGGACCCTTTTCGTCAAATCCGCTCCAACTAAAGTGGGAGACAGACACCCGCTTAGCCACCTTATGCAACTAGTGCATGTCAGTCGGTGGAACCTGTCTCACGTAAGCGTACGTGTAAGGTCGGTCCGGGCCGCTTCATCCCACAATACCGTTGAAGCAAAATAAGACTAGTAGTGGCAAGAAAGTTGACAACATCTACGCCCACAACAAATTGTGTTCTACTCGAGCAAAAGAGAACTACGCATAGACCTAGCTCATGATGCCACTGTTGGGGAACGTTGCATAAAATAAAAAAATTCCTACATTCACCAAGATCCATATATGAGTTCATCTAGCAACGAGTGAGAGATGCATCTACATACCACTCGTAGATCGCGTGCGGAAGCGTTCAAGGGAACGGGGTTGAGGGAGTCGTTCTCATCGTGATCCAAATCACCGGAGATCCTAGCGCCGAACGGACGGCACCTCCGCGTTCAACACACGTACGGTCAGTGTGACGTCTCCTCCGTCTTGATCCAGCAAGGGGGAAGGAGAGGTTGATGAAGATCCAGCAGCACGACGGCGTGGTGGTGGTTGCAGCAGTCACCGCAGCAGGGCTTCGCCGAGCTTCTGCGAGAGGGAGATGTGTAGCAGGGGAGAGGAAGGCGCCAAGATGCAGGGTGCGGCTGCCCTCCCTCCCCCCTTTATATAGGACCCTGGGGGGGCGCCGGCCCCTCTAGAACCCATCTAGATGGGGGGGCGGCCAGGGGAGGCTTGCCCCCAAGGCAAGTGGGCGCCCCACCCTAGGGTTTCCAACCCTAGGCACAGGGGGCCAAGTGAGGCGCACCAGCCCACCGAGGCTGGTTCCCTCCCACTTCAGCCCACGGGCCCTCCGGCATAGGTGGCCCTGACGGTGGACCCTCGGGACCCTTCCGGTGGTCCCGGTACAATACCGGTAACCCCCGAAATTCTCCCGATGGCCGAAATAGCACTTCCTATATATAATTATTTACCTCCAGACCATTCCGGAACTCCTCGTGACGTCCGGGATCTCATCCGGACTTCGAACAACATTCGGTTTGCTGCATACTCATATTCATACAACCCTAAGCGTCCACCGAACCTTAAGTGTGTAGACCCTACGGGTTCGGAGACACGTAGACATGACCGAGACGGCTCTCCGGTCAATAACCAACAGCGGGATCTGGATACCCATGTTGGCTCCCACATGCTCCTCGATGATCTCATCGGATGAACCATGATGTCGAGGATTCAAGCAACCCGTATACAATTCCCTTTGTCGACGGTATATTTCTTGCCGAGATTCGATCGTCGGTATCCCAATACCTCGTTCAATCTCGTTACCGCAAGTCACTTTACTCGCATCAGAATGCATGATCCCGTGACCGGACACTTGGTCACTTTGAGCTCATTATGATGATGCACTACCGAGTGGGCCCGGTGATACCTCTCCGTGTCTGGAGTGACAAATCCAGTCTCGATCCGTGTCAACCAACAGATACCTTCGGAGATACCTGTAGTGCACCTTTATAGTCACCCGATTACGTTGTGACGTTTGGTACACCGAGCACTCCTACGGTATCCGGAGTTACACGATCTCATGGTCTAAGGAAGAGATACTTGACATTGGAAAAGCTCTAGCAAAACGAACTACGATCTTGTGCTATGCTGAGGATTGGGGCTTGTCCATCACATCGTTCTCCTAATGATGTGATCCCGTTATCAATGACATCCAATGTCCATAGTCAGGAAACCATGACTATCTATTGATCAACGAGCTAGTCAACTAGAGGCTCACTAGGGACATGTTGTGGTCTAAGTATTCACACGTGTATTACGAGTTCCGGATAATATAATTATAGCATGAATAAAAGACAATTATCACGAACAAGGAAATATAATAATAATCCTTTTTTTATTGCCTCTAGGGCATATTTCCAACACCTCCTGCTCCGCCCGCTCCGCTGTTATCTGCTCCTCCGCCTGCAGGTGCTCCTGGAGGAGATGGTGGTTGTAGGCGGCGTCGGCCTGCGCCTCCCGGAATTGCTCCTCACGCATCTGCCTCACCCTGTCCATATATTGGGCACGGGCCTCGCCCATGATCATGGTGCAATGCACCGGCGAGGATGGCGCGGAGGAGGGGGTTGGCGCTGGATAGTCGACTACCATGTTCTCCATTGGGACATCGTCGTCCTCCGGCTGCCTGCCGGCCAGCCGGTCGGCAGCAATGGCTGCCATCTCCTTGTGATCCATCATCCGCCCGTCCCGAAGAGCGCTGGAGCGCGAGGAAGCCATTGTGGGCAGTAGTGGTGTGGACAGGAGAAAGGGAACAGATGCGGATGACTGTGCTATGGCCAGCGCATCAGTTTATATAGCAATGGTGGGCGGGCGGAGGGACGGACGTTTGGCGCCGGAGTAGCCGCCTCGGCAACCGCGTATCATTAATATGGGCGGCAGACGGACGGACGGACGGCACTTGTGTCGTTTGTAGGTGGAGCAATCGCC
Organism: Aegilops bicornis; assembly: GCA_021605145.1. NCBI lineage: Eukaryota > Viridiplantae > Streptophyta > Magnoliopsida > Poales > Poaceae > Aegilops > Aegilops bicornis. The sequence continues at coordinate 60,492,061 of CM038673.1, read as the reverse complement.
TGCACCGGGAAGCGGGGCGGGCGGCGCTAACTGTTTCGGGCAGAAAGAGCGCGCGGGCGAGGAGATGACTTTACTTGGAGAGGATGACAATGGGGACCTACCAGGTCCATAGCCTCATGTACGCTAGTGCCTCCTTAATAATATATATATATATATATATATATATATATATATATATATATATATATATATATATATAGGACAAATGTTTCCTACAAGCGGTGGTAGTTACCACCACTTGTGTTTTGTATGTTGTATGTAGTATCTCTCAAAATTGAGAGTATGTACATGTAGTATGTAGTATATAACAGTGATTAGGTAGTATATATACTAATTTTTAGGTAGTATATATCATGTTTTGAGTATGCTCTTTTTTACGTACAAATATATATGTATTTCACAAATATAACAAAAACTATGAGTTCATATGTAATTTTTTCATGTAACTTGCTTCGAAATATCTTAGATATAGTATATGAATATATTTAAAATGATAAAGTAGTATATATAGTACCACATGGTAGTATATGAGACATATGGGGTAACTACCACCGGGTGGTAGGATGGATTTTCCCTATATAGGACAAATGTTTCCTATATAGTACCACATGGTAGTATATGAGACATCTGGGGTAACTACCACCGGGTGGTAGGGTGGATTTTCCCTATATATATATATATATATATATATATATATATATATATATGTATATATATATATATATATATATATATATATATGGTGGGTCTATTATGATAACACCCTTAAGAGTCTTATTCTGCACACCACTTTCTTATTCTGCTAACAGTATCCAGCTGACCCGTAGCTACAAACTAACCGCAAAAAGACCCCAGCGAACTGCTCACCTTATCTTCTCGTACCCCCCTCACCGCTGAATCCTCTCTCTCTCCCCCACGACCTCCCACTTCCAGCGCCCACTCCCCACCCGTCCGCGCCGCCGCCCCATCTGCCTACCTCGCGCCGCCGCCATCTGCCTAGCCCGCGCCGCCCCCTACCTGCCACTCAACACTCCCCGCCGGGCCGCCCACCTGCCTATGTCGCGCCGCCGAGCCGCCTCATTCCCCCGCGCCGCCGCCCCACCAGCTTCCCCCCTGGTTCTTCATTCCTCTCCGGATCAGCCCAGCACGGCTCCCCTCGCGGCTTCCCCCGCCACCGATACGATGCGCGCCGACGAGAAATCACCGGGCCCCCACGACGTCCTGGCGCCGGATCCAAGCTGCGAAGCACCTGGCGACACCTCACCGCCGGAGCCAGGCCACGGCGGCCCTCCGCAATGCCCCGCTACCGGGGCCAGGCTGCGGCGGCCTCCCGCTACGCCCCACTTCCACATCCAGCCGGCGGTCCGGGTCGACCACCACGCCGGCGACCTGCTCCACACCGAGGTCGGATCTGGTAGCACCGGCCTCGAATCCGGTCATCCTGGTCGCGCTGCCCCTCCTCATCTCACTCAGCTCCGCATCGGCTCTAGCAAGAGGCCGGCCCCCCCATTCCGCCCCGCGCGCAAGCTTCGGTGTGGAGATGCAGTACGCCGGAGAGCTGCTAGCGGTTGGAGCAGCACGGGCGTGCGGTTCATTTTTCGTTTTTTGTCTTTCGAGGTGGTCGCGGCCATGGCAGATCTGTTCCGTTGGTTTGGCCGCAGCACACACCCCGTGCCCTGGTGACCACTTTGTTGCAGGATGCATCCCAAAACATGGGGGAGCAGCTCGCATGGTGGAGTTCGGAGCTGCAGTGCACTCCGGTGGAGGCAGTGGTGCACTCTCATCGCGTCCCACCGCTGTAGCGTCAAGGCCAGGGCGGTCATCACGGCAACGAGGCCCCCCGGGTCAACTCCATCATGCCTCCTCTTGCACATGCAATGCACACCTTGCCGCATAGCAGAGAGAGCAGTTCGCTCCGGATGTGTTTTCCAGATTTTTGTTGTTGATTTTGATGAATTCAGTGCAGTAAAATCTCAAAATGCACTTTGATAAATTGTATGTGCAGTTCGCTGGGCATTGGTGTGTGGCTCGAATGTAGTTTGGTGTTGTTTTTGTAGAAATTACATTTTTAGTCTCTTTTGCTCTTTGGATGCTTCAGCTCCCTTCCGCTCGAATCGGGATGCAGTTCGGCTAGGTTGCTCGTGCTAATTTTGGTGTGTCTTGTGCATACCGCTTTAGTATAAAAAAATTATGTGTCAAATTGCAGGGGTTTGTTTTGCCTCTTATAAAATTATACTCGGAGAAGTTCACTCGCCTTATCATCGGAGTTCAGACTCGTCAACAAAAAAGTGGAAAAAACAAAATTAGGGAACATAAAAAAACAATGCAGTTAACTACTAGTGTCACAGTACATTTCTCTCGGCCATGGGGTTCACTTCTTTGCCCATGTAAAACACACTCTGTGAGAGGTTCGTTATGTTGCCACATGTTGTCTTAGAAAAGCAAGAGTTAATTTTAATGCAGTCCCCTCCAAGTGCAATGTATGAAAAAAGAAAACAAAATACTCATGCGGCTCACCCTTGGTAGTGTCGCGGTTCACTTACTCGCAATGTGAAGTGCTGAAAAAATGTTACTGAGACGATAAAATAAAAGAATGCTTGTCTTCAAAAATTTACGTGTAACAAAAATAAACCATGAAGTTGGCTTGACCGTCTAATGCAGTGCGATGTTTAGTCTAAAGCGATGTGTTCTTCTGTCTGATGAAGTGCACACGTCGATTTTTAGTGCTTGCTTGGGAAAAAATAAATGCGAGAAAAGAAACCATGAAGTCCACTTGACCGTCTGATGCAATGCGGTTTTTAGTCTGAAGCAGTGTGTTCTTTTGTCTGATGAAGTGCACACGTCGATTTTAATGCTTGTTTGGAAAAAAAATTCGTCTGAAAAAAAACCATGAAGTTCACTTGACCGTCTGATGCAGTGCAGTTTTCAGTCTAAAAGAAGTGCAGTTTTTGTCCGATGCGGTACATACGTCGATTTGGCGTCGCGAAAAAATAGAGTATCTGCATTTTGGTAAAATCAAAACTGCTCTTAAACCGTAAGGAAGTAGAGAGAGTGTTCTATATGTAAAAGTTGCATCATCGATATCTTTCCAACGGCGTATCATTTGGACCGTTCCGACGAGCGGTTTGAAAAAAATTACGAAAAAACGGCCGCTGCCACTCGTCGTCCGCCACACAATTTTTAAAATTAACTAAAAACCGTAAGGAATCTCTAAACCATTTCAACATATGAAAGTTGCGCCTTGTCCGTAGCTTTCCAACGGCGTATCATACGTCTCATTTCGACAAACGGTTAGAAAACTGGAGCAAAAACAGTACCGAAAATTTCAAAAAATTTGAAAAACAGAGTTCCGCGATTTAGTAAATTTGAAACTGCTCTTAAACCGTAATGAATTAGAGAAAGATTTATATATGAAAAATATGTGCCTCGACGATATCTATCCAACGGCGTATCATTTGCTTCGTTGCGAAAAGCGGTTTAGAGAAAAACGCGAAAAAACGCTCGCTGCCACTCATCATCCGCCGCACTATTTTCAAAACTGCTCTTAAACCGTGTGGAATCTCGAAAAGTGTTCAACATGTCGAAGTTGCGCCTAATCTATAGCTTTTCAATGATATATTACACGCCTCATTCCGATAAACGGTTAAAAAATTAGAGCGAAAACAGTTCGGAAAAAATAACGCGTGCAGTTTTTTCCGACGAGAAGTTCACTAGCCTCTATTGCAGTGCTTGTCGTCAAAATGATGCAGTGCGCTTCTGTTGAGCGTGCAGTGCCGTGGTGTGCAGAATAGTTATTCTGCTAATATTAGGAGAATAGACCGTATATATATATATATATATATATATATGTATATATATATATATATATATATATGTATATAACTATAATTTATTTTGCTTCCTCCTGGTTTCCTGACATCACGGTCCCACACCATTGTCAACCTATGTAGTAGTCAATAAACGAGAGAATTGCACAAGAAGCGGCCGACAGCTGGGACCAAGCAGCTCGAGCAGTATTTGTGTTTTTGAGGTGTGAGCACTGCAGAGTTTTTCGATGTTTAGCCCAGATATTATTTTTTTCTCCTCTGAACAACAACGAAAACATCGCTGCAGGTATTAACTGGGCGGGCTGTGGCCCGTCTAGCCCAGGCCAGATATCCAGCCCAGATAATAATTTTTTTCAAGCTAAAAATGGCTAGCCCAGCTATACTTTTTTTTAGGAATACCCAGGCAATGTCAAGTTGTTATTCTCCGCCCCGCTGGGCTGCAAATCTTTCCTAGGAGGGATGCATTAGGCTTAACAAGAAAATGGGCTTTAAGAAATAATAAATGGGATGTAATTAGAAAAACTGGGCAGTATCTATAAAAAAATGCACCAAACACGTGATTACTTTAAAAAATATTATTTTTGGATATTGAAAATTTTAATTTCATTAATTGTTGTGAGCGCAATGTTTCGTTGGATTTTTACATAATATAAATTTATATTGAAATTGTATTTAATCTGACTAGAAATTTGGGGATAAAAATACTTCGGATCCCATCAAAATGTGGGAAATTTTATTGAATTCTATTTTGACCGGTTGGTTGAAATGGACTGTACTTTTAACAAACTGTAAATGGGCTGTAGTAAATTCCATTAGAATTCAAAATTGGGCTACACATTCTTACAAATCTCAAATGGGCTATATGTTCTCTGCCACACACTTTTGGCCTTACTAAGTTGACGGTCCCCTAAAAAAACAGAATTGACGCGTATGCAAGGCTTTGTCAACTTATAGTTAACACACGGTTCTAGCAGCAGTGGCCGTTGGATGTCCATCCAACGGATGTTGTGCTTCTTCTTCAATCTCGGATATTCTAGCTTCACCCGCCCAAAAAATGATTCCTCCCCCTGACATCTGGGGCCCACCGTTTCGGAAGCTGACCTGTGGGCCTACTAAGTTGACGTACCAAATGCTTTGTCAACTTAGTCAATATAAACGATTCTAGCTGCAGTGACCGTACGATGTCCATCCAACGGCCGTCATGCTTCTTCAACCTCTGGTCTTCTTGATCCAGCCGCCCAAAGCAGCGCCGATCGTGCCGCCTGCTCCTGCCTCCCGTGGCCGGCTGTGCTGCCGTGGAGGCCTCACCACCCCCTACTACTTCCACCGCTGGCCAGGACATCCCTCCACTCACCCACACCCCATGTTATTCTGCGGCGACGGCAGCGCAGCCGAACCAGTGAACCCTCGTACTCCTCTCCGCGTGTGCATCCACTGCCGCGTCTTCCCCAGCTCCGTGTCGTCCCCTTCCTAGGCCTCGCCGTCGTCCACGGCCCTGGTGCTCTCGGCGCGGCGTGGTCAACGTGGTCAAGGAACGACTTCCATCTAACGTGGACTGTACGTGGAGAGGCTAACAACTGGGTCCACGGCAGCCGCAAGGAAGTGCCTCCTTATTACGCGCAAAATAATTATTCCTCCACCTGACAGCGGGGACCCACCGGACGGGCCACCGTATTTCACGAAAAAAATGATTCGCCCCCTGACTGCTGGGACCCACGAGCTACATCTTCGCACGCAAGGAAGTGCGTCCGGAAAAAAATGATTCGCCCCCCTGACTGCTGGGACCCACCAGCTACATCTTCGCACGCAAGGAAGTGCGCCCGAAAAAAACGATTCACCCCCCGACTGCTGGGACCCACCAGCTACACCTTCGCCGCGCAAGGAAGTGCGTCCGCAAAAACGATTCGCTTCGACCGCCGGGACCCGGCAGCTACACCTTCGCCGCGCAAGGACGTGCGTCCTTGCTAAAATAAAACAAAACGATTCGCCCCCCTGACTGCTGGGACCCACCAGCTACATCTTCGCATGCAAGGAAGTGCCTGAAAGTTGGGACCCACCTGGTCGAAGCATACGTAGCATTGTCATTCTGGTCGCGAACGTGTACGTACATACCGGTCGATGTAGAGGCGCGCACGTGACGTAGTAGAGGCACGCACATGTCTCAGTAGAGGCGCGCACGTAGCATGTACACGTACGTACAGCGGCCAGGGTGCAAGAAAGAAATTACGGCCACGTATGTGTACATACGGGCAGGGTCTCGAACGCCTACTCGCACATACGTATGGCCAGGGCTCGTGTACATGGCTGGGTCGGAACGGAGAAATAGCGTCGTCATCGTGTTCATGGGGAGGCAATGGATTGCGTGTGTCCATGGGGAGGCAATGGAATGCGCCGTGTTCATGGGGAGGAAACAAAATGCGTCGTGTTCATCGGGAGGCAACGGAATGCGTCGTGTTCATCGGGAGGCAACGGAACGCGTGGGAGCCAACCAGCTGGGTCGGAACGGAATGCGTGGTCGTGTTCATCGGGAGGGCTTGGACGGAACATGCGATGTAAACGAGGCCTGGCATACTGCAGAACAGAGGAAACTGACCTCCTACGGTCGAAACGGGGGTCCTATTGATCGGGAGGGGTGTGGCGTACCGCAAAACGGAGGAAACGGACCTCCTACGGTCGAAACGGGGGTCCTGTTCATCGGGAGGGGTGTGGCGTACCACAAAACGGACGAAACGGACCTCCTACGGTCGAAACGGGGGTCCTGTTCATCGGGAGGGTGTGGCGTACCACAAAATGGGACTCCACGGGATACTGTTCATCTCCACCGTCGACCTCCTCCAGCCTCCACGGGCTCCTGTTCATCCAGCCTCCACCGCGCGCTACTCCATCGGCTAGGGTTCAACCATCCCTCCACCGTCTACTATTCATCCATCCCTCCACACCACGGGGTCCTGTTCAACCACCCCTCCACGGGCACCCCTCCACCGTCTACGTACTGTTCATCCAGCCCTCCACACCACGGGGTCCTGTTCATCCAGAGGCAACGCCACCGCTCATTGTTCATCCAAAACCCCCCGCAACGCTCACTGTTCATCCCAGAGGCAGCATCGATCGGCTTCAGTTAGCAGCAGTAGTGAAGGAATCGCTCGATCGGGTTCAGTTAACAATCATCGATCGATCGCTCGGGTTCAGTAACGTGTAGCCTGCAGTGCAATCGCTCGGGTTCGATTAGAGCCCAACGCCTCGCCGGGTTCAGTTTGAGCCAACGCCCTACACACGCCAGCAGCGTGCGTGTCACGAGAAAGCAGCGCATCGCCGGCCCCGACCTCCCACCGTAACCGGGAACTCCCGAAATTGTCCTCCCCCTCGCTTCTACCACGGTTTTTTCCGCATAGACGGCCCAAAGAATGTCATGCAGCTGCGTCTCCGGCCCGCCCAGGACGAAAAGCCCATTTTCTGTCATGATTTTTTGTCATAGAAGTAGGAGCCCACCACATCTATGATGATACCGGTTTTTGTCACTATTATCGTCATAGAAGTGTCATATGTATGGCAGAATTTTTTTTCGTTCGGTCGAAAATGTCACGGATGAGTCTTTTTTTTGTAGTGTTTAGAGTATCGCGGAAAAGGAATATCAAACGGAGTCCAATTGACGTTCCAATTTTTGATGATTTTTTATGGACCAAAAGAAGACCCCGGAGTAAAAGAGTTGGGCCAGGGGAGTCCCGAGGTGCCCACGAGGGTGGGGGCGCGCCCAGCCCCCCCCCCCCCCATGCGCGCCCAGCCCCCCCCCCATGCGCGTGGGCCTACCTCGTGGACACCTCGGGCACTTCCTTAATGTGAGACCGACGCCAAAAATTCCTATAAATACAGAAACCTCGGAAAATTAACCTAGAGCGGGAGTTCCGCCGCCGCAAGCCTTTGTAGCCATGAGAAATCAATCTAGGCCCTCTGTGGCACCCTGGCGGAGGGGACCATCATCACCGGAGGCCATGGAGGAGGATCTCGGAGGGGCCATCATCGCCATGAAGGCCAAGGACCAAAGGGAGAACCTATCCCCGTCTAGGGGGGAGGCCATGGAGGAGGAAGCACAAGGGGGAGAACCTCTCCTCCTCTCTCTCGGTGGCGCCGGAGTGCCATCGGGAGGGGAATCATCACCGCGGTGATCGTCTTCATCAACATCACCATCATCATCACCATCCTCATCTATTTTACGCGGACCACTCTCCCGCACCCCGCTGTAATCCCTACTTGAACATGGTGCTTTATGCCACATATTATGATCCAATGACGTGTTGCCATCCTATGATGTGTTGAGTAGATATCTTTTGTCTATGGGTTGATTGATCTAGATTGGTATGAGTTGTATGTTTTACTTTGATGTTGTCCTATGGTGCCCTCCGTGTCGCGCAACTGTGAGGGGTTCCGCTGTAGGGTGTTGCAATACGTTCATGATTCGCTTATAGTGGTTTGGTGAGTGACTGAAACACAAACCCGAGTAAGAGGGATTGTTGCGTATGGGAATAAAGAGGACTTGATGCTTTAATGATATGGTTGGTTTTTACCTTAATGATCTTTAGTAGTTGCGGATACTTGCTAGAGTTCCAATCATAAGTGCATATGATCCAAGTAGAGAAAGTATGTTAGCTTATGCCTCTCCCTCTTATGAAACTGCAATAGTGATTACCGGTCTTGTTAACAATTTCCTAGGACAATTCCGCACACCGATCCACCATTATTCCACACTCGCTATTTATAATATTTAGTAATATATTCTAACTTTATGATAACAGCACCTACTTTTATATTTTAGCTCTCCGATTTTTTACAAAGTTATCCTCTTCATACCCACAACGTAGGTTTATTTCTCGTTGCTAGTTGGAAGCAAACGTTCGGTGCACCTAGAGTCGTATTAGTGGCAGATAGGGCTTGAGAGAATATTGATCTTACCTTTAGCTCCTTGTGGGTTCGACACTCCATACTTATCACTTCCACCTTTGGAAATTGCTACGATGATTCCCTGCACTTGGGAATTATCAACCATAAAGCCAAAGCCTGGGGATGCCCCGGAAGGCATCCCCTCTTTCGTCTACTTCCATCGGTAACTTTACTTGGAGCTATATTTTTATTCACCACATGATATGTGTTTTGCTTGGAGCGTCTTGTATGATTTGAGTCTTTGCTTTTTAGTTTACCACAATCATCCTTGTTGTACACACCTTTTGAGAGAGCCATACATGATTTGGAATTTGTTAGTATACTCTATGTGCTTCACTTATATCTTTTCAGCTATATAATTTTGCTCTAGTGCTTCACTTATATCTTTTAGAGCACGGTGGTGGATTTGTTTTATAGAAACTATTGATATCTCATGCTTCACTTAGATTATTTTGAGAGTCTTAAATAGCATGGTAATTTTCTTAAATAATCCTAATATGCTTGGTATTCAAGAATAGTAAAAGCTTTCTTATGAGTGTGTTGAATACTTTGAGAAGTTTGATGCTTGATAATTGTTTTGAGATATGAAGATGGTGATATTAGAGTCATGCTAGTTGAGTAGTTGTTTATTTGAGAAATACTTGTGTTAAAGTTTGTGATTCCCGTAGCATGCACGTATGGTGAACCGTTATGTGATGAAGTCGGAGCATGATTTATTTATTGATTGTCTTCCTTATGAGTGGCGGTCGGGGACGAGCGATGGTCTTTTCTACCAATCTATCCCCCTAGGAGCATGCGAGTACTACTTTGCTTTGATAACTTGTAGATTTTTGCAATAAGTATATGAGTTCTTTATGACTAAAGTTGAGTCCATGGATTATACGCACTTTCTTCCTTCCACCATTGCTAGCCTCTCTAATACCGCGCACCATTCGCCGGTATCATACACCCACCATATACCTTCCTCAAAACAGCCACCATACCTACCTATCATGGCATTTCCATAGCCATTCCGAGATATATTGACATGCAACTTTCCACCGTTCCGTTTATTACGACACGCTCCATCATTGTCATATTGCTTAGCATGATCATGTAGTTAACATCGTATTTGTGCAAAGCCACCGTTCATAATTCTTTCATACATGTCACTCTTGATTCATTGCATATCCGGTACATTTTGCCGGAGTATTCATATAGAGTCATATTTTGTTCTAAGTATCGAGTTGTAATTGTTGAGTTGTAAGAAAATAGAAGTGTGATGATCATCAATTTTCAGAGCATTGTCCCAAGTGAGGAAAGCATGATGGAGACTATGATTCCCCCACAAGTCCGGATGAGACTCCGGACGAAAAAAAAGAGGCCATAAAAAAGAGAAAAGGCCCAAATAAAAAAATGAGAGAAAAAGAGAGAAGGGACAACGTTACTATCCTTTTACCATGATCTTCAGGATAGAGAGTCTCTCATTTTGTCACTTTCATTTACTAGTGGGAATTTTTCATTATAGAACTTGGCTTGTATATTCCAATGATGGGCTTCCTCAAAATGCCCTAGGTCTTCGTGAGAAAGCGAGTTGGATGCACACCCACTTAGTTTCTTTTGTTGAGCTTTCATATACTTATAGCTCTAATGCATCCGTTGCATGGCAATCCCTACTCACTCACATTGATATCTATTGATGGGCATCTCCATAGCCCGTTGATACGCCTAGTTGATGTGAGACTATCTTCCCCTCTTTTTGTCTTCTCCACATCCACCATTCTATTCCACATACAGTGATATATCCATGGCTCACGCTCATGTATTGCGTGAAGTTTGAAAAAGTTTTGAGAATGTCAAAAGAATGAAACAATTGCTTGGCTTGTCATCGGGGTTGTGCATGATTTAAATACTTTGTGTGGTGAAGATAGAGCATAGCCAGACTATATGATTTTATAGGGATAACTTTCTTTGGCCATGTTATTTTGAGAAGACATAATTGCTTGTTAGTATGCTTGAAGTATTATTATTTTTATGTCAATATTAAACTTTTGTCTTGAATCTTTCGGATCTGAATATTCATACCACAAGTAAGAAGAATTACATTGAAATTATGCCAAGTAGCACTCCGCATCAAAAAATCTTTTTTATCATTTACCTACTAGAATGACGAGGAATTAAGCTTGGGGATGCTGATATGTCTCCAACGTATCTATAATTTTTGATTGCTCCATGCTATATTATCTACTATTTTGGACATTATTGGGCTTTATTATCCACTTTTATATTATTTTTGGGACTAACCTATTAGCAGGAGGGCCAGCCTGAAATGTTGTTTTTCCCTATTTGAGTTTAGCGGAAAAGGAATATCAAAGCGAGTCCAAGCGGAATGAAACCTTGAGAATGTGATTTTTAGGAAGATTATGATCCGGAGACTTGGTCCCCTCGTTAAGAAAAGAAAGGAGGAGGCCACGGTGGGGGCTCGCCCACCCCAGGCGTGCCCTCCACCCTCGTGGGCCCCTGTTGCTCCACCGGCGTACTCCTTCCTCCTATATATACCTCGTACCCCAAATGATCGAATCTGAGAAAAAAACTTAATTCCACCGCAACCTTTTGTACCCACGAGATCCCATCTTGGGGCACTGTTAGGAGCTCCATGGGAAGGCATCCATCAGCGAGGGCTTCTACATCAACACCATAGCCTCTCCCAGGTGAAGTGTGAGTAGTTTACCTCAGACCTTGGTTCCATATTTAGTAGCTAGATGGCTTCTTCTCTCTTTTTGGATCTCAATACAATGTTCTCCTCCTCTCTCATGGAGATCTATTAGTGTAATCTTCTTTTTTGCGGTGTGTTTGTTGAGACCGATGAAGTGGGGGTTGATGATCAAGAAAATCTAAGAAAAATCTATGAATCTTCTCTGAATTATTTTAAGTATGATAGGTTATCTTTGCAAGTCTCTTGAATTATCAGTTTGGTTTGGCCTACTAGATTGATCTTTCTTGCAATGGGAGAAGTGCTTAGCTTTGGGTTCAATCTTGCGGTGTCCTTTCCCGGTGTGATGAGGGCAGCAAAGGCACGCGTATTGTATTATTGCCATCGAGGATAACAAGATGGGTTTTTTATCATATTGCATGAATTTATCCCTCTACATCATGTCATCTTGCTTAAGGCGTTACTCTATTTTCTTGAACTTAATACTCTAGATGCATGCTGGATAGCGTTCGATGAGTGGAGTAATAGTAGTAGATGCAGGCAGGAGTCGGTCTCCTTGTCTCGGACGTGATGCTTATATACATGATCGTACCTTGATATTCTCATAACTATGCTCAATTATGTCAATTGCTCAACAGTAATTCGTTCACCCACCGTAAAATACTTATGCTCTTGAGAGAAGGCACTAGTGAAATCTATGGCCCCCGGGTCTATCTTCATCATATTAATCTTCCAACACCTTGTTATTTCCTTTGTGTTTTACTTTGCTTTTATTTTACTTTGCATCTTTATCACAAAAATACCAAAAATATTATCTATCATATTGCTACCTCTTGAGGACTGCACTGGATTTCCTTGAAGAGGAAAGGATAATGCAGCAAAGTAGCATAAGTATTACCCTCTGTTTTTGAGAACCAAGGTATCAATCCAATAGGAGGCTACGCGTGAGTCCCTCGTACCTACACAAAACAAATAACTCCTCGCAACCAACGCGATAAGGGGTTGTCAATCCCTTCACGGTCACTTACGAGAGTGTGATCAGATAGAGATGATAGGATAATATTTTTGGTATTTTTGTGATAAAGATGCAAAGTAAAATAAAAGCAAAGTAAAAAGCAAAGGAAATAATAAAGTGTTGGAATATTAATATGAAGAAGATAGACCCGGGGGCCATAGATTTCACTAGTGGCTTCTCTCAAGAGCATAAGTATTTTCTATTTGGGTGAACGAATTCTTTGTTGAGCAATTGACAAAATTGAGCATAGTTATGAGAATATCTAGGTATGATCATGTATATAGGCATCACGTCCGAGACAATTAGACCGAATCCTGCCTGCATCTACTACTATTACTCCACTAATCGACCGCTATCCAGCATGCATCTAGAGTATTAAGTTCAAGAAAACAGAGTAACGCGTTAAGGAAGATGACAGGATGTAGAGAGATAAATTCATGCAATATGATATAGACCCCATCTTGTTATCCTCGATGGCAACAAAACAATATGTGCCTTGCTGCCCTACTGTCACTGGGAAAGGACACCGCAAGATTGAACCCAAAGCTAAGCACTTCTCACATTGCAAGAAAAACCGATCTAGTAGGCCAAACTAAACTGATAATTCGAAGAGACTTTCAAAGTAACCAATCATACATAAAAGAATTCAGAGAAGATTCAAATATTGTTCATAGATAATATTGATCATAAACCCACAATTCATCGGTCTCAAAAAACACACCGCAAAAAGAAGATTACATCAAGTAGATCTCCATGAGAGAGGAGGAGAACATTCTATTGAGACCCAAAAAGAGAGAAGAAGCCATCTAGCTACTATGGACCCAAAGGTCTGAGGTAAACTACTCACACTTCATCGGAGAGGCTATGGTGTTGATGTAGAAGCCCTCCGTGATGGACGCCCCCTCCGGTGGAGCTCCGGAACAGGCCCCAAGATGGGATCTCGTGGGTACAGAAGGTTGCAGCGGTGGAATTAGGTTTTTGGATCCTTATCTGATCGTTTGGGGGTACATAGGTATATATAGGAGGAAGGAGTACGTCGGTGGAGCAACAGGGGGCCCACGAGGGTGGAGGGCGCGCCCTGGGGGGGTGGGCGCGCCCCCTACCTCGTGGCCTCCTCCTTACTTTCTTGACATAGGGTCCAAGTCTCCTGGATCATAATCTTCTTAAAAATCACGTTACCGAAGGTTTCATTCTGTTTGGATTCCGTTTGATATTCCTTTTCTGCGAAACTCTGAAATAGGAAAAAAACAACAATTCTGGGCTGGGCCTCCGGTTAATAGGTTAGTCCCAAAAACTATATAATAGTGGATAATAAAGCCTAATAATGTCCAAAACAGTAGATAATATAGCATGGAGCAATCAAAACTTATAGATACGGTGGAGACGTATCAGGCATCCCCAAGCTTAATTCCTGCTCGTCCTCGAGTAGGTAAATGATAAAAAAGAATTTTTGATGCGGAGTGCTACTTGGCATAATTTTAATGTAATTATTCTTAATTGTGGTATGAATATTCAGATCCGAAAGATTCAAGACAAAAGTTTAATATTGACATAAAAATAATAATACTTCAAGCATACTAACAAAGCAATCATGTCTTCTCAAAATAACATGGCCAAAGAAAGTTATCCCTACAAAATCATATAGTCTGGCTATGCTCTATCTTCACCACACAAAGTATTTAAATCATGCACAACTCCGATGACAAGCCAAGCAATTGTTTCATACTTTTGACATTCTCAAAACTTTTTCAATCTTCACGCAATACATGAGCGTGAGCCATGGATATAGCACTATATGTGGAATACAATGGTGGTTGTGGAGAAGACAAAAAGAGGGGAAGATAGTCTCACATCAACTAGGCGTATCAACGGGGTATGGAGATGCCCATCAATAGATATCAATGTGAGTGAGTAGGGATTGCCATGCAACGGATGCACTAGAGTTATAAGTATATGAAAGCTCAAAAAAAGAAACTAAGTGGGTGTGCATCCAACTCGCTTGCTCACGAAGACCTAGGGCATTTTGAGGAAGCCCATCATTGGAATATACAAGCCAAGTTCTATAATGAAAAATTCCCACTAGTATGAAAGTGACAAAATGATAGACTCTCTATCATGAAGATCATGGTGCTACTTGGAAGCACAAGTGTGGTAAAAGGATAGTAACATTGTTCCTTCTCTCTTTTTCTCTTATTTTTTTATTTGGGCCTTTTCTCTTTTTTTATGGCCTCTTTTCTTCTTCTTTTTTTGTCCGGAGTCTCATCCCGACTTGTGGGGGAATCATAGTCTCAATCATCCTTTTCCTCACTTGGGACAATGCTCTAAAAATGATGATCATCACACTTTTATTTTATTACAACACAACAATTCCAACTCGATACTTAGAACAAAATATGACTCTATATGAATGCCTCCGTGATGTGCGGGATATGCAATGAATCAAGAGTTACATGTATGAAATAATTATGAACGGTGGCTTTGCCACAAATACTATGTCAACTACATGATCATGCTAAGCAATATGACAATGATGAAGCGTGTCATAATAAATGGAATGGTGGAAAGTTGCATGGCAATATATCTCAGAATGGCTACGGAAATGCCGTGATAGGTAGGTATGGTGGCTGTTTTGAGGAAGGTATATGGTGGGTGTATGATACCGCGTAAAGGTGCGGTATTAGAGAGGCTAGCAATGGTGGAAGGAAGAAAGTGCGTATAATCCATGGACTCAACATTAGTCATAAAGAACTCATATACTTATTGCAAAAATCTACAAGTTATCAAAGCAAAGTATTACGCGCATGCTCCTAGGGGATAGATTGGTAGGAAAGACCATCGCTCATCCCCGACCGCCACTCATAAGGAAGACAATCAATAAATAAATCATGCTCTGACTTCATCACATAACGGTTCACCATACGTGCATGCTACGGGAATCACAAACTTTAACACAAGTATTTCTCAAATTCACAACTACTCAACTAGCATGACTCTAATATCACCATCTTCATATCTCAAAACAGTTATCAAGAATCAAACTTCTCAAAGTATTCAACACACTCATAAGAAAGCTTTTACTATTCTTGAATACCAAGCATATTATGATTATTTAAGCAAATTACCATGCTATTTAAGACTCTCAAAATAATATAAGTGAAGCATGAGAGATCAATAGTTTCTATAAAACAAATCCACCACCGTGCTCTAAAAGATATAAGTGAATCACTAGAGCAAAACTATATAGCTCAAAAGATATAAGTGAAGCACTAGAGCAAAACTATATAGCTCAAAAGATATACGTGAAGCACATAGAGTATTCTAACAAATTCTAAATCATGTATGGTTCTCTCAAAAGGTGTGTACATCAAGGATGATTGTGGTAAACTAAAAAGCAAACACTAAAATCATACAAGACGCTCCAAGAAAAACACATATCATGTGGTGAATAAAAATATAGCTCCAAGTAAAGTTACCGATGGAAGTAGACGAAAGAGGGGATGCCTTCCGGGGTATCCCCAAGCTTTGGATTTATGGTGTCCTTAAATTATCTTGGGGTGCCATGGGCACCCTCAAGCTTAGGCTCTTGCCACTCCTTGTTCCATAATCCATCAAAAGATTTCACCCAAAACTTGAAAACTTCACAACACAAAACTCAACAGAAATCTCGTGAGCTCCGTTAGAGAAAGAAAACAAAAGACCACTTCAAGGTACTGTAATGAACTAACTATTTATTTATATTGGTGGTAAACCTACTGTATTCCAACTTATCTATGGTTTATAAACTATTTTACTAGCCATAGATTCATCAAACTAAGAAAACAACACATGAAAAACAGAATCTGTCTAAAACAGATCAGTCTGTAGTGATCTGTAAATAACGCAAACTTCTGGAACTCCAAAAAATCAGCCAAAATAGGAAGACCTAGGCAATTTTATTATTTATCAGAAGAAATTGGAATCACTATTTTATCACGTTGTGGTGATTTTTAACAATTGTTTTCGTGAACAGAAAGTTTCTGGAAATTACAGCAAGATCAAATAACTATCATACAAGAAGATCCTATAGGTTTAACTTGGCACAAACACTAATTTAAACATAAAAACACATCTAACCAGAGGCTAGAAAAAATATTTATTCTTAAACAGAAGCAAAAGCAAAAAAACTAATAATAAAATTGGGTTGCCTCCCAACAAGCGCTATCGTTTAACGCCCCTAGCTAGGCATAAAAGCAAAGATAGATCTAAGTATTGCCATCTTTGGTAGACACTCCATAAGTGGCTCTCATGATAGATTCATATGGTAATTTTATTTTCTTCCTAGATAAGTGTTCCATGCCTTTGTTTAATGGAAATTGGAATCTAATATTCCCTTCCTTCATATCAATAATTGCACCAATCGTTCTAAGAAAAGGTCTACCAAGAATAATAGGACATGAAGGATTGCAATCTATATCAAGAACGATAAAATCTACAGGCACATAATTCCTATTTGCAACAATAAGAACATCATTAATTCTTCCCATAGGTTTCTTAATAGTGGAATCCGCAAGGTGCAAGTTTAGAGAGCAATCATCAAAATCACGGAAATCTAGCAAATCGCACAATGTTTTGGGAATAGTGGAAACACTAGCACCCAAATCACATAAAGCATAAAATTCATGATCCTTAATCTTAATTTTAATAGTTGGTTCCCAGTCATCATAAAGTTTTCTAGGGATAGAAACTTCCAACTATAGTTTTTCTTCATAAGATTGCATCAAGGTATCAACGATATGTTTAGTAGACGCTTTATTTTGACTATGAGCGTGAGGAGAATTTAGCACGGATTGCAACAAGGAAATACAATCAATTAAAGAGCAACTTTCATAATTAAATTCCTTGAAATCCAAAATAGTGGGTTTAGCAACATCTAGGATTTTGATTTCTTCAATCCCACTTTTATCAATTTTAGCATCAAGATCTAAAGACTCCGAATTTTTGGAACACCTTCTAGGTAAAGGTAGATCATATTCAGTCCCATCATTATCAAGATTCATATTGAAAAACAAAGATTTAATAGGGGACACATCAATAACTTTTAGATCTTCATCTTTATTTTCATAGGAACTAGAAGAACACGCTTTTATAAAGGCATCTTTCATAGCACGCATATTAGCGGTTCTTTCTTTGAACTCATCAATGGAAATTATCATGGCCTTGAGAGACTCATTGATATCATGCTTAGGAGGAATAGATCTAAGCTTTAAAGAATCAACATCAAGAGAAATTCTATCAACGTTCCTAGCCAATTCATCAACTTTAAGTAATTTCTCTTCAAGCAAAGCATTGAAATTCTTTTACGAATTCATAAACTCTTTAACACTAGTCTCAAATCCAGAGGGCATCTTATTAAAATTTCCATAAGAGTTGTTGTAGTGACATAATTATTAGAGGAATTACTAGGATAAGGCCTAGGATTGAAGTTTCCTCTATACGCGTTGTTACCAAAATTATTCCTACCAACAAAATTCACATCCATAGATTCATTATTATTCTGAATCAAAGTACGCAAAGGCATATCATTAGGATCGGAAGAAACACTCCTAGTAGCAAATAATTTCATAAGTTCATCCATCTTTCCACTCAAAATATTAATTTCTTCTATCGCATGCACTTTTTTATTAGTAGATCTTTCATTGTGCCATTGAGAATAATTAACCATAATATTATCTAGGAGTTTAGTAGCTTCTCCTAAAGTGATTTCCATAAAAGTGCCTCCCGTGGCCGAATCTAAAAGATTTCTAGAAGCAAAATTCAATCCGGCATAAATTTTTTGTATAATCATCCACAAATTCAAAACATGAGTAGGGCAATTACGTATCATTAATTTCATCCTCTCCCAAGCTTGTGCATTATGTTCATGATCAAGTTGCTTAAAATTCATAATATCGTTTCTAAGAGAGATGATCTTAACGGGAGGAGAATACTTCAAGATAAAAGCATCTTTGCACTTGTTCCAAGAATCAATACTATTTTTAGGCAAAGACGAAAACCAAGCTTTAGCACGATCTCTAAGCGAAAAAGGAAATAGCTTCAATTTAATAATATCATTATCAACATCTTTCTTCTTTTGCATATCGCACAAATCAACGAAGCTATTTAGATGAGTAGCGGCATCTTCACTAGGAAGGCCGGCGAATTGATCTTTCATGACAAAATTCAACAAAGCAGTATTGATTTCACAAGATTCAGTATTGGTAAGAGGAGCAATCGGAGTGCTAAGGAAATCGTTATTGTTGGTATCGGTAAAGTCACACAATTTGGTGTTATCTTGAGCCATCGTGACAAACAAGCAGTCCAACACACGAGCAAACAAAAAGCAAGCGAGAAAAAGGCAAACTGAAAAGAGAGGGCGAATAAAACGGCAAGGGCGAGGTGGGGGCGAGGAAAACGAGAGGCAAGTGGAAAATAATGTAATGCGGGAGATAAGGGATTGTGATGGGTACTTGGTATGTTGACTTTTGCGTAGACTCCCCGGCAACGGTGCCAGAAATTCTTCTTGCTACCTCTTGAGCACTGCGTTGGATTTCCTTGAAGAAGAAAGGATGATGCAGCAAAGTAGCGTAAGTATTTCCCTCAGTTTTTGAGAACCAAGGTATCAATCCAGTAGGAGGCTACGCGCGAGTCCCTCGTACCTACACAAAACAAATAACTCCTCGCAACTAACGCGATAAGAAGTTGCCAATCCCTTCACAGTCACTTACGAGAGTGAGATCTGATAGAGATGATAGGATAATATTTTTGGTATTTTTGTGATAAAGATGCAAAGTAAAATAAAAGCAAAGTAAAAAAGCAAAGGAAATAATAAAGTGTTGGAAGATTAATATGATGAAGATAGACCCGGGGGCCATAGATTTCACTAGTGGCTTTGAGGGAGTCCTGGATTAGGGGGTATCCGGACAGCTGGACTATATACTTTGTCCGGACTATTAGAGCGTGAAGAAAAAAGACTCAAGACTCCGTCCCGTGTCCGGATGGGACTCTCCTTTGCGTGGGAGACAAGCTTGGTGATCTGGATATTATATTTCCTTCCTTGTAACCGACTCCATGTAAACCCTAACCCTCTCCGGTGTTTATATAAACCGGAGAGGTTGGTCCTTAGAAGGCCGATCACGATCACAATTATAATCATCATAGGCTAGCTTCTAGGGTTTAGCCTCTACAATCTCCTGGTAGATCTACCCTTGTACTACTTATATCATCAATATTAATCAAGCAGGAATTAGGGTTTTACCTCCATCGAGAGGGCCCGAACCTGGGTAAACATTGTATCCCTTGCTTTGTGTTACCATCAGCCTAAGACGCACAGATCGGGACCCCCTACCAGAGATCCGCCGGTTTTGACACCGACAGGCTTCTCTCAAGAGCATAAGTATTTTACGGTGGGTGAACGAATTAGTGTTGAGCAATTGACAGAATTGAGCATAGTTATGAGAATATCTAGGTATGATCATGTCTATAGGCATCACGTCCGAGACAAGTAGACCGACTCTTGCCTGCATCTACTACTATTACTCCACTCATCGACCGCTATCCAGCATGCATCTAGAGTATTAAGTTCAAGAAAACAGAGTAACGCTTTAAGCAAGATGACATGATGTAGAGGGATAAATTCATGCAATATGATAAAAACCCCATCTTGTTATCCTCGATGGCAACAATACAATACGTGCCTTGCTGCCCCTCATCACTTTGAGGAAAGGACACCACAAGATTGAACCCAAAGCTAAGCACTTCTCGCATTGCAAGAAAAACCAATCTAGTAGGCCAAACCAAACTGATAATTCGAAGAGACTTGCAAAGATAACCAATCATACATAAAAGAATTCAGAGAAGATTCAAATATTGTTCATATATAATCTTGATCATAAACCCACAATTCATAAGTCTCAACAAACACACCGCAAAAAGAAGATTACATCGAATAGATCTCCACGAGAGAGGGGGAGAACATTGTATTGAGATCCAAAAAGAGAGAAGAAGCCATCTAACTACTAACTTTGGACCCGAAGGTCTGAGGTAAACTACTCACACTTCATCGGAGAGGCTATGGTGTTGATGTAGAAGCCCTCCGTGATGGATGCCCCCTCTGGCGGAGCTCTGGAACAGGCCCCAAGATGGGATCTCGTGGGTACAGAAGGTTGCGGCGGTGGAATTAGGTTTTTGGCTCCGTATCTGATCGTTTGGGGTACGTAGGTATATATAGGAGGAAGGAGTACGTCGGTGGAGCAAAGGGGGGGCCCATGAGGGTGGAGGCGGCATACAGGGGTGGACGCGCCCCCTACCTCGTGGCCTCCTCCTTTCTTTATTGACGTAGGGTCCAAGTCTCCCAGATCATAATCTTCCTAAAAATCACTTTCCCGAAGGTTTCATTCTGTTTGGATTCCGTTTGATATTCCTTTTCTGCGAAACTCTGAAATAGGAAAAAAAACAGCAATTCTGGGCTGGGCCTCCGGTTAATAGGTTAGTCCCAAAAGTAATATAAAAGTGGATAATAAAGCCCAATATTGTCCAAAACAGTAGATAATATAGATGGAGCAATCAAAAATTATAGATACGTTGGAGACGTATCACATATCTATCAGATCTCACTCTCGTAAGTGATCGTGAAGGGATTGACAACCCCTTATCGCGTTGGTTGCGAGGAGATATTTGTTTTGTGGAGGTACGAGGGACTCGCGCGTAGCCTCCTACTGGATTGATACCTTGGTTCTCAAAAACTGAGGGAAATACTTATGCTACTCTGCTGCATCATCCTTTCCTCTTCAAGGAAATCCAACGCAGTGCTCAAGAGGTAGCACAAGCTCAAGAACATGGTCACCTAGGCAGCACAAATTTGCAATAAATAAAGCACTAGAACAAAAACTAATGGGACCATTGGAGGAGTCACATACCAAGGAACAAGCCCCCAAAGCAGTTTTGTGAGAGGTGCTTTGAGCAAGGAGATCGAAAATCGCAGCAAAATGAGCTAGAACTCGTGCTTGAGCTGGTTGGTGATTTTTTTGGGAGGAAGAAGGAGTGTGTGGTGGCTAGAATAAGTGGAGGGGAGCCACCATGGGCCCACGAGGCAGGGGGGCGCGCCCAGAGGGGTGGGCGCGCCCTGGACCCTCGTGCCCAGGCGCTTGCTCCATCTGTTGTGTTCTCAGTGCCAGATATTCTCAAATATTCCAGAGAAAATCACATTTCAATTTCGGGGCATTTGGAGAACTTTTATTTTCGGGGTATTTTTATATTGCACGGATAATTCAGGAAACTGACAGAAAATACTAATTTTACTTTATTTAAACTAAATAACAGAAAGTAAAAAGAGGGTACAGAAGGTTGTGCCTTGTAACTTCATCCATCTCATGCTCATCACAAGGAATCCACTAACAAGGTTTATCAAGTCTTGTTAACAAACTCATTTTGAATAACATGGAACCGGAGAAATTTCGAATAACACTATGTTACTTCAACGGGGATATGCACATCCCCAATAATAAGAATATCATATTTCTTCTTGATAGTAGGTAGAGGAAATTCAAAACCTCCAAAAATAATCGATGGAATTTTTCCAATAGAGTTGATACTATGAACGTGAGGTTGTTTCCTCGGAAAGTGTACCGTATGCTCATTGCCATTAACATGAAAGGTGACATTGCCTTTGTTGCAATCAATAACAGCCCCTGCAGAATTCAAGAAGGGTCTTCCAAGAATAATAGACATACTATCGTCCTCGGGAATATCAAGAATAACAAAGTCCGTTAAAATAGTAACGTTTGCAAATACAACAGGCACATCCTCACAAATACCGACAGGTATAGCAGTTGATTTATCGGCCATTTGCAAAGATATTTTAGTATGTATCAACTTATTCAAATCAAGTCTATGATATAAAGAGAGAGCCATAACACTAACACCGGCTCCAAGATCACATAAAGCAGTTCTAACATAATTTCTTTTAATGGATCATGGTATAGTGGGTACTCCTGGATCTCCAAGTTTCTTTGGCATTCCACCCTTGAAAGTGTAATTAGAAAGCATGGTAGAAATTTCAGCTTCCGGTATCTTTCTTTTATTAGTAACAATTTCTTTCATATACTTAGCATAAGGATTCATTTTAAGCATATCAGTCAAACGCATACGCAAGAAGATAGGTCTAATCATTTCAGCAAAGCGCTCAAAATTCTCATCATCCTTTTTCTTGGATGGTTTGGGAGGAAAAGGTATGGGTTTCTGAACCCATCGCTCCCTTTCTTTACCGTGTTTCCTAGCAACAAAGTCTCTCTTATCATAACATTGATTCTTTGATTGTGGGTTTTCAAGATCAACAACAGGTTCAATTTCTACACCATTATCACTACTAGGTTGAGCATCAACATGAACATCATAATTAACATTGTCACTAGGTACATGTTCATTACCAGATTGTGTTTCAGCATCAGAAATAGAAATATCATTTGGATTTTCAGGTGTTTCAGCAACAGGTTCATTAGAAGCATGCAAAGTCCTATCATTTTTCTTTTTCTTCTTTTTAGAAGGACTAGGTGCATCAATATTATTTCTCTGAGAATCCTTCTCAATTCTCTTAGGGTGGCCTTCAGGATACAAAGGTTCCTGAGTCATTTTACCAGTTCTAGTAGCCACTCTAACAGCAAAATCATTATTCTTACTATTCAATTGATTGAGCAAATCATTCTGAGCTTTAAGTACTTGTTCTACTTGAGTGGTAACCATAGAAGCATGTTTACAAATGAGTTTAAGTTCACCTTTAACTCTAGACATATAATCACCCAAGTGTTCAATCATATAAGCATTTTGTTTTAATTATCTACCAACACAAGCATTGAAGTTTTCTTGTTTGACAATAAAATTATCGAACTCATCCAAACATTTGCTTGCAGACTTATAACGAGGAATATCACCTTCATCGAATCTATAGAGAGAATTTACCTTTACTACCTGTGTCGGGTTATCAAGACCGTGAGTTTCTTCAATAGGTAATGGATTAAGATCATATATTTCTTCAATAGGAGGTAAATTAAGACCATGTATTTCTACAATAGGAGGTAAATTCTTAACATCTTCAGCTTTTATACCTTTTTCTTTCATAGATTTCTTTGCCTCTTGCATATCTTCAGGACTGAGAAATAGAACACCCCTTTTCTTCGGAGTTGGCTTAGGAGTTGGTTCCGGAAGTGTCCAATTATTTTCATTGGTCAACATATTATTCAATAGAATTTCAGCTTCATCTGGTGTTCTTCCCTGAAAACAGAACCAGCACAACTATCTAGGTGATCTCTGGAAGCATCGTTTAGTCCATTATAAAAGATATCAAGTATTTCATTTTTCTTAAGAGGATGATCAGGCAAAGCATTAAGTAATTGGAGAAGCCTCCCCAAGCTTGTGGGAGAGTCTCTTCTTCAATTTGCACAAAATTATATATTTCCCTTAAGGCAGCTTGTTTCTTATGAGCGGGAAATATTTAGCGAGAAGTAATAAATCATATCACAGGGACTACGCACACATCCAGGATCAAGAGAATTAAACCATATCTTAGCATCACCCTTTAATGAGAACGGAAATATCTTAAGGATATAATAGTAGCGAGTTTTCTCATCATTAGTGAACTGGGTGGCTATATCATTTAATTTAGTAAGATGTGCCACAACAGTTTTAGATTCATAGCCATAGAAAGGATCAGATTCAACCAAAGTAATTATATCAGGATCAACACAGAATTCATAATCCTTATCAGTAACAAAGATATGTGAAGTAGCATAAGCAGGATCATATTTCATTCTAGCATTCAGAGTTTTCTGTTTCAGCTTAGCTAATAATTTCTTAAGATCACTTCTATCATTGCAAGCGAGAAAGTCTATAGCAGTTTCTTCATCCATAACATAGCCCTCAGGCACAACAGGCGATTCATATTTAGGGGGAGAGTCTTCATCATCACTTTCATCAATATTATCAGTTTCAATAATTTCATTCTCTCTAGCCCTAGCAAGTTGTTCATCAAGAAATTCACCAAGTGGCACAGTGGTATCAAGCATAGAAGTAGTTTCATCATAAGTATCATGCATAACAGAAGTGGCACCATCAATAACGTGCGACATATCAGAATTAATAGCAGAAGCAGGTTTAGGTGTCGCAAGCTTACCCAAAACAGAAGGTGAATCAAGTGCAGAGCTAGATGGCAGTTCCTTACCTCCCCTCGTAGTTGAGGGATAAATTTTTGTTTTTGCATGTTTCAAGTTCTTCATAGTGACCAGAAGATATAAATCCCAAGTGACTCGAATAATAGAGCTATGCTCCCCTGCAACGGCGCCAGAAAATAGTCTTGATAACCCACAAGTATAGGGGATCGCAACAGCTTTCGAGGGTAGAGTATTCATCCCAAATTTATTGATTCGACACAAGGGGAGCCAAAGAATATTCTCAAGTATTAGCAGTTGAGTTGTCAATTCAACCACACCTGGATAACTTAATATCTGCAGCAAAGTATATAGTAGCAAAGTAGTATGATAGTAACGGTAACGGTAGCAAAAGTAATATTTTTGGGTTTTGTAGTGATTGTAATAAAGAGTAACGGAAAAGTAAATAAGCGAAGAACAATATGTGAAAAGCTCGTAGGCATTGGATCGGTGATGGAGAATTATGCGGATGTGGTTCATCATGTAAAAATCATAACATAGGCGACCTGAGAACTAGCTCCAATTCATCAATGTAATGTAGGCATGTATTCCGAATATAGTCATACGTGCTTAGGGAAAAGAACTTGCATGGCATCTTTTGTCCTACCCTCCCGTGGCAGCGGTGTCCTAATGGAAACTAAGGGATATTAAGGCCTCCTTTTAATAGAGTACCGGACCAAAGCATTAACACATAGTGAATACATGAACTCCTCAAACTATGGTCATCACCGGGAGTGGTCCCGATTATTGTCACTTCGGGGTTGCCGGTTCATAACACATAGTAAGTGACTATAGACTTGCAAGATAGGATCAAGAACTCACATATATTCATGAATACATAATAGGTTCAGATCTGAAAACATGGCACTCGGGCCCTAGTGACAAGCATTAAGAATAGCAAAGTCATAGCAACATCAATCTCAGAACATAGTGGATACTAGGGATAAAACCCTCACAAAACTAACTCGATTACATGATAAATCTCATCCAATCCATCACCGTCCGGCAAGCATACGATGGAATTACTCACGCACGGCAGTGAGCATCATCAAATTGGTGATGGAGGATGGTTGATGATGACGACAACGACGGATTCCCCTCTCCAGAGCCTCGAACGGACTCCAGATCAGCCCTCCCGAGAGAGTTTAGGGCTTGGCGGCGACTCCGTATCGTAAAACGAGATGAATATTTTTCTCTGATTTTTTTTCTCCCCGAACACGAATATATGGAGTTGGAGTTGAGGTCGGTGGAGCTCCAGGGGGCCCACGAGGTAGGGGGCGTGCCCAGGGGGTAGGCGCGCCCCCCACCCTCATGGAAAGGGTGTGGGCCCCTTGGCCTTGATTCTTTTGCAAGTATTTTTATTATTTCCAAAAATAATCTCTATGAAGTTTCAGGTCATTCCGAGAACTTCTGTTTTTGCACATAAATAACACCATGACAATTCTGCTGAAAACAACGTCAGTCCAGGTTAGTTCCATTCAAATCATGCGAGTTAGAGTCCAAAACAAGGGCAAAAGTGTTTGGAAAAGTAGATACGACGGAGACGTATCAGTTTTCAATGCATTTATGTGCATAATTCAAATTTGAACTACATGCACATGCTCTGGTGCATATAAATTGGTTGAAAAATCAATTCTTTTTTCCTTGGGTGCATGCATAGGTCCCATGCAAAAAATGGGAATGAGTGTCAAACACCCTGCCACCGTCACTCGGCCGCAAATATTGAGATACCTGGTTTTTAAATTCTAGTAAATCCAAAACTCGTCTGAAATTCATGAAACTTGGCATGCTATCATGGAGCAGCATCAACATGGCGTGGTAAATTTTTTGTCCCATTTGGGGCAGGTTTGGCTATATGCTTCTCACAAACCAGAGCTTCTCACAACAAGCATGATGGTTTCGGTAGGGAACGCCCCAACTTTGGGGATGAAACGATATCCATTTCCTCTTATTGCTTTCAATTTTTTTTTCTCGTGTCAATCTAGAACAACAGGACTGTTGTGTTATTTTTTGTGATTTTTCGTGGTTCGTTTGGACATTTTTATGCATTAAGTGAGTTTTCAATGCATTTATGGGAATAATTCAAATTTGAACTACATGCACATGCTCCGGTGCATATAAATTGGTTGAAAATCAAATCTTTTGTCCTTGGGTGCATGCTTAGGTCCCATGCAAGAAATGGGAATGAATGTCAAACACCCTACGACCGTCACTTGGCCGTAAAGATTGAGATACCTGGTTTTAAAATTCTAGTAAATCCAAAACTCGTCTGAAATTCATGAAACTTGGCATGCTATCATGGAGTGGCATCAACATGGCATGGTAAATTTTTTGTCCCATTTGGGGCAGATTTGGGTATATGCTTCTCACAAACCAGAGCTTCTCACAACAAGCATGATTGTTTCGGTAGGGAATGCCCAACTTTGGGGACGAAACGATATCCATTGCCTCTTATTGCTTTCAAATTTATCTCATGTCCACATAGACAACAGGAGTGTTGTGTTATTTTTTGTGATTTTTCGGGGTTCGTTTGGACATTTTTATGCATTATGTAAGTTTTCAATGCATTTATGTGCATAATTCAAATTTGAACGACATGCACATGCTCCAGTGCATATAAATTCGTTCAAAAATCAAACCTTTGTCCTTTGGTGCATGCTTAGGGCCCATGCAAGAAATGGGACTGAATGTCAAACACCCTGCCACCATCACTCGTCCGCAAACATTGAGATACCTGGTTTTTAAATTCTAGTAAATCCAAAACTCGTCTGAAATTCATGAAACTTGGCATGCTATCATGGAGCAGCATCAACAGGTCGTGGTAAACTTTTTATCCCATTTGGGGCAGGTTTGGGTATATTCTTCTCACAAACTAGAGCTTCTCACAACAAGCATGATGGTTTCGGTAGGGAACGCCCCATCTTTGGGGACGAAACGATATCCATTGCCTCTTATTGCTTTCAAATTCTTTCTCATGTCAACATAGAATAACAGGAGTGTTGTGTTATTTTTCGGGGTTCGTTTTGGACATTTTTACGCATTAAGTGAGTTTTCAATGCATTTATGTGCATAATTCAAATTTGAACTACATGCACATGCTCCGGTGCATATAAATTCGTTGAAAAATCAAATCTTTTGTCCTTGGGTGCATGCTTAGGTCCCATGCAAGAAATGGGAATGAATGTCAAACACCCTACCACCGCCAGTCGGCCGCAAACATTCAGATACCTGGTTTTTATATTCTAGTAAATCCAAAACTCGTCTGAAATTCATGAAACTTTGCATGCTATCATGGAGCGGCATCAACATGGTGTGGTAAAACATTTTCCCATTTGGGGCAAGTTTGCGTATATGCTTCTCACAAACAAGAGCATCTAACCACATGCATGATGGTTTCGGTTGGGAACGCCCCAACTTTGGGGATGAAACGATATCCATTGCCTCTTATTGCTTTCAATTTTTTTCTCATGTCAACATAGAACAACATGAGTGTTGTGTTGTTTTTTGTGATTTTTCGGGGTTCGTTTGGACATTTTTATGCATTAAGTGAGTTTTCAATGCATTTATGTGCATAATTCAAATTTGAACGACATGCACATGCTCCGGAGCATATAAATTGGTTGACAAATCAAATCTTTTTTCCTTGGGTGCATGCTTAGGTCCCATGCAAAAAATGGGAATGAGTGTCAAACACCCTGCCACCGTCACTCGGCCGCAAATATTGAGATACCTGGTTTTTAAATTCTAGTAAATCCAAAACTCGTCTGAAATTCATGAAACTTTGCATGCTATCATGGAGCTGCATCAACATGCCGTGGTAATTTTTTCCCATTTGGTGCAGGTTTGGCTATATGCTACTCACAAACCAAAGCTTCTCACAACAAGCATGATGGTTTCGGTAGGGAAGGCCCCAACTTTGGGGACGAAACGATATACATTGCCTCTTATTGCTTTCAATTTTTTTCTCATGTCGACATAGAACAACATGAGTGTTGTGTTATTTTTTGTGATTTTTCGGGGTTCGTTTGGACATTTTTATGCATTAAGTGAGTTTTCAATGCATTTATGTGCATAATTCAAATTTGAATAACATGCACATGCTCCAGTGCATATAAATTGGTTGAAAAATCAAATCTTTTGTCCTTGGGTGCGTGCTTAGGTCCCATGCAAGAAATGGGAATGAATGTCAAACACCCTGTTGATACGTCTCCAACGTATCTATAATTTTTGATTGCTCCATGCTACTTTATCTACTCTTTTAGGAAATATTGGGCTTTATTATCCACTTTTATATTATTTTGGGACTAACCTATTAACTGGAGGCCCAGCCCAGATTTGCTATTTTATGCCTATTTCAGTGTTTCGAGGAAAAGGAATATCAGACGGAGTCAAAACGGAACGAAATCAACTGGAGAAGTTATTTTTGGAAGGAAAGCAACCCATGGAACTTGGAGTGCACGCCAGGGGAGATACGGGCTGCCCACGAGGGTGGGGGGCGCGCCCACCCCCCTGCCTCGTGGGGCCCTCGTAGCTCCACCGACGTACACCTTTCACACATATATACCTACATACCCTAAAACTTCCAGAACAGAAGATAGATCGGGAGTTCCGTCGCCACAAGCCTCTGTAGCCACCAAAAACCAATCGGGACCCTATTCCGGCACCCTGCCGGAGGGGGATCCCATCACCAGTGGCCATCTTCATCATCTCGACGCTCTCCATGACGAGGAGGGAGTAGTTCACCCTCGGGGCCGAGGGTATGTACCAGTAGCAATGTGTTTGATCTCTCTCTCTCTCTCGTATTCTCTCTCGTGTTCCTCTATGGCACGATCTTGATGTAACCCGAGCTTTGCTATTGTAGTTGGATCTTATGATGTTTCTCCCCCTCTACTCTCTTGTGATGAATTGAGTTTCCCCTTTGAAGTTATCTTATCGGATTGAGTCTTTATGAGAACACTTGATGTATGTCTTGCCGTGATTACCTGTGGTGACAATGGGATATCATGTGCCACTTGATGTATGTTTTAGTGATCAACTTGCGGGTTTCGTGACATTGGGAACCTATGCATAGGGGTTGTCACACGTTCTTGACTCTCCGGTAGTAGCTTTGGGGCACTCTTTGAAGTACTTTTATGTTGGTTGGATAAATCTGAGATTGTGTGATGCATATCGTATAATCATGCCCACGAATACTTGAGGTGACAATGGAGTATCTAGGTGACATTAGGGTTTTGGTTGATTTGTGTCTTAAGGTGTTATTCTAGTACGAACTCTTTTATAGATTGATCCGAAAGAATAGATTTGAGGTGGTTTCGTACCCTACCATAATCTTTACGTTTGTTCTCCGCTATTAGTGGCTTCGGAGTGACTCTTTGTTGCATGTTGAGGGCTTGTTATATGATCTATCTATGTTATTATTGTTGAGAGAACTTGCACTAGCGAAAGTATGAACTCTAGGCCTTGTTTCCTATCATTGCAATACCGTTTACGCTCACTTTTATCATTAGTTACCTTGCTGTTTTTATATTTTCAGATTACAAATACCTTTGGCTACCATCCATATTGCACTTGTATCACCATCTCTTCCCCGAACTAGTGCACCTATACAATTTACCATTGTATTGGGTGTGTTGGGGATACAAGAGACTCTTTGCTATTTGGTTGCAGGGTTGCTTGAGAGAGACCATCTTCATCCTACGCCTCCCACGGATTGATAAACCTTAGGTCATCCACTTGAGGGAAATTTGCTATTGTCCTACAAACCTGTGCACTTGCAGGCCCAACAACGTCTACAAGAAGAAGGTTGTGTAGTAGACATCACCTGCCACCATCACTCGGCCGCTATAATTGAGATACCTGGTTTTTAAATTCTAGTAAATCCAAAACTCGTCTGAAATTCATGAAACTTGGCATGCTATCATGGAGCAACATCAACATGCCGTGGTAAATTTTTTGTCCCATTTGGGGCAGGTTTGGTTATATGCTTCTCACAAACCAGAGCTTCTCACAACAAGCATGATGGTTTCGGTAGGGAAGGCCCAACTTTTGGGAAGAAACGATATCCATTGCCTCTTATTGCTGTCAAATTTTTTCTCATGTCAACAGAGAACAACAGGAGTGTTGTGTTATTTTTTGTCATTTTTCAGGATTCGTTTGGACATTTTTATGCATTAAGTGAGTTTTCAATGCATTTATGTGCATAATTCAAATTTGAACTACATGCACATGCTCCGGTGCATATAAATTGGTTGAAAAATAAAATCTTTTGTCCTTGGGTGCGCGCTTAGGTCCCATGCAAGAAATGGGAATGAATGTCAAACAGCCTGCCACCGTCACTCGGCCGCAAACATTGAGATACCTGGTTTTTAAATTCTAGTAAATCCAAAACTCATCTGAAATTCATGAAACTTTGCATGCTATCATGGAGCGGCATCAACATGCCGTGGTAAAATTTTTCCCATTTGGGGCAGGTTTGGGTATATCCTTCTCACAAACCAGAGCTTCTCACAACAAGCTTGATGGTTTCGGTAGGGAACGCCCCAACTTTGGGGAAGAAACGATATCCATTGCCTCTTATTACTTTCAAATTTTTTCCTCATGTCAACAGAGAACAACATGAGTGTTGTGTTATTTTTTGTGATTTTTCAGGGTTCATTTGGACATTTTTATGCATTAAGTGAGTTTTCAATGCATTTATGTGCATAATTCAAATTTTAACTACATGCACATGCTCCGGTGCATATAAATTGGTTGAAAAATCAAATCTTTTGTCCTTGGGTGCGTGCTTAGGTCCCATGCAAGAAATGGGAATGAATGTCAAACACCCTGCCACCGTCACTCGGCCGCAAACATCGAGATACGTGGTTTTCAAATTCTAGTAAATCCAAAATTCGTCTGAAATTCATAAAACTTTGCATTCTATCATGGAGCTGCGTCAACATGCTGATACGTCCATTTTGCATCATGCTTTTATATCAATATTTATTGCATTATGGGCTGTTATTACACATTATATCTCAATACTTATGGCTATTCTCTCTTATTTTACAAGGTTTACCATGAAGAGGGGGAATGCCTGCAGCTGGAATTCTGGCTGGAAAAGGAGCAAACGTTGGAAACCTATTCTGCACAACTCCAAAAGTCAAGAAACTCCACGAAATAACCTTTTGGATTTAAATAGAATTTATGAGCGAAAGAAATAGGCCAGGGGGCCCACACCCTGTCCAGGAGACAGGAGGGCGCCCCCCCTGTAGGGCGCGACCCCCTCTCTCCTGGGCCTCGTGGCCTCCGCGTCCATCTTCTGCTATATCATCACTTTTACCCTGGAAAAATCATGGGCAAGCTTACGAGGCGAAACTCCGCCGCCAGAGGCGGAACCTTGGCGGAATCAATCTAGGGCTCTGGCGGGCTGTTCTGCCGAGGACACTTCCCTCCGGGAGGGGATATCATCACCAACGTCATCACCAACGATTCTCTCATCGGGAGGGGGCAATCTCCATCAACATCTTCACCAGCACCATCTCCTCTCAAAACCCTAGTTCATCTCTTGTATCCAATCTTGTATCAAAACCACAAATTGGTACCTGTGGGTTGCTAGTAGTGTTGATTACTCCTTGTAGTTGATGCTAGTTGGTTTACTTGGTGGAAGATCATATGTTCAGATCCTTTATGAATATTATTACTCCTCCGATTATGAACATAAATATGCTTTGTGAGTAGTTATGTTTGTTCCCGAGGACATGGGTGAAGTCTTGCTATTAGTAGTCATGTGAATTTGGTACTGCTCGATATTTTGATGAGATGTATGTTGTCTTTCCTCTAGTGGTGTTATGTGAAAGTCGACTACATGACACTTCACCATTATTTGGGCCTAGAGGAAGGCATGGGAAGTAATAAGTAGATGATGGGTTGCTAGAGTGATGTGCTTAAACCCTAGTTTATGCGTTGCTTCGTTAGGGGTTGATATGGACCCATATGTTTAATGTTGTGGTTAGGTTTACCTTAATACTCCTTTTTGTAGTTGCGGATGCTTGCAATAGGGGTTAATCATAAGTGGGATGCTTGTCCATGTTAGGGCAGTACCCAATTGCCGGTCTACCCACATATCAAATTATCAAAGTACCGAACGCGAATCTTACGAACGTGATGAAAACTAGCTTGACGATAATTCCCAATGTGTCCTCGGGAGCTCCTTCTTCATTATTAGAATTTGTCCAGGCTTATCCTTTGCTACATAAAGGATTGGGCCACCTTGCTGCACTTGATTTACTTTATTTACTTTTTGCTTGTTACTATTTATCTTATCACAAAACTATCTATCACCTACTATTTCAGTGCTTGCAGAGAAAACCTTATTGAAAACCGCTTATCATTTCCTTCTGCTCCTCGTTGGGTTCGACACTCTTACTTATCGAAAGGACTACGATAGATCCCCTATACTTGTGGGTCATCAAGACTCTTTTCTGGCGCCATTGCCGGGGAGTGTAGCGCTTTTGGTGAGTGGAACTTGGTAAGGAAACATTTATATAGTGTGCTGAATTTTTTTGTTACTTGTCACTATGGAAACTAATCCTTTGAGGGGCTTGTTTGGGGTATCTTCACCCCTACCAGAAGAGCAAAGAGATGCTCCTCAACCTACTGAACTTTATGAAAATATTCACTTTGAGATTCCTTCGAGTATGATAGAAAAACTGCTAGCTAATCCTTTTGCACGAGACGGAACATTGCATCCCGATTTACACCTTATCTTTGTGGATGAAGTTTGTGGATTATTTAAGCTTGTAGGTATTGCCGATGATGTTGTCAAAAGGAAGGTCTTCCCTTTATCATTGAAGGGAGATGCAATGACATGGTATAGGCTATGTGATGATACGAGATATTGGAATTATAAGCGATTGAAGTTGGAATTTCACCAGAAGTTATATCCTATGTGTCGGGGATATACCCCGCGGTGTAACCCGCCGGATGTATGACCCGGCGGGAGCGTGGCGACTCACTAGTGACCCGCCTGGAGCTTGGCGATTCACAGATAACCCGCCCTATATTGGCGACTCGTTAGTAACCCGGCGGCGGGTCAGATGGACAACAAGGCCCAAAGCCTAGAAGGCCGGCTCACGTTATGATGGGCCGGCTTAAGAGGAAAGGGATGACAAATATTTCCTTTATGAGGAAGCAAGACCCGGACTTGTATTTAATTTGTAAGAGAAGATAGACTAGTCCTAGTCTTACTAGGACTCCACATGTAATCCGCCCCTCTAACTTATATAAGGAGGGGCAGGGCTCTCCAAAGAGGGACAGGCAAGAAGCACAATCTCTAGGGCTAGACACAAAGAGCCGGCCGAACCGGCGACTCTCTCATGATCATAATGAGACCTAGCCACAAACAGCATGTAGGGCTATTACCGGATGATGTTTCCCGGGGCCCGAAGCTGTCTAAATTCTTGTCTTACGTGTTGATCTGCCTTGCGTCTCTCGTCCCACTCAACCCCTCTCAAGCTACCACATAGATACGTTGGCCTCGCGACTAAGTCCTGACACTAAGGACATCTACCGTGACAAATCCGATAGTTGGCGCCCACCGTGGGGCGTGCGCACGGTGGTGTTGAGTTCTTGGAGGGATCTTCCGCAGGCATCGAGAAGCTCGCGACTGGCCGGCTGAAGAAGAGCCGGCACAAAAATATCTATATCAACTTCAAGTTCCTCGGTCCAATTCAGAAAAGTTTCAACGACAGCGCGCACGACAAACGAGGGTTGATATATGCCCCGCTATGGCCGTTACTTGGATCCATCTGCGCAAGGTGACAACCAATCGGAAAAAACATATACAAGATTGCGATCATGAAAAATTAGGGCTACATCGCGAGCGCCGCCGGATGTGACTCGGCGGACCATCAAATCCGAAACAAAATGAGTCTCTGTTGTTGTGCCGTTCTACGTCGCGCCCGCCGAGACCGTCTGGAGTTTTCGACGAGACGGTCTGATCGGCCACCCTGGCATAAATACGCAGTGCCACGAGCGCACCTGATGTGCTCCTGCTCCTCTACTCCCATCAAACCGTAGCTGGCAGATCAAGTCCCGAGGCAGCAACCAATAATTTTCCTGTGTGAACTAGCGCACCGCCTCAAGTGCTAATGATGTGCATCGGCTCAGGTGCTAGGACGTACCTAAATCAAATCCAAAGGTACTTCCAAAAAATACTCCAATAGCACGTGATGAAGGCACTCTACTTGAGTATTACTCTGACAACCGCTACAAAGCGCTGGTCGTACGTCAGTCCCAGGATCATCGATCAACAACGAAAAAATAAAATAAAAAGCAACAACATGGAGGAAGATGCGGGCGAATGCGGACTTCGCCTCCGCCGCTACTACTTTTCACCACTGCGCCTCCGTTCACGTGCCTCAAGGCACTGCGTCCGCGCCGCCTCGGGTTCGCTTGCGCCTCCAAGTCGCCGCGATCGCTGGCGGCTTCTGAAGGGCCTCTATGGTCGCTCCGGGTCAAGCTGGACTCTGCTTTTCCGTCCGAGTCATCATCGTACCTCGTCTCCTGTCCGGGTGGCTGTCGCGCCTTGTCTCCTGTCTGAATTACCGTCACCAACCTATTTTCGTCGCCGCTTCTACATCGCTTACCTTGACAAGCCGGCCTTGCCACGTCTTGCCGGGGTGCCGCCGCAGGCCGGCCCTGCCGCCTCAGAGCCGCTTCCGAGCCACTTCAACCCGGCCTCTGCTACCGTTGAGCTGCCACGGCCGCCCGGTGGCTTTTTCCACTGTGAGCCTGTCCTGCTGGAGTTTGCTTCTGTCTCTACTACATGTTACTACAAACGCCATCCCTACAACAGATGCTGCCGTTTTGCGTTCGCCGTCTTAGCAGCCAGCAGACAGGTTGGAGCATTATAACCTGGACAAGTCCGACGACGTGCATATTTTACGCAGTGCTAATCGCCTACGGATCATCTATTGTCTGAACAAATCAGGTGATATCTATCTGAACTTATTTTATTAAACACTTATTTTCTTTGCCAAAAGAACAATTACTCTGCCCTGTAATATTTTTACACAGGACAATTGTTTATGCTATTTTACCGCGGATGCACGTTCGGCTGTGCCGCACAGTTTCACGGACATGTGTGTTGCGGTCCATTTGCATCAACACGATCGGCCGACTTGCCTGTCTGCGCCGCCTTACAACACGACACGACTGACTCGCCCGTTCGCGCGGCTTACCGCGTCTGCGATTAACTCGCCCGTCCGCAACGGCTTACAACGCCGCGGCCGGCTCACTCGTGAATTGATTTCAGCTTCACCATAGTGATCATCAACTCCACGGTGGATAATCATTGGCTGACATATCAGGGGAAATCCATCCAGTTTATTTTATTAAACATATTGTTTTCATCAAATAAAAATTACTTTGGTCTGTATATTTTTATGTGCAGCAAAGGTGGTGCCATGTTGTGCCTATGAAGTGTACGTCAGCACCATCACGCACCGACGCCTGCGCCCGTTTACTGATGGAACAGGTGTGTGCAAGTCGCCGCCCGTGCAGCTTAATCTACATCAACCCACCGGAGCCGCGTTGAGCCGCCCTTGCCACTTGAGCCGCTGGGGTATATTAAGCCGCCGGTCTGCCTGAGCCGCAGGGACTATATTGATTCGCTGGTCTACCTGAGCCACCTCTGTCGTGATAAACGGGTCATCCGTCGTCCAAACAGATCAGGTGATATCCATCCAAGTTTGTTTAATCAACACATGTTGTTTTTGTCAAAAAAAACAAGTTTATCTTTGCCTTGGTCTGTAATGTTGTTTATGCAGGGCAATTATTTATGACAAAAAGTGATATTATACCGCGGAGATGGAGGCACGCCGACATCTTTTGGCACAGGTGGTCGTCGTTACTCGACAGACTCCCGCACCGGCCTACAACGTCGTGGCCGTCTCTCGTGACCACGCCGGCTTACAACAAGGAGGACAACTTGCCCGTCCGCACCGGCTTACAACGGTACGGCCGGTTTATCTCTCTGTGCCGCCTCAGATGTTACGGTCGTCTTTACCGTCCGTCTCTCGTGGCCTGGTCTACATCAACACATCGGGCCGCACCTGTCTGCATGCGTTGTTTATTGAATATGAGTAAGTCACTACTTGGGAAGCCCGGTTTTCTTCCAAGAAATTGGAGGCAAATTATCATGTATTATCAGCCGCCGTCTGCACTGGATGGCTCAATGGGCAGGCGCACAAGTCGCCGCCACCGCGGTTTGGTTAACTTCAAACAACCAGTTGGAAGGAATCATTGGCCGAGTTGCTGACACGGTTCATACGGGATCATTTATAACCCGCCGCTGTCACCTCAACCTTCTATGGATTCACATCGCGTTATCAACGCCAATGATATACACCTTCTGCTATGGTCAAATATGGAGAATCTCAAGCCAACTCTTCGAGTCATCTTGAGACTCGGGGGCTACAATGGTATGGCTCGCCAAATTAGCCGGTTTCAATAAATTCAAAAACTCCGGGTCATTGAAGGGAAGATAACCCGGCCCTGGAGGTTACTGCTTTATTGGCGAATATTTAAAAGCCGTCAGAAAAATTTCCGGTTCAAGATGAAGATTCCGGTTTAAAATACATCTCAAGAGACATCTCTCTCCCGCAAAGCTTTGAAGCTCTCAAAACCGGTTCAACATCCGGATCAAGGTAAATTTGTCCCTTACAAAGCTTTGAGGATCTCAATATCCGGTTTAAGAATTTCCGGTTCCAAAGAATTAATCTCGCAAGTTCGAGATCTCAGAGAAATTAATGGTTACCAAAGGGAACTTGCTGCCATGATGCACGGTTCAAAACATGGGTATCCTGCCTTACGGCTTATCTTATTATGGTCACTTGGGGGCTTCCTGCTCATCAGGCATAGCTATTAGTACCTTCTTGATCGGCACAATGCCAAAACTTATATGGTCACTTGGGGGCTTCCTGTTCAAACATAGGTCGTATTCGAACCAAAGAGAACATAGCTGTCGACACCCTTTTGATTAGCAAACTTCTGAACCTACTTGGGGGCTTCTTGATCATATCTGAATCATAGCTCAACCCCTTTGGGAATCGACGTGGATCGTATTCGAATCAGCGTCGTTAAACAACTTTTAAGGTCATTTGGGGGCTTCCTGTTCAAACATAGGTCGTATTAGAACATAAGAGAACATAGCTGTCGATACCCACTTTGATCGGCAACGCCAACGCCACTGGGGGCTATATGATCGTATTCGAATCTTAGCTTAACCCCTTTGGAACGGTTTACTGATCGTATTCGAATCAGAAGCCTCAAATTTTTTATCTGTTTTTATACGATCGCAAGTATTTGAGTTGTCACAAATATCATATGTGCCGGCTCTTACAGAGTTGAGTTATTAACTTCACTGTCTAGGTCACATAAGCCGGCGGTATCATTCAAAGGATCATAGAGATCTTGTGATCTACTTGTGTGCAGGATAAGACTACATTTGGGTGGTTACCATACGGCTTTTGACGTTAAGTCGCCAGGGCATATGTTGTTTAAACTCTTTGCAGGATTTGCAGAAATATGACATATAAATGATTAAGTTCAAGCTCATTACCAAAGTTGATGCCTCAAAATGATTATCCGTTCCGGATTTTTCTCAAAGGCTATAAGCCTCCGGGTTATAAAAATTCCGGCTTACAATGGAGGTGTATTAAATCGCCATCGGCCAAGAGCAGCCGGGTATTTAAACTCTGGATTTACTTATCAACAGATGAGGTATTCAAAGTCGCTTTGGCGCAATGGCTGTTATTTTATTAATGGATATGATTTATTCTACAATGGAAGAAATAGTCCCGAGTCGCTGCAGGCTTACGACCCGGCACTTGGGGGCTACATTATTCAAATTGAGGTTACATCAAATATGCAAGTCTCATGTCGCTGCAAGCATGCACCATGACACTTGGGGGCTAATGTAAAGTCATTTTTTGCTCAATTTATTGAAGACCCGACTCATCATATCATAATGAGCCGGCCCTTGGGGGCTACCAATTGCTCCTGTCAAAAATTCAAGGTACACAAGCATTAATCCATTATATTGAACGGTTCACTATTCAGTTGGTAGAGTACAAAGCTCTTAACCTTGTGGACGTGGGTTCAAGCCTCATGGTGGAGATTATATTATATGATGTTATTATCAATTATATACAAAGTCCCAGCTCAGTATATATCTTACTAAGCCGGCCCTTGGGGGCTACACATTGCTGTTCAAGTTTACATGGTTATATCTACAAAGTCCCAGCTCATTATTGCATAATGACCCGGCACTTGGGGGCTACATATATGGAGTATTCAGTTTTTACTAGTGACTGAGATGAACATGGATTTCTTCAAAGTAGCAGTAATTATATGGAAACAAGTCTCAAATCATCACTTTGTTCTGTTCAAGACTTGGGGGCTACAGGTAATATGGATATACGGGATAAATATCTTTCAATTTTCAGTTCTGAGTAAACCATATTGACCCGGCATCACCAATCATTATGACCCGGTGTCTGCAATAATCATAACCCGGGGTCATCAATAATCATGAACCGGCATTGGCAACAATCATGAACCGGTGTTGGAAACAATCATGACCAGGAATTATCAGTTTTTATAACCCGGTGATTTTGGAAATCAGAGATCAGCAAGTTCTATATTTTCAAACCAGCTGAATATCATATAAGTATTTCAAGACCAATATTTCTTAAGCCGGCGCTTTGGAAGCCAACTCAAGTGGATTATTCTTCACAATATTTCTCTATGAGACACCAACGTCAGCAATTTGAGTATGAAGATGGTTTATTGACCCGGATTTTTTAGAAGGAGGAAAGGACAAGGACTTAAGGATGATTAAGTGCCGGCTTACAAGAATATTAACCCGGAGCACAACCTATCAATTTTGTTCTTGTATTTATTTTGCAGCATCAATTTACCATGGATAAATCCAAGCTAAAATGGGGGCTAATGTCGGGGATATACCCCGCGGTGTAACCCGTCGGATGAATGACCCGGCTGGAGCGTGGCGACTCACTGGTGACCCGCCTGGAGCTTGGCGATTCACAGATAAGCCGCCCAATATTGGCGACTCGTTAGTAACCCGGCGGGCGGGTCAGATGGATAACAAGGCCCAAAGCCCAGACAGCCAGCTCACGTTATGATGGGCCGGCTTAAGAGGAAAGGGATGACAAATATTTCTTTTATGAGGAAGCAAGACCCGGACTTGTATTTAACTTGTAAGAGAAGATAGACTAGTCCTAGTCTTACTAGGACTCCACATGTAACCCACCCCTCTAACTTATATAAGGAGGGGCAGGGCTCCCCAAAGAGGGATAGGCAAGAAGCAACAGTCTCTAGGGCTAGACACAAAGAGCCGGCCGAACCGGCGACTCTCTCATGATCATAATGAGACCTAGCCACAAACATCATGTAGGGCTATTACCAGATGATGTTTCCCAGGGCCCGAAGCGGTCTAAATTCTTGTCTTACGTGTTGATCCGCCCTGCGTCTCTCGTCCCACTCAACCCCTCTCAAGCTACCACATAGATGCGTTGGCCTCGCGACTAAGTCCTGACAATAAGGACATCTGCCGTGACAAATCCACGACACTATGCATCTTGTTCATCGTGATCGTAATTACATATATAATTTCTGGCCTCGCGAAGGAGAAAGCATCGCTCAAGCTTGGGGGAGGCTTAAGTCAATGTTGTATTCATGCCCCAATCATGAGCTCTCTCGGGAAATGATTATTCAGAATTTTTATGCTCGGCTTTCTCTTGATAATCGCAACTTGCTCGATACTTCCTGTGCTGGTTCCTATATGCTGAAGACTATTTTCTGGCGCCGTTGCCGGGGAGTTGATACGTCCATTTTGCATCATGCTTTTATATCAATATTTATTGCATTATGGGTTGTTATTACACATTATATCTCAATACTTATGGCTATTCTCTCTTATTTTACAAGGTTTACCATGAAGAGGGGGAATGCTGACAGCTGGAATTCTGGCTGGAAAAGGAGCAACCGTTGGAAACCTATTCTACACAACTCCAAAAGTCCTGAAACTCCACGAAACAACTTTTTGGATTTAAAAAGAATTTATGAGCGAAAGAAATAGGCCATGGGGCCCGCACCCTGTCCAGGAGATAGGAGGGCGCCCCCCTGTAGGGCGCGGCCCCCTGTCTCCTGGGTCCCATGGTGGGCCTCCGGCGTCCATCTTCTGCTATATCATCACTTTTACCCTGGAAAAAATTGTGGGCAAGCTTATGGGACGAAACTCCGCCGCCACGAGGCGGAACCTTGGCGGAATCAATCTAGGGCTCTGGCGAAGCTGTTCTGCCGGGGACACTTCCCTCCGGGAGGGGGAAATCATCACCAACGTCATCACCAACGATCCTCTCATCGAGAGGGGGTCAATCTCCATCAACATCTTCACCGGCACCATCTCCTCTCAAAACCCTAGTTCATCTCTTGTATCCAATCTTGTATCAAAACCAAAAATTGGTACCGGTGGTTTGCTAGTAGTGTTGATTACTCCTTGTAGTTGATGCTAGTTGGTTTACTTGGTGGAAGATCATATGTTCAGATCCTTTATGCATATTATTACTCCTCTGATTATGAACATGAATATGCTTTGTGAGTAGTTACGTTTGTTCCTGGGGACATGGGTGAAGTCTTGCTATTAGTAGTCATGTGAATTTGGTATTCGTTCGATATTTTGATGAGATGTATGTTGTCTTTCCTCTAGTGGTGTTATATGAACGTCGACTACATGACACTTCACCATTATTTGGGCCTAGAGGAAGGCATGGGGAAGTAATAAGTAGATGATGGGTTGCTAGAGTGATGAAGCTTAAACCCTAGTTTATGCGTTGCTTCGTTAGGGGTTGATATGGACCCATATGTTTAATGATGTGGTTAGGTTTACCTTAATACTCCTTTTTGTAGTTGCGGATGCTTGCAATAGGGGTTAATCATAAGTGTGATGCTTGTCCATGTTAGGGCAGTACCCAAGTGCCGGTCTACCCACGTATCAAATTATCAAAGTACCGAACGCGAATCTTACGAACGTTATGAAAACTAGCTTGACGATAATTCCCAATGTGTCCTCGGGAGCTCCTTCTTAATTATTAGCATTTGTCCAGGCTTATCCTTTGCTACATAAAGGATTGGGCCACCTTGCTGCACTTGATTTACTTTATTTACTTTTTGCTCGTTAGTATTTATCTTATCACAAAACTATCTATCACCTACTATTTCAGTGCTTGCAGAGAAAACCTTACTGAAAACCGCTTATCATTTCCTTCTGCTCCTCGTTGGGTTCGACACTCTTTCTTATCGAAAGGACTACGATAGATCCCATATACTTGTGGGTCATCACATGCCGTGGTAATTTTTTTCCCATTTGGGGGTAGGTTTGGGTATATGCTACTCACAAAGCAAAGCTTGTCACAACAAGCATGATGGTTTCGGTAGGGAACGCCCCAACTTTGGGGACGAAACGATATCCATTGCCTCTTATTGCTTTCAATTTTTTTCTGATGTCAACATAGAACAACATGAGTGTTGTGTTATGTTTTGTGATTTTTCGGGGTTCGTTTGGACATTTTTATGCATTAAGTAGTTTTAAATGCATTTATGTGCATAATTCAAATTTGAACTACATGCACATGCTCCGGTGCATATAAATTGGTTGAAAAATCAAATATTTGTCCTTGGGTGAATGCTTAGGTCCCATGCAAGAAATGGGAATGAATGTCAAACACCCTGCCACCGTCACTCGACCGCAAACATTAAGATACCTGGTTTTTAAATTCTAGTAAATCCAAAACTCTTCTGAAATTCATGAAACTTAGCATGCTATCATGGAGCAACATCAACATGCCGTGGTAAATTTTTTGTCCCATTTGGGGCAGGTTTGGTTATATGCTTCTCACAAATTAGAGCTTCTCACAACAAGCATGATGGTTTCAGTAGGGAGGGCCCAACTTTTGGGAAGAAACGATATCCATTGCCTCTTATTGCTGTCATATTTTTTCTCATGTCAACAGAGAACAACAGGAGTGTTGTGTTATATTTTGTGATTTTTCAGGATTCGTTTGGACATTTTTATGCATTAAGTGAGTTTTCAATGCATTTATGTGCATAATTCAAATTTGAACTACATGCACATGCTCCGGTGCATATAAATTGGTTGAAAAATGAAATCTTTTGTCCGTAGGTGCGTGCTTAGGTCCCATGCAAGAAATGGGAATGAATGTCAAACACCCTGCCACCGTCACTCGGCCGCAAAAATTGAGATACCTGGTTTTTAAATTCTAGTAAATCCAAAACTCCTCTGAAATTCATGAAACTTGGCATGCTATCATTGAGCGGCATCAACATGTCGTGGTAAATTTTTTCTCCCATTTGGGGCGGGTTTGGGTGTATGCTTCTCGCAAACCAGAGTTTCTCAGAACAAGCATGATGGTTTCAGATAGAACACCCGTATGCAAAGTGAGAGCAGGATCTTTGCATCTCTTGAACACAAATGGTTCTTTTGGATGACCCGTGTGAACCACTTACAAACAATTTGGTGTGATTTGCATCTTTCATATTGGGTATGTTGCCATTTATCAAACTAGAAAGATTGACATTTGTTGATCTAGTAACATTGCCATTTGCCAACCTTGTAACACTGCGATTTGTCAAAATATGAAGCTAAAAATCACTAGTAGTATCTAATTTTTGCAACTAAAATTCATTAATTAAGCATAGATGGAGGCGAGGAGGTGTGTTCAGCGAGGCGTGCAGCGGGCGGCGCAGTACTATTCGATTTGACAGCGTGCGCCGCCGTTCCCGATACGGCTTTAATGCCGACGAGGGAGAGAGTAGCGGTTCCCGTAATGTTGAACGGCCAATGATGCATCCTCCTTCAATTAGCATCGTGTGAATGCATGAGGGAAGTAATGGGAGGACCGGGAAAAGTGGCAGCACGATGTGAATGCAACACAGTTTGCACTCATATAAAGGCGCCCCTCCATTCCAATGCATTTACCACATCGTACGCACCTAAGCATTTGCCTAAGCACCTACACTAATAAGCCCAAAAGTGCCCACTCTAGACCCATGGCGGTGATGCGAGTGAGCAGCCAGTGGCTGTGTCAGATGGTCCATGATGCCGGCATGTGTCATGGCACCATGGATCGTCTCCATACGGTGTTGGCGACCGGCTGGTGGATGGCCGCCGTCGACGCCAACTGCGACTCTCAGTTGGACCAGATGGTCGTTCGCACCACCAACAGGTTCACCATCGTAAAGAAGCTTGCGGACGACATCGCCGTACTCCTCCAGCCCGTGCGCCTGGGCTCCTCATTGCCTGCCACCCTAATCGGCCTCCATGGTCGGAACCTCTTTCAAGCACTTGTGGCCCTGCAACTGCCCGCCGACGCCACGAAGATTGTCCACCTAGAGGTCGCGCTTGCCACGAGACGCCTCGCCCTACAAGAAACCGTCGACCTACACATCCATGTGTAGGAGCGAATTGTGTACATAGGTATCTACAAGGCCAGTGAGGACGCTACGACGTTGGCCTTCTTCAGCCGGCTGGAAGCCTTGGATGCCTTTTCTGAGAAGCACCTTGACTCGCCACAAAAGCCGCCGCTCCTTAGCCGCCGGTCGGTGGCCCGGCCGGTGCACTGAGTTAAGGAGGAGGAGTTCGTACATTGATGGATGCATATTTCTTCTTGCCTCCTGTAACCACCACTGCGATCGCATCATTGTGGCCTTAATTCTTATTTTGCTATTGCATTCTCTTCCAGTCAATACAGACATGTGCGATCCCTTTGCTCAATAAAGACATGTCCGTTCCAGTCTTATTTTGATTGGCTTGAATGAAGGTCTATCCCGCCATTAGGCGCTGCAGCGTGCTGTGCTCGCTGTTAGGCGCCGCGGCGTGCTCTGCTCGTGTCCGTCGGCGCACTCGGCTTGTGGACAGCTTTTCCTTGCGTGTTCAACTGCTATATGCATATATATATATGGTTGCTCGCCGTTGAGGCGACCGCGGAGCGCTCTGCTCGCTTCCCTCCGCGCGCGCTCTGCCAACGGTTGGGCATGCGCACAATCATGTCGGGGGCCCCGTATGCATGCGGTTGGGCCGCGCGCGTTGCCACGCGATGCAGT
The DNA here is from genome assembly GCA_021605145.1 of Aegilops bicornis. NCBI lineage: Eukaryota > Viridiplantae > Streptophyta > Magnoliopsida > Poales > Poaceae > Aegilops > Aegilops bicornis. Next base: position 60,447,190 of record CM038673.1, on the reverse strand, counting down.
TACGTGCGGCACGATGGATTTATGCGCTGCAAATTAGAACTGCCATCAGGGCTTGCCAATATTCCTGGTCGTCCGGCTTCCCCTTTAATTTCCGTGGCCATTATACCTGAGGGAGTCCCGGATTTGGGGGTGTCCGGATAGCCGAACTATCACCGTTGGCCAGACTCCTGGACTATGAAGATACAAGATTGAAGACTTTGTCCCGTGTCCGGATGGACTTTCCTTGGCGTGGAAGGCAAGCTTGGCGATACGGATATGTAGATCTCCTACCATTGTAACCGACTACAGGTAACCCTAACCTATCCGGTGTCTATATAAACCGGAGGGTTTTAGTCCGTGGGGCGAACAACAATCATACCATAGGCTAGCTTCTAGGGTTTAGCCTCCTTGATCTCGTGGTAGATCTACTCTTGTACTACCCATATCATCAATATTAACCAAGCAGGAGTAGGGTTTTACCTCCATCGAGAGGGCCCGAACCTGGGTAAAAACATTGTGTCCCTTGTCTCCTGTTACCATCCGCCTAGAGACGCAGTTCGGGACCCCTACCGAGATCCGCCGGTTTTGACACCGACATTGGTGCTTTCATTGAGAGTTCCTCTGTGCTGTCGCCGTCAGGAAGGATGCCTCATCTCGTCTTTAAAGACGATACTATCGCCAAAGAAGCCTTGGCCACTGGTCAGACTCTTCGGCTAGGTGGTTTTCTCATGACCACCAGTTCGGCCGCCGCGCCGACGATGACTTCTCGAGCCATCGAAACCAATCTTCATGTTAATTCGGAACTTGCCGAACAGTTAGATCCGATCGAGCTCTCCTCCGTAAACGAGCTCTTGGATCGCATCGCCACAGGAGTCGCCACAGAATACGACCGGATCGGGCCTAAAACCGATCTGAGAGAGATCAACTCTCCCCAGGCTACCCATCATGTTGCTGCGATAGAGGAGCAATGCGGCGATTCTTCTTCTATCTTAAGGACTAGCTATGTCCGGATTCCCGATCCCTCCATGCCGGATTCCCGCAGAGGGACGGATGTCGATCAAGCCCTGAACTTAAAGTCAGGCGGCGGGTTGGATTCATTGGATAGCACTAAAAAATCCAAACTTCCGAGTTCGGAAACTTCTCAGCCCCTGAGTCCTAAATTGGACGGGGTTCCGGATCTAGTTCCACCCGCCCACCCAAACAATAGCAATCTCTCTCGAATTCGGCAAGAGCCCACTGAAACTGTACATCATTACTGGGCCAGATTCCTCCTGGTTATGGACAGGATAAAGGACTGTCGAGAGGAGGACGCAATCCCACTTTTCTGCAATTATTGCACGGACAAGGGAATCCTAAACGCCATAAGTCGTTGCGAAATTACACGCTTTGCTGACTTGGTGACCATAGTACAAAAGTACTGTGCGATGGAGAGTGCGTGGAAACCGAAAGTAAATTTTGGGATAATCCGGCCCCGAATACATCCCTAGTCCGAAATAAAAGGGTGCATCATTATCAAGCACCTGGGTTAAACACCAAAAAACCAAAAACCCCTAAAGTGCAGGAACGTCTTGGAGGGTTGGCTAAACGGACCACCGCAAAATTCATAGCACGTAGAGGAGCCACTCCAACTCATAGCCTTCGAGCATGTTGGATACTACGGCGGTGGCCAAAAAGTGGCGAAGAGCTTCTAGCTTCGTAATCCCAGCCCAGCAGCTCCAAGATGCAGTGCTAACAGTCTTGAGACTTTCGCATCAAATAACATGCGGAAACGAACACTCCATAACCTTGCGAAGTCTACCAAGTAGCAACAATAAATCCATGGAGTGACACGGCTATTACCTTTAATGCCAGATTTAACCCAAATTCGAACAGCCCGAGCACCAGCCGCATAGGTCCATAGTCCAATAGTGGACGGCTTTCGCCTTACTAAGGTACTCATGGATGGCGGCAGCGGACTAAACCTCATCTACGAGGAAACCCTCCGAAAAATGGAAATAGACTGGAACCGCATTGAGTGAAGCAGCACAACCTTTAGAGGAATAATCCCTAGCCGGGAAGCATGCGTGCAGTGAAAAATCACACTGGACGTAGTATTCGGCTCGCCAGACAATTACAGGTCTAAGGAGGTCACATTTCAAGTGGCCCCGTTCAGCAGCGGATATCATGCTTTATTAGGGCGAGAGGCATTCACAATTTTCCAAGCTATACCCCATTATGGGTACATGAAGCTTAAAATGCCCGGACCTAACGGAATCATCACTCTCGCTAGTGATCCGAACATAGCACTCCGCGCCAAAAATAAGACAGCCGCACTAGCCCTCGAGGCACTATCCGAAGCCCTAGCGGCGAGGAACTCACCGTGATGCGCTCCACGGTGAACAGGGACGATGTGATACTTGATAAAAGATCCAAGTCCACCTCTTTTAAACCAGCGGATGAAATAGTCAAATTCCAAGTCCACCCAACGGACCCTGCAAAGACAGCCTCCATTGGGGCACAATTAAACCCTGATGTGGACGCTGCACTACGAGAATTTCTACGAGAAAACTGGGACATCTTTGCCTGGCACCCTTCACACATGCCAGGAATCCCACGTCGGCTGGCCGAGAACAGCCTAAATATCCTAAAAGGATTCAAGCCAGTCAAACAGGCTCTTGGTAGCTTTTCCGAACCCAAGAGACAGGCCATGGGAGAGGAGCTAGCCAAACTTTTGGAAGCCGGATTCATCGTAGATATAAAACATCCGGACTGGCTAGCAAACCTGGTGATGGTACCAAAGAAGGACAAATCCTGGCGCCTATGTGTTGATTTCAAAGACCTTAATAAGGCTTGCCCAAAGGATCCCTTCCCCCTCCCCCGAATTGATCAAATTATCGACGCCACAGCAGGACACGACTCATTGTGCTTCCTCGACGCGTACTCCGGCTACCACCAAATCAAGATGGTGGAGCCAGACCAAGCTGCTGTGACATTCATCACTCCATACGGCCCATTCTGCTTCATCACAATGCCCTTCGGGCTAAAAAACGCCGGCGCAACATATCAGCGCATGATTCAGACATGTCTGGCAAACCAGATCGGCAAAACAGTGGAAGCATATGTAGATGACGTGGTAGTCAAAACCAAGCATGTCGAAACTCTAGTAGACGACTTGAGGCTCACATTCGACAATCTTCAAAAATACGACATCAAGCTCAATCCGGAAAAATGCGTCTTCGGCGTTCCAGCCGGAAAGCTCCTGGGCTTCATTGTGTCCGGTAGAGGAATTGAAGCAAACCTAGCCAAGATCCGAGCTCTGTCACAATTGGATATTCCAAAAGACCTCAAACAAATACAAAAATTGACGGGAAGCGTAGCGGCTCTAAGACGCTTTATTTCCCGTTTGGGAGAAAAGGCGTTACCCCTTTACCGCCTCCTCCGCCGCACCAAACACTTCGAGTGGACGGATGCCGCCACGGCCGGAATCGAAGAGATAAAAGCCATATTGGCAACAAATCTGGTCCTGGCCGCGCCCAACATGGGCGAACAAATGCTATTATATATCACCGCAACACATCAAGTTGTCAGCGTGGTGCTCATTGTCGAACGAGAAACGGACGGACACCGATTCCCTCTTCAAAGACCGGTTTATTAAGTATCCACTCTCCTCACTCCATGCAAGTCCCGGTACCCACATTATCAAAAGATAGCATACGCGGTGTTCATGGCATCCCGGAAGCTGCGACACTACTTTCAAGAGTGTTCGATAACGGTAGCCTCTGAAGTACCTCTTAACGACATTATAAACAACTGCGACGCGACGGGCTGGATTGCTAAATGGGCCATAGAGCTCCTCCCATTCGACATAACCTATAAGCCACGACGAGCTATCAAGTCGCGGGTTTTGGCCGACTTCGTGGCGAATGGACCGGCGAACTCCCTAAAAATGCAGCGCATACTCCAATTGGATCATGCACTTTGACGGCTCCAAAATGTTGGCTGGCCTGGGGGCTGGCGTCGTCCTGACGTCCCCAACCGGGGACACAGTCCAATATGTCCTTCAGATAATGCATATGGACTCCAACAACACAGCCGAATACGAGGCCCTTCTGTACGGCCTCCGGATGGCAGTCTCCATGGGCATTAAACACCTAGAGGTGCGCGGGGATTCAAACCTCGCGATATCTCAAAAAAACGGAGACTTTGATGCCAAAAATCCAAAAATGGCAGCATACCGCAATGCGGTCCTAAAAATGTCAGCACGGTTCGAAGGGCTCGAATTTCATCATATAGCCCGGGATAACAACCTGGCGGCGGACATATGGGCACGCATCGGTGCAAAACACGATGTCGTCCCGCCCAACATCTTCCTGGAACGGCTGTTCAAGCCATCCGTACTATGGGAAGGGGAGTCCGGAAATAACAATCCGGACCCAACCGCACTGCCTGACGCCGAACACTCTGACACAATCGGAGGCTCTGCCACCGAGATAACACCCTCCGCCCACGAAATAATGGCGGTTATCGCCCCGTGGACGGAACCATTCCTAGCCTACCTAACTAGGCAGGAACTCCCTGAAGACCAAAATGAGGCTCGCTGCATAGTACGGCGATCTAAAGCCTATAAAGTCCATGAGGGAGAGCTTTATAAGAAAAGCACTACAGGAGTCCTTCAAAGGTGTATCTCCGAAGAGGAAGGGCGAAACCTCCTGGCTGAAATTCATGCCGGACTGGGTGGGCACCACGCTGCAGCCCGGGCCCTTGTAGGCAAGGCCTTCCCCACAGGATTTTATTGGCCGACGGCCGGGCAGATCTTGAGGATTTAGTCCAATGATGCGCCGGTTGCCAGCTTTTTGCTAACCAAAGCCACATGCCACCCATCGCCCTCAAAACTATACCCATCACCGCCATTCGCGGTGCAGGGCTTGACATGGTTGGACCCCTTAAGGGAGGAACCCACAAGCAAAAATACCTATTGGTCATGGTGGATAAATTCACCAAATGGATAGAGGCCAAGCCTGTTAAAGCGGCGAATCCGGACCGGTGATAGACTTCATATCGTGGGTAGTGCACCGTTACGGTGTCCCCACAGTATCATCACCGATAACGGCACCTACTTCACGGCCGATGAGGTCAAATTATGGTGCAAAAACATGGGCATCAAGCTCGATTACGCCTCGCCTATCACCCTCAAACCAACGGTCAAGTCGAAGCGAGCAAACGGTCTAATCATGAGCGGCATTAAACCCGGACTAGTGCGGTCCCTCAAGGAATCTAACACGACCTTTGGGTTGAGGAGCTCGACTCCGTACTCTGGGGGCTGCGGACCACGCCAAATCGTACTACCGGATTCACACCATTTTTTAAGGTATACGGCGCAGAAGCAGTCTTGCCCTGCGACATAATACATGACTCACCTCGCGTGCGCATGTATGAAGAAAGAGAAGCCGAGCTCGATCGGCAGGACAGTTTGGACGCATTGGAGGAGGAGGGCGACGTGGCAAAAGCTCGTTCCGCATTCTATCAACAGCAGGCTCGAAGATATCAAAGCAGGGAAGTACGGGCCAAAGCTTATAACGTTGGCGAACTAGTTCTACGCCTGCCGGACAAGAAAAAGGACAAACTCAAGCCCAAATGGGAAGGTCCCTTCATCATCGATCAGGTCCTGACCGGCGGAGCATACCGTCTGCGAAACACATCGGATAACCGACTCGAGCCGAACCCATGGAACGCAGCCCGTCTACGAAGATTCTATGCCTAAGCGCCGGACTCCAAGTTCGTTTCCTTCCTCCGACCACATTTTCTATTTTTTGCCGTCTTTTATTTCTCTCCTTCCTCCTCCTTCTTCCTGAAGCCTTTAGAGGCTCGTTTGCGCTTTGTTCGCACATATTTGACGCGTTGTACGCGCTCATTATACATGGGGGCTTCTTTACCAGAAGCTTATTTATACGGGCTTCATGCCCAACACATGCGTCAAACTTCCGCATGTACCTTTTATTCACCATTATATGCATCGATATGACTTAAGTTTTGGCCAAGCTGAGTTGCACGGCTCACTGTGCTTACCCCCTACGTTCCCGATTGTTCGGCTAGGTGGTAAAGGGAGCACATCTGCGATTATTACTGCGGGTCACCGGATGTGTACCTCGGACTGAGTGAAGCTGAAAGCTAAGCGTTCTTAAGGGAATATTCGGTCGGTGAACTGAAAGATGATTTTTAACTATTTACCCATCTGCCCCGGATGATTTTCTGCTTTCCTAGCAGTTTTGACATGCACTTTAGGGCATGCATCCCAGCGAAAAGGAACCCTTAACGGAACTATTCTCCTGGAAGATGTTTCTTACTATCCATGTAATATAACATAACTAGTTGGGCACTTGTCCGATACAGCAATAATGACCCCTCGCCTTGTCTCCGTGCATACCCGGTTCTTATATAACCACGAAGGTATTCGGACACACTCCGGACTATTGGGTCCCGAGGTCGGGCGAAAAGGTCCGCTATGACAAACGATCTACAATCCGGCTAGAAGACATTTTTCATGTCATATTTTTACATAGTCAACTCGACTCATTGTATTCCTCCTCAATGTCATCTAATAGGCTATCTAATTTACAATCTTGCTGGGAACACTTGGCGGCAAATTCTACTTGGCCGTACACTAAGCTTACAGGGATCTCCTTCCCATCAGACCCCACAGGTCCGACCTCGGCCATGTGGTTTGGGTCAGCCTTCATGTACCGCGTCTTTACCATGGTCCAGGCCTCCCTGGCTCCTTGACGGCAGGCCGAAATCTTCCATAGTCGGAAGCGCCGCCGTGCTCCTTGAAGCCGCTCTGCCAGCTCCCCAATGCCTTTGGGCAGGGAGATAGATGGCCACAAGGCCTGGCCGACGCCTTTCATCACCTGCCGAACTCGTTCGTGCAGCTGACGCAGTTCGGGAAGAAGATCACCCGAAGAACTGGGCATCTCCTCCTCAGGACGACCTGTGAGCAAACCTACATACATGTTTATGTTATTCACCTTCCTCGCCGAACTCTTTCAAAGTTCGCTCAAGCACTTACTAAAAATGCCGCGACGAAGCCGTCGATTCTCGTTTACGGAGTCAGTCAAGTGGGCACGAACATCCTTTAGTTCCTCACCCAATTTGGTGTTGGCATCTTGGAGGTTATTTTTCTCCTGCCGCACCCTCGTAAGCACGCTATCGCCGGCCTTTAGCTGGCGCAAGAGCTATTGCTTGTCCGGATCTAGTCCGGCGCTATCTGCAATATTTTTCTCAGATTCACACACCCGCCGCACTTCATGAACTATTTATCTTTTGAAGCGTATATTACCAGAAGGGGTCTCTGTGGCTCCCCCTGTAGCGGCTAGTGCGGCCTCAAGTTGGGCCTTGCATTCTTCAAGCTCCCGGGACAGCCGGGTACTCTTTTTTGTAAGATCCTGCATAACAAATGATCCTTAAATCAGTTATTCTAACTATTTTAAGTCTCGGGACTCTTGGCATATATAATCGTCAAATTTCCTCACCCGTATGTCCTTTACATACTGCTCCGTGGCTCTAGCTAGACCATCTTGAGCGGCACGGAGGCGCGCATCTCCCGAATTGAAGGCATTCAAGGCCTCTTGGGAGAAACATGCGTCACGAAGAACTGTCCGGCGGCGCCTGTGATTCATGGCGCTCTCCACCTCGGAGTTGGTGGCGGACAATCTGTCGGCATCCTCTGTCGGAGGAGCATCTGATGTACGCCTTGTGCTCGCCTCCGCTTCTGGACCCGGCTTTGGAGCCTGGCTGGCGGAGGTTCGATTGGCAACCTCTCCGGACTCAGTCCGGCGAGCACTCTTTTTCCTGAAAAGAGCATCAGCGTTAGTACACCTTCCAGGAATCAATCCTAGGAACATGGTGACACGCCATACCGTTGCGGCGGAGTTTCGATCCGGACCGCACTTCTTTTTAATTGCGGGCAGTCGCCCTTGTTGGCCAGTCGCCGCGGGCTCGGCCTCCTGCCTCGAAGGCACCCCTGCGAAACACCATTGGTATACGGTGATCAAGAAATAAGCACGGTTGGGTCATTATCAGAGTATTGGGACCTCGGTCTCAGTTACCTGTGAGGCTGGAAGTATTCCGGGGTAATCGGCCGTAATGGCAACCAAAGCATTGTCGATGCTAAGTTGGTGGAACACCCCATCGATCAATTCCACCTTTATATCCGGATCCTCTTGGAGGCGGATCGAGGGACCGTTCGGATCCTCGGGTTGTGAAGCGGGCTTTGTATCTTCTCCACAGTCCGGCGCAGTTCCTACGCAGAAACCATGAAATGAGATATTTAACCACGGGAACATGGATCGGACAGGTCACAAAGATGTTTGCTTACCCAACTTCGAGGATTATTCTAAGAAAACTCCCTCAGTGGATTGACGCGGAGGCAATCCTCCTCCTCCCCTTTATACATGGCGCATAAGGTCTTCACCGATTCGGTGACCGATCCCGGCCCTTTGCGGCCATGGCGGGTGGCATCGTCCTCCCGTTGAAGTCCCACATGGGTGGCCCCTATGTTGGAGCGGCTGCACTCCCTCATAATGAAGATTGCCAAGACTCCAATCATGGTCAATCCGGCATGAGCCGATAATCTTATTCGGCTCATCAAGTAAAGGACATCCGGTCATTTCCCCTCAGGGGGCTCCGAGGCGCCCAGTTTAGGCGCTTCTTGAAGGAGCATTGCTAAACTCTGGAAGGCCGATCCGAACAGGATCCGGCAGCGGGGCGTCCTCCATGTAAAACCATTCCAAGGCCGGTCTTGAGATGCCTTCTTCGGGTTCCGGATAGATATCCGGTCCGGCGATGCGCCATAGTTCGCTCCGCCCACTTGATATATTGAACCCTCATGAGAACGGGGTACTAGGCAGAATAATCTCTTCCACAGCGCGAAATGAGCCTCGACGCCCAAGAACAGTTCGCAAAGGGCCCCGAAGCCCGCGATGTGCAAAATGGAGGCAGGTGTAAGGTGGTGCAATTGGAGGCCGTAGAAATCCAAGAGCCCCCAGAGAAACGAATGGATTGGAAATCCGAGTCCTCTTACTAGATAAGAGATGAAGCATACCCGCTCTCCTTTAGAGGGATCGGGGACAGTCTCCGCTTGCTTTCCGCCCTTGTAGGTGGCAAGTCCGGCTCGAACCGAAACCATGAAGGCCGGGGGAAGAAATCCCTTGGTTTAGAGTATAACTAGCTCGCTATGCGGGACTGAGCATCTCTCCCAATTTCCAGGCTGAGGGCTCGGAGCGCGAGAGGAGGAGCCGCGTCGACTGTCCATGATGGAATGGGCTTTGGTCAGAGGCGCTCCGATGAAAGCTCGCGAAGGGGGGATGGTGTGACTCAGATCTAGATCCTCGCCCCTTTTATAGGCAGCTCATTTGCGCAGCTAGGGGGGTAAGTGTAAAAATACCCTGGCTTTTCGCATTCATTCAAACACGTGGAAGATGGCCATTATTGGGCGTAGAAGCCAAGGAGCGCAGCATTTATCAGAAGCCGGACACTATTCGACAAGTATATGGAATTTGGAGAAGAACCCGCCTCGCAATGCCGAAGACAATCAACGCGCGGACTCATCGTCATTGAAGCCTGGTTCGGGGCTACCGAGGAGTCCCGGATTAGGGGTGTCCGGATAGTCGAACTATCACTGTTGGCGGACTCTGGACTATGAAGATACAAGATTGAAGACTTCGTCCGTGTCCGGATGGACTTTCCTTGGCGTGGAAGGCAAGCTTGGCGATACGGATATGTAGATATCCTACCATTGTAACCGACTGTGTAACCCTAACCTATCCGGTGTCTATATAAACCGGAGGGTTTTAGTCCAGAGGACGAACAACAATCATACCATAGGCTAGCTTCTAGGGTTTAGCCTCCTTGATCTCGTGGTAGATCTACTCTTGTACTACCCATATCATCAATATTAATCAAGCAGGAGTAGGGTAAAAAACATCGTGTCCCTTATCTCCTGTTACCATTTGACACCGACAATAACCTTAGTCTCTTCAACCTTTCGATCGCGCCCCACAACACAACAGGCACACCCACGACGACACATAGTGAGGGGATGTCCAATGGCGCTCCAATGGAGCTCGACGAGCATAGAGTGGAGACCCACGCGAGGGAGACGGATCTCTCGATGGTGTACACCATCGACCCGGCCGTGGTGGACGACTACATCAACAACGTTGAGCAGTTGCTTGCTGGAAACAAGTACAAGGTGGTCGGTATCGACCTTCAGTACACCGCTGGTCATCCCAGCATAGATCAGAAGGTTGCCATCACCCAGTTGTGCGTGCGCCATCATGTCCTCAGAGCCCTGCGACCGTTTCAACAGGTTTGTCAACAGCACCTACTACAAGTTCGCCATGGTGGAAACCACCGACGATGTGAAAGCACTCAGTGTTATGGGCTTGGCCTGCAAGAACCTTGTTGAAATCCGTGACCACTACAGGGTCTGGGGCAGCATGAAGGACTCCCTGGTCGAACTCGCGTCGGCCATCATCGACCCCTACTACGAAAAGATGAAGCAGGATGCCCAGAGAACAAGCCCCCTATCCTGGCACAGGGCCCGGATGCGGCAACTAGATGAACCTCACCTCAGGTCCGCGGCCAAGAGCATGTACACATGCTACGAGATGCACAGGCGGATCGTTGACATGAGGAAGTGCCTCCTTAGCCAAATCGACGAGCCCGGATAGAGCCACAAGTAGAGCAAGCGTCACAAGAAGTAGATGATGATCAGATGATCGTTTATACTAGTTAATCATGCATGTAATATATAGTTTACTTTATTGGTGTGTGGAAATGTCATGTGTGTAGTAGCCACCTATGTAATTATGCATGTAATAGTTTACTTTGGTGTGTGCAAATGCCATGGTTGTAGTATCCACCTATGTAAGTGGATGTTTAATTTGGTTATGCAAGCATGTCCTTATAAGTGTGTGTGTGTGTGTGTGTGTGTGTGTGTGTGTGTTGTTGTTCTATATGCAATCCCATCGCACAACACACACGTCTTGTTAAGTTGAACCGTTTTTGTTCTCTTGTCTCAACACAAACAGTTCATCCGAGTGAACCGCATGCCGTATATCGCACACACCTTCATCTGGCTGACCGTTTCTTTTGTGTTGCCTAATCACAAATAGTTCATCCGAGTGAACCGTATGCCCTGAATCACACACGCAACTAAAATCTGAACCGTGTTTGATGCATCCTCCATCGCAAATGTTTTCCACCTTTTTGATGGTTTTTTTACACCACCATTTGCGATTATGGCATCGCACACAGTTTCATCGAAGGGTCTCTGATCGTAGTGTCGCGTTAGCAGCAACCTGCAGTAGTGAGTTCTCCAGATCGGAGCAGAGGGGCTCGCTGGTGGAGGGAGAGAGCCAGGAGGGAGGGAGGAATGAGAGAAAGAAAGGAGGCGGGGTGGATGGAAAATGTCCATGAGGACAAACCTAGGGTTTCGGCTCAGGTGGGTTTGGGCCGTTGGATCCGCGAGCATCCTATGGTGCTGATGCACGATCTGCGTGACATGCCCATGGACCAATCAGAATGCAGTACATGTGTACGACGTTATGACCATCTAGATTAGTCGTTGTTGACTGAAAATAATGTGTTAAATCATGTCAGCTATTTTATGACCTGAGAAATTCAAAAAAAATGGAAGACCTTTTCATTGTGTCACCAAATTTGATCTAGTTTTCAGTAAAAGTAAGAAGCATGGAAGACATAAGGAAGTTTTCATTTTCTTTGAACAAAAGATAAATTTTTCATTTTTCGAGTGCTTGAAATGAATTTTTTTGTGAAGGACCTACCATATATTTGTTGCAAAATGGGACCAAATCATTTTTCTTAAATATTAGGCCATATTTAATATACAACTGATCAAACGGTTGGGTGTCAAAAACTTTTATCCATCTCTCATGAAAAAGACAAATTTTCGTTGATTCAGTAGGAAGCGGGTCAAATTTGAACCGCAGCTATCTCATAGTTTGCCCTTTATTTTTTTCTAAAAATTATTTTTAAGTACATAAGTATCTATTTAATCAGAGAAACACCAAAAGTTTTCCAAGATTCAACCACTAGCTAGGAGCGGTCATTCCCGCTATTTTGATCGCATTTTGAAACGGGCATAAAAATTAAAAAAAATTGTAAAACCTTCGCATTGTGTCATTATATGTGACCTAGTTACCAGGAAAAATAATAAACTTGTAATTAGGCAATTGTTTTAAAAAAGTGTTCTCAGAAATGAGCTATCATGTGTGAAGATGCATGGCTTTCAGCCAAATGATCAATCTTATGGCCACATTAATGACATAGTTTGTCTAAAGGATATAATATTGTGTACAAGGGTGCATATTGGAATGGCAAACAATGTTGTCTAAGGAAGTTTTCATTTTCTTTGGACGGAAATTTCATTTTCCATTTTTCGAGTGCCCAAAATGAGTTTTTTTGTGAAGGACCTACCATATATTTGTTGAAAAATTGTACCAAATCAATTTTCTAAAATATTAGGACATATTTGATGCACAATTGACCAAATGGTTGGGCGTCAAAAGCATTGATCCACCTCTCGTGAAAAAGACAAATTTCTGCCGATTCAGGAGGAAGCGGGTCAAATTTGAACTGCAGCTGCCTCATAGTTTGCTCTTTATTTTTTCCAAAAATCATTTCTAGGTACTTAAGTATCTATTTAATCATAGAAACATCAAAAGTTTTCCAAGATTCAACCACTAGCTAGGAACGGTCATTTCCGCCATTTTGACCGCATTTTGAAACGGGCAAAAAAATTCAAAAAATAAAAAAATTGGAAAACCTTCACATTGTGTCATTATATGTGACCAAGTTACCAGGAAAAATAATAAACTTGTAATATGGCAATTATTTTAAAAAATTGTTCTAAGAAATGAACTATCATGTGTGAAGATTCATGGCTTTCAAGCCAGATGATCAATCTTATGACCACATTCATGGCATAGTTTGTTCAAATGATCTTATATTGTGCACAAGGATGCATGTTGGAATGACAAACAATGTTCACTAAAAAAGTTTTCACTTTCTTTGCACGAAAAATTCATTTTCCATTTTTCGAGTGCCCAAAATGAGCTTTTTTTTGTGAAGGACCTACCAAATATTTGTTGCAAAATTGGACCACACAATTTTTAGAAAATATTAGGCCATATTTAATGCACATTTGACCAAATGGTTGGGTGTCAAAAATTTTGATCCACCTCTCGTGAAAAAGACAAATTTTCACCGATTTAGTTGGAAGCAGGTCAAATTTGAACTGCAGCTGCCTCATAGTTTGCTCTTTGTTTTTCAAAAAATCATTTGTAGGTACATAAGTATCTATTTAATCAGAGAAACGTCAAAAGTTTTCCAAGATTCAGCCACTAGTTAGGAACGGTCATGCCCACAGTTTTGACCGGATTTTGTAATGGGCATGGAAAATTAAAAAAAAACAAAAAATTGGAAAACCTTCGCATTGTGTCATTATATGTGACCAAGTTACCAGGAAAAATAATAAACTTGTAGTACAACAATTCTTTTAAAAAGGTGTTCTTAGAAATGAGCTGTCATGTGTGAACATCATGGCTTTCAAGTCAAATGATTAATCTTATGGCCACATTCATGGCATAGTTTTTTCAAATGATCTAATATTGTGCATAAGGGTGCATGTTGGAATGGTAAACAATGTTGCCTAAGAAAGTTTTCATTTTCTTTGAACGGAAATTTCATTTTCCATTTTTTGAGTGCCCAAAATGAGTTTCTTTGTGAATGACCTACCATATATTTGTTGCAAAATTGTACCAAATCAATTTTCTAAAATACCAGGACATATTTAATGCACAATCGACAAAATGGTTGGGTGTCAAAAGCTTTGATCCACCTCTCGTGAAAAAGAAAAATTTTCGCCGATTCGGTAGGAAGCGGGTCAAATATGAACTACATCTGGCTTATAGTTTGCTCTTTATTTTTTTTCAAAAATCATTTCTAGGTACATAAGTATCTATTTAATCATATATACATGGTTTGGTGGCGATACGTCGAGGTTTGAACGATGCACGGGGGCCCCAACTCCAGAGCGCGTAAACTCACATGCCCGCCGCATGGTCACCGCATGATCGTGGCATTGCCACGCATTCTGGGCTGCCTAGGCATCTCTAGTGGGTTGGGTACTCCCCAGATAGGCGCTAGGAAGAAAATTGCAACATAAGCTTTTCACGAGGAGACTGAACTATGCTCAAATATGAATTAGCAACCAAGTATTTGATTAGCTGTACGGGAAATGCACATGGACAATGGGCTTGATTTTTGGCTCAGGATGATCATCTACTAAGAAGACTGTCTTCACAAATTTTCAGTTCAAAAGGAGGAGCCTAGCTGGTACTTGCTTTGCAAAGTACCACACTGGACAGAAATATGAATGTTGAAGCTGGGCTCAAAATAATGAATATATTGAGATGAAATTTGGTGGAGGATGGTTATTTGGGCATAGGAAAGCACTATAGAAAATTGATACCATTTGGACATGCCAAAGTGGTACTTCCTTCACAATGCTCTTCTCTGGGCAGAAACTTGGGAAAATTAGTGAGAGAAATTGGATAAATGAAATGACTCAAATTTGGTGTAGGTAAGTTACATAAGTATGGTCATGCCCTGGTAAATTTCCGGAAATAATGAAGCAATATATAATATAGTTGCTTCACAAACTGAAAATATGACAAGAATAAAAGATTAGATGATGAGCTCACATAGTGTGCTTAATAGAGCTTAAATTTTGTGGAGATTGATTATTTGAGCATATGGAAGATTTGGAAAAATATAAATCATTTGGGTAAGCCTAGCTAGTACTTGCTTCACAAAGCTTCTCTCTGGATAGAAACTTTGGAAATTTGCCGAGGAAGATTTACTAAGAAAATGGACCTGAATATTATCTTGTGGCAATTATTTGGGTATGGAAGAGTTCCCAAAAAGTTTGAGGGTAATAGGAGGGGTCTAGATAACATTTGCTTTGCAATGTGCCAATCTGGCCATAAAATATAAATTGAACCTGGGCTCACATAGATGATTTGATTGATCTGCAATTTGGAGGAGGGTTATAATTTGGGCATATGAAGTCACTTTATAAATTTCATGCCATTTGGATATATAAAAATGGTACTTCCTTCACAATGCTCTCCATTGAACAGAAAATTGGTAAAAACATTGAGGGAAAATAGTTAAATTAAATGAGATAAATTTTTTTGGAGAGCTATTATATCGGCATATAGAGGAGTGGCAAAAATTCAACTCATTAGGATATGCATAGCTAGTACTTCCTTCACAAAGCTTCTAGCTGAATGAAAACTTTGGAAACTTGCCGAGGAAGATTTACTGGGCAAATGGATCTGAATTTTGTCGTGCGGCAATGATTTGGATAGGAAACAATGCCCAAAAAATTTGAGGGCAATCAAGAATACATAAATAGCACTTCGTTCACAAAGTGATGTTCTGAACAGAATAGGAAAATGAATATTGTTGAATTATTTTTTGAACTAGGCAAGGAAGGTTTATGACATATTTGACGAAGATATGATCCAAAAAATTTATGAGAATTATTTTGGAATTTTGGGAATAACAGAAATATAGGTTGCTTCACAACCTAGGGCAAAAATTGACACATGGACATGACACAGAGGCAAAACTGATGAAGTGGCGCCTAATCATCGCAACCCACCATAATTTACAAGGTTATGACCATCTATATTGGTCGTGATCAGCTAGAAATAAGGCAGCAGACCAATGCTGTCTACTTTATGACCATTTCGTGTAAGTAAATTACGGCCTTTCTGACCAAAATGGTCGTTATGGTTGAGGGTTTGGAGCCCTCCGAACAGCTTACGACCAATTGGTCTCAAATGGTCGTAGATTTATGATCATTTCTTCCAGGGTCACTGACAGAAGATCACAAGTTGACATATTTCTTGTAGTGTACCACGTGCCTAGTCCCGCCCTTGTTGTCGCTGCCGTTGTAGGGCTAGGCTAGAATGCGGTCGCCGAGGGCCACATTTCCATGTCTTTGAGGCTGCAATGCTGCATTCCACCTTGAACCCACCCCCGTCGGCCATGGTGGATGTGGCCACGACTAGGCCCTCCCGAGAAATCTAGCTACCACTATCAGTTCACTAATTTGTAGTTTAACTAAGTATTATTAGTTGTTTGATCGATGTAAGTTGCATTGTGATCAAATTTTCACCCAAAATATTAGAAATGAAATTTAATTGAATCAAATGTGTTTTGTATTTTAAATTTTTGGAAAAGAACTGTTATAGTCAATGACAAGTGAGACATACATGCAGCAAAAATAAGGAGGCTTCTTTTTCCGGAATCTGGGTTTATGCTTTTGCCTCTATAGCCTTCAAATGCATATGGAGTGTGCGTGTGCATTATGAAGGTTTTCAATACGACGACTCTGTGAGCTGCTCTAAGTTTGGTGGGTACATACCTAGGATGGTGTCGAAAGAAAAGAAATACATTTTCTTTGGAAGAAGAGAAAAACTCTTTCTCAAAAGAAAGAAAAGCTTGAGGCGTTTTAGGGTTTCCCCGCCTCTCGCCGGCACAGTCGTCGATCTGCCTCGTCTTCTATGGCCTTTGTTGCTGCCGTGGCCTTCCTCTCGCCAGAGCTCTCCTCTCTCGCTCTCTCTATCCGTGGCTCGAACCAACAAACGAGAAGGAGGAAGGAGGAGAGGACAGGGACACGACAAGAATTACCCAGCGCACGCATGCTTCTTCCCTGAGCAACAACTCAGCCCGGCTACATGGCTTACAACACAGCTCCCCACGAGTTCAACCATCACGCGGTCTCTACCCGATTTATACCCGGGCTGGCGCATGCACACGACTCAGCCCATCCCGCCCCACGCGCACGACCTGCATGCCCGGCCGCATGCGCCCACGATGTGCCGCAAACCTCTTTTTACCGGAGGGGGGATGTACCGGAGCGGCATCCACCGTTGGCATTGTTTGCGATTCGTGCCTTCCGATGGCCCACACGTTTGTATATGAGTGTATTCATCTGCCCGGGCCGCTGTATTCACCATTACGTCCTATCAATTGTTGGCCCCACTTGTTATTAACTCCTTTTCTTTACCCCCCCTCAGTCCCCACCCACCCCCATAAGCCTATCTTCTTCTTCCATCGTTGTCCATGATTCATCCGCCGCCATCTCCTCCGCCGCCGGGCCGCTTTCTTCGCGGCTGAACGGGTTAATTTCTTCCAGCCGCCTCGGTCGCCGTCCCGCGTTCTTGGCGGCTCACCAATCGCTTTTCTTCCCCTCCGACTGACCGACTTCCGCCGGGCCTCATTAGTTCGTGAATGTTAGATATATCGGAGTGCAGAACCGTAAGTTATTTAAAACGAATTTTATATATATATATATATATATATATATATATATATATATGTTTGCGAGCTTTGTATTTGATAGATAAAGTGACTGATGAGCGAAAAACTTCTTTCATACTAAGTTAAATATTAATCTATGTGCAGATTATAGTTCCTGCTTTAGTGAATGTTACATGGTGCTCCTATTTCCTTGACATGCTGCAAAAATGTGTACATGTTGCTGACCCGACGTATGTACGATCAAATGAAACTGAACTAAAGAAGATGCATGATTCAAATGTGAAGAAAATTCTGTGCATAATGACAACAGTTGTGAAAGAGCTTTACTCGGGATGGGAAGTTGACTTCACCACATGGGACACAAATTATTTGAAGCCTATTATTCACGGTGCTAATAGGTACTATTGATAACATTCTTTCAATCCCTTAACAAATGATTATTATATAAAAATATAACTAATATGATTAAATTCTACAGTGCTGACTCAGGTTTGGTGACCATTATATCCATTGGGATTTCCATGGAGACAAAATTGTTGGAAGCTATACACAGGTAGTTGTCAAACAAGATAAAGCATGTTTACTTATAGAATATTTGAAATAGATTCAATCTTATTAATATTCGATTGCATGTACCTTTGTGCGCAGGAAAATTTAATGTCATTTAAGCCTTTGCTGTTGTATGAGATGCTGTCGATTAAAGGGAACCATGGAACAGTGCCTAGTGCATACATCCAAACAATTGATGATTAAGGAAAGGGAGCCAGCCATGAATATCACAACTCGAAGAAAAGCAGAACAAGAAGCCTAATACATTATTATATTATGAGTATCCGCATGACAATTTTATGTACTATATTTTTGTGAAACTTGAGGATATTTAGGAGTTGTATAACTGTTTAAATCCAGCTTGAAATGTATTGAAAACATTTCATATTTCAATCATTTGGAAATAACTCTATGTCTCTGTTTTATCATTGTTTTATGTTCTTATCTTTTAATCATATTTCATATCCATTAGCTATTTTTCCACTAAAATATAGAGTCATACAAACAAGAAAGTTAATGATTAGAAAATTAAACTAACTAAGCTCTTCATCTTATTTGGCCATGCATGAAATATTTTGTAAGGTAGTGCTTTATTGAAATAGAATTGTTTCAGTTCATGCTATACCGAGAAATTATGTTTGAAATGTGAAACTATAGGACATTAATTAGTGCATACTATACAAATGAAATATGATATTTGTTATTCAATTATTTCTTTTGATACTATAGAACTGAAAAGTCATATTATTTACACATCATATTGTATTGTACCAACAATTGTTGGATTTCACATAATCATATTGAATTATTATAGTTACAACGTGTCACATTTCATTATATACACAATACGAACCATAAAATATGCATAATTATATTACAAAATGTTAGTTATGAAATACGATATTTTATATTTGCTATGTATTTATTCCATTTCAAATTCTGAAATGAAAAGTTATATGTACAACATGATATAAGAGATGGCATAATATTTCACTATAGGAATTCAATTTCAAATACCTAATTATATTTCACATTGTATTCACATGAGGAAATATGAATGTGAAATATGATATTTTATATTTGCTATGTATTTATTGCATTGCATATATTGTACTTAAATCATACTATACAACTGAAATACGATATTTGTTATGCAATTATATACGGATTCAAGATTATAAAATGTATTAACAATGAAAATTGAAAATTATAAAACTAAACAAAGTAACTCACTATTTCATTTTGACATAAAAAACCAAATACAAAACTATTAATAATGAAAAATGTAAAATATATAGCACATTTTATATGATTAAGTGTATAATAATGCTAAAATTGATAATTTTAAATCAATCAATGAGAATGTATAAAAATTAGTAATGCACTTATAATCGATTTGCTTTTTTGAAAATATATAGTCCAGCAAACATTTTCAATAACTGATGTCAATGAATATATAGCTGCTAAGTACCATTATTTCAAATAAATGAAACACGTGGCATAAAATAATTTATAAATAACATAATATAACTAAATTTTTAAAATGGCGATACATAGCTTTCTAACCAGGTACCATTGATTTTGAAGAACTAACTAATAAATCAAAGATATTAACAATACAAAATATTACATTGTTCTTCACTAAAGTAAATCATAAAACGATTAAATATTTCTTATGAGTATCAATTATAATCATTACGAAATTATATATCATATATGAAAATAATATTAATGATCAAAATAAGTCATCCAAATTTTATAAGGCATATTATAGGGAAATAGATATTCATAAGTAGTAACGTTCAGACGGCGTTACTTAGTTCAGCGAATCATCGATACAAGTTTCTACTTATTACACAATTCATTCTACAAATACTTAGAAACAAATAACGCAAACAAAGAACATTAAGGTAAATATAGCTGGGGACAATTTTTGATCGTGTGTGTTGGAGATCTACATTTGCTGCAAAACCTTGACTGGACAACACCCATCACACCACCAGCTTGTTTGTTCTTTGGGTCTGGTTTTTTCCCACTACTCTTCTTCTTGATGTTAGCTTCCATGCTAGACATGTACCTTTTATTGGATGGTCTACCATTCCTCTTCATTATAGCAGGTGCAAGAATTGAAGAAGCAGGAATTGAAATGTTTCTTGCGGTATCAACTATTTGAACACATGATTCAACAACTTCATTGTTTTCCTGTTGAACACCAGAATTTGTACTTACTTCATCTTCAGGTATTGATCCATATCCCACCTGGCATGTAGTTGTCTTTGAAAGTCTGTGCTCCTGTAATTCCTTTTTGCACCTACTAAAATTTAACTTTGCAATTGCATATGCATCTGGATCGATCTCAGCTTCATTTACAATGTCTATTGCAGCGAAATATAGGAGTTGGTGCCTAAATGATCTAGATTCCTCGTTAGTGTCGCCAATATATTTCTCCAACTTATTATTGAATGTAGATGACCTAGCTTGCTTTGTCCACCGCTTCATTATGTGACAATCAGGAATTTTGCACACACCTCTGTTAACAAAGACCTGCGAAATTTAAAAACCAGAACAAAACATTACTTCCTTCTGCGTAAAATAAAAATAATAAAACATAAAATGCTGTGTATCGTACCGCAAGGACGTGGCTACACAGAACACCAAAATGTTCGTAAAGTCCACATTCACATGTGTAATATCCAATTGACTCATCTACTTTGATTTTGTAAATTACTTTAGACCATGATTCCCTAGCCTCCGCCTGGACATTCTTCACAACAAATGTATGTTCCTCCAGACTAGGAAGCACAAGGTATGATGTAGACTTAATGAGCTCCTTCTTGAATAGATTATAAACCTTTGCTGTATATATAACTGAAGCATGCTTCTCCATTGGATATCCAAAATGGACCTTTATTATTTTCTGCTTAAAATTACATAAAGTCAGATGTGCAAATTATATGAAAGTAAGTACATGTATCAAGGATTTCTCTGGTCAATGCAAATGAATTCAAATTTACAAAAAATTTACCTGTTTGTTTTTCCTTTCAGCATCTGCATCACAACTCTCACGATCGTCTATAAGCTTTGTGTATTGTGTAATGAATGCATTTATTGAAGAATTACATACAGTATGTATCTTCAGCATAAAGTTTGCACATTCACTACGTTGAGTGCTACACATTCTAGCACAAAATACTTTACTAAAGTATGGTTTGGCCCATTTGTGCCTACACTCGTAGGCTCTAGTCATGAAAGGATGCTCCTGTAAACCATACTTTTCCGTAACAAATTGCCATGCATCTTCAAACTCCTTTATAGTTAGCATGTGGTTCACTAGCTTATGGAAATCATCGGCAAATGTTTTATGCTTGCTGTAAATAGCTCCCAGAAGTTCATGAGCCCTCTTGAGCGTGCCATTTGCACCATCTATGTTCTGCATTAGGAAGCTCTTGAATGACTGCATTTCCAATGGCTCTAGCGTGATCTGAAATTATTCATGAGGCAAATTAATGGTTACATTCTCAAAATTAGTGAAGTTACTATTAATGTGTAAGAGGCAGCAATAAACGTCTTGCAAAACAATAGTTTACCTGTAAGAATTGTAATTGGTGGTTTTCCACCCATCATAGCAACAAATTGCTTAAAAGCCCAACGGAAATTCTCTTCCTTCTCATTAGTCAAGAACACTCCAGCAAAGATTACACTCTCAAAGTGGTTACTAACCCCTACAAACATACCAAATGGCATTTTGTAGATATTTGTTCCATACGTAGTGTCAAAAGTTATTGCATCTCCAAAGTGATTATATAATGATCTACTCCTTCCACTAGTCCACATTAGTGACTTTAGCCTGTTGTCATCATCCACCTGAGCACAAAAAGCAAATCTATCGTCCAGTGCAATCATATCACGGAAGTTCTCCAGTGTTTTAGCAATGTCGTCCTGAAGCGTTTCACTAGCAATCTGTGAACAAACCGTACGTAACTTCCGCTTACAGAATGGAACTTTCTTTGTTGATCCATAGAAACCAGCAACTATAGAATTAACCCTTGTTAGTGATACATTGTTCTCTCTAAGATTCTTTATTAAGTCTCTAATTGGCTTGTCAATGTGTTGATGTGAATGGAGGTGTTTCTTCTCGCTGCAAGATTCCACAAGGGCATGATTGTGTTCTTCACGAAAAACTCTGACATACCATTCAGAATTTTCATTCAGATTTACCCTGAGTGTTGCCTTGCAACCACATCTAGTAGTTGCATATTTAGTATTCTTGCTGAATCCCTGGAAACATAATTGCGGAATAAGATTCAATGTTAGGAGCATACTAAATCATTATGCATTTATCTTCAGATTATTTATGAGATTAAGACATGATCAATTATAACATTATTACTTACGGCTCATTGGCAAGTGAATTCCTGCATTGTCTGTACGCGAGTCCGAATGGTGATATAATTATCACCATTCCTAATACTGAAACCAAGTACACAAGAATAAGTATTGTAGAAGTCATATGCTTCTGCAATTGATGAAAACTTCATACCAACAACCGGCCTTAACATTTGCACAGATGTGTCTTCACAATAACTTCTAATTCCATTTTCAACAGCTCCAACTTGTCCTCCTCTGTCCAAAACAAACAAACATGTTTACATAAAACTAATATCATATATTTTTTATGAAATGAAGATCAAACATAGTTTACTCTTACTCGAGGAATCGTTCATTTGAATCTGACTCTTCAGTCTGAACATTGTATGCAGAAAATAAGTAGTTCTCATCTAGATTTTCGGGCATAAACATCTTATCTGGAAGTTCGACAGTGTCTTTCCTACATTGTAGACGTAACTCTACTCCGTTTGAGTCATCGACATAATCACAAGTTTCAACCCTGTTTTAAAAAATGAATACAAGTTAACATATATCGTAAATAATTTTATCACATACTTCCAGGTGTTAAATGAATTTAATTACTGCTGTTTACCTTAGGTTAGGTCTGGAAAGTACATCATTGTCTTCGGAGAAATAAGGTCTATCAGAATAACATGAACTCTCTTCAGGTATTGAGTTTTCAGTATTCCTAGATTAAAAAAAATGTAGTTAAACATAATACTGATAAATATTTTATAGGTAATTTGGAAACAAAAGATAAGTAAATATATTTCAATCTAAAATTTAAGAACTTACGGTTGATTGAAATTTGTAATAGGATGTTCAACCATGTTTAGTAGTTCCATAAAACTGGCAGGCACTGTGTCCATTTGACTTTCCATAATTACCTAAAAGATTAATGGAATTACATAAGGCGGAAAGAATATTGAACAATAATAAACTGTATGCACAGTAATGATAAAGTGTTTTCTGTGCATCAAAACAGAACAGAATGAAGATCCGAAAACAACAAAATGAAAAACATATATGAACTGACCTTAGTTGGTTACTTGAGGCAACAATGGATAGAGTATCGGATAAGATCTGTGCCAAAGGATACCAAATTTGATAGAACTCTCTAAATTTTTCTGATTCCAGCCTACAATCAGATGGGGATTTAGCTACGGCTGCTTCATGGCTAGAAAGCGGATGCGAAATCTCTAGTAGAGGTTTTCTAACCTAGAATAGAACAATATCTACTCTGGTGTGTACTGATGGACTGATATGAGATTGGAGAACTGGGGCAAGAACTCGAGGAGAAAGAATGGCGACGGACGGAGACAGGATGCCAGAGGAGACGCATCTGTAGAGGAGAAGGATAGACAGAATAAATATCTCCAAGGTGTGGGCTCCACTTAAATGTATTGTGTACTACTTGTCAGTCTGGACAGTGGTATTACAAATGTATAAAGATACAGGTTCATTTACTAACTTATACAGACTACACCCGCACAGATCTTGACGAAACTACCCAACGGCGGATCCGGCTCCGGTACCTCCCGCCTCCGGTAAAATAACTTAGCCGCATCCACATACTCCAAAACGTCAATGGCATCATCAAACCATCAAGGTACTATTATACTATAATTAATCCTCACGCCATTACTCTTCCTATGCACTCCTACTGTTTCTCTATCACAAAAGCACTATACTCAAAATCACTTTGCAGTATCTAGTCCGAATCAGCAACAAAATCCGCTCATCATTCTTGTTGCTTTTCAGGATGACCCTTCTTCTCGGAGCTCCATCCTCGGGAAAGAGCACACTTATGCGTGCCCTCACTGGCAAGCTTGACAAAAGCCTCAAGGTTTCAACTCATCTTGTTTTATTTATTTATTCTGCTTATGCATTGTGTCCTCATACAAAAATAAATAACCACCATCATATGGATATTGCAACACACCCAGGTATCTGGCAACATCACTTACTGTGGTCATACATTTGAGGAGTTCTACCCTGAGAGGACCAGTGTGTGTGTTAGTCAGTACGATCTCCACAATGCAGAGATGACCGTAAGAGAGACGCTCGATTTCTCCAGGCGCTGCTTAGGCGTCGGTGCCAGATATGACATGCTCTCTGAGCTCGCTGCCAGGGAGCGTGAAGCTGGCATAAAGCCAGATCCCGAGATCGATGCTTATATGAAAGCTACTGCCGTGCAAGGACAGGAGAGTAATATTGTTACCGATCTTACTCTCTAGGTGACTATCCTATTCTGTCAATTACATGCAATTCTGTAGCAAAATTTCGCCCATTTAAGTCTCACAAAAACCGCACTCTCAGGTGCTGGGGCTTGACATTTGTGCCGATATGCCCATTGGTGACGACATGATAAGAGGAATTTCTGGCGGCCAAAAGAAGCGAGTAACAACTGGTATGCTTGCATACCTAGATTCAACCCTTCCATTCATTGTTGAAAGAATCTTCTTACTTAATTCGTATTACGTTTGTGTGATTTGTTACTTGTATCGATTGCAGGGGAGATGTTAACAGGACCTGCAAGAGCTTTGTTCATGGATGAAATTTCCACTGGTTTGGACAGCTCTAGCACATTTCAGATTGTGAAATACATAGGGCAATTGGTCCATGTGATGAATGAGACCGTGATGATCCTCCCTCCTGCAACCACCGCCAGAGACCTACAACCTGTTTGATGACATTATTCTGCTATCAGAAGGGTAGATAGTGTACCATGGGCCACGCGACAACATCTTGGAATTCTTTGAAGCTGCTGGTTTTAGGTTCCCTGAAAGGAAAGGAGTTGCTGACTTCCTTCAGGAGGTCACTTCCAAGAAAGACCAGCAACAGTACTGGTACCTTGACCAGGAGCAGTATCGTCACGTGTCTGTCCCAGAGTTTGCCGAACGATTCAAGTCATTCCACCTAGGCCAGCAGATGCTCAAGGAGCTGCAAATTCCTTTCGACAAGTCCAAAACTCATCCTGCTGCGCTGACCACCAGTAAGTATGGGCAATCCAGCTGGGAGTCATTCAAGACAGTGATGTCGAGAGAGCTGTTGTTGATGAAGCGCAACTCCTTCATCTACATCTTCAAGGTTACCCAGTTGCTCATCCTTGGGCTCGTGGCCATGACTGTGTTCCTCAGAACAAAGATGCCATATGGGCAGATTTCTGACAGCGCAAAATTCTTTGGTGCTCTGACTTTCAGTTTAATCACCGTCTTGTTCAATGGGTTTGCTGAGCTACGGTTTACTATTAAAATGCTTCCTACGTTCTACAAACAGAGAGATTTCTTGTTCTTTCCTCCATGGACCTTTGGACTGGTAAACATCATCTCGAAAGTTCCCGTTTCTCTTGTGGAGTCCTCGGTATGGGTCATCCTCACATGCTACGTGATGGGTTTTGCACCTGCTGCAGGAAGGTATACATCCGTATATTAAATTTTGCATTTAAGCTTTGATTTCGTTAGTCCATTATTCATCTATGTGCTCATTGCAGGTTCTTTCGTCAGCTTTTAGCTTTCTTCCTTACTCACCAAATGGCAATGGCTTTATTCCGATTTCTTGGTGCTGTTTTGAAATCAATGGTTGTGGCCAATACCTTGGGGATGTTTGTGATCTTTATTATTTTTATATTTGGAGGGTTTGTCATACCTAGAGGTAAGCACCCTGTCATGAAAAGCTTGGCATGATAAATCTCATTTGCATGGATGAAAGTAAACCTTCTCCATCCTGATTTTTAACGTGAACAGGTGATATCCGACCATGGTGGATCTGGGCTTACTGGTCATCCCCTATGATGTACAGTCAGAATGCGATATCAGTCAATGAATTCCTTTCCAGTAGGTGGGCCAACGTAAGTTTTTCTTAGAACCCTGTCTTTCTTTTAGTTTCTTCTAAGCTGGACGGCAAGGGATCATTATACCCTAGTGGTGTCAAGGTGACGACATATCAACTAATGCTGGACCTTTTCATTTTTACTACAGCCAAACAATGATACATCTATCGCTGCAAGAATAGTAGGCGAGGCTATTCTTAAATCCAGAGGATTGTTTACTGGAGACTCGGGATTTTGGGTTTCCATCGGAGCCATTGTAGGATTCGCTATTCTGTTCAACATATTGTACCTTCTCGCACTTACGTATTTGAGCTGTGAGTAGCATTCTTTTCTTTTCTTCTGGTTTGTTTACTTATTGATTGATGCCTTAGTGAGCAAGGTACTTACTGATTTGTTCTCATCCAGTTGGCAGCAGCTCAAATACAGTTTCAGACGAGGAGAATGAGAATGAGACAAACACTTCAATGCCTATAGGTGAGTTCTTAAGTCTTTGTACTATTTATCAAGCCACTTGAAGCTGTTAGCAATAATGCTAATTAGTTAACAATTTGTGCAGATGAAGCCACAAATCGACCAACTCGGTCAAAAATCACCTTGCCTTTCCAGCCTCTTTCACTTTCTTTCAACCATGTTAACTATTACGTGGACATGCCTGCAGTAAGCCTACCTATCTTTCTACTCGCACGTATCGTTTTAGGAGGGCATAAACTCATCATGTATGATAACATTATCTGCAGATGTGGTCTAACAAAAAATTTCTCAACTTGTGTTTCAGGAAATGAGAGAGCAAGGATTCGCTGAAAGTCGTCTCCAGTTGCTCTCCGATATCAGTGGTGCTTTTAGGCCAGGTGTTCTGACAGCATTAGTTGGTGTGAGTGGAGCTGGGAAAACCACTCTAATGGATGTCCTGGCAGGAAGGAAAACTAGTGGGTCTATTGAAGGAAGTATCACCCTCTCTGGTTACCCTAAAAAACAAGAAACTTTTGCCCGCATCAGTGGCTATTGTGAACAGACTG
This sequence comes from Aegilops bicornis, assembly GCA_021605145.1. Classification (NCBI taxonomy): domain Eukaryota; kingdom Viridiplantae; phylum Streptophyta; class Magnoliopsida; order Poales; family Poaceae; genus Aegilops; species Aegilops bicornis. The sequence continues at coordinate 60,420,031 of CM038673.1, read as the reverse complement.
ATATCCATTCACCAAATGTTACTGTCTATGAATCCATTCTCTACTCTGCCTTGCTGCGTCTTTCCTCAGATGTTGACGAAAAAACAAGAAAGGTATATATATATATATATAGTCCAGCCATGTTTTAGATTCAAGTAAAGATGCGGTGTTCTTTATGTTTGAACTTCAAACAGTAACTGTTTCAGACTAATCTTCGCCCTTGCAGATATTTGTGGAGGAAGTCATGACTCTTGTAGAGCTTGATGTGTTGCGTAATGCTATGGTTGGTCTTCCTGGAGTGGACGGGTTATCCACTGAACAAAGAAAGAGACTGACAATTGCCGTGGAGATGGTAGCAAATCCTTCAATCATATTCATGGATGAGCCAACTTCTGGTCTTGATGCTAGAGCCGCGGCGATTGTAATGTGGGCGGTGAGAAATACAGTTAACACTGGGCGAACTGTGGTTTGCACAATTCATCAACCCAGCATCGATATATTCGAGTCTTTTGATGAGGTACTCTCTCTCTCTCTCTCTACACACACACACACACACACACACACATGCATTATATTTTTACAATTTTTAGAAATGCAAATAACTCACTGTTGGTTCCTTTTATAGCTTCTGCTTATGAAAAGAGGCGGACGGGTTATTTATGCTGGTGAACTTGGTCACTACTCTCATAAAATAGTTGAATATTTTGAGGTTAGTTTCCTTAGTTTACATGTTGACGTGTGGCAGCAAGATTTTACAGGCTTAGAAGAAGTCATTGAAGATTTAACTTGGAAAAGTGAAAAACCTAACTGAAAAGGTTGTCATTGCATTGCAGGCAATTCCAGGTGTTGAAAAGATCACAGAAGGATATAATCCTGCAACATGGATACTGGAAGTTAGCTCCCCTTCAGCCGAGGCTCGCCTGAACATAAATTTTGCTGACATTTATGCTGATTCTGACCTTTATAGGTAAGTAGCCTCATTTGTTGAATCTTGAGCGCAACCTTTCACTAATTTTATCCATTGGCTGTTGATTCCTTTAAAACAAGTACACATTATCTTGAAATGGAGTGCCAGAATTGCAGTTGTTTTCATTTCTTATGTCAACATTGAGTTCCTATTTCTCAAATATGAGCAGGAAAACCCAAGAACTTATTAAGGAATTAAGCATTCCCCCGCCAGGCTACGAGGATCTCTCATTTCCTACAAAGTATTCTCAGAATTTCTACAACCAATGTGTTGCAAACTTCTGGAAGCAATACAAATCTTATTGGAAGAATCCAGCCCACAACGCCATGCGCTTCCTTATGACGTTGATCTATGCCCTTGTATTTGGCACGGTTTTTTGGCAGAAGGGGACAAAAATGTATGACCCTATCCTTTTTCTATAGTTGGGATTGTTGAATGATTATGTATTAGCTTCTGTGGAGGCACTAATGCTTTTTTTCTTGTGTGCAGAAACTCGCAACAAGATTTATCCAATCTACTTGGAGCCACATATGCTGCGGTCTTTTTCCTTGGGTCTGCCAACTGTATCACAGTTCAGCCTGTTGTGGCAATTGAGCGAACAGTTTTCTACCGTGAAAAGGCGGCAGGGATGTACTCTCCCATTATCCTATGCATTCGCTCAGGTAATTTGTCGATCTTAATTTCATACCCATTTTCATTGAAAATTCATTCATTGTTTAGATTCATTGAGCTTGTCTAGATGAAAGAGCACAAATTTCAAAGTTGGTACGATTCTCAAGATTGTGCAAATTTTTGATTCGTGCAGACGTGCGTGGAGGTCATGTACAACATCGTGCAGGGGATTGAATACACGTTGATCATCTATTCGATGATTGGATATGAGTGGAAAGCTGCAAAGTTCTTCTATTTCCTCTTCTTCATAATTTCCTGCTTCAACTACTTCACATTGTTTGGCATGATGCTGGTGCCGTTGAGCTCATCTGCCATGCTCGCAAACATAATCATAGCCTTTGTACTCCCCCTTTGGAACCTTTTCTCTGGGTTCCTCGTTACGAGACCGGTAAGTGAGCCACCTGTGTCACGTGTCGATTAACTTACTGGATCCATTGACCGAGGTGAGGTCGTGATGTTGGTTGTTGTTGCACGCAGTTAATACCAATTTGGTGGAGGTGATACTACTGGGCAAACCCCGTGTCCTGGACCATATATGGCGTCATCGGGTCGCATTTTGGCGATAACACCAGCCATGTGTCGATCACCGGTGGGAGCTCCGTGGTGGTGAAGCAATTCTTGGAGGACGGTATGGGCATTAAGCACGATTTCCTTGGGTATGTCGTGCTCGCGCATTTCGCGTACGTAATCGGCTTCTTCTTGGTGTTTGCCTACTCCATCAAGGTGTTGAACTTCCAGAAACGTTAGGAATGCAGACGTCCAAATCTATAGTTTGTGTGTATATCTGTATAGTAGAAGTAGTAGGATACATATATAGACATTGTTGCATAAACTCTACTATTTAGAGTTTGTAGTGATATGCCGGCCCCATTTTTACCATTATTATTGTTATCAAATATAAGTATATATATGGAAACGTTCATTTTTGGTCTGTCGGTTGTTGTCAAAGTGTAATTTGGTTCATTTTATGTCTTATAAATATACTGTGACCCTTATGCAAAAACTTTCTATCTCACTGGAAGCGGATTTATCATTGGTCTCTGTTAATTCCTTCATGGAATTCAGAGATTTATTCAGGTGCGTCAATTCAATTTGCCGCCAACTAGGAATGAAATGTATAATCGATCAAGGGAACCATTCAATCACCTCGGTCTTTGCTACAACAAGAAGAGTGGTTCTACGTACATCCCAGATGACATGACTACACTCTCACAAAGATAGGATTACGATGATAAACTGGGATATTTGGTAGCATGTATGGACCTAACCTAATTGTTCTCCTCTCATACATGCTGAGTCCATGCATTTGTTGTTGTTTGGCAGCGGTCTATGCGCTGAGATATGCTGAGCTAAGACTTTGTTTGGCAGCCTGCATGTGTTTAGACATGCTAAACAATTTCGAATTCCGAATGATTATTTTAAATGGTGAACAAAACTAAAAAATATGAAAAAAAAATATTTTGAAATTCTGAACTTTTATTGAGAATATAAACAAAATTTGAAATTCTAAACTTTTTTGAAAATTTAAATTAAATCTAAAATTCTGAACATTTTTTGACAATTTAAACATATTTCCGACCTGGATCGAGGTTTGAGTGAGGAAGGAGTTGATAATCTTTCCGACCTGTTCTTCGTGTTGTGAGTGCGTCTTACTCTGGATCAACGACCTTTTAGTGATGGCATCAACTTCTCTTTCAGTCGCCTTGATCCATTCTTCACGTTTGTCGAGTGAACTTTGTGAACCTGAGGATTTCTGAGCGACGGATCTGAGGAAATCTGTTATCTGACGAGTTGCTCTGCGGTTAGCGGATTTCGCGGGATCCGAATTTTGGGAAGCGCGCGAAGCGGAGAAAACCGCGGCACTCGGATGGGATAAGACGATGACGCCTCGATCCTCGCGCCGCCTTTTTCGCCACGTATCGTGCGCGCGCCTGTTGCGGGATTGTGACGGGATTGCCTGGGCCTACCGGTCAGCCACTCGGAAGCGACCCCATATAAAGCGTTGGACCGGGCATTTTGAACAGTGCGTCCTCAGACTTCTCCTCTCTCCGCCTCCAAAACTTTCTCGCCACGCTCTCCGTCTGTCCAGCGCCGAAGCTCGGTACTTTTCTCGCCGGCGACCATGGTGAAGGACAAGACTGCCGCCCTGGAACGGGTGAAGAAGACGGCGGCGAAGGCCAAGGGGAGAGCGCCCAGTCGGGGCGGTTCCTCTTCGCGGTCCAAGCTGCCGCAAGGCTGGGTCCAAGGAGATCGATCCGGTTGACCATCACCGAGAAAGATCTCACCGATCTGGCTAACGAAGAGACTGATCCCCCATGGATCGGCGAGGCTTCCGAGCACGGAGTGGCAACCGCAGCTGAAGAGGGTGAGTCGTCCTTCCGCCACCCACGTAGATAGGGGGTTTTCTGCCGCCAAATCCTTTTTTCCGGGGGTTTCTGAACTTTTTTGGAGATCAACTCCTCCATTTCACTCCAAACTCAATAGTGTATCTTGCTGATTTCGTTTCGCTCTACGATAATTTCTTGGGTTGTCGAAAGCATTGGGGTCTTTTCAAGCACATATTCACCGTCGCTCTCGGGACGGTGAAGAAAACGAGCCCGAATGACGAGAGGACCCAAGTAATCCAAATGTGGGGGACTCGGGGTCCAGATGAGGGGAAGAGCGCCTTTCCAGCTATGACTCTCCCCGACTTCGGTTAGAGGGTGGCGATCGACCTGGTTTTACTGCCAAGACCAGCCGACACGGTGCGATCATTGGGCTCCCTCCTTTCTCCATGAGTCGAGTGAACAAGCCATCTTCCCTGAAGGTGTTACCAGAGGAGAAGGCCCAAGTAAAGCTGTTGATGGAGCGTGTAGTCCAGCTTATTCGCGATGGGGTGACCGGCATGGATCTCCTGGAGGTTTTTCTCCGACGGCGTATTCAGCCACTCCAATACCAAGGTCATCCGATGTGGATGTACTCTGGTACGGATGATACCACTCGGGTCCATCCGGAGGAGGTTGATGACGCCATACTGGAGAAGTGGATGACTGCCATCACAGGAAATAAAGACAACCCTCGCGGAGCTAGGAGGATTCCACCACTCGACCAGAGTTAGCAACCAGACAAGGTATCACCGCTTATCTCCGACTGTGATTCTGCTGCATTCATTCTGTTTTGATGTCAATTTAACGACTGACTTTCACCTTGTTTTGTTGTCTTCTAGGTCACCACCGAGATGTACTCGATGCCCAACGGGCGCAGGAAACAGCCAAGAAGAAGAAGGAAGTGGAGGTGAGAGTCCGGAGGAATGGGAGTCCAACGGCGAGGAGGATGAGGAGGATGATGGTTCTGATGATGAGGAGGAGGAGGAAGAAGAGGAGGAAGACGTCGACCCTCCTCGCTCGGAGGGAAGGTCCAAGTTGACGCATGACCCGGCGGCCGGGCGCGGTAAAGCTGTTGTGCCCAATGGTCACCGACGCGACCTAGGACAACTTCTCCCGCGCCGACTGAGAAGCCGCCGAAGCAACCTCGAGCGACGTCGTCAAAGCCGGCGAAGGCCCTGCCCAAGATGCGAATGGTCATCCCCACCATCTCCGGGTAACCAACAGAACCTTGTATTTCCTTTTTCGAGTGAACTTTTGGTCGACTTGATGACTGATCAACCGACTCTTGAAATCTACAGCGCCGCTACCTCCGAGACTTCAGCCAAGCACGATGATCAGGAAATGGAGGATGCGGCCACTTCCAATCTTGGTAAGATCTACGAGGTTTCACTTTTAGCCGATCGAGCTTTTTAGTCGATTGGGCTTCCATGTTTACTTGGATCTCTCTTGTAGTTCCGCCACGTCATTGATCTCCCGATGATGACGAGGAAGCGCCATTGAGGAAGAGGAGGAACAAGAAAGTGCCTGGCAAGGCTGCTTAAGTCATGGCGACTCTGAGACGCTGATTTCGAGGGAGGCAACCCCACTCGGACTTTTGTATCTTTTGTTGTACCATCGACAAGTGCCCGACCCACTTCGTCATTGCTGATCCACCATCTCTCTTTGCTACACACCACGTCCGGAAGACCAAGTAAGTGCTGCTAAGGAGGCCATACGCCGAGCAGGGATCATGATGGAAGCAGGTGAAAGCGGCTCGAGAGGCAAGTCAGCGGCCTATGATGCCGATTCAGCTCTCCAGAGCAATGTCCAAGTAAGTCAGTAGAAGCTTTCTATGTTAGAATATACTATCTGAAACTTCATTATTCTGGAGATTTCAATATATGTACACACACTGGGTGTGTGTGTCATTTGAACTTTTGATGGGGCACGCTGAGTGCACCCACTGGGTGTAGTCCCCGAGACTATGGTCGACTGCGTGCAGTCGGCTATGGTCTTTATGATGTGATCTTCTTCACCGACCTGGGACGGACCAAGTCGAATGGAATCAGAAACCGGTGGGGGCACGCTAAGTGCACCCACTGGGTGTAGTCCCCGAGACTATGGTCGACTGCGTGCAGTTGATGATAGTCTAAAGAACTGTTTTTTTTTACTGCGGCTGACCGATGACAATTAGCCATGTTTTTAGAATCATAACCTTTTTGCCTCTTTTGTTCGACTGATCGAACCAAATTGGTAAACCAGTGGGGGCACGCTGAGTGCACCCGCCGGGTGTAGTCCCGAGACTACTGTAGAATGTTTTTATTCGACCGTAGTCTTAGAAATGCTACTATTTTTCCTTAGTCACTCGGAAGTGATCTGTCTTTGATGTCTTTCGTTGGTTGACTCTTTGTAGAAATCTTGCGAGCTTGTGGCTTGCTATACTGAGTTAGAGAAAAAGCAGATTCAGCTCAACCTCGATTTGAAGCTTGCTCAGGAGAATTTGCAGAAGGCAAAGGATGAAGCAAAAGGTATGGCTAGTGAGAATTTTTGACGACTGTCTCTGTTTTTCTGCTCATTCTCAACTCTGTTCTCATTGTTGCTTTGCAGATAAACTGGAAGAGACTTTGCAGAAGAAGGACCTTGACCTTGCAGAGGCACAGAAGGCGGCTTTGGAGAAAACAAAGCTCACTGAAGAGAAGCTTGCCTCAGTCGACAAACTTGAAGATGAAAATGCCAAGCTGAAAGCCTCTCTTGACGCGGCTAACAAGGAAGTCAGTCGACTGAAGAACGACAAGAATGTTCTATCTGACAAGGTTGGCCAGCTGGCGGGGAAGCGAAACGACCTGGAGATTTATCTTGGAGGGTTCGCCAAGAAGCTGTTTCTCATGCTTGAAGGTAATCTCTTTTATCCAACTGTCTTGCTCTCACGGGCTCATCACATGATCTTCATTTTGAGTCTGAGTTGTGTTTTCAGAATTCTGCCAAAACTTTGAAGAAGAAACCAGTCGAGTAGAAACCAGCTTGGACCCCATCAACTCTCCTGTGAAGGACGAAGCTGCTATGAATGTGCTCCGACTGGAGTCTCGTGTTGCTAAGCGTAGTGGATTATCTTGCTTTCGACCGAAAGTTGCGATGTCGCGGATCGACTCGACTCTCTAGCCGAGCAGACTCTCGAATGATCTTGAATCTCGATGACTCGACTGAATGAGATTCCAAGTCGAGTGCAAGAATGGAAAAAGTCATCTGCCAAGTGTGGTGCTGATGTTGCTCTATCTCTGGTTCGTGTCCACTGCAAAGAAGCGCAGGAGGACAAGCTGGTGTCTCTCAAAGTTGCCAATACCAGGAAGCACGACTTCAGATCTTTCATGGAGACTTTCATCGCTGCTACTACCCGTATTGCTGACGGAATCGACCTCGACCAGTTTGTTGCACCTTCCCGTCCTCCGCCGGAGGAGTAAAAAACTTCTAAGTCCCACTTTAAATTTGCCTCGGAATGCCGAGTGGTTTCAGAACCGATAAACTTTAACAGGCTTAACGCCTGAGCCCCTTTGGATCCGTAGGACATTTATCCGAACTTGGTTTTTCCTTTAACATGCTTTGCTTGCATTCGAGAGAACTTTATTCCTCATTCAGAAGATATTCCGTTGAAATTCCAATCGACTTGTGCTTCATCTATCCTGCGGTAGAGGTGAAACATGATCGCGATCGACCTTGTCGTCCCCACGGATCGGGACGAACCGCACGTTGTGCTTGTGGCGAAGCTCCGAAGGAGGAGGTAGCAGTCGACCTGCACCTCGTCGTCCTTGCGGATTGGGATGGACCGCACTTTGTACTTGTGGCGAAGCTCCGAAGGAGGAGGTAGCAGTCGACCTGCACCTCGTCGTCCTTGCGGATTGGGATGGACCGCACATTGTACTTGTGGCGAAGCTCCAAAGGAGGAGGTAGTAGTCGACCTACACCTTGTCGTCCTTGCGGATTGGGATGAATTCCTTACTTAGGCGAGCACTGGGCTGCAGCTAAGCCTCCAAGTGGGAGGTTTGCTCTCCACTCGGTAGGACTTTTATTACTTAGGCGAGCACTGGGCTGCAGCTAAGCCCCCGAGTGGGAGGTTTGCTCTCCACTCGGTAGGATTTTTATTACTTAGGCCAGCACTGGGTTGCAGCTAAGCCCCCGAGTGGGAGGTTTGCTCTCCACTCGGTAGGATTTTTATTACTTAGGCGAGCACTGGCTGCAGCTAAGCCCCGAGTGGGAGGTTTGCTCTCCACTCGGTAGGATTTTATTACTTAGGCGAGCAGCTGGCTGCAGCTAAGCCCCGAGTGGGAGGTTTGCTCTCCACTCGGTGGGATTTTTATTACTTAGGCGAGCACTGGCTGCAGCTAAGCCCCGAGTGGGAGGTTTTCTCTCCACTAGGTTTTATTTTTATTACTTAGGCGAGCACTTGGCTGCAGCTAAGCCCCCGAGTGGGAGGTTTGCTCTCCACTCGGTAGGATTTTTATTACTTAGGCGAGCACTGGACTGCAGCTAAGCCCCCGAGTGGGAGGTTTGCTCTCCACTCGGTAGGATTTTTATTACTTAGGCGAGCACTGGGCTGCAGCTAAGCCCCCGAGTGGGAGGTTTTCTCTCCACTCGGTATTATTTTTATTACTTAGGCGAGCACTGGGCTGCAGCTAAGCCCCCGAGTGGGAGGTTTGCTCTCCACTCGGTAGGATTTTTATTACTTAGGCGAGCACTGGGCTGCAGCTAAGCCTCCGAGTGGGAGGTTTGCTCTCCACTCGGTAGGATTTTTATCACTTTGGATGTTTAAGGCGAATCCTTGGGCTGTTATAAGCCCCCGAGTGGGAGGCTGGCTCACCACTCGGCAGGGTTTGAATACTTAGGCGAGTACTTGGACTGCAGCTAAGCCTCCGAGTGGGAGGCTGGCTCGCCACTCGGTAGGAATTTGGATACTTAGGCGAGTACTTGGACTGCAGCTAAGCCTCCGAGTGGGAGGCTGGCTCGCCACTCTGTAGGATTTTGGATACTTAGGCGAGTACTTGGACTGCAGCTAAGCCTCCGAGTGGGAGGCTGGCTTGCCACTCGGTAGGAATTTGGATACTTAGGCGAGTACTTGGACTGCAGCTAAGCCTCCGCGTGGGAGGCTGTCTAGCCACTCGCTAGGATTTTGGATACTTAGGCGAGTACTTGGACTGCAGGTAAGCCTCCGAGTGGGAGGCTGGCTCGCCACTCGGTAGGATTTTGGATACTTAGGCGAAGCGGATTCGCAGCTAAGCCCCCGAGTGAGAGACTGGCTCGCACTCGGAAAGGATTTTTTTTTTACAAACTTTGGCGAATCAGATTCGCGACTAAGCCACCCACTGGGGGAAATTTCAACAAAAAGCAATAACAATTACTGGGAAAATTATAACATTCTTGTCTTGGATAAACAAACTTCAAAAGCACTTTTATTACATCTCAACCGAGTGAGTTTTTAAGTGTAAAAGGGGCGGAGCAGCTCCGCGTTCCAAGCTCGAGGCTCGTCGATATGGCGATCAATGTTGTAGAGATGATATGCTCCGTTGTGGAGGACTCTTGTGACGATGAAGGGACCTTCCCAAGTGGGAGCAAGCTTGTGTGGTTTCTGTTGATCCACTCGGAGGACCAAATCTCCCTCTTGGAAGGCTCGACTCTTCACATTTCTGGCATGGAATCGACGCAAGTCTTGCTGATAGATAGTCGGCGGATCAAGGCCATCTCTCTCTCCTCTTCCAAGAAGTCGATCGCATCTTGTCGGGCTTGTTCCGCTTCTTCTTCGTGAGTATAGCTCGACTCGAGGCGCATTGTGAAGCAGGTCACTCGGCAGAACTGCTTGACTCCATAGACCAGGAAGAATGGAGTTCTCCCAGTCGACCGATTAGGAGTGGTCCTCAATCCCCAGAGAACTGATGGAAGTTCGTCGACCCAAGCTCCTGCTGCGTGTTTGAGATCACGCAACAGCCGAGGTTTTAGCCCTTTGAGAATGAGGCCGTTTGCACGTTCTGCTTGTCCATTCGACTGAGGATGAGCCACTGAAGCATAGTCGACCCGCGTGCCTTGAGAGGCGCAGAAGGCTTTGAACTTGTCATTATCGAAGTTTGACCCATTGTCGGTGATGATGCTATGTGGAACTCCATATCTAAATATCAACTCTCTGATGAAACTGATAGCAGTGCATGCATCGAGGTTCTTGATGGGCTTGGCTTCGATCCACTTGGTGAACTTGTCGACTGGTACTAGCAAATGGGTGAAACCGCTTCTGCCAGTTCTCAAAGGTCCAATCATGTCCAGTCCCCAAACAGCGAAGGGCCAAACGAGTGGAATGGTCTTCAAGGCTGAGGCTGGCTTGTGCGACATGTTGGAATAGAACTGACATCCTTCACACTTGTCGACTATTTCTTTTGCCATTTCATTTGCTTTCAGCCAGTAAAATCCCGCTCGGTATGCTTTAGCCACAATGGTCCGAGAGGACGCATGATGGCCACAGGTTCCCGAGTGGATATCCTCAAGAATTATCTGACCTTCTTCTGGCGTGATACACTTCTGGCCGACTCCAGTCGCGCTTTCTCTGTACAATTGTCCCTTGATCACTGTAAATGCCTTGGATCGACGGACGATCTGTCGAGCCTCTTCTTCATTCTCTGGGAGCTCTTTCCTTAGGATATATGCGATGTACAGCATCGTCTGGGGAGTGATGACCACAACTTCCATAATCAGGTCGACCACGGCTGGGACCTCAACTTCACCGGATCATTGGCACTCTTTTGCTACGGGGCTTCTTCGTGAAAGGATCCTCCTGTCTTGATGGAGCATGAATGTGTTCCAAAAATACATTCTTGGGAATGGCTTCCCTCTTGGACCCTATCTTCGCCAAATCATCCATGACTTGATTTTTCAATGGGTATATGATGAAGCTCTAACCCCTCGAATTTCTTCTCCAGCTTCCTCACTGCATTACAATAACCTCTCATAGCTGGGCTTCTGACATCCCACTCCTTCATCACTTGATTAACAACCAGATCCGAGTCGCCATAGACCATAAGGCGACGGACGCCAAGTGAAATGGCCATGCGCAACCCATACAGGAGTGCTTCATATTCTGCTTCGTTGTTGGAAGAATCAAAGTGAATCTGGAGAACATACTTGAGCCTATCTCCTCGGGGGGAAACCAATACAACCCCTGCACTGAACCGTTCAGCATCTTGGAACCATCGAAAAACATAGTCCAATGTTCCGAGTGAACTTGGGTCGGAAGTTGCTGTTCAGATCCACTCGGCGAGGAAATCTGCTATTGCTTGGGACTTGATGGCTTTCTTTGCCTCGAATTTGATATCAAGGGAAGGAGTTCAATCGCCCATTTTGCCACTCGACTAGTTGCATCTCTGTTATGAAGAATTTCCGACAAAGGCGTCGGCGACTGTAATGGAATGATCGGAGAAATAATGAGCAACCTTCTTCGTGGTCATATAGATCCCATAAACAAGCTTCGATAGTGAGGGTATCTTTGCTTTGATGGGGTCAGTATTATCGTAAAGATAATAAACTGGGCGTTGAACTTTGAAGGTTTTTCCTTCTTCTTCCCTTTCGACCGTAAATGCAGTCTTGACGACTTGTCCGATTGGCTGCAATGTAAAGCAGCAAAGGCTCCTTGCTGATTGGACCAGCAAGCACCGGCTGGGTGGAGAGCAGAGCTTTGAGCTCTGCAAACGCTGCATCAGCTTCTAGAGTCCACTCGAACTTGTTTGACCTTCATCAGTCGGTAAAGAGGCAATGCCTTTTCACCGAGGCGAGAGATGAATCGACTTAAAGCGGCCAAGCATCCAGTAAGTTTCTGGACATCGTGCACACGCACAGGGCGCTTCATTCGGAGTATGGTGCCAACCTTTTCCGGGTTAGCATCGATTCCTCGCTCGGAAACGAGAAAACCGAGTAACTTTCCACCAGGAACTCAAAATGTACACTTTGATGTATTAAGATTGATATCATACCTCCAGAGATTTGCACATGTTTCAGCAAGGTCACCAACAGGTCGGAACCCTTTCGTGACTTGACCACTATATCATCCATGTATGCTTCCACATTCGACTGATTTGAGTGAGCAAACACTTACGAATCATCCTCATGAATGTGGCTCCGGCATTCTTGAGACGTAATGGCATGGTGACATAATGAAGCACCCGAATGGAGTGATGAACGCTGTTTTAATCTCGTCGGGTCCATATGACGGATCTGATGGTACCCGGAATAGGCGTCTAAAAAGACAACCTCTCGCATCCCGCAGCTTGAGTCGACTATTTGGTCGATGCGAGGAAGAGGAAATGATCTTTCGGGCAGGCCCGATTGATATGCTTGAAATCGATGCACATGCGCAACGACTTGTCCTTCTTGGGGCCCATGACAATGTTGGCGAGCCACTCGGAGTGGTAGATCTCTCGGATGAACTCTGCTGCTAAGAGCTGAGCCACCTCCTCGCCAATGGCCTTTCTCTTCTGGACGGCGGACCGCCGAAGATACTCCTTAACTGGTTTGAATTTTGGGTCGACTCATAGGCGATGCTCAGCCAGCCCCCTGGGAACACCCGGCATGTCAGCAGGCTTCCATGCAAAGATGTCCCAGTTCTCACGGAGGAACTGGATGAGCGCTTCTTCCTATTTTGAGTCGAGTGTTGTTGAGATGTTGGTCGGAGCAGCATCGGGATCAGTCGGGTGAATGTGAACCTGTTTCGTCTCGCCAGTCGACTGGAATGCTGACTCCATAGCGGGCTTCTTAGCTCTCAACAAATCACTCAGATCCGCAGTTTTCTGATACTCTTGTAGCTCTACCACTGCCAACTGAGCATCGGCGATCTTAGAGCCTTTCTGGAAGCACTCTTCTGCCTTCTTCCGATTGCCCGTGACAGTGATCACGCCCTTGGGACCAGGCATCTTCAGTTTAAGATACACGTAACATGGTCGGGCCATGAAACGTGCATAAGCTGGTCAGCGTGATAAGCGCTCTGGAAATCCACGACCTCAAAGGTCAACTTTTCTTTCTGGAAATGCTTTGAATCACCAAAAACTACATCAAGAGCAATTTGGCGGAGTGACTCAGCCTTCTTTCCAGGAATGACTCCATGGAAGCTCATGTTACTGGTACTGAGTCTGGACATCGGAATGCCCATCCCCTTCAACGTCTCCGCGTATAATATATTTAAACCACTACTACCATCCATCAGGACTTTGGTCAGTCGAGTGCCTTCGACAACTGGGTCGACCACCAATGCTTGCCTCCCAGAGGTGGCAATGTGTGTCGGGTGATCAGACTGGTCGAATGTGATGGCGGTCTGGGACCATTTCAGATAATTGGGAGTCGCCGGAGCAACCAAGTTTACTTCCCGATTGATAACCTTCAATCGACTTTTGCTTTCGACGTCAGCAAAAATCATCAGGGTGGAATTGACCTGGGGATATCCACCATCACTGTCATCTCTATCCTCAACTTTGTTTGTCTCCTTATCCTTATCCTTGGGCTGTTTCCCTTGGAACTGCTGAATCAAGAGCCGACACTGTCGAGTGGTATGTTTCGGGTAAATGAGTTTACCCTCTTCGTCTTTCTTTGTATGAATATGACATGGTAAATCCAACACGCCGTTCCCATCCTGGTCTTTCACCTTCTTACGGTTCCAAGGACCCTTGGGTTTCCCTTGAACTTTCACAGGGTCCTTTGCCAAGGCCTCTCCGGGGGCCGCTGGCTTGGCTTTGCGCTTCTGCTTCCGACTGGAATTTCCTCCGCCGGTCTCATTAGCGGCCGATTTATATTTACCACTCCGGAGCCGATCCTCTTCTTCACCATTTGCATATTTGGTGGCAATCTCCATCATCCGAATCAGGGTCATATCTCCGGTTCGACCAAATTTCAAACTCAATTCTCTGTTCTTGACACCTTCCTTGAAGGCACAGACTGCCTGGTGATCAGATACATTCTCGACTGTGTGGTGCAAAGTGATCCACCTCTGGATGTAATCTCTCAAGGTTTCACTCGACTTTTGCACGCACGACTGCAACTCTGTCAAACCTGCTGGTCGTTTGCAAGTTCCTTCAAATGTCCTGACAAACACTCGGGCAAGATCTTCCCAAGTGTAAATACTGCTGGGTGCTAACTGATTCAACCACGCCCTGGCTAAACCCTCCAACATAAGAGGCAAATGCTTCATGGCTACCTTATCGTTGCCACCGCCGATCTGAACCGCCACTCGGTAATCTTCAAGCCAAGTGTCAGGCTTGGATTCTACGATGAACTTGTCGACTCCGATGCCATCCTTAAGTTGGGAGGAATCACTGCGGCCCTGATGGCTCTGCTGAAACACTCTGGTCCTGAGACATGAACTCTACTACTGGAAGGAACATCTCTATCATGGCCGTCTCGGTGAGCTCTGTTCCTGTCGACCAAACATTGAACGATAATAGATCTCGCATCAAAGCCTGGTTCCCTGGGGTCGACTGGAACTCTTCGCCAAAGACTGTTTTGGCGTCGTCGTCCTGCTGCCGAGGAGCGTATGATCCACCCCTTGGGGGAGGAGTGGGCACACGACGTCGATCATTGCGATCGAATCGGTGCCCATACTTCTAGCGACCCTTGTATTGATCATCACGCCGGCCCCACGTTCCTCACGCCTCGGGGCGATCTTGGACTATGGGCCGATCGAATGAATTCGCAGCGACGGATCGGCTGTGAACCCTGTTCCGCGATCGATACAACTGAGTTTTGATCTCCTGTCGCCCGAGCAAATCCCTGATTTGCTGCAAACCTCTACCGCCTCCGATCGGGAAGGCTGAATTGATTCTGCTATCTGCGGCAGCTGCTAAATTCTGAATCGGAGTTCGATATACAGGTTGGCGGTTGAAAAAGCTGGCGTCGACTGGATTCTGGAACCCTCGGTCGTGTACGCTCGTCCAGCACTCGCTGAAGATTCTCCAGTCGAGTGCGCTCAGCCAGGTTGGCCAAGCGCGCATCCTCCAAGGCGCGAGCCTCGGGGGATAGGAGTGTGAAGTGCATCCATGTTCCGACGACGAAGCTCCTCCCTCTGGAGCGAAGTGAGGGGCTCGGGCAAGTACTCTTCGTGGGCTTGCACCGGATCGCCTCCACCGCCACCTTCGTTGGTGCGGGTGAATCCAGGGGGATTACGTGGTCCATCGACCATCAGAACCTATGCCGCCGGGTCACTGCTATCGCATTCGGACGCGGTCTCTATGGAGCCAGTCGACAGGTCGAACAGGCCGTAGAGAGATTCGTCGGGCTCGATCGCCGCGACTTGGGGGATGGCCGACTGGCGGGCCACCGCATGCCTCACCCACCGCTGAAGCCTCGACCGACCGGAACGCTTGCGCCGGTGGGAGACTGGGAGTGAAGACGGCACAGGAGCCGACCCATACTGGGTCGATGGTTGCCGCAGGAGGACGCCGCGGACACTGCAGCGAAAGTGCGTCGCCCACGAATGGGGAGCGCGTCCACGTCGAGTGGAGCCTCCAGCAGCCAAGCGGAGTCGTTGGCGACGAACGTGAGCGCACCGAGACGGATCTCGTGGCCGTCGACCAGAACTCCACCTGAAACCATGATGCCGGAGATCGAGAGAATCCCAACTTCTCCAACAATTCGCTAGAACACCTGCCCCATGGTGGGCGCCAACGGTGGTGGTTATAAGTCTGACAGTAGAATGGGGGTAGGTATGGAGAGGCAAGATCCTAGCTATGGAGTAGTTGTATACGCAAGGGATTTACGAGTTCAGGCCCTTCTCGGAGGAAGTAACAGCCCTACGTCTCGGAGCCCGGAGGCGGTCGACTGGATTATCTGCGTATGTGTTATAGGGGTGCGAACCCTTCTACCTGTGGAGGGGGGTGGCTTATATAGAGTGCGCCAGGACCCCAGCCAGCCCATGTAGTAGAGGGTTTAAGGTGCGTTAAAGCTAGGCGTTACTGGTAACGCCTTACATAAAGTGTCATTAAGGTCATAAAGACTATTCAACTACAGACCGTTTGGACACCGAGTGGCTCTTGGACTCTTGGTGGTCGAGTGGGTCTTCATAGTCGAGTGTCTTCGAATCTGTCGAGCGGGAGCCTACCAGGTCGACCGAAGGCTGCTTCTCTTGTGAATGTCCTTGTGGAGGGTACCTTTGGGCAGGTCTATGACCCTACCCCAGGTACATGACTTCATCAGGCACCCTAGACACACAACAATTGATCGTTTGATCTTTTAGCCGTGTGCGGTGCCCCCTCCACCATAGTCCACCTCGATAATACTGTAGCGGTGCTTAGGCGAAGCCCTGCGTCGGTAGAACATCATCATCGTCACCACGCCGTCGTGCTGACAAAACTCTCCCTCAACACTCGGCTGGATCGGAGTTCGAGGGACGTCATCGGGCTGAACGTGTGCTGAACTCGGAGGTGTCGTGCGTTCGGTACTTGATCGGTCGGATCATGAAGACATACGACTACATCAACCGTGTTGTGCTAACTCTTCCGCTTTTAGTCTATGAGGGTACGTGGACAACACTCTCCCCTCTTGTTGCTATGCATCACCATGATCTTGCGTGTGCGTAGGAATTTTTTTGAAATTACTACGTTCCCCAATAGTGGCATCCGAGCCTGGTTTTATGCGTAGATGTCATATGCACGAGTAGAACACAAGTGAGTTGTGGGCGATATAAGTCATACTGCTTACCAGCATGTCATACTTTGGTTCGGCGGTATTGTTGGATGAAGCGGCCCAGACCGACATTACGCGTACGCTTACGCGAGACTGGTTCTACCGACGTGCTTTGCACAGGTGGCTGGCGGGTGTCGGTTTCTCCAACTTTAGTTGAACTGAAAAGTGGCTACGCCCGGTCCTTGCGAAGGTTAAAACAGCACCAACTTGACAAACTATCGTTGTGGTTTTGCTGCGTAGGTAAGAACGGTTCTTGCTAAGCCCAGTAACTTGCAACAACAAAGTAGAGGATGTCTAACTTGTTTTTGCAGGGCATGTTGTGATGTGATATGGTCAAGACATGATGCTAAATTTTATTGTATGAGATGATCATGTTTTGTAACCGAGTTATCGGCAACTAGTAGGAGCCATATGGTTGTCGCTTTATTGTATGCAATGCAATCGCCCTGTAATGCTTTACTTTATCACTAAGCGGTAGCGATAGTCGTAGAAGCATAAGATTGGCGAGACGACAACGATGCTACGATGGAGATCAAGGTGTCGCAGCGGTGACAACGGGTGATCATGACGGTGATTTCGGAGATGGAGATCACAAGCACAAGATGATGATGGCCATATCATATCACTTATATTGATTGCATGTGATGTTTATCTTTTATGCATCTTATCTTGCTTTGATCGAGGGTAGCATTATAAGATGATCTCCCACTAAATTTCAAGATAAAAGTGTTCTCCCTCAGTATGCACCGTTGCCAAAGTTCGTCGTGCCCAGACACCACGTGATGATCGGGTGTGATAAGCTCTACGTCCATTGATACGTCTCCGTCGTATCTATAATTTCTTATTGTTCCATGCAAATATTATTCAGTTTCATATAATTTTTGGCAACTTTTTACATTATTTTTGGGACTAACATATTGATCCAAAGGCCCAGTGCCGTTCACCTCATTGCATGTTTTATATTTCGCAGAATATCCATATCAAACGGAGTCCAAACGGGATAAAAACGGACGGAGCTTATTTTTGGAAAATATGGAAAATTCCGGAAGAAAAATCCACGCGAGACGGTGCCCGAGGTGGTCACGAGGTAGGGGGGCGCGCCTGGCCCCCTGGGCGCGCCCCTACCCTCGTGAGCCCACCGTAAGGCGGTTGATGCTCTTCTTTTGCCGCAAGAAAGCTAATATTTGGGAAAAAATCATGGCGAAGGTTTCAGGACAATCGGAGTTACGGATCTCCATATATACGCGAAACGGTGAAACAGAGCCAGAACAGAACGCAGAGACAGAGAGAGACAGAGAGATAGATCCAATCTCGGAGGGGCTCTCGCCCCTCCCACGCCATGGGAGCCAAGGACCAGAGTGGAAATCCTTCTCCCATCTAGGGAGGAGGTCAAGGAAGAAGAAGAAGAAGTGGGGCCCTCTCCCCCTTGTTTCCGGTGGCGCCGGAGCGCTGCCGGGGCCATCATCACCACCGCCATCTTCACCAACAACTTCACCGCCATCATCACCAACTCTTCCCCCCTCTATGCAGCGGTGTAACCTCTCTCTTACCCGCTGTAATCTCTACTTAAACATGGTGCTCAATGCTTATATTATTTCCCAATGATGTATGGCTATCCTATGATGTTTGAGTAGATCTGTTTTGTCCTAATAGCTATTTGATGATCAAGATTGGTTTGAGTTGCATGTTTTATTATTGGTGCTGTCCTATGGTGCTCTCCATGTCGCGCAAGCGTGAGGGATCTCCGTTGTAGGGTTTGCAATATGTTTATGATTTGCTTATAGTGGCTTGCGTGAGTGACTGAAACACAAACCCGAGTAAGTAGGTTGTTTACGTATGGGATAAAGGGGACTTGATACTTTAATGCTATGGTTGGGTTTTACCTTAATGAATCTTTAGTAGTTGCGGATGCTTGCTAGAGTTCCAATCATAAGTGCATATGATCCAAGTAGAGAAAGTATGTTAGCTTATGCCTCTCCCTCAAATAAAATTGCAATAATGATTACCGGTCTAGTTATCGATTGCCTAGGGACAAATATCTTTCTCGTGACAACAAGCTCTTTACTAAAAGTAATTTAGTTGTGTCTTCATCTAAACATCCCCCTGTTTTATTTACGTGCTCTTTACTTTCTTGCAAGCTTACCCGAAAACACCTACAAAGTACTTCTAGTTTCATACTTGTTCTAGGTAAAGCGAACGTCAAGCGTGCGTAGAGTTGTATCGGTGGTCTAGAACTTGAGGGAATATTTGTTCTACCTTTAGCTCCTCATTGGGTTCGACACTCTTACTTATCGAAAACTGTTGCGATCCCCTATACTTGTGGGTTATCAAGACCTTTTTCTGGCGCCGTTGCCGGGGAGCAATAGTGTGGGGTGAATATTCTCGTGTGTGCTTGTTTGCTTTATCACTAAGTAATTTTTATTTGCTGTTCTTAGTTGTTATTTATCTTTAGTTATGGATATGGAACGCAAAATACCAAAAAAATTAGTTGTACTTGCTACTCATGTGGATGGGGTAACTCCTAAAACCCTCGATTCTCATTATGGGAGAAATATTATATACTACTTTGATAATCCTGAGAAAACCCCATTCAACTTTATAATGGGAGACACGTTGGATCAACTTGAATACTTTAGGGATTATCGCTCGACACAAAAAGGGAAACTATTATGGGATCAATTTATTATGTTGCGTTGGTATGCCTGGAATCTATGCTTGAAATATGATATTACTTGTTGCTCTAGGATGGAGGCTCCACACCTTCCCTTTTCATGCGAATTTAATGATAATGAAACCTTAGCTTCTTATGCTAATGGTATATATGATTACTATCATGTGGAACAAATAGAAGAATTTGTTGCTTTTAAGGCTGCTTGTGAAATTGAATCTTTGTTTGAAAAGTATGAAGCTTTTGATGATGATGCTTATAGGCCTGAAAATCTTGCTATACTTAGATATTGCTATGAAAATTATGAATACAATTACTATATTAATGCATTTATGAAGAAATTCTCCACTGTCCAAGAAGAGATTAATATTTTGCAGGAAGCTATGGAAGAAGAAATTGATGAAACTGTGAGCTCATTGGATGAAAAAGATGACGAGGAGAGCGAAGAAAAAAAGGAGGAAGAGCGGATTAGCTACCCGTGCCCACCTTCTAATGAGAGTAACCCTCCAACTCATACATTATTTAATTCCCCTTGGTGCTTACCGAAGGATGATTGCTATGATGATTGCTATGATCCCTTGAATTTGTTTGAAGTATCCCTTTTTATGATGCTTGCTATGCTTGTGGCCAAGATGCCAATATGAATTATGCTTATGGAGATGAAATTGCTATAGTTCCTTATGTTAAACATGAAATTGTTGCTATTGCACCCACGCATGATAGTCCTATTATCTTTTTGAATTCTCCCGAATATACTATATCGGAGAAGTTTGCCCTTATTAAGGATTATATTGATGGATTGCCTTTTACCGTTGCACATGATGATTATGATGAATATAATATGCATGTGCTTTCTGCTCCTACTTGCAATTATTATGAGAGAGGAACTATATCTCCACCTCTCTATGTCTCCAATACAATAAAATTGCAAGAAACTGTTTATACTATGCATTGGCCTTTACTATGTGTGCATGAATTGTTCTTTTATGACATGACGATGCATAGGAAGAGAGTTAGACTTCGTCATTACATGATATATGTTACTTTGTGCTCACTACTAAATGCCAAATCATTGTTAATTAAAATTGGCTTTGATATACCTTGGGATCCGGGTGGATTCATTACTTGAGCACTAAATGCCTAGCTTAATGGCTTTAAAGAAAGCGCTGCCAGGGATACAACCCGGAAGTTTTAGAGAGTCATTTATTTATCTTGAGTGCTTTCATATAGTTTAAAAACAACAAAAATAAAGAGGGGAACCCAAAACTTTTCAAAAAGAAAAGTGAAAGTGAGAGAGACGAGCATTGTGAAAGTGGGGGACGTCCTTGAACTTTGTTCATGCCCATGGGAACTTTGTGAATCTTGATTACATAAAATTTTCAACAAATATAATTATCCCCTTGTACAATTCCATTGTATTATAAAAATAATGTGCTAAGGTTTTCCTTTAGGATGTTTACAATACTTGTTGGTTTGTGCGGTGCAGGACAGAAACTTTGGCTGTAGTGCGTGAATTTTAATTTTTTACTGGAACTTCAAATGGTTCTGATTCTTTTTGCACTGTCTTTCTGTACAAATTTTTTATTTTTCCTGATTTTGGCAGAATGTTTTAAATAACAGAAGTATGGTGGATGTTCAGATTTCTACAGACTGTTCTGTTTTAGACAGATTCTGTTTTTGATGCATAGTTTGCTTGTTTTGATGAAACTATTAATTTATATCAGTGGATTAAGCCATGAAAAAGTTATATTAAAGTAGACACAATGTAAAAATAAAATATGAATTGGTTTGAAACATTACTTAGAGTAGTGATTTGCTTTATTATACTAACGGATCTTACCGAAGTTTTCTGTTGAAGTTTTGTGTGGATGAAGTGTTTGATTATCGAGAAGGTTTCGATGTGAGAAGAAGGAAGAGAGGCAAGAGCTCAAGCTTGGGGATGCCTGAGGCACCCCAAGTAAATATCCAAGGAGACTCAAGCGTCTAAGCTTGGGGATGCTGGGGAGGCATCCCCTCTTTCTTCAACAAATATCGGTATGTTTTCGTATTCGTTTCGTTCATGCGATATGTGCAAGTCTTGGAGCATCTTTTGCAATTAGGTTTTTATTTTTCTTTTATGCAACATGCTGGTATGAGATAGTCCTTGGTTGATTTATAGAATGCTCATTGCACTTCACTTATATCTTTTGAGTATGGCTTTATAGAATGCTTCATGTGCTTCACTTATATTATTTGAAGTTTGGATTGCCTGTTTCTCTTTACATAGACAACCGCCATTTGTAGAATGCTCTTTTGCTTCATTTATATTTGTTAGAGTGTGGGCATATCTTTTGTAGAAAGAATTAAAACTCTCTTGCTTCACTTATATCTATTTAGAGAGATGACAGGAACTGGTCATTCACATGGTTAGTCATAAAATCCTACATAAACTTGTAGATCACTGAATATGATATGTTTGATTCCTTGCAATAGTTTTGCGATATAAAGATGGTGATATTAGAGTCATGCTAGTTGAGTAATTGTGAAATTGAGAAATAATTGTGTTAAGGTTTGCAAGTCCCATAGCATGCACGTATGGTGAACCGTTATGTAACGAAGTCGGAGCATGAGGTGTTTATTGATTGCCTTCCTTATGAGTGGCGGTCGGGGACGAGCAATGGTCTTTTCCTACCAATCTATCCCCCTAGGAGCATGCGCGTAGTACTTTGTTTCGATGACTAATAGATTTTTGCAATAAGTATGTGAGTTCTTTATGACTAATGTTGAGTCCATGGATTATACGCACTCTCACCCTTCCATCATTGCTAGCCTCTTCGGATGCCGTGCATTGCCCTTTCTCACCTCGAGAGTTGGTGCAAACTTCGCCGGTGCATCCAAACCCCGTGATACGATACGCTCTATCACACATAAGCCACATTATATCTTCCACAAAACAGCCACCATACCTACCTATTATGGCATTTCTGTAGCCATTCCGAGATATATTGTCATGCAACTTCCATCATCATCATATTTATGACTTGAGCATTCATTGTCATATTGCTTTGCATGATCGTAAGATAGCTAGCATGATGTTTTCATGGCTTCTCCGTTTTTTGATGTCATTGCTATGCTAGATCATTGCACAACCCGGTACACCGCCGGAGGCATTCATATAGAGTCATATCTTTGTTCTAGATATCGAGTTGTAATATTGAGTTGTAAGTAAATAAAAGTGTGATGATCATCATTATTAGAGCATTGCCCCAGTGAGGAAAGGATGATGGGGACTATGACTCCCCCACAAGTTGGGATGAGACTCTGGACTTTACAAAAAAAAAAGAGGCCAAAGAAGCCCACCAAAAAATAAAAAAATATAAAAAAAAGAAAATAAAAAAATGAGAGAAAAAGAGAGAAGGGGCAATGTTACTATCCTTTACCACACTTGTGCTTCAAAGTAGCACCATGTTCTTCATATAGAGAGTCTCTTGAGTTATCACTTTCATATACTAGTGGGAATTTTCATTATAGAACTTGGCTTGTATATTCCAACGATGGGCTTCCTCAAATGCCCTAGGTCTTCATGAGCAAGCAAGTTGGATGCACACCCACTTAGTTTCTTTTGTTGAGCTTTCATACACTTGTAGCTCATACTGCATCCGTTGCATGGCAATCCCTACTCCTCGCATTGACATCAATTGATGGCCATCTCCATAGCCCGTTGATTAGCCGCGTCGATGTGAGACTTTCTCCTTTTTTTGTCTTCTCCACATAACCCCCACCATCATATTCTATTCCACCTATAGTGCTATGTCCATGGCTCACGCTCATGTATTGCGTGAAAGTTGAAAAGGTTTGAGAACGTCAAAAGTATGAAACAATTGCTTGGCTTGTCATCGGGTTGTGCATGATGTGAATATTTTGTGTGGTGAAGATGGAGCATAGTCGGACTATATGATTTTGCAGGGATGAGCTTTCTTTGGCTATGTTATTTCAATAAGACATAATTGCTTGGTTGGTATGCTTGAAGTATTATTGTTTTTATGTCAAATGATAGACTATTGCTTTGAATCACTCGTGTCTTAATATTCATGCCATGATTAGACATATGATCAAGATTATGCTAGGTAGCATTCCACATCAAAAATATCCTTTTTATCATTTACCTACTCGACGACGAGCAGGAATTAAGCTTGGGGATGCTGATACGTCCCCGTCGTATCTATAATTTTTTATTGTTCCATGCCAATATTATTCAACTTTCATATACTTTTTGGCAACTTTTTATATTATTTTTGGGACTAACATATTGATCCGATTGCTTGATGCCAGTTCATGCATTGCATGTTTTATGTTTCGCAGAATATCCATATCAAACAGAGTCCAAACGGGATAAAAACAGTCGGAGCTTATTTTTGGAAAATATGGAAAATTCCGGAAGAAAACTCCATGTGAGACGGTTCCCGAGGTGGTCACGAGGTAGGGGGCGCGCCTGACCCCCCTGGCGCGCCCCCTACCCTCGTGAGCCCACCGTAAGGAGGTTGATTCTCTTCTTTTGCCGCAAGAAGGCTAATATTTGGAAAAAAAATCACGGCGAAGGTTTTAGGCCAATCGGAGTTACGGATCTCCATATATACGCGAAACGATGAAATAGAGCCAGAACAGAACGCAGAAACAGAGAGAGACAGAGAGATAGATCCAATCTCGGAGGGGCTCTCGCCCCTCCCACGCCATGGGATCCAAGGACCAGAGGGGAAACCCTTCTCCCATCTAGGGAGGAGGTCAAGGAAGAAGAAGAAGAAGGGGGGCCCTCTCCCCCTTGCTTCCGGTGGCGTCGGAGCACTGCCGGGGCCATCATCACCACCGCCATCTTCACCAACAACTTCACCGCCATCATCACCACCTCTTCCCCCCTCTATGCAGCGGTGTAACCTCTCTCTTACCCGCTGTAATCTCTACTTAAACATGGTGCTCAACGCTATATATTATTTCCCAATGATGTATGGCTATCCTATGATGTTTGAGTAGATCCGTTTTGTCCTATTGGCTATTTGATGATCAAGATTGGTTTGAGTTGCATGTTTTATTATTGGTGTTGTCCGATGGTGCTCTCTATGTCGCGCAAGCGTGAGGGATCTCTGCTGTAGGGTTTGCAATATGTTTATGATTTTCTTATAGTGGGTTGCGTGAGTGACTGAAACACAAACCCGAGTAAGTAGGTTGTTTACGTATGGGATAAAGGGGACTTGATACTTTAATGCTATGGTTGGGTTTTACCTTGATGAATCTTTAGTAGTTGCGGATGCTTGCTAGAGTTCCAATCATAAGTGCATATGATCCAAGTAGAGAAAGTGTGTTAGCTTATGCCTCTCCCTCAAATAAAATTGCAATAATGATTACCGGTCTAGTTATCGATTGCCTAGGGACAAATAACTTTCTCGTGACAACAAGCTCTTTACTAAAACTAATTTAGTTGTGTCTTCATCTAAACAGCCCCTAGTTTTATTTATGAGCTCTTTACTTTCTTGCAAGCTTACCCGAAAACACCTACAAAGTACTTCTAGTTTCATACATGTTCCAGGTAAAGCGAACGTCAAGCGTGCGTTGAGTTGTATCGGTGGTCGATAGAACTTGAGGGAATATTTGTTCTACCTTTAGCTCCTCGTTGGGTTCGACACTCTTACTTATCGAAAACGGTTGCGATCCCCTATACTTGTGGGTTATCATCCATCTACAACGGGTGCAAGCCAGTTTTGCACACGCGGAATACTCAGGTTAAACATGACGAGCCTAGCATATGCAGATATGACCTCGGAACACTGAGACCGAAAGGTCGAGCATGAATCATATAGTAGATATGATCAGCATAGTGATGTTCACCATTGAAAGCTACTCCATTTCACGTGATGATCGGTTATGGTTTAGTTGATTTGGATCACGTGATCACTTAGAGGATTAGAGGGATGTCTATCTAAGTGAGAGTTCTTAAGTAATATGATTAATTGAACTTAAATTTATCATGAACTTAGTACCTGATAGTATCTTGCTTGTCTATGTTGATTGTAGATAGATGGCCCGTCTTTGTTGTTCCGTTGAATTTTAATTCGCTTCTTGAGAAAGCAAAGTTGAAAGATGATGGTAGCAATTACACGGACTGGGTCCATAACTTGAGGATTATCCTCATTGCTGCACGTAAGAATTACGCCCCGGAAGCACGGCTGGGTGCCGTGCCTGCTGCAGATGCAATCGATGACGTTAAGAATGTCCGCAAAGCAAAGCTGATGACTACTCGATAGTTCAAGGTGCCATGTTTACGGCTTAGAACCGGACTTCAACTACGCTTTTGAACGTCATGGAGCATATGAGATGTTCTAGGAGTTGAAGTTAATATTTCAAGCAAATGCCCGGATTGAGAGATATGAAGTCTCCGATAAGTTCTACAAATGCAAGATGGAGGAGAATAGTTATGTCAGTGAGCATATACTCAAAATGTCTGGGTATAACAATCACTTGATTCAACTGGGAGTTAATCTTCTGGATGATAGCGTCATTGACAGAATTCTTCAATCATTGCCACCAAGCTACAAGAGCTTCGTGATGAACTATAACATGCAAGGGATGGATAAGACGATTCCCGAGCTCTTCGCAATGCTAAAGGTTGCGGAGGTAGAAATCAAGAAGGAGCATCAAGTGTTGATGGTCAATAAGACCACCAGTTTCAAGAAAAAGGGAAAAGGGAAGAAGAAGGGGAACTTCAAAAAGAACAGCAAGCAAGTGGCTACTCAAGAGAAGAAACCCAAGTCTGGACCTAAGCCTGAGAGTGAGTGCTTCTACTGCAAGCAGACTGGTCACTGGAAGCGGAACTGCCCCAAGTATTTGGCGGATAAGAAGGATGGCAAGGTGAACAAAGGTATATGTGATATACATGTTATTGATGTGTACCTTACTAGAGCTCGCAGTAGCACCTGGGTATTTGATACTGGTTCTGTTGCTAATATTTGCAACTCGAAACAGGAACTACGGATTAAGCGAACACTGGCCAAGGACGAGGTGACGATGCGCGTGGGAAACGGTTCCAAAGTCGATGTGATCGCCGTCGGCACGCTACCTCTACATCTACCTTCGGGATTAGTATTAGACCTAAATAATTGTTATTTGGTGCCAGCGTTGAGCATGAACATTATATCTAGATCTTATTTGATGCGAGACGGTTATTCATTTAAATCAGAGAATAATGGTTGTTCTATTTATATGAGTAATATCTTTTATGGTCATGCACCCTTAAAGAGTGGTCTATTTTTGATGAATCTCGATAGTAGTGATACACATATTCATAATGTTGAAGCCAAAAGATGCAGAGTTGATAATGATAGTGCAACTTATTTGTGGCACCGCCGTTTAGGTCATATCGGTGTAAAGCACATGAAGAAACTCCATCTTGATGGACTTTTGGAACCACTTGATTATGAATCACTTGGTACTTGCGATCCTTGCCTCATGGGCTAGATTACTACAACGCCATTCTGCGAAACTATGGAGAGAGCAACAGATTTGTTGGAAATCATACATACAAATGTATGTGGTCCGATGAATATTGAGGCTCGTGGCAGATATCGTTATTTTCTCACCTTCACAGATGATTTGAGAAGATATGGGTATATCTACTTAATGAAACATAAGTCTGAAACATTTGAAAAGTTCAAAGAATTTCAGAGTGAAGTTGAAAATCATCGTAATAAGAAAATAAAGTTTCTACGATCAGATCGTGGAGGAGAATATTTGAGTTACGAGTTTGGTCTACATTTGAAACAATGCGGAATAGTTTCACAACTCACGCCACCCGGAACACCACAACGTAATGGTGTGTCCGAATGTCGTAATCGTACTTTACTAGATATGGTGCGATCTATGATGTCTCTTACTGATTTACCGCTATCGTTTTGGGGTTATGCTTTAGAGACGGCTACATTCACCTTAAATAGGGCACCATCGAAATCCGTTGAGACGACGCCTTATGAACTATGGTTTGGCAAGAAACCAAACTTGTCGTTTCTTCAAGTTTGGGGCTGCGATGCTTATGTGAAAAAGCTTCAACCTGATAAGCTCAAACCCAAATCGGAGAAATGTGTCTTCATAGGATACCCAAAGGAGACTGTTGGGTACACCTTCTATCACAGATCCGAAGGCAAGACATTCGTTGCTAAGAATGGATCCTTTCTAGAGAAGGAGTTTCTCTCAAAAGAAGTGAGTGGGAGGAAAGTAGAACTTGATGAGTTAACTATACCTGCTCCTTATTGGAAAGTAGTTCATCATAGAAACCGGTTCCTGTGACGCCTACACCAATTAGTGAGGAAGTTAATGATGATGATCATGGAACTTCAGATCAAGTTGTTACTGAACCTCGTAGGTCAACCAGAGTAAGATCCGCACTAGAGTGGTACGGTAATCCTGTTCTGGAGGTTATGTTACTAGACCATGACGAACCTACGAACTATGAAGAAGCAATGGTGAGCCCAGATTCCGCAAAATGGCTTGAGGCCATGAAATCTGAGATGGTATCCATTTATGAGAACAAAGTGTGGACTTTGGTTGACTTGCCTGATGATCGGCAAGTCATTGAGAATAAATGGATCTTCAAGAAGAAGACTGACGCTGACGGTAATGTTACTGTCTATAAAGCTCGACTTGTTGCGAATGATTTTCGACAAGTTCAAGGGATTGACTATGATGAGACTTTCTCACCCGTAGCGATGCTTAAGTCTGTCCGAATCATGTTAGCAATTGCCGCATTTTATGATTATGAAATTTGGCAAATGGATGTCAAAACTGCATTCCCGAATGGATTTCTGGAAGAAGAGTTGTATATGATGCAACCGGAAGGTTTTGTCGATCCAAAGGGAGCTAACAAAGTGTGTAAGCTCAAGCGATCCATTTATGGACTGATGCAAGCCTCTCGGAGTTGGAATAAACGCTTTGATAGTGTGATCAAAGCATTTGGTTTTGTACAGACTTTTGGAGAAGCCTGTATTTACAAGAAAGTGAGTGGGAGCTCTGTAGCATTTCTGATATTATATGTGGATGACATATTGTTGATTGGAAATGATATAGAATTTCTGAATAGCATAAAGGGATACTTGAATAAGAGTTTTTCAATGAAAGACCTCGGTGAAGCTGCTTATATATTGGGCATCAAGATCTATAGAGATAGATCAAGACGCTTAATTGGACTTTCACAAAGCACATACCTTGACAAAGTTTTGAAGAAGTTCAAAATGGATCAAGCAAAGAAAGGGTTCTTGCAAAGAAAGGAGTTCATATCCGATCTAGGTGTCATACCTAGTGCATCGGGTCCAATGAAAATCTTTTGTGACAATACTGGTGCAACTGCCTTGGCGAAGGAATCCAGATTTCACAAGACAACCAAGCACATCAAGAGACGCTTCAATTCCATCCGGGATCTAGTCCAGGTGGGAGACATAGAAATTTGCAAGATACATACGGATTTGAATGTTGCAGACCCGTTGACTAAGCCTCTTCCACGAGCAAAACATGATCAGCACCAAGGCTCCATGGATGTTAGAATCATTACTGTGTAATCTAGATTATAGACTCCAGTGCAAGTGGGAGACTAAAGGAAATATGCCCTATAGGCAATAATAAAGTTATTATTTATTTCCTTATATCATGATAAATGTTTATTATTCATGCTAGAATTGTATTAATTGGAAACATAATACTTGTGTGAATACATAGGCAAACAGAGTGCACTAGTATGCCTCTACTTGACTAGCTCGTTGATCAAAGATGGTTATGTTTCCTAGCCATATACATGGGTTGTCATTTGATTAACGGGATCACATCATTAGGAGAATGATGTGATTGACTTGACCCATTCCGTTAGCTTAGCACTCGATCGTTTAGTATGTTGCTATTGCTTTCTTCATGACTTATACATGTTCCTATGACTATGAGATTATGCAACTCTGCCATCGGAGGAACACTTTGTGTGCTACCAAACGTCACAACGTAACTGGGTGATTATAAAGGTGCTCTACAAGTGTCTCCGAAGGTACTTGTTGGGTTGGCGTATTTCGAGATTAGGATTTGTCACTCCGATTGTCGGAGAGGTATCTCTGGGCCCACTCGGTAATGCACATCACTTAAGCCTTGCAAGCATTGCAACTAATGAGTTAGTTATGGATGATGTATTACGGAATGAGTAAAGAGACTTGCCGGTAACGAGATTGAACTAGGTATTGAGATACCGACGATCGAATCTCGGGCAAATAACATACCGATGACAAAGGGAGCAACGTATGTTGTTATGCAGTCTGACCGATAAAGATCTTCGTAGAATATGTGGGAGCCAATATGAGCATCCAGGTTCCGCTATTGGTTATTGACCGGAGACGTGTCTCGGTCATGTCTACATAGTTATCGAACCCGTAGGGTCCACATGCTTAAAGTTTCGCTGACGGTTATATTATGAGTTTATGAGTTTTGATGTACCGAAGGTTGTTCCGAGTTCCGGATGTGATCACAGACATGACGAGGAGTCTCGAAATGGTCAAGACATGAGGATTGATATATTGGAAGCCTATATTTGGATATCAGAAGTGTTCCGGGTGAAATCGGGATTTTACCGGAGTACCGAGGGGTTACCGGAACCCCCCGGGGGCTTAATGGGCCATAGTGGGCCTTTGTGGAGAAGAGGAGAGGCGGCCAACCCTAGTCCGAATAGGACAAGGAGAGGGGGGCGGCGCCCCCCTTTCCTTCCTCTCTCTCCCTCCTCTTTCCCCCTCCACTCCTAATCCAACAAGGAAAAGGGAGAGAGTCCTACTCCCGGTGGGAGTAGGACTCCTCCTGGCGCGCCCCCACCTGGCCGGCCGCACCTCCCCCCTTGCTCCTTTATATACGGGGGCAGGGGGGCACCCTAGACACACAACAATTGATCGTTTGATATTTTAGCTGTGTGCGGTGCCCCTCTCCACCATAATCCACCTCGATAATACTGTAGCGGTGCTTAAGCGAAGCCCTGTGTCGGTAGAACATCATCATCGTCACCACGCCGTCGTGCTGACGAAACTCTCCCTCAACACTCGGCTGGATCGGAGTTCGAGCGACGTCATCGGGTTGAATGTGTGCTGAACTCGGAGGTGTCGTGCGTTCGATACTTGATCGGTCGGATCGTGAAGACGTACGACTACATCAACCGCGTTGTGCTAACGCTTCCGCTTTTGGTCTACGAGGGTACATGGATAACACTCTCCCCTCTTGTTGCTATGCATCACCATGATCTTGCGTGTGCGTGGGATTTTTTTTAAAATTACTACGTTCCCCAACAAAATTATCATATGTTAATGACTCAGAACCATTAGTTGAGAACAGAAGATGTCATTACAAGTAGGGGAACAACTAATCAAGATGAGTATGTGGCAAAGCACTTGAGGTTGCGATCGACTCAAGGAGTCAAGGTCGCTGCGCCTTCACTTCGAGGACAATGCCAAACCCCCAACACCCCCAGGCCAACATTGAGAACGCCTAAATGTTTAGACTTCAGTTTCATATATTCTGAGAAAAAGGACCTGAGTTCTACTTTTCCTGGATGCTCAGGGGAGTATGCATACATCATGGAGAGGGCTATGGTATGGCCTAGCTCCTCCGTATTGTTTCTAATGTTACTATTTTCTCTCTCACTGTTAAGGGTACACCCTCTGTCTCCATACGACTTGTAGACCAACCTTGCTTTCTTATACTTAGGACTGCATAATTCTCACTTACTTTTGTATGAAACATACATTATGCACAAGGTCCAGTTACTAAATTAAAGTTATTTATTTTTTACCAATCAGATTGCTGCAAGCCATTTACCCTTAGCATCCAGTTCTTTCGTTCTTGGAGCGCCACCCGGTAGCGCCTCCTGAGAGGAAGCTAGGCAGTGTCAGGTGGGATGCGCCCTTTTCACTTCCCTGTTTATACTATGTTGTGTTATTGCATAAAACTAAGTACAACAATATGAACACAAGCAGACGTAGGGGCAGAGTGAGCTTTCAGATGACCAAGGGTGTATCTGGATTAATAATTGCCTATATAGAGCATATATACAACCCAGTACCAAGACTACATAGAATATATTGCTATGCAATCTATTTGGTGGCAGCGGATAATTTAGGCACGGAAATGGCACATAAAAAAATTAATCCACCTGTGTGCATAAAAAAATATAATCTTCAATACTGCTGCCCCAAAACGCCTCTCTCTTGGTACGACATTATTCAGGCAAAGAAGAAGGGAGTGCACATGTTTCTAGGTTATGCCATGTAAAGCTTGTTGAAACTTGCAGATTTAGTTGAACACTCAGTGGTTGCCATTGATGCTTTCACAGATGGCTGTGAAACTTTGAATGTCACTGCTTCACCATTAGTCATGAAGACAACACTCACTTCCTCACTGAAAAATACAAAAGGTCATTATCAAATTCCTAGCGGTTGACCCGCCTTATTTGTTTATTTCCAGGGCTTGTTGAGCTGTGCCCTCACCAAAACATTTTGTACTGTGTGTTGTGTGACTTTGTTTGCATGTGTGGGTGAACCTTGTTGTACCGTCTGACTATGGTGGTTTGCTTTATCTATAAAGCGGGGTGAAAGCCTTTTTCGGTAAATTCCTAGATTTAGTTCAGAAAATTGCAGACATTCAGCAAAAGAAGCATCATTTTTATTTTCACCAGAGTCTGACGCAGTTGTCAACACTGTAAATTTTTGTTATCAAAGCATGGCACTGACACAGCTGCTAGTTTAAGTGTGGCAAACTATTCTTCCATCATCGCCTTTTTGCAGGATTAGAATAGTGCGATTTCCTCGGGCGAAGAGTAGACCGTTAGTTGTGAGAAACAACCTTATACATACCCTTTTTATGCTACTCTTTCCTATCTTCACACCGACATCATAACCGTGAACATCTGATCTGAGCACTGTAGGTGTTCAATCCATCTAACAGCCTATTTGCTGGACCAGTTCTAAAATTGGCATGGTGTTTGTTGTTCCTGTCTGGATTAGTGCATATCAAATGACAGCAAGGAGCACAATTAAGTTCACTTGAGTTTATGGTGCACAACACAACATATCTGATTTCACATTAATCTTCATACCAGAACACACCACAATCTTGCTCAAAACTTCATACAACAGAAACATAGAAATGAAATGCAAGCAGAACCAACTGAAGTGCCAAGAATGGTGCTGAAAATCGTACCTGGACTGCAGAGACAACACACTGGGCAGATGAAACGGCGAACCAAACTCGATGATCAACTGACTGGTGCAATTTCTGAGAAAAGAAACGAAAATCCAGGTCATCATATGAAGGAGACATAAAAACACGTGATGAGTGTGAATGAGCCGATATAGGTAGGAATCCAAGAACAACACACAAACACACGATGATGGGCGGAGCGCAGAAACATGAACAAGACCAGCAATCAATGAACAACCAGAAATTTGGTACTCACATAACAACCACTTGCTAACATACAACATACACGAGCAGTAAGCATGGCAGCAACACATCCAGAAAAGAAAAGAACACCTTGGCTTAATGGAGGGAGGATTACCTCCATGGTAGCCTACAAGCAGAGCATAGTAGTGGTTGGACTGAGGTGGAAGGACAAACAGGCGAGGACAGCGATGCGCGCATATATGAAGGAGATGGTAAACAATAGAGAGATTAGGTCCAAATCATGAGCAGTAGATGCTAATTAAGCATCGAACATCAAACATGAAAGGAAGTATAATTCTAAAATAAAATTGGCACAGAACATTATCAAAGCTCTGTAGGTTTTCACTGACTCTGGGAAGATGGTGGACTCAGTATAGAAAATTTGAAATGAAAAGAGAAATCAAATGTATAAAATAAACAACGCTGCTATATATCAACATGCAACTGGCGTTTAGACCAAGACATAACATTTACACATCTCAAATTATAAGATTTGGTACAAATAAAAAATTCAGAGGACAGACCTGTTGTCTTCCAATTTTGTCTCCAGTTCCTTCTTGTTCTCCCACAATAAAATGCAATGCAGCTTCTGCTCGTTCATGCACAAAGCATTTGCAATAATAAGTCAGTATGGGCAATATTATTGTGGCCAAGCATGAAAAAAAGAGAAGTTCAGTTAACCAAGAAGACTAAAAGAACATGTATCATCTCATTAAAAACATTCAGGTCACTAAATGGAAGAAATAAGAACAGAGAAGTTATGTTAACCAAAAAAACCAGAAAATGGAGCTTTCCTTAGATCGAAGGTAAAGGACAATGCTATAGAATAGTGAATACAAAAATCACAATTACAAATCTCGTTCAAGCAAACCAAATCAAAATCTGCACTGTGTGAAACTACGGCTAGAACAAAATTAGGTTGGAAAGCTCCTTTAAGTAAAACTGAATTCTATTTGTGTGGTATCTTGACTGCAAGCTCTATCTGCTATTGAACATTATTGCTTCAATGCAAACAAAGACAAAAAAGACTATCCAGGTTACATAATTGTCTTTCTACAACCATCCTTTTCTATCTTCCATCACAATGAGAAAATATCTTCAATCAAAATAACAGTGAGCTTGAAGCAAAATACATGAAGATGGTGAAATATGATCCATCTGGTCTCCTATGTAGGTAATAGATATTGGATCCTCTCTCGTTTGGTTGCCACACAAAAAACATCAATTAAG
This sequence comes from Aegilops bicornis, assembly GCA_021605145.1. Taxonomy (NCBI): domain Eukaryota; kingdom Viridiplantae; phylum Streptophyta; class Magnoliopsida; order Poales; family Poaceae; genus Aegilops; species Aegilops bicornis. The sequence continues at coordinate 60,386,004 of CM038673.1, read as the reverse complement.
CATCCAGAAGTAGTGATCCTTAAAACTTTCCCTAAACAAAAAGAAGAAATCAAATAGATGCGCGTAAAATAATTACATGAAAGTTAGATGAGTTAGCTTGGAGTTCCTACATTTGACAGCAAAAGGTAAGACTGAGCTAAGGGTTTGCTTCTTTAAGTAACTGTGCACTGTACATGTTGAGGCATGTGGAAATTGAATAATACTGACCTATCTGGGATGTGGGCATTTTTTTAGGCGAGGGCAGCAATAACTTAAGAGTGGCCTTGAAACCTAAAGTGCTCACTGCCCTCAGGCTGTAAGCCATATGACAGTAAATCATGAAGAGCATATTATTACTAAATCAAAGTTATATTCCAATTTATTTTAATTAAAGGAAACTCCTTCGCTGATCACATTTTCTTCAATGATGGTGTATATAAACTTGTTAGGGTGCTCTGTATAATGCAGTTTACAATCATGAGGATCAGTTAAATTGTTCAAATGCTTTGCTAACCAATCACCAGTCCCTGTGAACTATGGATATTTGAGAAAGAGATTCCTTGTCGAATAATCCTATAAGAATAGTGAATGAAGAGAGAACATACATGTGGGATTCAGAGACATGATGATCAGGAAGATGTGCATGAGAAGAGAGATGGGGAGGATGACTATACCTGCAGCAATTAGACACCATGACGACGAGCTAGTTGCTCCCCTAGAGCTCAGAGTTGGACTCCAGCTTCAACCTTGAGACAATCTGCAGTAAGCAAAACGGAAGCGAGGTGAGCAAACCGTCAAACAGATGGCGGGCACTAAAAGAATTGAGAAACACTATGGCCATTTATTGGTGACTGTAAAATATGGCGGGTCTTTGCTAGGATAGGATTTTGGAAGTAATCATGTGAGTATCAAAGGCGGCAAGAATTTATTTTATTTGTCGTGTTCTTCGCTACCTCTATCATCACATCCTCCATAATTTGGATTTTCATTAACTGAACAAAGCTTAGCGCACACTTCAACACCATCACCCACCTCGTAACTTATGTAAATGTGCACTTAAAAAATTCAAAGCATTAAGCCCCAATCTCCACCATCCAGGAAGAAATGGATTAAAGAGCGGGTGGACCATGGTCCTGAATCTCCTCTCTCATAGTGAACAACATAAGATAACTGGAAACATAAAACTGAAACATAGTACTACTCCCTCCGTCCGAAAATACTTGTCATCAAAATGGATAGAAAAGGATGTATCTAGAACTAAAATACATCTAGATACATCCCCTTTTATTCATTTTGATGACAAGTATTTCCGGACGGAGGGAGTACCTCTGTACCAAAATATAAGACATTTTTGCAGTTGAATTAAAACTGTATTTCACGTCTTATATTTTGGTACGAAGGGAGTAGTAGAACAGAACAGAGCCCTTGTGTAGTCACAGGTAAAATTGACTCGCTGGGTATCTCTCTGAAACCAAACTACTGGCTTTGCATGCAAGTGAAGTAAAACCAAATCCATCGGATGGGAATATGTTACAGCTGAAAGAAAAGGAAAAAAAGGCATCCATTTCCATCAATGTGTGTACCCTGCCTTCAATTAAATTCTTGATTGATGTTGAACATGACCATCAGGTTTTTATTCACGGTGCAATCCACCAATAATACATGTATAGTTGATTGGCTGAAATATCAATGTGTGTGTCTCTAGCAAAATTGCTCTCTTTCTCCCTCTGTTCAATCTACCTACGCGTATGTGAAGTACAGGTGAACCCAAAGGAATAGGAGTTCCCCCAAACCGAGGCAAACTAATAAACTAAAGAAACTAAAACGCAAGGAATGGAGGAAGGAAGGATTGTGGTCGTCTTGCCATCGCCATTGAACTCGATGCCCCGCCGACGTGATGTTGCAGGGCTGGGCATGACATGGCCGGAGATGGCTGCCTGTGCCGGGCCATGGTCGTACGGCGTCCGCAGCTGCTGGCCTTCACCGCCCCTGACGCCGCTAGTGCTGGCGAAGAAGAGGGCTCCGTGTCGTCCATGGCCATCGGCGCTCTCTTCCGGCGAGGCCACCCTGCAGCCGGCCGCTGCAGCTTCTCTTCGTCTTGCCCGGCCACTACAACCGCACCTGTGTAATAAGATGAATGGTGGAATGAGTCTCGCATCTATTCCGTTGAGCAGTCTGTTACATATACACAGCAGCACGAAGCCTGACTCCCTACATGCAGGGAGTGGATGGCGTGATCAGGCCGAAGACTAGGCCTAAGTACAACAACCATCACATCTCATACAATGCAGATACACATACATACAACGGCACAATTCAACACCCCGCGCAGTCCGAACGTTGCTCGGCAAAACGTTGAGACTGGACCGAAAATCATTGAAGACCGTCGAGGGCAGCCCCTTGGTGAAAATATCTGCAAATTGCGACGTGGTTGGGACGTGAAGCACCTTGGCTTCACCGAGAGCCACTCGATCTCGAACAAAATGAAGATCAATCTCGACGTGTTTCGTCCATTGATGTTGCACGGGGTTGGACGAGAGATACACCGCACTGACATTGTCGCAATAGACGACGTTGGCGCGTGTGAGGGGTCGCCGGAGCTCGGTGAGAAGTTGCCGGAGCCAACAAGATTCGGCCGCACAGTTGGCTACGGCGCGATACTCGGCCTCCACCCTAGAGCGAGACACCGTATGTTGTCGTTTAGACGACCAGGAGACCAAGTTGGAACCCAAGAACACACAGAACCCGGACGTTGATCGGCGGGTGTCAGGGCACCCGGCCCAGTCAGCATCACTATAAGAGATCAGCTCATGCGAGGAGGCACGATGAAGCTGAAGGCCGAAATGAGCAGTGCCACGAAGATAACGTAAGACACGCTTGATCAACTGAAAATGGGTGTCGAGAGGGGCGTGCAGGAAGAGGCAAATTTGCTGGACAGCATGGGTGATATCGGGCCGAGTGAGTGTAAGGTACTGGAGAGCGCCGGCAAAACTGCGGTATTTCGAGGGATCGGAGTAGGGTGTACCACCGGAGAGGGAGAGTTTGGAGCTAGTGTCTATCGGTGTAGAAATGGAGTGGCAGTTCAGCATGTTGGCACGGTCCAAGATCTCGAGAGCATATTGCTCCTGGGACAAGAAGAGCCCAGCAGTGGTGCGGTGCACGGTGATGCCAAGGAAATGGTGGAGATCACCAAGATCACTCATAGAAAATTCCTTGGCGAGAGACGCGACGAGGGAAGTGAGGAGAGAGGTGGAGCTAGCTGTGAGGATGATATCATCAACATACAAGAGCAGGTAGGCCGTGGCATCTCCTCGATGAAGAATGAAAAGAGAGGTGTCACACTTGGAGGAGACAAAACCGAGCGAGTGAAGGTGGCGTGTGAAGCGAAGGAACCATGTCCGCGGAGCCTGCTTAAGACCATATAAGGATTTGTTGAGGCGACAAACGTGTGTGGGATGAGCAGAATCAACAAAACCAGAGGGTTGCTGACAGTAGACAGTTTCAGCTAGGTCGCCATGAAGGAAGGCATTCTTGACGTCCATTTGCCGGATGGGCCAATTGCTCGCCGTGGCGAGGCTAAGGACCACACGGATCGTGGCAGGCTTAACGACGGGGCTGAAGGTCTCCCCATAATCAACACCTGGCTGCTACGTGAAGCCCCGAACCACCCACCTCGCCTTGTAGCGCGCCAAGGTGCCATCAGGATGTAGTTTGTGCCGAAAAATCCACTTGCCCGTCACCACATTGACACCTGCAGAACACGGCACCAAAGACCAAGTGTCATTCTGAATTAGTGCATTAAACTCGTCTAACATAGCGTCATGCCAATGGGGATCCTTGAGAGCCGCATGGTAAGAGGAGGGAAGTGGCGACGGTGCGGTGGTGACGGATAAGTCGAAGTGTTGTTTGGGCATGGCAAAACCAGTTTTCCGGCGCGTGACCATCTGATGCGGATTGGCGTGCGGGGTAACGGGAGCACCACGAGGGGGAATATGTCGCGGTGGGGGAGACAGATTGCGGGGCGGGGATCGGGGAGCAGGCGACAATCCCGAGGAAAGGCTGCTCCCGGCCGAGGAAGTGGGGAGGGATCCCGGATCCGGGGGCTGCAGCTGGTGGGGTGCGCGGACCGAGGCATGCAGCTAGCGGGAGTACGTGGGTTGCATGGGGATGCATGGGTGGCGGGCTCCGCAGGGCTGGGCGGGGGCGTGGCGATTGGGTGGAGGAGTGGAGGTGGTCGCGTGTGGTGCTGGTGAGAGCGACCGGTCGGGACGCGCGGCAGGTGCGGAGCGGCTGGCGGTGGATGCGCGCGTGCGTCCCAGTACGAGGTGAGCGGATCGAGGGGAATCGCGGTAGGTGGGGTGGGATCTTCTGTGTGGCCACAGTCGGATCTGCAGCAGAGTCATAGGGAAAACATTTTTCATCAAAAATAACGTGACGAGAGGTGATGACCTTGCATGTGGACAAGTCGAAACACCGGTAGCCCTTCTGCTCACGAGGATAGCCGATGAACACACACTTGGTGGAGCGAGGCGAGAGCTTGTGCGGCGCGGTGGCAGAGGTGTTTGGGAAGCACAAGCAGCCGAAAGTCCTAAGATGGTGGTATGTTGGGTGTATACCGTAGAGAAGAAAATGGGGCGTAAAGAAGTGGACAGCACGGGAGGGGCGAATGTTGAGCAGGGTGGTGGCGGTATGGAGAGCTTCGACCCAAAAGGGCGGTGGTAGGCGTGCTTGGAAGAGGAGCGTGCAGATGACGTCGTTGGTGGTACGGATGAACCGTTCGGCCTTGCCGTTTTGGGGAGATGTGTGCGGGCACGTGAGACGGAAAACGATGCCGTTAGTAGAGAAGAACTCTCGGAGGTTAGTGGTGAGAAATTCACGGCCATTGTCACATTGCAAACATTGCACAAGCACATGAAATTGAGTAAGGATAAACGCAAAAAAACGCTGCAAAGTGGCACATGTATCGGATTTAGCACGGAGAGGAAAGGTCCAAGAGTAATGAGTATAATCATCCAAAATAACAAGGTAATATTTGTAGCCCGAAAAACTAACAATTGAAGAAGTCCACAAGTCACAATGCAAAAGCTGAAATGGGACAGTGGTATATGTTTTCGAGGTGGAGAAGGGGAGGCGGGTGTGTTTGCCCTGTTGACAAGCAATACATGTGGGAGACTTGGGAGGTTTATTACATTTGGATGAAACATGGAAAGGGAAATGAGCTACAGAAGAAGAGCCCAGGTGCTCGAGCCGTTTATGCCAAAGATCCGAAATCGCAAGTGCATACGCCGTTGATGTAGTGCCGCCATGGTCACCGGAGAAGTGGTAGAGGTCGTCACCGCTATTGGACCTCAGAAGAACCTCCTTGGTGTGGAGATCCTTCACGGAAAAGCCAACGGGATCAAACTCCACGGAAACAAGATTATCACGTGTAAACTTGCGTACAGAGATAAGGTTTTGCACAACATTGGGAGATAGCAGAATATGAGTAAGATAGAAAGGGCGAGGAGGGAGGCGAGTGTTACCGATGGCGACGACAGGGAGACGAGCCCCATTACCGACGATGATATGACGAGTATTATGCGCTAAAAGGGAATGAGACTCGAGCAAGGTACCTCGGTCGCCGGTGACATGCGAGGACGCGCCAGTGTCCATGATCCAGTCGGCCTGGGG